>OZ018317.1:196266000-197466000 GCA_963969495.1 Ceratothoa steindachneri
TCCATCTGGCCGGTCGGCACCTGTCTTCGAGACAATAACATTCCCGAGGTAAAGTACCTAATTGAGTTCAAGGTCATACTCAAACCCGTTCCAAGGGGTATCCATAAAAGTATTTGCGGCCGGTAAAGGCCGTTAGCATTTGTTTGTTTTCACTTGAAGTTAGTGGTGGGTTTACCATCAATATAATTTCAAGTAGGTCAAGTTAGAAAGCCTTACTAAAAAATGATTGAAGTCCTTACTGCGCATTTAATTCGTAATATTTCTGTGGTTCATGTTTATTTTGTTTTTGTGTTTTAATTAAAGTTTTAGTTTGTGTTAACATTTTTTTATTCTCTCCTCGAATCGCTACGTTGCCACAAGGAACCTTTAAAGTTTAAAGAATTCAAGACCTTATATAATAATAATCAAACATATATAGCACTCTTAGAGATATAAAACGTTAATCAAGGAGTAGTTCTTGAAGCAACCCGTAAGTACCAACTACTTCCAGCACTCGGTCCTACCTATACCACGACATAAATATTTGGTGTCAGGTGTGTAGGGTGCTTCCTATACCACGACATTAAATATTTGGTCTCAGGTGTGAGGGGTCCTTCCGATACTACAACATAAATACTTGGTGGCAGGTTTTATGGGTATTGGAAGAACTTACTAGAATTTGTCTTGTATTCCTTTCAGGAAGAGTAAAGGTGTTCTAAGAATTCGAGGAAAGATTAAAACATAACAAGATTATTAGATAAATTTCCCGTGATTAGCCTGTTAAGGTTATTAATTAATTTGTTGTCGGAGTGGTATTCCAATCAGCCAAGTCCCAGGATTGAGGGAAGTTAGGCAGCGCGCTACCTGGTTAGTGGTTGCATAAGTACCCGAGCGTACATCGGTGAAAAGTGTGACAGACATACACAAAATGCTTTCCTTCGAAAAATTCTTCTAAGAAGGCCAAATTCTGGGACTAGAAGGCAAAGATATGGCCGACTACGTCCGGGTAGAATAGAAGACGAAGAAGAAAGAAGAGAGTGGAAAATAGAAGATGAATGGACAGAAAACAGTTTGATTAAAAAAGGGAAGAACGAAAAATACAGTTGAAAATAGAAGAAGAAGAAGCAAGAATACCGAGGGAAGGGAAAACAAACGAAAGATTAATACAATTGAAAAGACAAGCAGAAGAAATAAAAATACAACGGGAAAGAAAACTAGTGAAAGCGGAAAGAGAAGCCAAGGAAGGAAGAATAAAGAGGGAAAAAGTAGCAGAAGAAAGAAAAGTAAAGATAAAAAGAGAAGTAGAAGAAAGAATAATACAGAGGGAAAGAGTACCTGCCCAAGCTGAAAGAGAAGAAGGAGGAGAAAAGGAGAGATTACTCGCAAATGACAGGGCATCTATCGAGAATTAGATGGAGGGTGAGGCAGCTTTAGCCCGCGCTGGACCTAGGAAAAGATCAATGAATACCCAGCCAAATGGAGTAACGATGGAGGAAGTAGTAACTAGGGAAGAGGTACAAGCTGGTGTACCTAAGGAAGTACCTACGAGGAAATCCCAGCCAAATGGGGTGACAATGAAGGATGAAAGAAGTGTAAATGCGGGACACCAAGGTAAACCAAATCAGATGGAGACGAGGGTAATGAGTATCCCCTAACTCCAGTAGTCTTCCTCCAGAACAAGGCATCGACAGAGTTACCACTAAAACTTCAAGTCGTAGTGAGCTTCATGCCCATTAACGATCCGGTAAGGAAAATTGTTTCAGAACTAATTAGATCGAACACAGTCTTGACTTCCCAAGGTACCTTGTTAAAGGATGACTATGGGACCCACGCTTCCATCAATTATGCCCCACTGCAACAGACCGCGCTAGCCATGAGGGTTAGTTTGAAATTACCCAAGTACCATAATACAGGTAGTTCGCATAGGTTCGAGTACCACTACCATTTTGCGACTTACTTGGGTAGGCTCAATAAATCGAACGGCTGACTGAGGTGCGGTAAGTTGATGGTCATAGAGCAGCACTTAAATATTAGCTACATCAAAGAGGAAGATAAAGTACAGCCGTTCTATAAGCTTAGTCGAAATACCATTGAGGGTCATGTCAGCACCTAGTAAGCGCCAAACCATGTTCTCATTTGTTTTTCGTGTTAGTAGTTATCGTTAAGATTCAAGTTCATAAAAATTTTGAAATGTTAGGAAGTAGCTTGTTTTTGTTTTAGTTTTTGTTGCATATAATCGGTGAATTAGGTTTTAGTTTTGTTTGAAGGTTAAATTGTGTTGCGAATATGTTAAATTGTGCTGGGTAACATAACCCCAGTAGGCTCGCGAGGCCTATTTCGACCCAAGGATTTTGTACGCGCACGGGTGTGCGCCCAAATTTAAAGAACCTTAAGGTAAGAGTGGGGTTGACCCCAGTTAGTTGTGATAATCAAGCGAAGTTCAAATACATGCAACTTTGCTTTGTCAGGTAGGTTAAGTTGGTTGGTTTGTAGTTCACTGGAGTCCCCTCCCCCATTAGGTTCTTCAAAGGGAAGTTTGTAGGGGAATCGACCCTCTTCTTCCTCTCTCAGTTGAGATACGCGACGTTGACAGCAAAACATCCGGGCCGTGTAGGCATCTTGGGTCAATCTCGTAACAACAGCCCCAGCCCCTAGACCCTATAAAAAGCAGAAAGGTTAAAACTGCAAGATCTCTCCTAAGAGTGTGTATTCAATTTCACATCAAGTCCGAAATTAGAGACGTGATTCTCTCAAGCTCGAAGGCCCAGCAGGACCAGAGGTAAGACGTACTGAGCAAAACCGTTGTAGCAAGAACCCTTCTGCAGCCGTCCACAAGCCCTCCTCCCCTCCTACCTCTACTCCAGTGGGGTGACGGTATATATACCGAAAACGTGGGAAAAATGTGGTTAAATACGTGAGTCAGGCAGGCTACGAAGTCCTGGCAAGAGAAACCGGGCTACCAAAGGAAGGGATTAAGAAGCAGCTCATCCTCGAGCTAGTTCCTGGTTATCAAACTGAACTTTAAGTTAACTTGTTTAAGTTCAACTTAGTCTCATCAGAGAACCCTCTCCTCTCTATCCTAGTGTATCCCCAAAACACCAAGATAGGCATCGCCCTTGAGGAAGACTGGAACTAAGAAAAAGCTCATCCTCGAGCTAGTTCCTGGTTACCAAACAGAACTTTAAGTTAACTTTTCCAAGTTCAACTTAGTCTCGTCAGAGAACCCCCCCTCTCTCTATCCTGGTTTATCCCAAAGCACCGAGATAGTCCTCGATTTTAAGGAATTCCGAACCGAAGAAGAAAAGCTCCTCCTCGACCCCGTTCCCCGGTGGTCACACCGAACTCTAAGTTAACTTGGTTGAAGAACCAAGTTCAATTTACTCTCGTCAGAGAGACCCCTCCTATCCTGGTGCATCCTAAAGCACAGGGATAGTCCTCGCCCTTGAAGAAGACCCTTCCCCCGAGTGGACTCCCTCCAGCACTTACCTGACTCAAAGTCTTCAAGTCTTAGCGCATCACTAGACAGTGCGATTTACTCCCCAGATTAATCCGAAGAGGAGAAAGGAACATTCCTTCCCTATTCCGTGATGATATCCCTTCCTGCCGAAGACATGTGGTTCCCTAGCTGCCACATTCCCCAAAGTCCTTGTGGCTTTTAAGTTTTTCGCCCGCCACCTCCATCTAGTCGGTTGGCACCTGTCTTCGAGACAATAACATTCCCGAGGTAAAGTACCTCATCGAGTTCAAGGTCAACTTAAAGTGAATGGTGGGTCCAACATCACTATAATGTCAAGTAGGTCAAGTTAGAAAGCCTTACTTAAAAATTATTAAAGTCCTTACTGTGAATTTAATTCGTACTATTTTCTGTGGTTCAGGTTTATTTTGTTTTTGTGTTTTAATTAAAGTTTTAGTTTATGTTAACAATTTTTTTTTATTCCATCCTCGAATCGTTACATTGGCACAAGCAACCGTCTCAAATTTAAAGAAGTCAAGAACTTAGATAATAATAATCAAACATATATAGCACTCTCAGAGAGATATAACTTTAATCAAGGAGTATTACGTAAACAGCCATACGTATGAACATCCTTCCATCCCCCGGTTCTACCTCTCCCACGACAGGTGAAGGAGTTAAAATTTGTTAAGAGGAAGTTACGGGTTGTGCCCGGAACTCTACTTTTATCCACCTATACTCCGTTATATTATATTCAAAGTATTCTGCATAACTATGATTATCTTCTCTATGAGATAATGGAAAATATTTTTTATAAATCACATTTAATTTACAATACCGTCGAAAATATAAAATTACGCCTTTATATCTATCAGAATAACTTTTTGCCATAAAATATCCAAGGTTTCCAAAATGGATGGACAATAACTCATAAGTATAAACTAAAATTGGATGAAGTTTATGCTAATATAGATGACCAAATACAAATAATCGGCAGATAAGTAATATTCTAAAAAAATGAATTGACCAAAATGATCTGAACGCTTAGCTTTCTTTTAGAGAGAACAAGCATTCTTTGCCTGCCCGCTAAGATCACTTTCTTGTACGTTATATCATCAAGATGGCGTCCAAGTAATGTGATTACCAAAGCTGATATTCTTATCTCTACCTGTTAGCTGATAGTAAAAATGCGCCATGAATATGGCATTTCAATTGCAGAGCGTGAAAAGCACCAAAATGTATAGTCTATAATATTCTATCAATCTATGACAAAACATCCTTAAGGAAGATTAGTAAATCAACGGGTATGCCAAGGAAGACCGAGCTCTTACCGAAATAGTGAAGCATGGTCGTTTCTAGACGGTTATAGTAGATTATAGATACATTAGTGAGATTTTAGCTACCAATGTCTCCAGGCAGATGTGTCATTTCGTCTGGAGGAAAGAAAGTGCCATCTTTGCCAATCAGCAGTCAGAGCATTATAGTCCGATGAACAAAATGACTACATATACTTGCATTAGCTACTGAGAACTTTGCATGGAGTGATTTATCTAAGTTCAATTTGTTCGGATCCGTGTGCAAGGCGTTGCAACGGAGGCTGTTCTTTCAATTGCATTAAAGAAAGCGTGTGACGTTTGAAGAAGGATATGCTATTTTCTGGTGATTGATTTCAGTAGAACGCACAGAAGCACTTTTGTGATTATGGGGCACAGTTCATGGACAAGTGCACGAAGAATTGGTGTGACAGCATGATTTTCCTTACCTAGGAGCTTCCGAAGGAAAGGTTTAAATTTTTATGAAAAATAAGACCTCTTTTACACATAGCAAGTTCATTAAAGACTTTTCTGGACAAAGAGCACATCCCAGTTATGAACTGGAGTGCACAGAGTACCTACTTGAATCCTACAGAATTGTTTGGAAGCCACGGATATATTTCGTTTTTTCCTCAAAGTTTACCTAAATTTTACCCAAACGTAGTTACAACCTAAAAGGAGACGTCCCCCAATTTTGGTGATCTTGGATTTTCTACTCAATATTTATGTTAGGAATTGTGATGGAAATAGATATACAGGTGACATAATCTTTATGTACAGTACTTTATTTCGGGTTTAAATCGTTCAACAAATGATTGGAGATCACAGTACTTATCTATAAAAATAAAATATCTATTATTTTAATACTGTATACTTTACCTAAATAAACAAATAAAAATCTATAAAAAAATAGTCGTGGGTATACCGTATTATAAGATTTGAAATGAAATCAATAAATAGTTTTCGGGGCCACAATATATATATATATATATATATATATATATATATATATATATATATATATATATATATATATATATATAAATAAAGCATATAAATATATAATATACATAGATATATTATTGTTGAAGACCAGGTTGAATTTTTCATTGGTAGGCCTGACATTAATATTCCCAATTCTGCGTATGTAATTCTTGATTGCGAGTTGGAAATGAAGAAAAATTAATTTGAGTAAAACCTTTAAATTAAACATTGGTTTATTTGGCCGTGAGCTTTCGACTTTCTTAAGGCATTGTCGGAAGAAAGGCGAATAGTTGGTCAAGGCATATTTGGCGTACATCTTTTTAATTTCCTTACCACCTTTACCAGGTGTACAACGGTGCTTCTAGGTGTACATTTGTGAAGCTGATGACACCTCCGAATGAATGATGTCCTATAGAATAGAATAGAATAAAAGTGGGAGAATGTAGAAGAATACTGATCGAGCACCACTCCCTACGTACTTACGTATTCACTCACTACGTACTCCTCTGCTTCTTAGAGCAAAGGAAGAGGCGATTTTGGTGGTGAGAGAGCCAGAGCTCCCCCGCTTCCCTCTCACCCACACATTCTCCTGCCTGTAGCATAAGAAGAGAGATTTTAGGGGAGTAGATGGAGATAAAGAGAGGGAGGGTGGAAATCTAACTCTTTAACTGTTTGTGATAAAATTGATTTGGTTGTACGGCTAGCTTTTTATGAAGGTCTAATTTGTTCTGTTCCTCTACTTTTAAATTTATTATACTTTATCATGTCTTATAAGGGCTAAATTCCTCATTCTGTGTCCATGTATTAGGTTATCGTAGTCGGTTATCATAACTTATGTCAATTCGTGTAATTTTTTTTACCATCGTGATTATCATTCAGGGTTTTTTTTCTCGCATCTAGCAGTTTCCTTTTTAATTTTTTTTAAGTAAATATCTCTTCTTCTTCCACTTCTATTTCTCTTTCCGCTGAGTTACTTTGTAACAGGCGATGGCATCCTCACCCAGCCCTTTTGCATTATTCATTGAGTAATCAATGGCCAATCTCGTCTCTTGTTTTCTCAATAACTAATCATGCTCATTTCTTAATTAGGTCATTTAGCAGTAGAATTACGGCGTGTTTATCTAGGTCTCTAGGCTTCCTTTTGATTACCCCTATCGTGTTTAATATGATATATGTCGCCTTATTTTGTATTCTCTTTAGCTTCTGAGAATTATATTTTTGAGAGGGTTCACATAGTAATTGCAAAAGAGAATAGGCTGGGTTGAACGATTTACGGGTACTACTAGATTTTATTCCTGTTTTTCTTTTAATTGAGTGATCTTAATTGTAGAATATTTTCAGCCAAGCTTTTCATTTCTCGAATTATTCTATTGGTTAAGTGCTTTGGGTAAACTGATTTTGTTATAGTCAACAATGGCACTTTGCTGGGTTACTATATTTACTATACCTTTAAATGTCTATGTATATATTCACCATCTTTTTCTTGTAAACTGGTATTATCTTGAATTTTTTCCGGTTATTCCTAATTTTCCATCTTTACTCGCATTGGTTTATTCATATTATTTCTTTTCTCATTATTCTTTCTTGTAAGTGATCCTATCTGTGCTGTGCTACCCTAAATTGTGTTATGTGTATCTGCGAATTATATATTCATAAAGCCTACAGTAGTTGGAGTTGGAATATAGGGGGTGTAGACAGCGTATAGTACTGGGCTGAGATTCCCACCTTGGGGGGAAGCTCGACTTCTTGCTTTCATCTTAAATCGTTCTCCTTGGTGAATTCCTGTGTCAATATACGCATATTTATCTATGATTTAGTTGCAGAGTATCCTTTTTCTTTTATTATTGATATATAAATGAAGTATCTTTTGCTAAATACTAGATTTTGTTATTGTCATTCCAGGCACTTTGTAGTCGTTACTCTATCTATACATTCAAACTTTTCCCTATATTGTATACTTCCGCTATCCTCTTCCAGTAGCTGATATTTTCTCGTTTATTTCTTTGTTTAAAATTTAGATACGTCTTGGCAGGCGATATTTACATTAATTTTCTTCGTGTTTGGACTATGCTAGCTCTTCCATTATTAGGCACAATGCTATTTCGGTGCAGATGGATTTGTAGAATCAAAAGTTGTTCTCTTTATCAAGAATTTTTATGAGTAGTAGATCGAGTCTGCGCTTGAAGATCTTTGACTATACCTACTCGGTAGAATCTAGCATGGAATTTGGTCTGAATTTTCTAACTGACATGCTGATTTATGAGCTCTTGGCGTGAAAATCATTTTGGCTACTTGTAAATCGTGTGGAAATTCTCTGATTGGTGCTCCTGTTTATTTTGGCTAAGTATTTTCTATGCGTTCTGTCGAAGTTTTCGTTTTTGTGTTCCCTCGTCTTAAAATCAGTCTTCTAGTGTTTTGTGAATACTCTTTCAACAACTGTTTCATCTCCAGGCTTTTTTAAATTTTATATCATCGATTCGTATATTTTCCTTCGCTGGCTTGTTTTTCATTCTCTCTATCGATTTCCAAAGTTTTGATGCGATATTTATTCGACTTTAGGGCGTTACATTCTTTACTCTGATTTTCCAGAGGATAGTCCATTTTACATATCCTTTTCGAATTTGTTATTATTTTTATATCTTTGCCTATCACATCAAGAGTCATCTGAGGTTCTAAAGACTTCTTTCAGATCCTGTCGGGATTTTCTCCTTACTTGCGCTTATTAAAACTTCTCTAATTGTTTGTAACTTTTCTACAATCTCTTCCAGTGTCGCTACATTCAGTGTCTTTGGAACATATTCCCCAAGTATTTTTTTTATATTTCGTTCAATGTTCCTGATGGCCCATGGGAATACAAATCCTAAGTAAAAACGAACTTAGAGACTTCTATAGAGGTATAGTTGTATTTTGACAAGCTTACAATAAATATACAGAAAATGCAAGATTTGGTGGCTTAGCAAGGAAGGAATAACAGTTTAAATAAAATACCATCCAAAACTAGAAAACAAAATCTGCACTTTCTATAAAATACTAGTTAAATTTTCATAAGAAATTCACAGAATATTCGTTGAAATTTGCTTTTGATAGCATCCAAGATTTATTCTATTAAATAGTGGTTATCAAAATTATGAGGAGTATAATTTGCATGTCAAAAGAGGATGCGGCCCAAATTACATAACGATAAATTATAACTTTCAGTTTATATTTAAAACTTTTAATGTATGGCTACACTATCCAGCGTGTCTTGTATACCTTTATTGATTGTGATTTTGATTTATCGAAATGACGATACGATTGGAGGTCGACAAATACCTCAATAAGCAGGCTTTCTCGGGAAGATTGCAGAGGAGGCATTGTAATGCGTAGAGGAAGCGTGATGGCACGCATAACAAAGCTTGATGAGGGTACCATGTCGTCTGAGTTGACGAAGAAAACAGGTCGCTCTCGAAAGCGCACTTCAAGCGAATATCCCACGATGCATCGATGAATAACCGATTTCAGAGAGCGACCTGTATTTGGGATCAAGTTGACGATTAATCTGAAATTAAATTTGACTCGTAAGAATGTGCCTCGTCGCTTGGGAGGAGTAGGAATCATAACCTAATCCCCTGGTAGGAAACGAGTCATAGGTATTAGGTCATCACATCAGTAATGCGTGATTTTTTACAAGTTTATAATTATTTTATGGATTGAAATTAATCAACGAGTTTATTTTATTTATATTTTAAAAATTAAATTAACTTTTCAATAACCTGTTTGCAAAAATCTATAGAATTTAATAGGAAATAATTCTTTAAATAATTTTTACCTCGTCTGTTGTTCGCATCCTCATTCTCTTCATCTGAAGTGCTGAAATATCTATGTAAGAATAGAATGTTCTGTACCGTTTACTGCATGCTACTCTAAACTATGTATAATGGAATTCTTTTCAAGGGACCTTACCTAATAAAAGCAAGTTAGGGTTAAACTTGCACGTTTTATTTACCTTAATATAAATACAAAGATAGCAATTTAAATATCACTTACTTCTCAACTGTTAACTAAAATTTATCGCCGTACAGGCAACGGCCTGTCTAGTTGCATGTCCTACATAATTGTGGCTTTGTATTTCTCATTAATCTCCATTCTAATTGAGTGTGATATGTATTTATTACGCCATATCTCTAAAGTGGTTTTTATTTAAAATACTGCCTTACTAACAGTAACATTAATTAAATAACTCGCCATCGTATTTTCGCTTTCATTCTGTGAGAAAAAATTTTGTATCATCATCATCATCATCATCACTAACTCTATAATTTTAAAAGGGGCGTTTTTTAAGTATTTGAATAATAATTTCATCTTAGTTTGGTTATGACTTATGTTTTTTTTATCAGAGTTCAGAAATAAAAATAGGTGTCGAAATTTTGTGATTTTTTAAAACCGAAAGAATTACAAAGGGTGAAGTTCAGATAATATATTTTTATATATCTTCTATAACTATATTTAAGCATCGTGATATTTTGAAAGGGAGGAAATTTAGTTTAGAGTTCCTTTTTAAAATTATTATAATTGGCGAAGTTCGGAAAATTTGTACAAATTTAACCATGGCTGCTGATTTTTAGATTTTATATTTTAATCTTAATAGTGAAGCGCAAGCTCCCCAGGTAGTGGGGAGTGGGGAAGCCATTACCTGGTCTTTTAATAAAAGTCATCGGGCATAGAAAATAATTTTGGCTAAATTTAACAATAAGATTTGTTCTTTTTACTTTAGCTTTCCAATATATGAAATGGCCAAACTTTTAACAGCAAAAATAACATTTAAACTGATAGCGTAATATCAACTTATGCCGCCTAACAACGATGGAAAAGTTGCCAGAATCAGTACATACGAGACGAACGTCTTGTACAGGTTACTGAAACGTTGTTTTAAAGTTAGATAATTCAATGGATAATGAAATTTAACAATAATAAATGGAGATAACACTGGAAAACATTTTCTGGAAAAACACTAACCTTTTGCGAACAGTTAGTGTTTTTCTCTAAAATGTTTTCTAGTGTTTATCTAAATTTAGTATTGTTAAATTTAATTATCCATTGAATGATCTAACTTTAAAACAACATTTCAGTAATCTGTACAACTTTACATTCCCCCCTTATAATACAAGTCCACCCGATCTACTACAACCCCTCAAAATTTTTAGAATTGTTTTGAAAGTTCAAATTATTAACGTATAATATTAGTCTCTCAGGAATTTTGTTAAATTTTTGCAGTAGCAGAAGAGGAGTGAAACATTTACCCGAAATGTTGTACAAACAAGTACACTAAATGAACTTCTCGTTTTTCGTCATATCCTTCATCCTGGGGTGCTAGGAGGCACCCCAGCCTGACTTGATGTCGAGGGCCTTTTCACCAATGTTCCAATTGATTAAACAATGAAAATAATTATAAAGTGAGTTTACGAAAACCCCGACATACTTCCAACACGAATACAACCCCAAATATCCAAACAACTTTTAAGAATATATACAACCGAAGCTCTATTTTGAAGCCCAGATGACAAACTTTACAGTCAAATTAGACCCTACGTTCGTGAATTTCTACATGGGAAACTTAGAAGAAAGGTTCTTAACTAAAATTACAAACCCACCCAAAATTTACACCAGATTCGATGATTGACATATACCTCACAATTAATGATGAACACCAATTACTCCAACTCAAAAGGATCTTAGAATCCAGTTCCATACTCAAATTTACATATAAATTAAGTGTAATTGTTCGTATATCCTTCCTGGACGTAGACGTAAAACATAACAGCGACGAAAAATATACCACCAAGGTACATCAAAAAGGGTCAGACTTCGGTCGATGCCTTAACGTCAAAAGTGAGTGCACCGAGAACTATAAAAAATCGTCTGATTCTCTATACTTTTGTGAAGATTGTGCTACTGTCTAAATTTATCTCGCACTGAGTTTTGTACGTTGTACCGCGCGTTTGGTAAATCCTTAAGGAGAAGTTTTAGCAGTGCTACTAAAGAATTTTCTTTACGATTTTTTTGTGAATTAAAAACGGAAAATTTTCACTCGCTTTCGTGCGCCCGTAGCGAGGAGTCAACTTGCTTCCCCCTCCCCCTTCGAACCCTTCATCGAGTTTCCTTGGTCGGACAACAACCGGGTAGCATTTTAAAAACGTTCTACACGGAAGGTAAAGTGCCATTTGTAGATTATATATTTTGGACTAGGACATCTTTCCTCAAACTCTCTTTGTTTCTCTCTTAGAAAGTGGTGATAAGTCTCTCTCAATTTTATTCTGTTTAAGTTTATTCTTCCAATCCTTGCACATGAGTATATGGAAGGATAAATGAGGGAGACCCGACGGATACCACTGAAGACTGTATCTGATTTCCCCAAGCCTAATCAGGGAAGGCTCTTCTCTAAAATGTAGGGGGATCTAGGGATTGCCCTAGTAAGGCTTATAGACACACATAATGGATATGTGGCTATTTACTCAAAGGAGAGTGACTGCGAAGCACTCACCTCTTCTAAAGTAGCAGAATGTCTAAAAACGCTCAACCTCAAGCCACACACTCCACCTCAAATAAAGAGACACCACAGCATTATCCTTCGTCGCCTTGATCAATGAGTTGGGGGCACAGCATTGAAGAAATTCATGCTTAAGTGGAAAAAAAACACACCTGGGCGAAGGTAGCTGAAATTATTAAGTTCAAGGAATAAATACACGTATTCAAAATAGTCTTTTGCGATACGGCAATGGCGGTTAAGGCCACGGAGGGAGATATGCTCCTCTTTAACGTCGGTGTCTGCCCTGAGTAGATCGAACGTGAGGAGTTTATCAACCTCCAGATGTGCTTCAAATGCTACAAGTATGAGGAGCACACCAAGGCCACCTACCCCAGGGGGAAAGTTCTTCTGTGCTATATCTGCGCGTCGGATACACCTTCTTGGAGGAGCTGTAAGAGCACCTCTATGAAGTTCCTGAATTGCGCTGGAGAACATAGACGCTCTCCATGGCTTGCCCTGTCAAAAAAGAACTGTTGAAGAAAAAGGCTAATCAAAAAAGTGAAGATGAAGAAAATAAAGTGATTAGTACCTACGCTAAAGTTTCTAAAGCTACTGTTGCAGGGTTTGAGGGAGATGCTTTATATCTCCACGTCGAGAACCAGAACTCGACCAAAATAATGTGTTGCATCTATTATGCTCACATTACAAATCTCTCCTTCCCGAGGTGCTTTGCAAATGAACTTAATAGAATGCTGACGCATAATGGAAGAGAGAAGATGTGGTTTTCGCCAAAACCTACGGTCGGAGGAGATTCTCAAAATTAGTCTCAAACCCCAGTGCGAGACTAGCTGCCACAAGCTTCCCACCCCCCAGCAGCGCCACAGCTCCCTCCAGGGATCCTAGGTTCCAGGCTCAAGCAGCAAAGGAGGCTTCGAAAAACAGAACAACACGCAAATTTCACAGAACACAAACTCGATCACACACATACGGGTAGATAGTGAGGCTTACGATGACTGAGACTGCGAGACATTAAGGAATCTGAGGAAGCCTTAAGAAAGGCGAAAGCTTGCGGCCAAAACTCCAATTAGTTGTAAAAAATATAATGGATCTTCCTCAACTGATCTTTAATCCAACCAGATACAAAAAAAACTGCATTCGCTAGTTGGAACGTTCGCAAATAAAATTGCTAAAAACAAAATACAATCTAGTCTTTAACAAAACATATATATATATATATATATATATATATATATATATATATATATATATATATATATACAATAGTGTATCTAGCCTCACAAAGAACTAAAAGAGTTAAAGATGACCAATGATCTTCAGGAAAGAGAAAATGTCCACTTGGCATCTAGATTTATCGATTATTGATAAATCTTGATTAAATCATACAAAACTCCTGAACTCCGTCATATCAAACTTTTAGACATTTTAATAATAGAAAATACCATACTCTAATTAAAAGTTATTAGTTAATTAAAGTAATAAATTATCATCAATATATTTATAATCTCTTTTTAATAAGAGGACGAAGAAGTGTTTGTCATCGAGATTACGAGGGAAAAATCGCCTGCTTGACCTCATATTATATCGTTCCTCATTAACTTAAATTGAAAATATACCAGTTGCGAATGTGATCCACATTTATGCCCAGAAAAACGGCCTTTGAAATTAGAAGATTTTCATAAATGTAATAATACATGATGCCAAGAAGGACACATTGCATATATAATCCAGTTTTCGTTTATACATTAGTAGTAATCAACAAAAAAGAAATGTTGTGCAAGCGCATCACTGTGAACACCAAGGACTTTCGTTGTTTAGTTCACGCAACAGTGAGCACATAAATCCACTCACATAAACATTGATATATATTGAATTTACTGAAAAAAATGGAAAATAAATTACTACAATAGAATACAAATTATTAAGGTAATTCTTCATCTTGAAATATCAACAAAAATGCCCTTTTTCCTCAGGAAACATACATTTAAAATAAAATGAAACATAACTTACTCTTTTCTGAGTTATATGTATGCAATAAGCTCATAGTTACTTGGACTATGATATAGTATAGAACATTTATAATGCATTGGGACATTGCATTTTGTGCAAACATCTATGTTTTGTCTTCGACAGTGTTTGCATCTTCGCCTTGTTTTGGGATCACTTTCAATAATATCATAACCAATTGTATCATAGCGTGTTTTCTGGGTATTCATAGCATGCATCAGTTGAAATTGACACTTTTATGGGTTCTTTGGAAGGATTCCATGGGTCTTAAGCGAATGATTCACAACTGAACGAGTAAATTGTAATAAATCATCTTTCTGCCCTCTTTCTCGTGCAAAAAGCCATGCATTGTTAACACAAATATTATGAGGTAGCATATTATCGGGAAATACCATTTTTTACCACGGACAGCAATTCTATAATGAGAAAAATGTTTATATAATCGGTCAGCACGACCCATGTGATAGTTATAATGGTCCACTACGTTTGGCATAGACACAAAAACCCTTTTCTTTTCGCTGGCAGAATACAGTTCTGCCTTTCTAATTGGATGCAAGACATGCTACCCCATTATCAATCCATCTTAAAATTATTGTATTGGTCTCAGCATCTAGAAGGTGTTCTTCACTAACACGAGGTAACTTATTAAAGCGTTTGGTTTCAGTTAATGGACAGTTCTTACGTATGGTGCCCTCTTGCTTTTATTTCATCAAATAATTTAAGTGATTTGAAATAATTATCAAAGTAGATGGAATTTTTTTTACCCGAGTTTTTTTGTTTTACAGATCCACCTAGTCCGAATTTAGATTTACATTCATTTATCGAACCATTATGTAGTTTTTCTTAATAAAAATCAATAATATATGCATTCCATTTGGAAAGGCTACAACCCATCCCTATTGGTTTTCCGCGAATAAATTGTTTCGTCGAATGCCATCCAAAGAAAGGGAGCATACATTCATCAATCAAAATCATGGAAGAACCAAAAGCTGACCTAAAGGAAAGAAACTTTTCATTTAGGATATTTAAAAAAGGTCTAATTTTACTAAATTGATCTATTTTGCGTTGCTTCGTATTAATAGCGGCATGAAAGTTCCTCCTAATCTCTTAAAATCTGTTCCTAGGCATACCACTTGACACAAGTTCATTGTGGTAATCTATTTCTGTAGCGAAATATAAACGTCATTGTGATACACTGCAATATCCTGAGAGCAGGAAAATACCACTGAACACTTTCCTTTTATCAACAGATATAGAAAATGAATGATTTCACATTTGTAGAGCATAATTAACAGTTTCTCTTGTTAGCAAGTCCTTCTAAGAAAAGTTCGAAAATCTCGAATAGCTTCCGTTGCAAATATGCAACCGAGGGCTTATAACGGTACGCATTAGGGAGCAGTTTTACTTACCGGCAAGACTTAACCAACCCGAATCTTGGTAGATCCCTTTATTTTTTCGAAGGCCTACAAGAAACTTCATAATCATTTGAAACTGTGGGTTTGGTGACTTACTAAGCGCTTCTGACAAAATCTGCTTCCCTGGAAGATTGCCTATATGTACATCATCTTCTCCATCGGAATCTTTAAATCCTTTTATCATTATCAGGAGGAGTAATATAAATTGTAATTTCCTCCTTTCTTTGGGATAACAAATTATTATCTTCTTCATTTTAAGCATCTCCAACATCGTATTTGTCCAATTCTTCGATGATCTCACCCAATTGAAGGTCTCTGAAATATTTATATATATATATATATATATATATATATATATATATATATATATATATATATATTCCATGAAGTAAATTATAGCAAATGGGTAGGCCTAGTATGCCCGGCGATACATGAACGCAACAGACAAATATTCAGATGTCCTCAGCACAGAATACTGAATGATGTAAATTGGTAGGTGTGGGTGGGGGGCAAAGAAAGGGTGTACGGACAGATACCTGAAAATAGACAAGTGGTGAAAAGCGAAAGTGTGGTAGGATGCAAATAGATGCTAAGTGCCTGGTGATCAAGCCTATCACTTTTAAATATTTTTTTGTTTTGTGGTTCCTTTGGTGTCCAGATGTGCTCCATGATGAGCTGTCGCAAACACAAAATTTATGAATTTTAGTCACCATTATTTTAAGTTTATACTTTTATTAAAATAATCACCCATATACCAAGGACTTATTATCTTCGAAGAATGTACTCACATAATAGAAAGAAGCAAAAATTAATTCAGATAAATTACTTACCTATTCTTTTTTGAAGCCACGGTACAACGTAAAAGAGTGAAAGTTTGTAAACAAATATAGTCAATTTATAATTTCACACTAGATATGAATTTCACGTGTCTAATCACTATGGAAGTCAAGAAGGGACTGCTTCATAAGTGAATTAGTCTCCTGATTCAATAGCTCTTCAGGTTCAAATTTGTTCAAGCATGTTTCGCTTTGCGCGCACGCAACGCTGGGCATAAATGGATTAAAATGAAAGAACACTTGAATATTTCATTGATGACTCAAGAGAAATGATACCCAATGAGGAGGCTGAAATTATATAATAGAGATTGGTAAAATATCGTAAATTTTATATTTCTCTTTAATAAAATAGCAAGTTTCTTAATCTGGTTCATTCTCTTTCTAGTTCATATTTATTTAATAGTGAGAAAGCAACGAGGGGCTTATTTTAAACGACGAATTTTTGGAATACAAAAGGCACTTTTAATTTAACAATCTGTAAGTAGACGCTTCACATTTCTAGCGCCCAAATTAGTTCCCTATTTTATCACATCTGGATAGCTAATCGTACCAAAATATAACACCACCTAACTTTACTGTATTCGCTTTGATCTCCTGGCTCCCAACTATCTTTAACTTCTGAGTCCACGGCTGTATTTTCTTTTCTCTAAAAAAATGGTGCTAGTCCTCGATTAACGACGTGGTTATAGGGTTATAGGTAAAAATACCTACAACCCTACATTTCCCTCTCAACTATCGATCTTCGGCGCCCTCCACGCTGAACATGGGAAAGATGAGGGCTCAAATCTCTGCCTATTCATCCGTGATCTTGACATAGGACTCAACTTTCTCGTTGACAGCAATTATAAAATATCCATACTTACGGCTTTGATTCATGTCAAACATCTACATCCGATGGTCTCATAGTTTCTAACTATCTTGCAACAGTGGATCCTGTTCTATTCCAAGAAACTTTTTCTATCTCTATCTTTAAAGTACGGTCTCTACCTTGGCTGTTCTTAGCTTCTAATATTTCTCACTCCATCTTAGGGGCGGACTTTTTCCAGAACACATGGTCCAAATATCTGAAAGCGTAGTTCACTGCACTCCTTCCTTCTGCTCACCGCGGTTCACTCTTACGGCGCCTTTTCAAGGACTTGACTTGTCAAGTTCCACAGTCCAGGTTTCAGCCGTTCATCTAACAATATATCTAAATTAACTGCATTACTCGCATCCTTCCCAGACTTAACTCACCAAGGCTGTGTGGACAGCCAGTTAAGCACTCTCTCCAACATTATATACAAACAACAGCTCCCCTCTATGCACTCCAGCGCCGCTACACTTCTGTCAATTTCAGAGCCGCGAAGATGGATCTCTCAAAAATAGAGAAAGAAGGCATAATTCTGAAAACTCGATCTTTCTATGCACCTCTATATTTAGTGCCCATGGAAACGGGTAGCTTCTAGCCTCTCCGTAAATTCATTTCAAGGTGTCATATATCAATTGCACTCGTTATTACATCGTAGAGGAACTTTACATTGAAGCTTACTTTATATCATTGCCCGGCAACTTTTACACTCACGTTTCATTAAATACAGTGAATTTAAGAACAATTAGTTTGCTACAAGCGTTCACAAATTTTAAAATAGAGCGAAAACAGAATAATTCAATTGCATTAAAAGAGATTTAATTCTCTTATATATATTGCTTAAACATTTGAAATATTTATTTAATATTATGCTATTTTCTTTAAGAAAGCAGAAAATTTAATCTCTTTCATTGCAACTTTCCAGTGTAAAGGATTATTTATTAAAAGTCCTCACAAAATTACTGCAAGTTTAGACGAATTAAACTAAAATCAAGCAAATTGGACCTTGATATTAGTAGCAGTAGTGTCCTCGAATTTAATGTCCTGAGCTGAGAAAATTTGTTTTACAGATTTGTTCATATTTGTTTCCAAAATAGACCACATACCATTACAAATTACTCCAACGTTATCATATAATTTCCTCTTGTCAAAACAAGAGTCTTTTGGCTTTGTAATGGAGGTGGGTTGTTGACAGTGTTTAATAAATTATCAGCAACCATGGTGCAAGTGTGATTTGGGCGAGAAAGTATAAAATGGTTTAGATTATGTTTAACTCAAAGGTTGTATCTGTAAGAAAAATTAATGTTGAATCAACATTAATTTAAAAAAATATTATTTGAGCATGATAAATGTCTTCAATGAGAGTGGAATTAAGGGGAACATCTGCGATTTACTCGGTGAATGTCAAAAAGGTCTCTCCGATTTAGATTATTTTTCCCCTGGTATTTATTTTACTCAAATACACACGAAATATATCATTTTATGCCCTTATCCAATGATGTATGATCGAAGGTATCCCAGAAATTCATTGATTTTTTTTCTTTTTCGAAACAGAATATTTTTTCTACTTATGGAATAGAATCTTAATTTTTTGTATACTAGTATTAAAATTAAATTTTGTATTGATATATATATATATATATATATATATTTTTGCTTATACAATACAGAAATTCCATTTTTTATTATTAGTAAAAAAATGGAAAATAATCCAACTACGACATTAGATTACTGACCGATTTTTAAACCCTAGAACGCTGACCATAGATGTGACACATTCGTTCATATGACGTAATACTAATTCTAGTTTGATCCCAGAGAGTTTGGGTGACGCCGATAACAGTAAATCTATTTTTCGCTAAAATATCCAATTGTGGGTTACATCATGATGTTCCGCTAATTTGATAGGGATATTTTAGTCCATTCCGGTCTATCAAACCAATAGTCAGTGAAACCTGCTAATGGTGTCTTAAAAAACTCATGCTCAGTGAATTCAGATAATAATTAATATATATATATGTATATATATATATTAGTGATGAGATGATACCAGATTTTCAAGCGAGTACCGATAGCGACTACGATACCACTGTATACTCCCGATTCCGATACGAGTACCGAGTACGAATACCATCTACTAATATATATATATATATATATATAATATATATACATATATATATATATATATATATATATATATATATATATATATATATATATATATATATACGTACTTGTTTGTGTATTAGTAAATACTTATATAGATTTCTATTCATTTGTTTGAAGAATATTACTGCTGAACAATAGCGCTTTGTTCAATTCTTCAAGCTATTACAATAAGCTATGTATTGCAAAATAGAATACTTAAGCATCCATTTATACAACTAATTCCTTTAGCAACCAAATAAAAACAACAGACAAGATAGGTGTAAACTTGAATATTAGTCGTACTTTAAACCCAATATTCTAAATAATTTTTCATTATATAGAAATTTTTACGCACTTGATTATAGATTGAAAGAATTGTAATACAATAACAAATCTTGAGTCATATGTTTGGTGTTTGTTCGTCTGAATCAATGCTGTTGGAACATGTTCGATATGGTTCCTCTCTAACACTACAGTTTATTTCATGTAACTGTTCATATTCAATCTGCAATGGATGAAAATTCAATATGAATAGCGAAGGAATATAAAAAAAATAACAATTATAGATAAAAGTTGTGCATAAAGATTAAAAAGCTTATTTAAAGCTTAACTTTCAGCTTTTTCAAACGAAATAAAATTTGTCGGAAAAACGATGGAACAAAAATAGAAATTAATTGGTTTGGTAATGGCTTTGATTTCATGCTTATTGCATCTATGACGGCCCGTGTACACTATTTTCAAAATATTTTTGAACGGGATAAAATTATCGAAATTTACGAATATTGAGTTAAAAATTTAAATAAAATTATATTATTAATACTAAACTAGCTGCAATCATTTGATTGATTGCAATTACGTGAATCTTTCAGGTCCGCGTAAACAAGTAGTTTGGCCTGTGCTTGTTCCTTTTGGTTCCCTGAAAAACTAAGGGTTTGAAACGAATATAAAATGTTAAATTTGTGTAAATAAATTAGTTGCAGATTATGCGAATTTTTTCACGCACATGACACAAGAATATAATCATTAAATATAATGAATATATGTTTTAAAATGATTGCATACAGTGTCTTGGGAATTTATGTGCAACTATCGGAATTTGATATCGGAAATGAGACATAAAAGCCTCGATACCGACACGAGCTCCGATACCACTAAAAACAGCCGATACTACCGATATTCGCTACCGATACTAAGTACTCGTCCTATCACTCGATATTATATCAACAAACACGTTCATAGTGGGAAGGATGCTGCCGAAACCGGCAGCAAAACACCGACACCTCGGAGTTTCCAATATCGGCAACTTTCTCCCGGTGTCGTGCTGCCCGCAGCAAAAGTTGGCAGAAAGTTGCCAGTATTCTTGCAGTGTGAAGAGGCCTTTAAGGGTCTTGGATCGAACGTTGGTATCAAAAACTAAGGCCAAAATTTTTCGATACGCGTACGAGTACCGATACCATTGATACGTGATACCGATACCGAGTACTCGTCCCATTACTAATATATATATATATATATATATATATATATATATATATATATATATTATAATACATAATTGTCTGTTACTATTTTTGAATTTGCCACATGACTCATTGACCTGGCGGCTGCAAAGAAAGTCATGATTTATAATAACCTAATCGAAATTGCAATTGAAAGTTTTAAGGAGGTGAACGGAGATTAGATTGAATTATAATAAATATAACAGTAATTCAGATTCTATTTATGCTCAAGAACCAGAATAAAGTAGTAGTGACATTTCTAGTGAGAGGTATTGTGTTCTCACACAAAAATGTCTCACGGAGTCGTGCAGGGAAGAAAATAAATACACGCAGTCACTTACTTTCTTCTTCTTGCTCTGCTTCGCTCCCTGCTGCCTCTTCACTGCAATACTCCCTTCCTCAATTACTGCCAGACCTTTTATTTCCTCTGCTTCCCCTACTTCTCGCATTGAACGATGACGTCTCCGTTAGCAGCGATGATAAGAGAAACAAATTCAGGTTTACCTCTGTTACTATATAAAATAAATCAGTCTTCATCTGGCACTGCAGGCTAACAACAACCTCTGTAGTACGAACACCACCAAGTAACTTAGATGCTAAAACAACACCTCAGTCCAGACAAGTAGTTGCTCAAGCTGATAGCCAAGAAGAGTGTTTAGCATTATTTCTGGCTGATAAAATTATAAATGATGTTGTGTAGTGGACCACTCGGAAAATAAGAGTAGAGACACAGAAATTCAAGCTGCCAAATGTCCCCTTGCAGAAAACAAAACCAAAATAAGGTGCATGCTTTGTTAAGTGTGCTTATATTTAGTGCATATAGGATAAACACTTATCTACTAAAATATTCAGAATCCAAAAAGAGGAGCTCATTTTTCACTCAAATTAGGTAAGGGTAGGACAACTTTATCAAATCATGAGGCACATACTACATCTCACACTAACCCTTTGTGTGGCTAGCATTAAGGGGAAGGTACAGCTTCTGAATGTACTCGTACATCCAGAATAAACCAGCGATTATGAGATAAAGTTTGTCCATGCGAATGATGTCAGGTCTAAGTATATGCTCCTAGGTTCCCATACCCGGAAAGGCAGGCTACTAGATCCAAGGATGATCCAAATCTTGTACATACCTTAACTAAAGAGGCTACACCACTACCACTTTACCAACATGAATGTCAGTGATCCTCATTTAAGACCTCCTATACATATAACTGTGGTATGAGGACTGGAGGGATTGTAATGGGGAATAAAATACAGGTACCAGGATTAAAAAAGGCAAATGAGTCACTCTAGCCCTCTGCAACTGCCTTCTACCTAACTAGAAAAAGACAATGGTCTCATCTATGCTTAATACAGTTATGGCTAAGAAGATCGTCCTACTTCTCTCCTACATGCACATTCAGCCAACCATCAGTCGCGAAATTTGGCCGAATGTGACTCATTCTTTAGTTCTTTAACAGAACTAAAGGAGGAGTCGACACTTTTGACTATTGTACATTTACTATGGAATTATACTTAATGCTGTCCTCAACTAATGGATCATTCCTTCAGAGAATATGGCAAGGCTATTATGCACATAGCTACCAACAAAACATTAATAGACGAGTCGGCCATGGCACTTATCAGGCCCCTGGGCTACACATCGCCTCACATACCAAACATTGCAGCGATCTTCAAAGGAGTTGATTCGGATCTGGTTGACCTTCCGATTGCCGGCAAAGCAAGCACTCGAGGCTTAGGGCAAAGTGCGGCACAGGTGAGGGAACCTCTGGTGCGCTGTGGGACATGTTTATGCAAGTAGATAAGAAACGTTTCAGATGCGTCGCCTGTTGACGAACCCTCTGTCCTTCTCTTTACTACACATATTCGCAACTGTAATTGAAGCTATGATAAACTAATGCTAGTAATACAAATAATATCATACCTGCACAAATTTATCTAGGTTTGATTTGTTAGGGCCCGGGTCATTCCCACCTAACTGTGTTGGAAATGTGCTTAAGATATGAGATGGTTTCGATGGCAATATTCATTCAAGATTATCTCAAAAAAGGCCTATTCCACCTTGTCTTTCTTATAGAAGGTACGGTCTCTGGATGACCTCTCCCCCTACTCAGATATGGCCCACATAAACAGGAAAAATCTAGGAAATGTCTTGTGGAAATCAGCGAAACAAGTCGCGCGAGGGGATTTTTTGTCAAATTTCACAATTTTTCTTTTTTTTAGTTATATTAAACAACTGATATAGTATTAGCCATGGTATAATATTCAGTGGCTAACGCATTTCCACTCTATATTTTTTTAATATTTTGGCCTCTTAGTTAAGATCTTAGAAACTCTTTGTTGGAAGTTTAAAGCTTTAGTAAGCCCCGCCCTATAATTCTTTGATTTCAACAACTTTCTCTTTAATTACGCAGCAAGAATTCTTCTTTTTCTTTATATATGATTATCTTAATCATATATATGATTATTTAATACTGAATATGATATCTTTGAATCTTAATTGAATTCATGGAGGAGCGAAGCTTTGAAGCTTTTTCCCAGGCCAAGTTATAGTCCAGAGCGGCATGTTGGGTAATGAATGCAGATCCTTGGATAGGGAATATTCTTGAATTATTTACATAAACTATTAACAATAATTTTAAAGAAAATCGACTAAGCAGTAGTTATATGCATATTACATGATTTTAGAGGGCACGACCTGGGGTGTTAATGACGGTACATACAAACTTTGTAAATACTGACGATATTGATCTGTAAATTTGTGTGATGTTTAATGAAGCATAAAAGAAAATTGAGAGAGAAAAGTCGCCAAATATCATGGGAGGTAAATATCTGAACTTCTTTCCCAGCGATAATATTATTTTGTACCTAATATTTCTTTAATGAAAATAGGTGCTTGTCGAGGCTGGATTATATAAATTTTATTCATAATAAATGAGCGCGAGTCATTGCAATCAGGTCCAGTTAGCATAATTGATTGTTGACTAGTTATGTTTCTTTCCCACAATTGTGATGTATTCCTGCCTTAATCTCCATTTAAAATAATTTTATCTTTAGTTCATATCCATTCCCTTACTGTTGTGCTTTGTTCTCAAGGAACATCTACCCTTCATCTTCTGCTCCCGATGGCAAACAGGGTAAATGGTACGATAATACTCGAATGATCTCTTAAATGAAATATTTGTTTAATTTGTTCGAGTGTAGCTGAGTCTAGTCAAATCTGATTGAGGGTGGTTGTGTCTTTCGATTTTATTAGGTTTGGCAATTTTATCGGGCTCTGATTGAGTCTGATCTATTTAATCAATTTCTAGGATCCAAGGATTCATCCAGTTGGCTGCTAGACCGTTGAATTTCGACAGCCCAGGTGATATTTTTGTGCGAATGGCTTTAAGAAACCATGGAGATGTCTGTTATTATTATTCTCAAACTCTATAATTTAGCTCCGACTTTCCCCTTGATATAGCTCATACCTGCCTAAGTTAATTAACTGCAAGCATGAAAAATTCCGAAACGTAATCGAACTTCAGCAAAATATTGGACGCAATATTTTTGCTAACTTTCACAAAATCTTACTCATTGATTTAAATCGAATAATGAATGGGTTTAATTAAGGCTTACCTTTACTTTTATGTCATTTCTTTTGGCCGTTACTTCTAGCACATTAATATTTAGTATGAATAAATATTAAAGCTCAAAGGAGGAGCAAATTCATTCTTTTGGGATGGATAGCACTCAATCTCTTTAAAAAAGAAGGGCGACTTTCATGATTGATGACGCAAATAAACCAATACACTTACATGACACTATTGGATTCTAACTAACTTTTGAAAGGGAAAGATCCTTTCACTAACCGTCCAATAAAGATGGTAGGAGATAAATGGTTATTAACCTGGACAATCGTTCGGTCTTTGCATTCGTATTCCCGTTGACAATCTGGACATACAATAGGACTAGCTTAAATATATTACTATATTCAAAGAATGAAAATGTTCTCTCTATCACATCTTTTGCTCTTAGAAGCCAATCAAAGCAAATAGGGAGTAAAGCATAAAAGAGAAGAACGTAAAAAAATTAAATTAAATAATGAAATGTGAAACAGATGAGAGAGAAGACAAAAGCGGCATTTGTCCTTCGCTAAAACTTCTATTGTAAATCTAGAATAATAATCTTAAGAAACAAGTTTTGCAAGATTACAGCGATTCAAAATTATAAAATTATTGCATAGCGCCTCCACCATTTCTTTAGGTGATAGAGGAGGAAGAAAGGTACTAAAATATACACGTTTCGAGAAATTATAGTGTAAACTTCGATCTAGATTCTCGAGTGTGTCTCATGAGGAAATATAAGTCGCAAAAAAATAATTGCCGTCAATATTTTTTAGAAAAATGAAAAAAAATTGTTAGTTAATTAAAATAGACTGAAATATGAAGGTGTGTATATTAGAAAAATGTATAACAGATTCGAAAAAAATCAAGTGAAGTTAAACAAACAATGAACATTTTCGCAACATGAGCATTTAGTTAAGCAACTTTGAATTTCTATGTGTAAAACAATAGATTATCCTTTGTTTTTACTTGCTAATTACCTAACTGTCTACCTTGAACTTGAGGAATTAGTGGTTAAGTTCCTATTATATTTTCTTAATTTCCCTTTGTTTGTTTACCGAATATAATTTCTCTCTCACAAGACTTTGGCAACCCCAGTCAATTATTTCTGAATTAACTCAACTCTCTCTTCCAGCTTTCAACTACACACTTCCACCTACACCTGATATCCGCTTCCGTGACGCACCACCAATCCAGTTCTCCACACTTAGAGGTCCTGCCTTTATCGTCAACGCATCAACCAACTACAGCACTGTGGTTCAAGGGTCTACTGCGGTACTTACCTGCGCAATCAGGAACTTGCACAACTTCACGGTAAGTGTGGTTAAAATTGAATGACGAGTATTCCCAAGGTTATTTTATTATAAAATCGCTACTAATTGGTGTGTTGAGTTTTCGAGCAAATTGCACTTTGCTCGAGATTAATTTTTTTTATCTATAAGTCAGGCACTTGTCCCTGCCCCCCTATAAAACAGAAATCACCACCAGTATAAGCATATTCAAAAACATTTCTAGCATTTATTTCCATTCACAACCAACATTAGCTACACAAAATCTCTGGAAGCCAAGAATAACTACATACGAGTATGAGGAAATCACATTCGTAAAGAAAATAAAAGTAAGGAAAAACGATGACTATCAATTTAAACAAAAAAAACTCAAATGCTTCACAACTAAAAGTGACAAAATTGAAGTGGCGCCAACTACAAACAATCCCAAATAAGTTTGAAACTAAATTAAATAAAGCTTTTGAATATTTCTTCAAGTAAAAATGTAACAATCTTGCACTAAATCTGCGAGATCAAATCACCTAAAAATAGCAGTCCAAACCTTGGTAACATTTTTACTCATTTCTCATTAACTCTTTTGCATCAGTGCGGTAATAAAACTAGCTCGCAAGCAAAAAACTTACTATACACAATATCAGAGTCAAAACTAATTCTCATGACTTTTATCTAGTAACAGACGAGATTTCATGGACCCTAAGCGAGAATAAGTGGACGGGAGTTTGAAATTTGCACAAAGTCACAAATAAACTTACACCCAGAAATAAAAAAACCTGTAAGCAATAACAAGGATATAGTCCATAATTCATTCCTGCAGCCCTTTTAGATTGATCCTTAGCCTCCAGTAATTTCAAACATGTTACCACTTTTAATTCATGAAATGTAGATAGCTCTTATTTGGAGAGAAATTGATTATATTTAAGTAGATATATAGCAGTCTAGATTTAACAAGTGGAGTTGACAGGGCAAAGATTATTTTACGATGAACACAAAATGCGCACAGTCACCAAGTGTAGCAAACTCTCAGATATCTTAATAATGAAGTGTATTCCCGCCATAGGTTGGAGTGAACATGGGACAGTCTTTTAGACTGAAATCCCAACTTCGGAAACAGGGAATCTCCGTCCTCTTTCTTCTCTCATTTACTGCATCATCCGCATAAATTCTCTGAATGAATTTTGCTTTATAAAACTGATAGACTAAATCAAGGTCTGATGTGATCTTTAGATGTAAGGACATAGGTTAAATACCGAAGAGGATTATGAACAAACTTTTATAATCTGAAAGAAAAAAGCCGAAATTATCCATTTTACCGTTTCTAAACGATAACAAGAGCCACTACTATAATAAATGGTATCTGAAATTTATTGAAGAAAATCTCAGATCATGGAAAAAGAAAAGAGGACTGCTGGATGGCAGACACAAAAATGTATTCTATTAGTAAAAATTTGGAGTAAAAATGAAATAATGAAAATAACTAACAAGCTCATCTCAATGTAGGAATTTGGATAGGTAAATTTAAAACTTCTAGGAACTAAGTTCTAAGACCAGCAATGCCATATAAATAAATACAACCTAGTATAAAACCAGGTAGTCTTCGCACAACAAGAGCATTCAAAATAATAGCTATCGGATAATTATTTGAAAAAAAATAAAGATAAATAAAATCCGTTTGTTGATAAAACGCAAAGAAAATTCTCTATTCTCTGCTCCTACTTTTTACAAACAATGAAATATGGATTTTGTAAAACTTTTGTTACACTGAGTTTTATGATTTTTTGAGATTTATGTATGTGAGAGAAAAAGCACATCAAACAAAATTAATTTACAAGTTAAACACCTATTTAAATGATAGTGAAACCACTTTATAGGAGCCAATAGTTTAATTTACGAGACTAGTTTCAGTATAAGCCTGAAGATGGTATGATAAACTACACATTGAAACTAGTCTCGTAAATTATTTTTTTGGCTTCTATGCAGTGGATTCACTCTTATATAACATAACTCTCCATTGAGTTATTTTACTTATACCTATTTATATGTTAAATAATAAAAACATGTTTAACTGCATCAAAACTATCATTGTGTCCTTTATTAAGAGAGTATTGTAACGAGTGTAACAGGACTTTTGTAAAACCCAGTACAGCAAAGTGATGAAGAATCCCAATATTTATATTTATGTGCTCACTACCTAAAAGGGAAAAAATATTATCGTTATATTTAATATGGTGAAAGAACCATTCAGAATGGGCAATATTAAACGGTCAGAAATATAAGAAAATGGGTAATAATATATGACCAAACGACCGGGTGTGGAATAACTATAAATTTGATAATTTTAGAGTGTCAAAAACTGACAAATACTAAGTATTGGCTAAACTTTAAAAGCAACAATTAAGGAATTCTTGTAAAATATTTTCATAGATTTTGAGTGCCGTCACGATTTGAGATGTGATCAAAAATAAAGCTAATTGGCCGATCTCATGTGCAATCTAATGTTTAGCAAATAGATACATGGACGAGAAAGTGGAGAATCCAAGGTGGATAAATGAATAAATTAAGGAAAAATATCACAAATTATAGAAAATACGATTGGAAAATTTAATGATTACCATTTTGAACTAATGAAAGAATATAGAGGAAAAAAGGGAAGAAAGACGTTGTAGACTGCCAAAGAGTTTCATGGTGTCAGTTTCCTTCATTAAAGAGGGTGGAAATCAGAGAGTAGAAAGGTATTATAAGATTAGACCATTGAAATCTGGAAGAATATAATTTAGCAAAAGTTACACATTTCTAGGAAAAGATGAATTCATACCATGTCATCATTCAATGATAATTCAGCATTTCGAAGAGGATGTTGGGGTACGTACTAGAAAGGTTATCAATGATAGACGCATTGCAAATGATAAATATTTATCAGTGAGAGAAATATTAGAAATAAAACTTAGGCCTTTAAATATTATCGTTTTAAATAAAATATCCCAAATTATCATAATCAATGTAAAACAGATCATTAACGACAGACGTTATCTGTTGAGTAGTCCAGATCA
Organism: Ceratothoa steindachneri; assembly: GCA_963969495.1. Taxonomy (NCBI): domain Eukaryota; kingdom Metazoa; phylum Arthropoda; class Malacostraca; order Isopoda; family Cymothoidae; genus Ceratothoa; species Ceratothoa steindachneri. The sequence goes on from OZ018317.1 coordinate 196,294,953, forward strand.
TAAACATTGGTAACTAATATTGAAGCAATCCCTCTTTGATTGCAAATACTAATTTATCTAACTAAATTTTCTTCGTCTATTTTTCTTGCACTGTTTGCTACATGGATAGGTGGAGAAATATCTCACCCTTGTTTGAATAGAAACGGAGATAAGAAAGATAATAATAAAATTACATGGGATCGAAAATGTTAAAAACATATTTGCAAAAAATCTCATACCTTAATTTTCTAAGGGAAAGGAAATGTGTGTTATTTGATTGAAGAAATTAATTTACTGAATCGTGAATATAGAGGAGAGGAGACGGAGGAATCATTTAGAAAATAATTGATAGTGTCAAAAAGAGAGAATAAAAGGAAGAGTAATTGAGACATTACATGAAAGACTGGGGATGTTTGGTATATTTTGAATAAAATCAGTGGTAGATGAAGTACAAAGAATAAAAATTTAAATAGAAAATTACGAGTATTCGGCTCCGTAAATTTCCACCAAGCCACTGGTGTCTTTGTCTATTTACCTTTAGCCTCTGGAATGGTTATACAATCGGTATTTGAACACAGGAAAAGATATTAACAAATCTATTTATTATAATATAATAATTAATATTTTGCCCTTTCCTTAAATGCTGATGTGTGAAGCTTCTCTTTACCACTTGTGATTTGTTCTTTAAGAGCGAGGGAAATTGGTCTTCCTTCCAAAGACATTGATATGTTAAAAATATTAATAACTTGTATTGTTCCTCTCTCACTTGTCTTGTATCCATCTAAGGTAAGTTCATATTTTCAGTGTAGTTAGCAGTGATATCTGGGAACTATACCAATACTATACAACTTTATTATCATTGCATCAGACATGCTTAAGAGAAGAACCTCATCCAGGACCACTGTCGTATTACGCGGAGCTTTTCACAAGCTCGTGTAATTAGGCTATGTGGTACAATTATCAATTTTACTCTATCATGCATTGTTAGCCGAGGTAGTCTGTGGTTAACTGAAAAGTTTGAAGAGAGCTCAACCTTGGTTTAGTAGCAGTAAGGGAAATTTTGTTTTTCCTAGGGATAAAGTAGGGTAAATGAGCATTTTTATTACAATAGTTAATTACCTCAAAAGTGGCCTCGATTTTATACTTTTGAGTAACAGTGAACTCGTATAGCTACAATCCTAGGCATTAACAAATGGTAAAACTCCTGGTTTTCTTATGTAGGTAGGGCAGCAGAGAATCAATCTGGATACAGATAATCTTGTAATGTTAAATATGAATATACTCTTAATGGGAGGGGGAGGTAGGCCTGTCAAAAAAGGTCACCCACAGTGTGGAGAGGTTTCAAAACCTATCACTCACGCTTGCCATAGTGTCATTAATTTCAGCCGTAGCTGTTAACAATAATTTTTCTAGGTCAAAGAATTTTATATTCAATATTATTCTGCCATTATATGGAGATCAGGATTATAAACTCAACAGATAAATTGTAAATTAGTTATGGCGGTACTAAGAGTAAATATCTAATTTGAAACTCCAACGATTAAATTGTATCAGTGAGTTGGTAACAACTTAAGGGAATCAGGCCCTACTTGCTTTTGCTTGTTTCTCTTTTAAATAACGAGGGCATCGAATGCTCAGAAAAAAATTCAAGGATATTGAATGCATACCATAATCTCAGATGATGCCAAGAATGCGATTGATTTTGGTTGCTTTATTGTTATAGACACTTTATAATATTCCTCGATTATTGCGAGCGAAATGATAACATGGAAATTTTGAAATATTCCCTCCAGCCAAAAATTTATAATATAAATGAATTCACTAATTTCATTGTTATTTTGGCACGTAATATCTGCTTTGGTTTACACTTTGAGGCCTTATAGTTCACTCGGTAACGACTGGAAGATGAATAAATTTGTATTTTACGGGCTGAAATTAGTAATACATAATAACGAATGTCTATCTTGCCGAGCAACGTTGAGAGGAGACTTTGTGTAGAGTCGAATTCCGAATGCGAAACCGGATACTTTCTTGCGGGGAAATGCGGAGAGGTATTGATGCGATGGTTCTTCAGCTTGCTTCTCTCAAATACACAAATTTATTCGCCCTAAATTGGTTAACTCAACTCGTTTTCCCCACGGACTCATATCTCCGGAGAAACGTAGGGAGATTAAGCTAATCAATCGGTGATTTGTGTGTTTATGCCAGTTAGTGAGAGACCGGCACCAGGCAAACCATATGCTGATGACCTGGAATCACAACTAAAATAGACATTGGAATCGTTATAAAATTGATTCATCAATGATATGGTAGCAAAGGCCACGATACACTAAATTTTAACCTATCAAAATAGAAAGAAAAAGTTGAACGGTATAGAAGGACGATATATTGAACCCAATTAAAACCATGGAAAAGAGCTAAGCGTGTTGTGAGTATGGAGTTACAATCGACTTACCTGAGGGAAATCCTTGGTACCTCAATAGCCAGTCTGTTTATATAATATTTAAGAAGTAGAAATCCATTTGCAAGGTGTAACACTCCCTTTTAACTTCTATTTAAAGGGGAAACAAGAAAGACACACCATCCTTCAAGCCAATTAAACGCTTATCAGCATCATAAAAATTTTAAAGCCAAAATTAAAAGAATAACATGAACAGTGGAGTGTAATAAAAAAACTGAACAGGCAGTGTTATGAACTAACTATAGCACAAAAGATTATTGCTAACTATAAAACAAATATTACAGAGAAAAAATGAGTATAAAATACCTAGCAATATTGAATTGATGAACTATAAAAAAATATCTTGGTTATGTAAAAATCGATTCAGTTCAAAATTCACAACAAAAATAAGGAATTAACAGAATCTCAATTTAAACTCTCTCTCTATATATATATATTACGGTACAATCTAAAAACTGAAAGAATAATACCCAAATCTGCATTTGATTGTAAATTATAGGAAACATTTTCCTGAATTCACTTCTCATAGAATCCAAGATCTATTTCTTAGAGAGCGATTAAATAGCGGTGAACAACGAATTGTGTTTGTTTTTGAGAAATAGTCAAAATGTCTCTTGAATGAAGTTTGTTTTGTTTTTATCACCATTTACCCGAGGTTGGTCTCCCATCTGCTAGAATAAGTAGGCTATAAAAGAAGAAGAAATGAGGATGCTAGGTAGACCTGCCGCCAAGTCTGGAAGAAAGGTGAGAAAAGAAAGAGAGAGAACATAAAAGGCGGCATCATTATTGATAAGCAATGATATCCTCTATCACTAGTTTTGGTACGTCGGAAAAAAAGTTAGCTGATTTTCTTTGCTACTAATCTCGAATATTAATTGATAATTATGACCATTGCGATTGTTCATTCACCTTTCTATTCATCTCTTTTTTTTTACTGTCTATTTCTTGAAGATCGATGTCACAAGCCCTGGGGAATTTTTAAAATTATTTCAACCTATAATTCATAATTTAGCAATGTATGCTATTTTTGCGACCGCAAAAATGTGTTTGTTGATTATTCGTTTGCATAGATAAATTTCCTCTCGTCTTGGGGAAATTGTTAGATCTGTCAATTTCTAGGACGCTAATTAACAGACACTGTTGTTTTCAAGAACAAATACAATATTTACTAAGGAGTTAAATGAGTTAAATGTAACAATTGCGTTAATATTAGTTCTGGCAACTTAACCAAATTTTGTCATGCATCAAGGCATAAATAGTCTATCGTCGTCTAACACTTAAAAATATATAATCCTGCAATTAATTAGAAGTACCACCTGGCTGTTTTCAGCCATTTTTTGGTATTCTGACGAGATAAGGAAATTCAGAATTAAAATCAAATCATAATTGCTGCCATAGCCAAAGGCACCTTCTCATTGAGGGAAGAATGTTTAGTAAAAGGAATAGTAATGTGTTTTGACACCAATCAGTGAGTGACAAGGAATACTTCTTGGCTCAAGGGAGACCACTCATTCCGCACCAGATGCTTGCTTGCTTGTAGGACTCCATCGGTACGACGACGACCTCTCCCATCTCTCCTTTCATCTACACGAATGTGGCTGAGCAGACCTGATCTTGTCAAGAAGCCCTTTCTACTTTCGTGGCAGTTATGGTCTGCACTTGAAATGATTAGGTCCACTGGTGTCTTGCAGCTCTGGCCTAGTCCATTCTCCTTAGTTTTTCTGCTTCCAAGTGTTAGACTCTCTTCGTGTATGTACGCCGCCAAGTTACTCTGTCGTCTACTAATTCTTTAAGGTGGGTTGGGTTTATGTTACAAGCTTTTAACGTTCTTTTATATGGTCTTTATAGCATTTTTTCTATCTGCCTGCACGACGGACAGCTTCCATGAGTTTGCTGTAAAGGAGTTGTTTAGGTAGCCGTTTGTCTGGCATCCTTATCACCTGCCCCACCCACATGAGTGTTCGTCGAGATACAATCGTTTCTATACTATCAGAGTTGGTTCTAAACAATATTTCATTGCGTTGTATTTTATATCTTCACGTTTTTCGGAGGATTCTTTGGAGGCTGTGGATGCGAAAAGCTTCCAACATTCTTATATGTCTTCTGTAAAGTGTCCAAGGCTAAGCTCCGTAGAGCAGAGTTGAGACACAAACAGCCTGGTACACGGCTACCTTAATAGAGAGCTTCAAGTCATGGTTTAAGTAACGCTTGTCTTTTAATCGTCCAAAAGCTGCTGAACCAAGCTGAATCCGGTAAACAATCTCCCATTAAAGTTATCACATCCCATAGTGCAAACGTTACTTCCTTATTTGTGTTATTTCAACCGCCTTAAAGGGTATCCCACTACTCACGGTACTCGAGCCAGGATTTAAGGTGGAACAAGCAATTTTAGGGCTACATTTTCTAGGCCATTCCTCCACTGGAGGTAGGCAGTGCTCCCCTAAAAATGACTGCCTAGACCCTCCCGTTGTGAGTGCTGTTCCCATGGCCAACTCTCAACGACCATCTTGCATGCGTCGCCCAACGTGTAAAGTTCTGCTTAGCAGCTTCCAGTATACGAAACCTGCTCCCGTCAGCAGCTCTAAGTTGCCGCGGAACTCTCTGTTTGTCCAGGAGGTTATAATGAGAGAAATCCTCACTATGAATTGTTTTAGGTGATTTTGGGGGCGCGCAACCCTTAACTTTACTCTCTTGGCACACGGATGATTGCAGAAGTGGCAAGAGAGAGACTTAAGACGACCGAAATCAGCGGGGGTTGGAGTGAACTAGCAGATATAACACTGAAACTACCTCATAGCCAATCTCCACAGGGCTGTTAGCCCACAAGTGTGCTCTCCTACTAAGTTTAACCCATCAATAAAAATGGTGTACCGAGGTGTGGCACTTGGAGCCATGAAGTGAGAGTTGAGGAGCCAGTGGCGTCCACTGCTTCTAGATTTATCCCGAGGGATGAGACTGCTCTGACAGCAAAGGTACCACGCCTCCTAACTCACCCATACACCCCAAATGCATAGGAGTGGTGATGTATATCCGTAGAAACAGGGTTTAAACACAAGAGGTCCGTTGTAATCGACTATATGTAATGGCGGCTTCTCCCCACGAATGATAAAATAATTTAATTCCGCCCTTATCTGAAATTAAGCCCAATATTTGAATACTCGTTGATATTGAATTCTTCGAACCCTAGATCCCGCGAGAGATCTTTAGCTATGCCTGAGACAAGAATACCACGCCGCCTGGTTCGCCTAGATATAAGAACCCCCGTCATTTTTTTAAAGCAGATATTTTTAAATGTTCCTTTTAAAGTTGTTACAATAAAAATACCAGCCAAATGTAAAATGTGTTGTGTATACGATTTTTTATTATAATGGAGCGTATTTTTAGATCACAAAGAGACGTTCGTAAAAATCAAATCAGAGGCATCATATTTCGGTTCATTTCCGCTTCTAATTTCATACATAATTTTCACAACCAATGCTGCCATAAGCCTTTCCTCGTCAGAGAGAGAAAGCAGGATTGAAAGTAGGACCGCGTCTTGCAAAGTCAATGAGAGGTTGGAGCTTTTCATGCTTACATGGAATAAAAAACCCCAATTAACTCCCATATCCCGGGAAAACATTCTTACGTTATCGAACACCCTTTTGATCCCAAAACCCAGCGTTTCGAAAGCCTTAAGGAAGACGCAGAAATGCCGAAACCTCGCGACCTCAACATTTACAACACTCTTCGTCTCCCGATTGTTTCCAGAGGCGTAAAACAAAGTTCCTCCTCACCCTAAGACCCAGAAGTTTCTCTCTTAAACTAAATAGTATAGTTCCCGTTCCCAACAATTCCGTTTCCCTGCCCGCTGTTACGAATCTGCCGTATGTCTGCAAACGCTCCGGGCTCCTAACAAGAATCGTCTCACCTTTCTGGATGCATGTGACAAAATCATGTGCAGGAACTCAGGAAAATTATACACTTGTGTTTGCGTTTTTACTTTTCGAAAGATAAAAAAAAATGAGAAAGGGATAAACAACGAGAGTATTTTCACACACTGCCATAAGAAGATGAAAATGAGCGTAGAGTCAGACAGAGAAATAAATAATAGCCGGGCCAAATATATGTTTATATATGTACATATGAAATATAGATGTTCTTATACATCAGTCAACAAGTGTACACGACAAAATGCAGCGCAACATCTGATGAACAAGTCAGAAATATTAGAAGGAATATTAATATTACTAAACATATTAGAGATAAAGGGAGATAAAAGGAAAGCAAGATAATCAGAAATCAATCCCTCATATATGCTCACAAGCTCTAAATGGGTGCGGAAATAGTGGGGGTAGAAAATGTAAGAAATTAAGAAGAATAAATAACAAAACGAAAACTAATGTACTAATTATAATAATAGAAAGAAGAAATAGTGGAAGATGAATAACAGTAACAATCTAGCGGGAAGATTAAAATAATGATATTCTTGTCAGTATATGTATATCTTTGTATTCTCGTCATCTTCTTTGCATTTGTGTCGCACCTGAATTCATTCATATCTCTATGTCAGCCAGTCACCTTTTATTGATTATTAGAGATCATCGATCCAACGCTTATAACTCTATCGGTCAGTCATCCTTGACATTTTTTCTATCTGAATATCATTTCATTTGGAGCTCTCTAACAGTTCAATATATTTGAACAATTACTACTCAAACAGCGAGTCTGATTTGCATATTTGTATTATTGTTGGTGTTACCTCTTCTCCTAGATATCCTACCTTTCCAACTCTAACTCCTTTTCTTTATTTTACCATTCTATTACACCCACCTCTCCATCTTCTCCACTAACGTTTCTAACAAAATATGTTCCACTAACTTTTTTTCATGTTTTACTTGCATTTTCATTTTTCTTACCTCACAGCGGACTCACATAGCTTGGCAACTATGTCTGTCACACACATTCTGATTTCCACCACATTCGGAAGATACTTTAAAGAGGCGACCTTAAATATTTTGAATCAATATCTTAGCTGGTTTTTCTTTACTTTTAACTCTGTATCAATAAATATTATAGTTAATATTATTCTTTCGATAACGTATGTTTATTCTCGTCGGTACGTGTTTTTTTTCATTCATCGATTTAGTTTTTATGAAATGTTGCTTTCAGATTATGCCAACACTGTTGAGGCATATATTATGGTTATATTTGTGAATATTCGAATATTTTCTGCTGTATAAATTTAACCTCAATACATCTGCCTTCTTTCTTATTCACATTACATTGTTCGTGTATCTATCCACCAATCAACGAAATATTGATCTCTCCTTACAAACTATCAACTGTTGGGAATATATTTATTCCTCTCAGTACACGTGTTTACTTATACGTTTTTGTGTAATCATGTCTCGGATTAGCATATCTGCATATAATCCTATCTTAATCCAATTTAAAATTTTGGTTTATTTTAGCATATCAGCCTATATAAGTTCATGTATAAATAATATATCTGTGCATTTTTGTAGATAAATAGTTAAATTCTACATATCAGTGTATTCTCGTATAACTGTTTCATATGTTTCTTTATTGTCTCTCTGATTTGCGCCTTATTTCAGATTAAATAATATCTTTCTGCATTCTTTTCGATGGAAATGTGTATTCTGGTGTTTATGGATATTCTAGGCCAACTTTGCATATGTATCTATCTATCTACGACAACTTTTGTATGTTTGTTTTTTTGCGTTGTTTTACACCATGCTGGTCTATCAACGATTATATGTTCATAACATCTTTGTGTATTCTCGCCGATATTTGTATGTATAAATTTATGCTTGTATACACATTTTCATCTGGATTTTGCATAATTACGTAACCTGCGTAAAATCATTTTTGCATTTTATCTCGGTATCTTGGGCTATCTAAGATTATGTGTCAATAACATATATCTAAATTTTCGACACATTACTACATGTGTCTGTCTGTTCTTCGGCTTATTTCAGCTTATAAGTTTGACGCTATTTCTTTCTCTATAATTATTTATATTTAGTTAGGTGGATGTGCGCCTCATGCCTCACTTTCTATCTCTTCCTCCCATTGTCTGCTCCTCCTTAATCATCACCTATTTTTCCGTTCTTGCGTTCACTCATGATGCCTGTCAAGGAGACGGGCATTTTCATTTACGGGATTCATACTTCCCACTATCAGAGTAAACTGTTGAAGCTTGTATCGCCCAATGTCAACTTATGCATATTCAATCTCCCTAATTTTCTGTTTTTGCGTCGCATCTGCTTTTAAATCGAAACAAATTTATTTAAATCACATTATTTTCTATTACTTCTTAATTAACTTTATTAAAACAATATATACAGAATGATGTCAACAGTATTCAAACTCTTTGTTACTTGAGGAACAGTAAACGTGTACGGATAATACACGTAGAACAAGTGAATGTTTGGCTAGAAGGGTTTTTACTTTAGTAATTTTATTTAACCTGTTGGAGCACAAGTAGGCGGAGGAGGGGCTGAGATTTTAAAATGCATTCCATTCTGAATTAGCGCGTAGTGTCTGGATGTTATATGTAGTTTTCTATGCAGAAACGGAGATATTTCAGGCAGAATTGGGTTGCCCCTCGTTACGGAGGCTACTTAAAACGTCCTATAATTTTGCGTCTCAGGCGGGAAACCTTGACATTTTTAATATAAAAATGTCAGAAGTGGTTTAAATAAGTATGGCATTTTCTTAATGAGTAGAGAATGTTTGTTTAAGTATACAGTAGTTCTCCTTTATTTGTAGATTTTTCTGCCTATGCCAATCTTTGTCTAAACTTTCAAATTTTTCGTATTTGGTATGACTACGGATAATTTGGGGTAGCTTTACATCCATTTGTCCTATATATCTGGGATACCAAATAAAACTACAAGCTTTCTTATAAGTTTATAGAAATATGTAAATTGACGAAGCTATTAAAATGTATGAATTCCTGGTATCGGTAAGCCGTATGTTACTGTGAATGCGGCATAGGTTCTCTGCTAATCCTCGGTGATTTCAACCTTCCTGGCCACAATCCTAATTTCAAAGCATTTTCTGAAATCCTTGATCTCTTCTCCCTCACCCAACAAGTTTCTTTCCCTACCCACTCTCACGGTAACATTTTAGACCTTGTAATCTCTGACTGCCTTATTTCCAACCTGACGATTACAAATTTGCCCAATACTATATCCGATCACTTCCTTATCAACTTCAACTTCTCTATCCTATTCCATATACCTCCCCAGCTGTCTCATAATCCGAATCCTTTCCGTCGACAAGCCTCCATTGATATTCCCTCCCTATCTAATGATGTGGCATCCAAACTTCCTCCCATTGATGCTTCTGCCTCTGCTGACCAGATTCTCTCTTCTTTAGAGCAGCCCTTTCTCACTTGTCTTGATGCCCATTCTCCCCTTGTCACCCCTTCGAACTCCCGTTGTCACCGTGCCCCTTGGTACTCTATGGAACTCCTCCGTGCTAGGCAGTTCATGTGTGCCCAAGAAAGAGTCCTTAGAAAGGCTCGCACCCGTGGGCAAGACACGCCCCCTTTCTCGCTGGCGTTCCGACTGGCAACAGCTTCCTACGTGGCGAAATTAAAACCTGCTCGTGAAGCCTACTCACGTAATCTACTTACTGATTGTAGTAATGATCCCCGTCTTGTCTTCCGCCTTCTCTCCCGTCTTACTTCCCCAGCCCAGGTCTCCCCACACATTAGCCCTGCTACTCTCTCGAATTTCTTCGCAGCTAAGTTCACTAACCTCCGTGCCTCCCTCCTTCAGCCTTCTGTCCCGGCTCCTGCCATTCTCTCTGACCTCCCGCCTCAGCCGCTTATCGTTTTCCCCGCTGTGTCCGCGTTGGAGCTTACAGCCCTGCTCTCGTGTTCTAGGAAATCGGACTTCCCAAAGGACATTTTTCCGCCTGAACTGTAATGTAAAATTCTGTCTGCTATCCTGCCAATGCTTCTTTACCTGTTCAACACTTTACTTGCAACTGGTCTTGTTCCCTCTTCCTTCAAACGTGCCACCATCCATCCTATTCTTAAAAAGCCTCAACTGAACCTCACTGACCCTTCCAATTATCGCCTGATTTCGCAACTTCCTTTCCTCTCTAAGGTTCAAGAGAGAGTGGTTGCTTCACGCATCAACAGTCACATGGTGGCCTGTGACATTGATGAAACCTATCAATCTAGTTTCAAGTCAGGTCATTCCACAGAAACCGCACTTCTCAATGTGTCCTTCCACCTCTATGCTGATGACACTCAAATTTCGTTTCCTCGTCCCCCACGTCTCTTCCCTACTCTATCACGGACCTCCTGGCTGCCTACTCCTCCATTTCTGACTGGCTCTCTACCAACTTCCTCAGGCTTAATCACTCCAAAACTGAGGTCCTGCTCGTCGGCACGCATGCTCTTGTCAAATAATCTAAATCTCTCTTACTCTGGGCGGTAATATTATTATTTTCTCTGACTGCGTTAGGAATCTGGGTGTTGTTTTGATGAGCATCTCTCCCTTAAGCCTTATATCCGCAATGTCAGCAAATCCCTCTATGTTTTCTTCGTAACTTCTCTCGCATTCGCTCTCACTTTGATCGCCGAAGTCTTGAGACTGCTGTTCAGGCCCTGATCACCTAACGCCTTGACTCCTGTAACTGTCTGCTTGTGAATCTGCAATCCTCCTCTCTCCGCCCCCTTCAACTTGTACAGAACTATTCCACCCGGCTTCTCCTCCGTCGTCCTCGCTTCTCTCCCTCGAAACCTTTGCTGCATGAACTGCACTGGCTTCCTGTCAGATCCCGTACTCACTTCAAGATACTTCTCTTCACATTTAAAGCCCTAAACTACAAGGCGCCGTCTTACCTCTCTTCTGCCCTCTCGCCATGCCATGTCTTTCGGGCCCTTCGGTCATCATATGCACCTCTTTTGAATATTCCTCGTTCATCCTTCTGCTAAATGGGGGACTGCTCCTTCTCAATATGCGCCCCTAAGTTTTGTAATGCTCTTTCTGATGAAATCAGGTCTTCTCCCTCTCTTACCACATTTAAGCGTCTCCTGAAAACGCATCTTTTCAGAATTGCCTTCTCCCCCTCTTGGATTTCCATTGAATTTCCATTCTCATCTCAGCACAACGTGCGCTCTGGGAAGGCCTCAGGCCTTGAAGAGCGCATTAAAAAAGACTTATTATTATTATTAATATAAAGCCTCTGCCTCCTAACTACTTGCATGCTACCTTCACGTGCTCGCCCTGTTACTTTACTGAATGCATGTAAGTGACCGAGGGGCGGACGGTATAATCAGACCCCAATCCCTGCTGCCTTGCAGGGTATGCCTCTTTAGACAAAGGCTAGGAGAAGGAAAACTCTGAATTCAAACCCTGTGCTGCCTTACAGGGTATGCCTCCTCAGACAAAGTTGAAAAGAAGGCATACTCAGATATAAAACCATGCCAGTTTGGGTAGAAGGGGCTCTTTTGCCCTGCTAGGCAACTCTTCTAGGAGAAGGACAATCCAAGATCAACCATTGTTCCCTCACTGTTGGACGGTGCAATAGTCTGTGTACCAAGTCCTTTCGCATTCATAGGTTTGGGTTCCATACTTGATGGTACAGTCAAATGTTCGCGTTTCCTTTCTTATCGTTTGCCTGATCTTTTTCCAAAGGTGCGTAGGGCAAGTTGATTAGATGAGCAAAGTTGCTCGGTGGGTTTTTCAGGTGGATGCCTTTTTTCTATTCTTAATCTTTCTCTATTAATCTTTTTTATTTATTTATTTTTAAAATCCATTCCACCTCTCATCCTCTAGTCTTCTGGCGATTCTGGAAATATTTTGCATTGCATAGTGTCCCCAACCGCCAATGTTGACCAGTTTTTCAGGTTCATTTATTGTTGCTTATGGACTTTTTTGCTTCTTAATCCTTTGTACATATTGTTGTTGTTGACTATATTTACCTTGTTGTCAGTTTTACCTTTGTTGTTTTATTAAATATTTTTGTTTTAAACCTTTTACTGGTGCTTTTGTTTCTGATTCTTTCTGGAGATGTTGAGTTGAACCTTGGACCTACTACTCATTTTCATAAGAACAAATGCAGTGTCCTCTATTCTAATATTCGGGGTTTAAGATCTAATTTTCTCGATCTTCAAGCTCATGCAAATAATTATGACATCCTCTTCCTTGCAGAAACCCTAGTGAAAAGTAATAAATTTAATTCAGAATTTCTTAGTTTAGGGTTTTCTGGCCCTGATTTTATTTATCGTCGAAATACGCCAGGAGATTAGGTTATGTCAGTATTTTCAAGGTCTGGCCTAACAATTTATCGCCAAAAGAATTTAGAATGCCAGTCTCATGAAGTTTTATGTTTTAAGATTTATAGTAAATATTATAATATATATATATATATATATATAGATATTTGCGTTGTACCGTAACCCAGGTGATGATAACTCTATTTATGACTGTCCTGTAGGTGGTATTGCCTTGGCTCAATCAACAAATAGGAAAGCTTGTTTTGTAATTAGTTGGGAGTGTAATGTAAAGCAAGAAGAATGGCTCAATTCTAATGTAACTGATCATCATGGATGGTCGGTATATGATTTTTTTACTGCTGCTGATTGTCTCCAGATGATTTAGGAACCAACCCATATTTCAGGTAATATACTAGATCTTGTGTTTGCAGATGCTCCAGCTGCTGTAGATGCAAAGATCTGTGAAAATTTGGGGGCATCAGATTATTGTTACATTAGAATGGACATAGCTGTTAATCAGCATATCCCAAATGCCACGATCAAAATAGGAGTTTGGCTTAAATCTCGAGCTGATTGGGTTGGTTGTGAAGAGAGTTGTCCAGCCTTGAATATTTCGGATGCAATATCTGACCCACATCCAATGGCTAAGGTGAATGATATGTTCTACTGTTTTGACCAGGCATGTTCCCAGTAGAATTATCAGGATTCGTACAAACTACCAGCCATGGTTTGATGAATCCTGTAGAAGAGCTTACCATGATAAGCAAACAAAATTTAATCTATGGAGGCGTAATCGGACGCGAGAAAACTTTGAGATCTTTGTTCAGTCTCGATGTACTGCGAACAGAGTTTACCATCGGGCTAAGAGATTATATAATGATAACCTGAATAGTAAGTTAGCAGAGATCAGACAGCCTCATTTGTGGTGGACTAAATTAATATCTCCTATTTTTGACTCTAACACTTCTACCATTCCACCACTACTTTTGCCGAATGGAAAGCTAGCAACTAGTGCAAAAGAAAAGGCAGATTTACTTCATCGAGTTTTCGAAGCCCAGCTGTCAGTTAAAGAAGTTCCTATCCCTGATACTTGCCATCCTGAGTTCGTTGGATTAGATTTGGTTTTCGTGCAAGGGATGTTAAAAAGATACTTGACAGTCTTGATAGCTAGGGCGGAGCCGATCCCAACAACTTTTTTCCTCTAATTTTTTAAAGGATGTCTACTGATTTAGCATCTAAGTTAAGTAGATCATATAGATTTTCATTTAGACGAAGTACCTTTCCTGATAATCGTAAATCGAGCAATGTTATGCCTATTCCTAATGGCATGTTGTCTGCCGATTGTAGTCAATACAGGCCTATTTCAATACTTTCTGTGTCTTAGGTTGCTGAGCAGCTGATATCTAGGCCCTTGTATAGATACCTAGAGTCAAATAGCTTATTGGTCTAGAAGTGAGTATGCATATAGGAGGCAGTTGGGTACTTTTGATGCCCTTTTAGATTGGACTTGTAGTATGAAAGATATACTTGACAAGGGTTTTGAATCTAGATTAGGTAAGATTGATTTTAGTGCTGCTTTTGATCGTGTTAACCATAAAGCACTTGTTTTGAAACTACCAAACTTTGGAATAGGTGGCTACATCCTAGGATTACTTAACGACTTTTTAATAGATGGGCAGTAACGTGTTGTCGTAGATGGAGTTTTTCGTGAACCTAAAGGTGTTGTGTCTGGAGTTCCACAAGGCAGTGTTCTTGGGCCTTTGTTGTTTTGAGCATAAACAAGTGATTTGGTACAAGGTCTTGAAAACAAGGTTGTTCAGTATGCAGATGATACTATACTTGTTAGGGGAGTCAGGTTTCCAGCAATGAGAAACCAAGTTGCCATGAGTCTAAATCGTGATTTGGAAAAAAATAGGAAAGGGTGTGATCGTTGGGGTATAAAGCTTAGTTCAAGTAAAACTAAGACCCTCCCGGTTAGTAGATCTCTTATTTCAGGTCCTAGGATTGTTCTCCCTCTTCTTGAGTATTTTTCTCTAGTTTGGATATCCGCATCTGCCAGAGATCTGTCTCTCTTAGATAGGGTTGCTCGTGGAGACAGGTTCCTTGGATCATCGACAGATGATTTCATATTTGCCGATATTCCATGAATACTAGTTCAGTAGAGAATTGACACTATCATTTTTAATTCCTGAGCCTCTGCCTTTCGATAGAGCAACAAGGTTTGCGGCTGGACAACATTCCCATGCACTGTGCATTCCTCGCTGCCGCACTTCTCAGTTTTAGTGTTGCTTTTTGCCAAGTACGGTAAAGCAGTGGAATGATTTTCCTGCAGAAGTTATGCAGGAAGATCTTAATATCTTCAAACGAGGTCGCAATACTAGATTAAGAGTGAGTGCTATTGCCTCATGATTTTTAATATTGATATGATTTTAATAATTTTAAACTTATTTATTTATTTATTTACACATTTCCATTTCTTTCTTCTAGCACTCATTCTTTCTTACTTGACATATGGACACTGTGTTCTTTGGGAGCTTGTTTCTAAGTTCATGGCCGCTAGGCTTTTCCAACGAGAATTTTGTGTTTATTATCTTAAATAATAATCATAATTTGGAGACACATGATATTTAATGATTAATGCGATATTCCATGTTGTCAAGATCTGATAATTATAAGAAAATGGCGATAAATGTAACTATACCGTCGAGGAAAGAAGCCTGATTTACTTGCTGAGTGAAAAGGATTTCAACTGTCGACAAATCGTCGGAAATGACGGCAAATTACATTCCGCTGTTGCAGAATTGTTGACGAGGATCCGTTAAATTGTGTACATCAAAGAGCACGTTCCTTCTGGACGACTAAAGTTCACTATGCACCATGGTGTAAGGTCTCTTTCTTCGCATGAACCAGTTGCAACATGAATATAAAGAAGACGGCCAGGTTAATGCATCCAACAGGATATATTCCAATACCTTTTTTTATGTTTCACTTTAATTTTCTTTTTTCTTACCATTCCTCTCAGCGCACTTACATAGCTTTGCAACTATGCCTGTCACACACACTCTGACTTCCACCACCCTCGGCGGATATTTTAAAGAGGCGACCTCCAATATTTTGAATCAATTTCTTCGCTATCTATATTCACAAAAGCGATCATTCTGAATTTCCTTGTTTGCTCTTATGGATTTTTTCATTATTGCTACCACTATTCATCAATCAATTAATTAGGCATAAGATGAATATATTCATATATCTCCGAGTGACTCCGTTTTTGTATTTATAGCGGATGAATATAAAAAATAAAATTAGAGAAATAAAAATACTAAAATGTGAGGGAAATCGTAAACGTTTTATTCCAAGGCATATGAAGACGATTATTTCTCTGAAATTTTATATATATACGCGTATGTAAATACAGATGTAGGTAAGGACTTCAATTTTTGTTGCTTAAGTGCATTAAATTTGTTTCATTTTTTACTAAAACATTGTAAATATTTGAATAAACTATCGAGATTTAGCTAATTTCCTCTATCCATTTTTAAAAGTTTGGGTGAGGTTATCACCAACAAGAAGAATAATGCAATTAAAAGAATAAAAAGGAGTTTTGGGTGGTAACAATTCAAGATATAGAGTTTAAATCACTATCCAGCGAAGACTTAGTCTCTTGTTTCGAAAAGGGAGAATGATTCTAAATTAATAGAGATGCGCTAAGTATAAATTATATTAAACAATATTTACTTCTATTTAAGTAAATAACTAAAAACAGGTCGGTTTAAGTATGTTACCTAATACTACTAATCTATACAATAACGTTTAAAAATGTTAACACAAGAGATAATTTTATATTTTATAATTTGAGAGGGAAAAGTACGCAAGCTCTTGAAATGAAAGGACAGGAAGATAATTTAAATTTTTCAATAATATAAAATTCTAAAAAAATCATTGGATAGGAAAAAAGAAGTAATAAAATACTTGAATAAATTTGTTAAGAATGAACTCTGTAATTAAACGCACCGAATCACTCCAAAATAATTATACTATAATGAGAGCTGCTGTTTCTAATTTAAATTTAAATTAGCCAATTTTTGTAATCAACAATATATATTCATTATAATTTGTTTTGTTTAACTTTTCCACGCAATTTTCTCCTTTTAGTTCTGCATATCAATCTAGTTGAAGGCTATTTACCACAAATTCAGTTGTTGTTTTTAGGTGGTGCTCTATCTTTATATCCAAACTTCTTCATCAATTTATTTCTATTACCATGTCAGGCCGTTTCAATTTTTTCTTTGCGTGATTCAAATAACAGCAAGCACTCATCCTTACATAAGTAGGCACGTAATGTACACTAAACAAGTGGAGGCATCAAACAAACTACTACACAAACCACTAAAGCTTTCATCAAGAAAGAACGACTATTTCTCAAAAGTGAGAAATTTAATAAGATTTAGTAATTTAATTAGAAAGTTCACTAATGAACATCACTTGTGGGAATATCTGGATTATGTCTCTGTTAAAAACAATGTGTTTGATGCGATATATTATTTGCTTATGCGTCTAATTTGCGAAATTATTCTGCTAGTAAACATAAATTGGTTTGTCGAGAGAAAAATGTGAGAGAAGTAGTAAAAACGGTAACAGATATATGACTAATCGTTTCACAAGAGAGTTAAAGAATATATGTGATATTTTCAGTTAAGGAAAACGAAGCAAGTGTGAGTTTGAGTTAAGGAAAATGTGGAACGAGTTTAGTAAAAGTAGGAACAACAAAGTTTGTTGATTAAAGTGGCGTGCTCTCACTTATTCTGATTTTTTACCTTACGACATACAATACTTTCAATATTCCTGGACTAACCTTGAGAGGACCTTGACAATTATATCCTTTGAAAGAGAATTTAAAACATCATAAGGGTTTCAAATTTCGTTAGAATCAGCTGAATTGTTATGATTCTATTGCCAAAGAGTTCCTCGGCTAACTTTAGTAGGACTTTGGCAATTATATTATTTTAAAGAGAATGTAATACAACATAAGGGTTTGAAATATCGTTAGAATCGGCCGAATAGTTGTGATGTTATTACCAAAACAAAATAATTCCAGGACTATCCTAGGGAGGACCTTGGCAATTATATCATTTGAAAGAAAAGGAATACTAACATAAGGGTTTCAAATTTCTTTAGAATCAGTTGAATAGTTACAATCTTATTATCAAAACAAAAAAAAAGCAAAAACGGAGCTTAACCGATATAGTTAGATATAGAGTCGAACCTGAATAAGCGCAGGCAACTAAATACCGTATGTGATTATTTTGGAACAGGAAACGGAAATTTCAATGCGAGACAGGGCAATGGTAAATTGAGGAGTACAATAGAGGGTGAGCGTGATGCATACTTGCAGAATCTTCATTGCGGTGAAGCGTCTGTCAATTAGATGGAATTCAAAGCAAATAGACAGAAGTAAAGTCCATGAAACATAGTGTTAATTGTTAGATACAAATGATAGATTATCAAATCAAGCTTTTGCAACTAGGATGAATGGGTATCCGGATGGAAAGAGGAAGTTATAACGAAAGAAGATGAGAAAAAAAAATAAGAATAGGAGTACACATTGGGGCTTTAAATGTGTGAAAGAAAGTGATTTATGAGTGATGAAGAGGAAAAGGTTAATGGAAATATAACTCCGATGAGCTGTGAAATATTGTTATTTGAGAGGAAGCAAGGGTGAAAAAAATTGGCTTCGAGAATGTAAACTAGTTGTTGTATCATATGCTGGAACTAGCAAATCGATTACGCATGTACATTTCATTCATTTTATAATGGACAGCAATACACTTTCTTACTAACATTTTTGTGAGATGGCTTAAGAAGAAAAGTATTAAATATACGAGAAGGTAATGTTGCACTTTAAAATCATATTTTAAAGTAAAGGCACACGGAGTTGTTATGGTTAATTTAACTCATATTCCTTTTTTGTTCCATCCAATAATTCGTGAATGACAAAGAATTTATACTGTCCTAATTATTACTCGTGCTCAAAAAACTTCTTAAAGAAACCAAGGCAACGTGTGGTATGAAGAGCTTACAATAAGGTGGATCGAAAATGAGGGGTTTTGCAAAAATGTTTGAAATTCCCTTTTCCACCCTGATTTTATGATGAACCCAACATCATAAACTATTGTGTTGAAATTTAAGACTTTCACATTAATATTTTCAGGTTCATAAAAATGATCTTTTAACCATTCTTTAAGTTTTCCTTCCCTTTCTTCCATTTGTTTCCATGCAACCTGTATATTTTTATCATCATCCCTGAAATATAGGAAATTTAACAATTAACAGTCGAATATTAAAATTTTCACTATTATTCAATATCCATTTATTGAATGCAGTTAGATTTTTGAAGTGTTATTACCTTTCATTACGAAGCCCTTCTTGGTATTAAATGAAGGTATTTTTCTCTTGTACTCAATTCTACTCTTTCTATAGCCGGCCGGTTTGTCTTCTCCACAAACTACTAGTAACGCTTCTGTGACCAGTTTGATGCATCTCAACCGCTTGTGTGTGACAAGGAAACTTCGGAATATCTAATTTACGTAGTTGACGGATAAATTCTTCAAGTTGATCATCAGAGAGCATCTTCCTCATCTGAGGTTCGGTTACAACGGTCTGCTGCCAATTAATTAGGTGGATGTAGTCGTCAGCTTCAAAGTTTATGTCTGGGTTCTTGAAAGTGCGTATTGATTTCCCTTTATAATCTTTTTTTGCTTTCATAATTCTTCTCCAAGCGAGTTTCCGGATATGATTTCTTTCATTTTGCAGCATAAGGAGAAGAATGTTTTCCGCATATGAAAAATAAGCATTCCTTTCAATTACTGGGGCAACTATATCTTTAATCTGATTGTTCATCCCTTGCAGTGATTGCACTGTCTTGGAGTTTGAGTGCTCCATCTTGCAAAGAAGAGTTAGCCTTTATTTCAAACCAGCATAGTGTATACACCTTCATAATGAAGAGCACAATGGATTTTAGCGTGTAAGAAGGGTCGACAGTCGAAACATATATTCGAAGTATCCGCCTTGTCGTGGTAAGCCATCGTGCACGCGATATATTTCCAGGGCTCTTTCGAGCTAATTCAGCAGAACATTTACCTTCTGATAAAGATAGTAGGATAGCAAACAGATACTTTTGATCGGTGCTCAGATTTTGTTTGTCAATAGACTTCAAGTTATTTGGAGTTGACACGAATTCAACAACACATAGAGTCTCACATTTATCCAGTTGTTTCCCTATAGGTCTGACAAATCCACGAAGCCCTGTTGTTTTCCCATCCAAATTGTTGATGAGATGGCGCAATGGGAGCTCATTTTAATGGAGCTGGCAAATAAACCAATGCAGTAGTCTATTACGTTTTTCTTCTAATATTCTGATCACACCTACTTTTGTTTCTGTATTCAATGCCGTTCCAAGGCAGCCCACAGCAACGAGTTCATCAGTTGCGATGTTATTTGCTTCTCGATACGAGACTCTTGCGTCGCATATAGCTCTTGCAGTACCTGTGTTCGTTGTCAGGTGGCCAAGGTATTCTGAACCAAGTTCTTCTATCATATAGATGTGCTTTTCCATTATCTTCTTCATGGAATGAGTTACCTCCATCGTCTCAACAGCAAATGGGCTATCTTTCTAGCATCAAAATAAATATAATATAATGGCTTATCCGATCTAATTTCTTGCTGTAGTGTAGTACGTTCTTTGACACTCTCTTCTAACCTTTGACCCTTTAACTACTGCATAAGTTTCTTTGCCTTCAATTGACGATAACTCTTTAAGGATTAAACTTGTTATTAAAGCTGCAGCTCGATCAGACACACCAGTGGGGTCACATGCCAATTCTGAGAATTTTATTCGTTTAGATGGAGTCTTTGGATGCAAATATCTTATTTACTTCTTTGTGTTTCACGGATGAAGGAAGCTCATAGTCGCTACCTTCGTACCCAGATTCTGTTCTGTGCTGGATGAAGGAAAAATTACTTAGATATTATCTGTCGAAGTAGATAGTTGATTTAAGAGACAATACTCACGATTCTTCCTAACTGCACTCTGAATATTCTTCTTTGATTGAGTTTGAACGATATTACCTAGTGTCACTTTCCTAATTGTTTGTTGGTGTCCCAGAAACGTTTGCTCCAATGGCGGCACCTTCTTTTATACAAGAACAGTTTTCCAAGCTATCGCATTTACAACACAAACTATCAAATAATTGCTTTGCATTCTTTGTAAAATCGTCACATTTCCCTTTGAATGATGTCATATTTTTTATGCTAAGATTTCTCATTAAAGCCTGATATTTTGAATAATAATTTAAAATTCTTTTTCTACCTACCTATATTGACACAAAAGATTGATGTTATTTCCAAACAGAAGTAAACTTCTCCGCTACTAATGTGATAATTTGTTTAATTGGAGGGTCTTTTCTATTGCGGTTCTTCTCCTTTTCTCGCTCAAACAAAACAAACATGTTTTATAACATCTTTATAAGTTGGCAACACTCGTTCACTAATGGCGCAGGGTGCGCCAAACAAAGATCTTTCAATTTCTTGACGCATTATAGGTTTAATTGCCATAACTAAATATACTTTTTTTTTTCTTACATAATATTTAGCTCTGATATATAATAAAACGTGTATAAATATTTATTTTACACTATAAATAACTCATCTTAAATACAAATAGAAGAATTTGATCAAAGCAATAGACACTAGACAGAGCCACACACTCACACACCTCCACTATCAACGAGATCCTCCGCGCTACTGAAACATAATTGTCACGTCCACCGCTATAATATATCATTAAGGAACATCTAAATATCAATTGATTAATTTCGAATTTCGTTTACTTGTTCTTTAAAGTACAATAATTATATTTTTGGAGGGATTAATTAAAATTAAAATTTAATTTTCAGATATAATCCACGAAATTCAAAATTTAGTTGAAAATCGCATTATTTTCAATTTTTAATGGTGTTGAGGAACATTTAAAACTTATTATATTAAAAATCCTTTTAGTAGGTTTATAAATTTCGGAAAAAGTTTTTCGCTTTACCCTAACCTACAATTGTGTATCCTGATTGGCATAGTGTTCCAAAATTAAAGTCGAATTTATTAAGTTTAGGAAAAATGACTTTAATTTTCCCACTTTTCCACGATATCAGAAAAACTACGGGCAACAGCCCTTCAGGAAATTCCAAATTTGAGCTATTTAGCGATGGTATCCTCCACTTATCTACCCTAAATCACACCTTTCTTGCCGAGATAATTATTCGAACAAATTCTTTTGGCAGGTATCTTGGGTTCGAAGTCAGAATACGAGGCTACTTACTATTGGTGACATCACTTACACCTCCGAGAAAAGGTTTGTGGCCTCAAATCCGAGGAGGAGCAAACAGTGGATCCTGAAAATTCACTACGCTACAATGGATGACAGCGGTATCTACCTGTGCCAAGTCTCCACCACACCACCAATCATGTTGCCTGTCAATTTGAAGGTTGTGGGTAAGTTTATACGATAATTTAAGATCCATATACACGATTCTGCCTTGAGTCGTTCACACGCTTCATCATCGATTTGTTTTTACACACCTTATTTTCATACTCCGACAACTTCTATCTTCAAACTTTCATGGGTGTAATCTTTAACCAATTCACATGCCTCATACCAGCTGAGACTTACGATTTTTTCTCAATTTTCATGTCCCTACATACTTCACTTTTGAACATCCCATGAACCTCAAGTTTGACTAGTCTACTCTAGATTTTTGTTGAGAATTTTTTCACTATTGGTTTAGATAGATTTAAAGCAGTCACTCTCATAGATTATTGGTAATGGTTCTCAGAACCCTAGGTTCTGGTAATTCTCTAAAATTAGGAAGATTGAGAGAGAAAAACAAGCATAGAGAAAGGCATAGAAAGAGACAGATTGACAAGACTTTTCGGTCAGCAAATTCTGCTGTTGAATGAGCCCCCTTGTTTCGTGCAAAAAATAAATAATAGAGACTCTTTTGTAAAGGTGACTTCATCTGTAGCATCACCTGCTTGTAAAATTAAAGCCTTTGGTGCTTTATATTAATAGGTTGATGGCCATCAATTCATCGAAAAGTAATAGTGTACGGAAATTACCGACATTGGTAAAACCGATAAATGAGTGACGAAGTTTTAAAATTAAGGGTTTTAACCGGTTGGTAGTCGCAGATTATTTTTTATTTCTCTCTATTTCAATATACACATTCAAATACAAAATATGAAATGATCCTATATACGATTCAGAACGAGTAGAAAATACAACTACATGACAACATACACTAGAAAAAAAGAATTGTGCAGTATAAATATCTAAGATACACTTATGATTTAAGTTTAATAGCCAAGACACACCACATATTCAGATGATCTTTAATACCTCAAAACCTGTAAAGTTTTGAGACACAATTGATAACGCAGCTTTGAAACAAAGCCCTCTGCACTCTAAATTTCTCATTCAGATTCGAAGCTCGTTTACTTATTAGTGATATGCCCTAGTAAATTTGTTTCAAACGCTCAGACCACTTTCAACCTGTCTCATGCAGCTTATTTTTTTTAGCTAAATTAGAGCTTGCCTAGGAAGAAACTATAGAATTCTTATTTTTGTTGGTCACTTCAGTGATGTATATCTGAAGCATTGGATCTACGGATTTAATAAAGAACCCGAGATAAATAGAGTATAAACTATCGAGAAGTTCGTTGTACGAAAAGCAGTTGCAGCAGGTTAGAAGGTTGTATAAGTGCCTGCCTCATTGCTCGAATGATTGATCAAGTTAGATGCAAAATGACTAAAATATTCCAAACAAATGTTACATAGCCGGCAAGAATAGTCAAAAGAGGCGCTAAAATTATCGAATACTCATAAAACAACAACAAGGAATAAACATCGGGGAAGATGACAGGAATACTCAAAACTGATACAGGATTACTATTATAGAAGAACATACATACTAGATGATTGAGGCAGTCATAACATACGGTTGGTGAGTGGAGAAGAAAGGCCGATGCATGGAAAAGGGGTAATCAACAAACATGGAATAATGACGAGAGTAGTCAAAAGCCAAAAACATGACTGGACTATATGAGTGAATTTTTTTTTATCTTCTCTCTAATTTGAATAGAGAAAAGATGAACAATATTTTCAAGATTAATGAAATATAAAAATACAGGCAAGGTTAATGGAATGGAGAACCAGAGGGAATATGACTGGCGTCGTGTAAAGCGATGATAGCTGTCTGGAATAGTATAACAGAGGTAGGTTAACTGGATTATTTAAATCAGAGTAAAATGATTTGGAAGATAATAAGGTGCGTTAATAAGGTGGAAGAGTGCTTCTCTTATATTTATTGGCAGTTAGTGAATTGGAATTTCTTTACACCGGATGACCAAGCTGAAATTGACCCCAATGAATAAAAGGTATTCCTGAGTTCTTTAGGTTTGATCTTACTTATGTTTGGACCCCATTTTACTCTGAGTGAGTAGCTGTGCGAAGGAATTATGTAAATGGTAGATAAATATTAGTTTGTACATGATATCTTTCTCAAATTCTTGATCGTAATCCTGCTTGTTCTCTTTTGAGATGTTAAGTCGTTCTGCCAGTGGTTGTGAAATAGTGATTTAATCTTTCTTCTCTCTGGTGTCTTTATATTTCTATTTTCTTTTCTAGAGGCCTATTTTGTTCATTTTGTTGCAAAAGCTTTTTGACACATGTGGTCGTCGCGGCTTTATATTATTCTATTTCATGTTTCGTTTTTTGTGTTTCGTTATTTGTCTGTTTAGATCATTATATGGCTTTGTTCTTCTGTGGCTTAGTCTTAGTATTGTTCCTAATGCTGTAATCAGTGCGTATATACATTTAATATCTGTTGCTACTTGATTTATGTCCAAGGTCCACGTTTAGGGCAGTTATGATTCTAAAATTCTGTTTCAAGATCCATTACTCGTCTGCTATTTGAATGTTCTTTAGTATTCTGCTCAATTCTTCATCTATCTAATTTATGATTTTACCCTCTAGTTGAATTAGGTTAATGGATTTTAGCCCCGAAGTATTTTTCCCAAGTTGTTTTCGGTAATATTTCATTTTTTGCCTCCCTACACGATTTGTTTAAGTTAATTGAGATTGTGGCATATATGCCATTTTAGTCTGATGTGGATGCTGGTCAGGAATTATTCCTGTGTTCCAGTAAAATTTTGTACTTTTAAAGACTAAGTTTGTATTTGTATCAGCTCTCGTGGAAAAATATATGTAAATGGAAATATTTAGGCCCATTTATGTCGATAAAACCGCAGCGGGTAGAGGTCTCCATATTCTTTCCTATTTTCTTAAAGCTTTTCATATATCTCGAAAGATATTTTTCAGCATTCAAGTAACCTATGAAAATTGAAATGTTTAATACAGTTTTGTTCATGAGTATGAAATTACGTTTTATCGTTTAGTATCCTCCCATTATAATTATTTCTCCTGCAAAACTCGCACATATTTTGCTATGTACTATTTATCGGTGTCATTATTTAATTAAGAGGCGACATTTTCTCAATTTATATCTTGTCTTATCTGTATAAAAAAATTATGTTACTGCAAGAAAATGATCTTAAGCACATATTCAGAATTGGAGAAGAAATAACAGAGTTGGGCAACGCAGTCTCCCGATTGCAATTATTTCGAACTCGGTTGAAATTATTCGCACAGGCGAGTATAAGGGAAGCAACCAACAAATGCACAATTTATATATGACGTGGAAAATGGGATCTCTAGGATATGCTTTTCATTTACAAAGGAAAAGACAGAAATATTAATGAGTAAATATTGTCATGATTTTTCTCTCTAATCTGTATCTTTTAGTTTCTTCTTTATGTCTACATTAAAGTTTATTATTAATAACTTTAATGTTTCATTTTCTTTTCTTTTTATTTATTATTTTTTTATCTGAAAAAAGATGGGCTGCGAGTATATGTATGCATATCGTCCGCAGTGTATATAAACATATGTTTATATGTGCATAAAGTAGAAGATTTTAAGTGTGAACAGGGAAGTTTTGATTTTTAGAGCCAATTGGAGGAAGTGGTATTTTAGAGTGCAAAGTCTGAACGGGGTTTGCTATCCTAGAAAGGTAAAGCAGAATAATCTAGGGTGTAGAGCAGAGTAGAAAAGTGCAGTGGGGAACAAAGAAGAGATGTAGTTACAAAGCCTAATAGTGTAGATACGCAGCTCATGGAGATATCGAGGAATGTATATAAAAGCCCTAGAAGTAGCAAAAGAATAGTTTAGGATGGAAAATGAGTGATGAGGATTGAAACATTAAGTTATTTTGCATATTTTAGCTCTTGTTCCAAAATAATGAACTTAAATCATAAATAATGTTTATTTCCTCTTTTTAAAGTTTTATAAAAACGAAAACACATATTATATTGTCAAAAATAGAGGTTCCTTCACGCCATGTGCCCCGTCAAAACGAAGAGGTCAGGCATTAAGTCAGAGAACGTCAGCGAGGACCGTGTGAATAGTCAGAATATCAAACTGCTCGCTGCGATAAGCGAGGGATTGGAATCTTAAACGCGCGCCTTTGTCGTCTCCCGGGGAGTTATCAAGAAACCCCCGCGGGAGTACTTCCCATCCCTTAAACGCTGTGTTGGTCTAAGGAGAGGTTCTCCGCGCAGTATGGTTCCGGCTGGTCCCTATGTATCTTTGTAAAAGGCCTACCTTTTACAAGGAAACACGTCATTTTTTATCACGCTCCATTTCCCTACGAGCCCGAGGGCTAGAACTATACATAAGAATCTCAGCCCCAGTGAATTGGCCTATCCTTTGTTCGATACATTTCGTTTGGCACGAATTATCCCTTCAGTTAGTGTTACTCTTAGAGGTTAGACTCCCCTTGCTTAAAGTCCCTCGAATAATCAACCAATCCCCGTTTCATCTTGTAAAGCCTCGAACCCAAGCTAGGCTCAGACGAATCATCTCTGACCTCCTTGCCAGTTATCCCAGTGTGCATACGTACAGAGGATTGTTATAGCCTCCCAACCACTCCTACAGAGTTTGCTTCTGTTCGCTCCGAGTAGCTCTGTTAGATCGATTATTGTAAACATTGAGTATCCATTGCCATCATTCCATTTAAAAATATTTTTTCTGTATACTGTGTAAATACTAAAGTTTATTTTTTGTTCCTACTTCTTCATAAGCCTCATAGCCCTCACCCTTCATTGGTTTAATAACGGTCAACTGCACTCTATCGTTTATATTTAAATCCCTCGCACTCCTTCAGGGGAGATTGGGTCTCACCTTTCTCCACTTCTATCCCCCACTTCTATCCCCATCTCTGTCGTGACTAGAGTTGAGTCAAGGTCACTCCTTAGACCATGAGCGTCGACGAAGTTAGGGTAGAAGTAACGTATATGTTTGTGGGTCATTCAGCGACATATATATATATTAATATTTTCCAGTATTTGTGACTTAAATAGTGACTGTAGCTAACCTTGTTTGTTTAGTCTTAGATTATCCTTGCTTAACATAACTTAATGAAGTATATTGCAGTAGGGCGGGGATTTAGTTTTGCGTAGCTAGCATAAGACAATAGGTTTATATAAATAGAACAAGAATAAATGAGACTTTTTTTCTAAATTATTTATTGAGGCACTAATTTCATCATTAACTCCTATGGAAAATTTTTATAATATGAATGCCTCATATCTCTCGGGAACAGAGACTCTTAGACTTCTGTATATACTTTATTACACTTATCCATGTAACACTTGGATGTCCTTGTAAATGGTTAGTTCTCTTTTGAGTGGTTGCGATCCATGACGCAAAATTTCTGGAGGACGTGATTGAGAGTAGCTTCCATCTATTTTTTTTAAAGAGTCATGGATTATTATTGTTCTTATGTCTCCTTTCTCTCCTACTTCCCAATTATGTTCAAGGGCTTGCTATTATTGGCCCCTAACACCTGGTTCTCTCGCTGTCTGTTTACCCTTTTCTAGTAGTTTGCCCGGAATGACTTAAGCTCAGAAAAGTTTCTTTCGCAGAGGTCCTCCTCCGTGTCCACCCAGGGAGAGAGGTCCACGTGCAACTTGGGAGTCGCCTTGAGCTCGAGTGCGAAGTGGAGGGCTGTCGAGGGCGGCCCCTCATCTCCTGGAGCCGAGTCGGAAACCCATTGAAGGACGAGGACCTCCTTAAGATGGTGACGCGCCAGGATGAGGCCTCAGGACTAGGGGAGGCCGGATCAACGTCCCTCTCGAGGCTCACCCTGTCGCACTCTAAGGCCGACCCCGACCACTCTGGCATCTACACATGTACATCATCTTGCACTTCGCAAGCCATCAACGTATCGGTCCACGTACTCAAAGGTGAGCCTGGGAGGGAGGAGGTGGGGGAGTTATAGTCTTACATTTGAACCCGTTTCCCCAGCTTTGAGTTTGCCTTCTCAATTTTTTACACTACCATTTTCACTCTTCCTCCCATTTTTAATTTGTTTCTCACACTTCTGATTCGTAATCCAACTAATGGAAATTTCGCCCGTTGGTTGCGCAAGATTCACTACATATTTAAAAATATTTTATATTTTGTGTTTCAGTGTGGATTGATCTAACTTACCAAAGATTGGTTCGGAATTATCTATTAATTCGAAATTCAAATGTGCCAATTTGCCTTAAATTTATGGTCGGCACGCATCAACGCAACCAAATAAAATTCCCCTACTCCTGTATGATTTATCTGGTATAAAAACCCACCTGTATCATATTGTTGAGCCATCAGTACTTCAAAGTGATGGAGTCCGATGTGCTTTAGCATCTGGTCACGTCATAGTTCACCACTGGCTTTAAGGCCCCTAGAACATTACATCATATCCCCAATGCCCACCTACCATAGATCAAACCCCCTTTCGTTCCTACTTCTGCCTTATTTCTCTCAAACGTTTATTTACATAATCAACCATTTTATGTGGTCATTCACTCTCGCAAATTCTCTTCAAAAGTCTGTTCCAATTTATTTTTCTTTGATGGACTTAGAACATTCTTGTTCACACCCTCATTTGCACATTTTACCACACCAGATGTATATAACTAATTCCCTTCATTCCTTTTTGTACTTAGTCTTTTCACACCGATAATACTCTCTAATTGTCATTTCGAACTTTGCATCTTTCTTTTTTCTCCTATTTCTTACTCTCACTTCAATACACTAAATCCGGTACCATCAAAAACCTTTTGCAATATTTTGGTACATTTATTCACAAATCCATAGAATTCAATGATTCACTGATCAACTGACGTTTATCTAAGTGATCACTAATAGATATCACTATTATAGATTCCATCATTATTCCCCACCACTGATGTCTACCTACCTCACTGGTTGGTAATTTGTTATTATTGTTTTATCTTCCTTCTTAAATAGATGTATCGCATTAGTTTTCCACCATGCTCTTGGTAAAATCCTAGTTTCTAACGATTTTCTAAATAGGCATGCTTGGGGCTCACATATCACATTCGTACATTTCTTAAAAGTACTAGGAAAAACCTCGCCAAGCCCGGTGATTTCTTCTAACACTATCTCTTTTGTAATTAGAATATCCTCTGATTTCTCCTTATCACTACTCCTGAAGATCAAGGTCACCTCAGGTATAATTACAGTATCTTGTAGAGTAAATACTAAAAGGAGATACTTGCTTAGCACCCAAGCCATTGCACGACTATCACTTGCTACCTTTTTATCTGTAGTCTTAAGTAGGGCTATTTTGGGCTATTTTCGGATCTTCCTCTGCCATATTTACCACTTTAATTTCATATTTTCTTTGCTACCGAAATTAACTTTTTAATTCACCCTCACCATTTTTTATCTTCCTTTTAAATTCTAATTTTAATGCCAATATGATACTTAATTTTATTTGACAACCACTTTGGTCAAAAGTCTTGGCTCGAATCTACCTATATGGAATGTTCATATTCAGTCCAGCAATTGACTGTTTTATCATTGTCTCATAATCTTGATAACACTATTCCTCCTTACCTGGAGGTTATTTTCGCCTTCAGCTGCTCTCACTTACATCACAATTCCTGACCTAACCTCACTCACTAGTCCCCAAATAACCATCACCACGCATCTCCTTCGGACATTATAATGTTAAGTGCCTTAACAATAAAATAGCTATAACATCGTTAGATAAAACGGAAAGCCCGCCTCTCACCCTCATACTAAGGAAACATACACTTGCATATAATTAGATAGATATATCAAGAGATAATAGATAGACAAATATATAAGAATTAAACGCATAGCATTTCATAGAATTTACAATTATTCAAAGCGCACAACTGTTCTTAGAAATCAACTCTCACATCTGATGACCAAATTCTGTATTTCATTTATTACTAAATTTCATGATATCACAGCAGAAGTCGTTCCATGTAAGCAGAAAAACAAAAGTATGCTGAAAATTTTCCTTTTCTTGAATCTTTCTTTGAAAAAAATGCTTAAAAATTTGTTATACGATCGAAATCCTTTTTTGCCTGACGCCATACGTTTCTGCTTCCACCCACTTTTAAAATAGGGTATAAAAGTATATGCCCGCCCACTAGTCGTACAAGTAGCAAATAAACAAGCAGTGTTGGAGAGTGACCTGTTCTTCTTCGGTTAGTTTTGCTAAACCCTCTTCAAACCTGAGAAAAATTCTCCCGCGTAATATAAGAATGAAAAATTCCTATTAAATTAGTCAATAGCTCCTCCTACGTAATATCATATTGGTAAACCCTTTTGAAGATAAGCCTTAGCTACTCTCATTGAAATCTTGTATAAACCCTTTTAAATTTTCGATCAGAGACAATCGGAGCAAATCTATTATTTTGAATAAAACTACAAGTCATACAGCTCCTTCTGCTCACTGCCACTGCGTCGTAGCAGGACTTCATCAAAGGGGGCAAGCAGATTCTCCAGGTGCTGTCGATACGCATGGCAACACAATGTACTACGTCGCTTTGCTATAACCACTAAGGCCCTTGTACTACGATTAAACCCCCTCCAAAAAACGTCATTAAAGGCAGATTGCACTGTAGACTAAACTACCAGGCAGTCCTTTCTCACCAAAAAAGATTCCGTTGCGCCGATTGCCTGATCATCTTGACTGGTGCCCATAGCCATAGTTTAAAAGTAAGGAGGGATCAGGTCAACAATAATCTTCTTATGTAAATTCTGGGATTTAAACCTTAATTATCGTACTAATAATCCCCTTCAATTTAAAATTAAATTTAACTTCGCACTGATCGCTATTTCCTAAAGTTGCCTCAATGTATGTATCAGTAATACCTTCTTTCCTCTTTTTTAAAACACCCTCCAATATATTATAACCATAGAGTGGTGGTTTATAAACTAGAGAATTATAGTGCATCATAGTCACAAATTGCTTAGCCTCCTAATCACATCCCAGAGATTCCAAGTCTATATTTCTATGATAAAAATCCTGTTTACTTCTACATTCACATTCTATCTCCTTCCCCAGAGGACACAAAGCTTCCTTACTAAGATTTGTTGGTCTATATAATCATCCTCTTAAATATTTATCCTTTTCTTCCTTAACATCTAGCCATTAAGACTCAGTGTTAGCATCTATTTTACTTGTAGTATTTTCATCACACTGGAGGTTTTCTCTAATATAAATAATCACCCTTCCTCCTTTCCTCATATTCTTATCTGTATGAAACATTATAAACATCATTCTGGACTTCAGGTTTGAATTTCTTCACTACCATATCAAGCAATGACTCTTCGATCCCAATAACCTCAAAATTCTCTACACTCACTAACACTCCTAACAAATCCATCTCTATTA
Source organism: Ceratothoa steindachneri (assembly GCA_963969495.1). Taxonomy (NCBI): domain Eukaryota; kingdom Metazoa; phylum Arthropoda; class Malacostraca; order Isopoda; family Cymothoidae; genus Ceratothoa; species Ceratothoa steindachneri. The sequence goes on from OZ018317.1 coordinate 196,326,523, forward strand.
TTTATGCTCTTACTATTCTCTTTGTATATTTTCAGTGTATCTCTCTTTATTTATGATTATTACAATCTGTCTTGGTAGTTCTCTGTTCAATTGCCCGCCTATTGCTCTCCAACTTTATCTGAATGCTCTCCCCACTCCTTGCCTCATCCTATTTACCCTCAAAGCCTATAGCCATACGCCCCTCCATGTATTCGAAAATACTAGTTCCATACTATCGCACAATACTTTTACTCTCTCATTTATCCCGGCTTCAAGCGCCATCCATTCACTGTCTCTTTTAAGCCTAAGTAATATTACTGACACTACTCACTTCCTACTACTCTCCTGAAAATTTTCAAAAATCAGTATATCTAGACAGTAACCACTCCGACCTAGTTTTCCCTGTAATTCACTCCAACATGCCAACAAATGCATTCCTGTCAGCGCCAGTCAATATCTTTTCAATTCTATCACTTCCATCCGCTACCCGTTGCCCCTGCCAAACAAACTCATTCGCCTCTTGCGCTCACGTTCACAAAATTTTCTGTCTAATTTTTTAACTTGTGAATCACCCACCACAAGCTTCACCTGCAATATAACCCCCACTTGCCTAAGACACTGAGGCTATTACTACAAGTAGTAGGCCCAGATCTACTCTCTCTACTTAAGTCCACTATTCCCACTCTTTGAACACCAGCATCCCACTTCCATCTCACTCACCCAATTAACAATTATAGTACTCAAACAGAATGCAAGGTTAGACCTCTTTTTAATGATATTTTAAAATTATTGGTTGAATCAAATTCCCCAATATTTTAATTCTTTGGGACAAAAATCGAAATGAATTGATTTATATATACTCAGTGTGATTTACAGAATTCACCTCTAGTTAAGTTCCTTCATTCACTTCACACAATACCTGCAACATCTTTACCCTTTTGTTCTGCGATTGTGCACATGCAAACGCTATCAGGAGGGAGATTTAAAATCTAAAATAAAATATGCAATTTTGCTACACTCGCTTACACCAAATATTTGCGTGTAAAGTCTGCTGAATTATACGCTGAGGGTTGAATATTGACAGGAGAAACATTCGTGCCAGAATTAGCCAGATTCATGCCTCAAACTTATTATCCATTTAAAGCTCTCGACTAGATGCAAGGGAACGTTTGTTACAGGGCAAAGGTATAGTTTCCTCTGAATGTCAATGAAATTAATGTTGAAAGGGTATTCACTTCGACCTTCAGAATTTGTCTTTGTAGATAATCTCACCATAATAGCCATGCATGGGCATTAAATTTCAATGTAAAGTGGGGCAGAGAGAGTCCCTTTCATGACACACTTTTTCTATCAACCCTTTTGATGTAGGATTTCTGGATGATCTTCGTTTCTTTGCTTTTAAAAAATGACAATAATAACAATGAAGCTCTGGGAAAGGAAGATGGAATTTTAATAAAACTCCTGAGTGCTTACATTTATGTTAGTCGGTAAAATCCTTAAACTAAAAGTGTGTGGGTGTCATTTACTTTTTCCAAAATAAATCCTTACTGGCATTCTTTCTAATCTGTTTTCTAACAGCTTGTAGCGACTGATAGAGTAAGGAAAGCGTGTCACCCATCTGCAACGCTCTGCGGGCTTCCTCCTTCCCTTGACCGTCTGCATCGTAGCTACATCTAGGAGTCCTTAGTATCCTCGCGAATGGCTTGCCATAAACTAATCATGATTCATCAATTATAATAGAAAAAAAATCGATAATTACACACTAAATCATAAGAACCGTAATTCTTTAATCTCTCCCTCCTTACATGTACAGAAACAGATTGTTGCTATAGCAAAGCCACTGTGTATTATAATTACCCCCCCACCTCTTTGGAATCTAGGATCGTAAGAAATCTCAATGAATGACACCACGTGTAAGGAGAAATACACGCACTAATACATATACATACACTGATAAAAAGCAGGCGAGCGTGTATTAATGTTCATATTTATGTACAGACATGCAAATTTATTCATAAACCCTCACGACACTCTATTTACCCACATCCCCTAATTTGAACACATCCATTCAGCCCAACGATTATAATTTGCCAGATAATATTAGACTCGGATTCGCCGATGCTTCAAACACCTCTATTAATTAAAGAAAGCTACCGGGAGCCAAAAAGGAAACAAGTGTTAAAATTAAGATTACACGAAGTGCGTGCGGCGGAGGGTAGGGGTATGCTGGAATTGGATGGAACTAGAGAACATTCTTTTGATTTACTGTAAATATATTCAAACTTCGACAACGAAATTATTTCTCTTCTGGCGAAATTGAGGAAAATAATTGTAAAGTTTGCAAAAGTTCAAATGTGTGGAAAGAGATAAATAAGTTAGAATACTATTAATGCAGAGAAAATTAACAAACAAACACTGGAATGGGGGGCAGTTCTCCCTGGCTTCAATCTCCTGGGTCCGCTCAGAAACGAAGATAAGTCCATACTTCGAGTTGAGTGAGAGGACGCAAAAATAGTTGGCCATGAGTTAAGACCCAAATAAAGCGCACAATAAAAGAAAAAAAGATGCTGCTTAGACAATAATGATTGAATATATAGAACACGGCGTATCTAAGCTCATTCAAAAAATCCATAAGTCACCAGTTCAATATACACTAAGCCACAAACCGCTTGAATCTAGCTTGAGCTATATATAATTTCAACGAAAAAGTTGAACATATTACAAGGCCCTTTCACCCATAAAATTAGGTTAAATGAATCTAGTACCATACGGTATGCTCAATTGCCATAGCTTACTAATATTTATAAACAATATAGTCCGTCTTAAACTAATACTTCAGGCATTCAAACTAGCAATATTGACAGTCTCCCAAATGACCACTCTATAACCTGACCTGCAAGATCATTTAACCAACGACCCTCCTGCATCTCTTCTTTGAAAATTAGTTAAGCGTGAAGGTGAAAAGTATTCTGATCGTTCATTTTGCCCCCAAATTAGTGAAATGCGAGAACAATAATATTTTGGGTGAGATTTTAGCGTTCGATGCCTAAATAAAATGTTAAATGTAAGCTCAACACCGAAATTACTCAAGCCCTTTTAAGTTGTATCCCATTATCTTCCAATAATTCCCCGTCCGTATCCTTTCGACCTCATTAAATTTGCCATTTTTTCTATTATTTCTCTCATTTTCTCTTTAAACTTAATCGGCTATTCCTTTTTATGTAATTACTCGGTGTCCTGACCGAGTAATTACATAAAAATCTACGAGATCATTTTACTCAAATAAATAAAAAGTGATTGTAGTGAGTGAAAGAGGAAAAAACGGTGATAAATGGAATCAAATGAACCAATGAGGACGAATTAGAAAAAAATTTAGTCTATAACGGTGCCCGTAAAAAATAAAAACTTGAATAACAAAAAGAGACACAATCTAAGAACTATAAGAAGCATCTGTAAAAAAATGGTACATGAACTTAAAAATTCTGACTGAGAAAAGAATAATTGTTCTCAAGATAATGGAAAAAAAAAGAGGGGAAATCTAATGATTTTGAAATTGGGATAATTAAAAGCTTTACGCTAAGTAATTTAAACCTGTTTCAATAATGTTTCCAAAATGTTGAAAAATCAGATGTTAAAATTTTGAGCAGAGTAAATTTTAAGAACTTCAAGACAGAACAGAAAAATAAACTTTTATCTTCTTTTTTTTTAATTTACGCTAGAGGGAAAAATTTTCGAAACTCCACTAGCATCATCCAATTAATTTTTCATGTTTCGACTAATAAAAGGAAGTGAAGCGTAGATTTTAAATCTTCAAAGTGGTAATTTAAACCTTGTAAACTTCTTCCGCGTCTTAATATCTAAAGGTATAGTGGATATTGGCATATTTTTGAGGGGATAAAGAATTTTGCCGATCACTTTCCGATGCATGAGGCTTTGGTGACTGTTATGGTGACTAAATTCTATAGCTTCATACATGTACGTTTGCTTTAAAAATGTTACCTAATATAGAGGGCCCACATTGTAAGGTGTAAACTGTGAAAGACGCCGTTACTTAGCTTTTCCCAAAAAGAAATGTTCCAACGTAAACAGGGCATCGCAATCGAATAAAATGAATATTCGATCGAGCTTCCCTATAATAAAGCACAAAATAGAATTTTTGCTGAATAATGAAAAATTTCTCAGCAGATAAGCAATTTATTTTATAAATTAAAGTGTCAAAAATGGTCCAAACGCTTAGATTTCTTGTAGAAAGAACCGGAATTGTTTTTATAGAAATGATATTTAGTTGAATCACCTGTAGGTTATGTTTCCAGTTGTAGCTGAGGCAACATCGCTAAGAAACTATTAGGAACCCCTCGCTCCACGGACTCATCGCTTAGATGCGCCACCAGGGTGTTTTTCAATTAGTGTCATTGTAGATGTTGGCAAGAGGTTAAACCATGTAGTCCTTAATATTTTGGCATCCTAAAAAACAAGGTCTGCTGAACAAAAAGTCGCGTGCTCTCACTTATTCGGCTTTATAACATTACGAATTGCAAAACTTTTAATAATTCTCAAAATAACTTTGGGAATTCTATCATTTAGAGAATGTAAAACAACATAAGGGTTTCAAATTTCGTTAGAATGCGCCGAATAGTTGTGATGGTATTGCCACCCAAAAATAAGTCTCAGGCTATCCTTGGGAGGACTTTGGCAATTATATCATTTAAAATAGAATGTAAAACAACATAAGGGTTTTAAATTTCGTTAGAATCGGTCAAATAGTTATGGTGTTATTGGCAAAACAAAGTAATTCTCGTGCTAACCTTGGGAGGACCTTGGCAATTAAATAATTCGAAAGAGAAAGTAAAACAACATAATTGTTTTGAATTTTTGTAAAATTGGCTCTATTGTTACAATGTTATTACAAAAATTAAAAAAATCAAAACGGGGACTGCCCGACCGACCGTCCAACATACTGAAATGTAGAGTCACCCGCGACTAAACTTGCAATGACTAAAAACAGGTTTATTTAAAGCTAGTAAATCAAACTGTAGGTCAAATAAGACCAAAAGACAGAAAGATTGGGACCAAATTGTAAGGAAGGGCTGTTTTAATATTTTGGCCATGAATGCGTCCAGAAAAGTTCCGGTCAAATCAGTGATCAATCAGAAGAACAATGAATATCTTTCTTTACTCTGCAATTAACACGTTAAATAGTTAGACGACCATGGCTCTAAGTCACTTAAGTAAAGAAACAAGTTGAATTTGCTCACTTCCCTTGGCAGGAGGGAGGTTCCTCAGAGAGCAGGCGAAATATTGTTTGGCAATTCCTCTATATAGAATATGAAGTTTGACTTATGAAATATCATGGTCGAGTGGACAATTCCGATATAAAAAAATGGGTAAGTTCTGCCATAATGGCAAATATATATGTGCAATTGTACAATAAATTGCTACGATAGCATACTTTGCCGCAACTTCTATCCTCTCAAGCACAACCTGGAGAACGATCATATCAGTTTATAATGCTAGCATGCATAGATTACGGCCCTCAACATCATATAAAATCTTTGTAGGACACTCTGAGAACTCAGAAATTCTTCAAACTGAATAGGGCAAGATTACTCAGCAAAAGTGTCAACAATCGATTCGTTTCTGTGACATCAGATGTGAAAAGATAATCGAGAGCAAAGGACTCGATTGGAATACAAATTAGTTTGAAATGTTTAAAATTTTAAAATGTTTTGTAACGATATAATGTAATCGTTATTTTGCAATAGAAATTTATTTCTGCTGACGTTCTGATAATTTTTTAACACTTTCATATATAAATTTCGTTTTATTTATTTAATCTTTACACATACGTAGTTTAAACTTATAAATTATCGTGTAACAATTTAGAAAACTTGGAATTTCTGGGTGGCAATAATTAACGAAATGTTAAGAGAGAATATAAATTAAGGTGTTCTGATAATTTTGAACAGTGATATATATATATATATATATATATATATATATATATATATATATATATATATATATATATATATATATGAAATCAATAATTCACAAGGTAGCACTTGAGGTTCGCAAGGAATGCAATATCGCGCAGGAAAAATGAAAAGGTGCTTCCAAGTACTTTCGAACTTTATTTAGTTCATTCTCAAGGATAACTACAAGAGAAAATAATATAATAAGGGTATATATGTATAAGCTAGTAAAAGATAAAGGACCGCCTCTAAGACAAGAAATCTTTGTCCCTCTCCCCTTCTAAGCAATTTAATTTTCGTGTCTCTTCTACTCTCCCTCTTAAGACTATCGCTTCCTATCGCTTTGGTTTCCTATAAACGTCAAGTTTTATAGGAAACAACCCCACTTGAATGCCTATATAAATTATTTTTCGTTTCACGATAATACTGTTAAAAAATCGGTAATTTCTAACCTTTTCCTTAAAGCATACAAAATATGTCATCCTTCCTATTTAGATGAGGAAATTGTCATTATCAGGACAATTTTTTCTAATTTTTATTACCCCGATTGGTTAAAATCGTCTGCCCATTTTGCAGCTAGGAAATCATTCTATGGTAATAAGCCTTCCCGCACTAATGACTTCAACAAATGTATAATATTGCCATTTAATAATAAATTAAATAGTTTAAAGGACATATTTGGAAGGGCAAGTATTAATCTAGCTCTTAAATATAATAATTCCTTGAACCAATTGATGATTGCCAGGAAACCCAAAGAACATCATAACATAGGAGTATATGCAATACCAGGCAATGATTGCCCTAAAGTTGATATAGGGAAAACCGGGAGAAATCTAGACAAGAGATTGTACGAACACAAAAGAGATATTAGAGTGGGCAGCCAAAGCAGTGGAATATTTTGCCATGTTAGAGACTTGAATCATTTGATCAATTTCAATGGAAGTAAAATGTTATTTAAATCGGCAAACTATATTAAGAGAAGAATCGTAGAATCGAGCTTGATATCGTCAGTTCCTAATTTAAATCTATCTGAGGGTCAATTTTCAATTAATTCTGTAATACGAAAGCAAATAAACAAAATAGTGAAACGTCAGCCCTTAAATATGTTTAGGCCTAACAACCCCCCTGATTAGCCACAAGTAGGGGATTGGGGGAAAAAAGAGGAGATCTTTCACGACCTGACCCCGTGTGATGTATGTAAGCACGTTTCTAATATTTTCTATCCATTGTCAGTTAAAAAAGGGTGTGAAATACACCGAAACTGTTCTGAATTAAATTGTCTTCATGGAATGTGGTTTAATTCCTCAACTTTTTTTGCGATATTGCATTAATTTTCATCATATATACATATATAATACGGGTAATTGATTTGTTCTTTGGGAATCTGATATGTAGCAGGAATATGAAGACCAAGGTGATTACACTAATCATTTATTGACCGGACGTTTCGGACCTTTACTAGGACCATCTTCAGCGACTATGTCGACTAATGAGAAGGGGAAAGAACATTAATTGATAACAGTTAAAAGAATGCATTAAAAAAAAGCGGAAGAAAGCAAGTTAAAATAATATAATTGACAATTATTAAAATTAAAGTAACAACTTGGAATTAAATAATACTACCCAGTGTGATTTTAAAAAAATAAAAAAAATCATAGAAAGTGAAGTTATAACATAAACTGTCTTGAATTTTACATATTAAAAGTTACTGAAGTAAACAAAAAATAACCTATTATATTAAATTGTAAAAAACAAAAGAAAAAAACCCGAAAACAAATCAGAATGAACAAAGTGACTAACCTTTATCTTGAGAGTTGAGAAATCAACTAACTAAACATATAAAACTACTAACGAAATTTTTTCGGTTGGTTGGTTGGCTAGTTAATCTATTGAAGTGTTGGTTGGTTATATTGTGAATAATTTAATTGAGGAGGAGTAATTACTTAGGTTTGGATTTATTTTATTGATGTACAGTGACTCTAATATTTTCAAATGAAGAGAAGTTAAAGCTGAAGATAATATAGTAAATGAATTAGAATTAAGAGGATGATGGTGATACTTTGAATGTTGCATGATGGAAGAGGCTTCAGGTTTAGAAATGGGAATACCAGTCCGATGAGACAAACCCAAGTGCTTCGCGATCCTGAATTTGAGTTGTAAGCAAGTTTGGACTACATAACGACTGTGGGAGGTTGTACATGTATAATTGTAAATTATACAGGATCGCAAGCCTAAAGGGATTGGCTCCTTATAGAGAAAAAATGAATTTAACGATACTGGGTTGGAATTCATACAAATGAATTGGCATTGATGAAAATGGTTGTTGAGGGTAGAGAGAAGGACTTTGTTAAACTCGGATGCCAAATGTACGAGATAGGGTAGTTTAATGAAAACCTTCTGTTTATAAACAGTAGTAAGTAAGGGTCGAGGATAATATATTTTGGAGATAAATTTGGATACTAACTGGTCGAAGATGAAATCGGCGTAATAATTAAATTGGAAGAAATCCTTTAAATAAGTCAGTTCTTCATGAAAGGATATCCAGTTAGAGCATATATAGTAGTGTTTTTACTTTAATTTTAATAATTGTCAATTTTATTATTTTAACTGGCCTTTTTCCGCTTTTTTAGCCATTATTTAATGCATTCTTTAACTGTTATCAATTAATGTTCCTTCCCCTTCTCATTAGTCGACATAGTCGCTGAAGCTGGTCCTAGTAAAGGTCCGAAACGTCCGGCCAATAAATGATTAGTGTAATCACCTGCGTCTTCATATTCCTGCTATATATATATATATATATATATATATATATATATATATATATATATATATATATATATATCTATATATATATATATATATATATATATATATATATATATATATATATATATATATATATAAAATTTATTGAGGTAACGCAATTAATTATGGGGTTAAAAGGCTATTTTTGGCAAACACAGTCTTCTTCATAGCTCTCGGAAGTCGCTCTTCTCACATAGGTGAATAATATATTTGCCAAAGTCCTCCCAAGGTTACCCTGGAATGATTTTGGGGGGGCAACAACAACATAACTATTTGACCAATTCTAACGATATTTTAAACCTTTCGAATGATAAAATTTTCTATGTCCTCCCCATGTTTTTCCGAAAAATATTAAAGTTTTGAAGTTCGTATGTTCATAAATCAGAATAAGTGAGGTCACGCGACATTCTGGTCAGCAGACCTTGGCTTTAGCAGTGGTTGTTTGATTAAGTAATATCATCATAAAGATGCTCTAGTACGCTGATTTTAGAGTTACTAATTGAGTGAACTATTTCCACCATGCACTTTGATTATAAGCCCAGTGAAAGTATATGGAATCATAAGACCGCAGAAAAGGGGGTGTTTGTCGAAGGACAACCATGTATATTCAATATCGGCACGTTTACAAAATCTTAAAAATACATTTACCACAAATTTATGAGGTTGCACTTTGCAACATCAATTATTTTTAGTTCTACCCTTGAACATGTTCTCTTTCATAATTGAAAGGCAATTGATGAAATAGATTAATTACTGGATTAATTTATTCATATAATACTTTTGTAAAATGTTGTGGTTAGAGAAATAAAAATGTGCCGAAATTGTGTGGCACACTCAACCAAAAGAACATACTTTGATCCCTTCTAAAGGAAAAACCATTACAAAATATAATTTTATGGTAAAAAAATATGTTAATTCTATTTATATTTAATTTCTCTTTGCAATTTGAAGCAATCTAATTTTGGGGGGAGACCATGCTCATTAACGCCAAATTTCTGATTAGAAACAAAAGAAGGATAAAATAATAAAGTGAGTTCTGTTTGAAAGTCTTAGATTGATATAATGGTTATATACCTTGAACTCAGCTAACAAATGGTAGGAAGAGTTAGGATTTCTAAGTTGTCTGGGAATTAATTTTGATAAAACTCTTCTCAGCTTATCAACACAATATGTCAACACTCATGTTATGTTTTTATTATGCTATATTACTTCCTTCAATTTTTATTTCATATTCCTCGTTTTGGCGTGAACCATGCTAATAGCCTCTATCCTCTTTAAGAAAAATGGGACGTGCGGAAGCTTCAATGTTGAAGAAAAGTTTTTTTTCATCAAGTAAACTGCTGAAGATAACTCTGTTCATGATATTGCGGAGTTCTTTTGACATGTTGTAAAGATTAGACGATTTCTAAAGGAACATACGTTAAGACTGTGGTACCTAGAGATTTGAGGAATATTACGTAGGCAACGCAAACAAACAAGCAAAGTCATTTTCACCACCGTTCGCCGTCCGTATGTACATAAAAACACCGTAAACTCTATCCTAGGGAACTTAGATTCCGTGCAAGTTCCCTTGAAACTGCCTCGTTTAACATCCCCTCCTGAGAATTTGAGGCTTCAATTGGCTTGGAAGTACATTACATTAGAGATGAGTTGTGTTCTCTTCACTGACGAGACTCAGCAACCCTTGACGGACCTGACGGTTGGGATAAAGGTTAGGTGGATTTGATACAACAGCGTTCCTAATGTTTGCGATGTCAATAGCACTGGAGAGGAGTCATGTTGCGGTCCGTTATAATTGGACACATAAATGGTCACCCCCAAAAAACGGGCCCCCAATTTCGATAGGCCTCATATTTTAATTTTCTGCAAGGATTGAATGTAACTTTGGTGATAACTATTTTATTGTGTTTAAAAACACCATATCAAAACATATGAGTCTTTGGACTTTTCTTCTTTATTCTAGAGCACGTGTTTGAGATGACCTCCATTTAACTCTCTGCATTTCTTGAGGCGCAGCGCAAAGGTGTCCATGACGTCCTTACAAACCGACCTACTAATGGCTCTGATCTCCTCTGTGAAGGCTTTCTTGAGTTTCGTGATGGTCCTGAGTCTCCCGGAGTACACTCTTTCTCTAAGGTAGCCCCAGAGAAAGAAGTCTGGGGAGCTAAGGTCTGGGCTGTGAGGTGCACACTAAAAATCAGTCATGAGACTGATCACACGGCCACCAAAGGTCTCTTTCAGCTAATCTCGGGATAGGTTTGAGAAGTGAGAGCTTGCTTCATCTGGTTGGAACCAGAGCTTCCCAATAAGCGACTGGACCAGGGTTTGCAGCTTCCCCACAAAGGTTTTAAGGACCTGAACATACCGCTTCTTGGTGACTGTCACTGTCACACCAGAATCCTCGAAGGAGAATGGTCCGATTATGCCTATAGCTGAGATTGCAGCCCATATCTTGCACTTAGGGGAGTGTTGGGGTTTGGTCGGTACCTCATTTGGTCTGGAGGTTCCCAAGAAAACATTTGTCTTCGAGTTTACCTTTCCTTCAATATGGAAGTGAGCTTCATCTAAGGTCCACAGGAGATTAAGGAAAGTTGGGGCTTCCTGAATCTTCTCCAGTATCTTGACTGCCGCAGCCTTTTTCTGCTCCTTGTCTGAGACTGTAAGGGTCTGATTTTTCTGTATTCTGTATGGTTAGGCCTTTACATCCATTATTAGCACTTTCCTGCACGTTTCTTAGGATATACCGAGGGACTGACTTCCCTTGCGTACAGAGCGTTTTGGACTCTGCTAAACTGACTCTCTCTCGACCAGCTCAACTATACACTTTCTGAGGCGTCCTGAATGGCTTGGACCGTTGTCACTGGCTGCAATGCGGTTCTCCACTGTCGCATAGTGTTTTACCCAGTCCTGAATTCTGCTCTTGGAGGAGGCTTTTTTACTTTCGAACTGATGCATGAAAGTGGCTGGGACTTTCTTAAAAGAGCCTGTCTTGTCGTAATGTTTGACGTAGTAGATTCTTTGCTGGAGCTCCTATTGAGATCTCTTCTTGTTCACAGGCGTTGCTTCTGTCATGTTCTACAAAGTAAGGGTGATTAGTGAATGAATGAATGGTATATAAAAAAAAGTGTGTACAGGCCCGTTTTGAAGGGAGGGGGGGGGGTCACCCTCTACTTGTTCCATTTAGGCAGCCTGATAAGGTTTAAGTGACTGCAGCCGCCTACCGCAATCTCATGAAGAAGGTCTTGGATCCCTAGCTAGATGACATACAGTTTTCATTTCTAAGGACTCTGCTTTTCCTGCATAATAGCGCTCCACCCACCCTGCAAGGCTTACTCAAGCATTCCTAGGGCCTTACTGTATAAAATGTGACAAGTTCATGGTGCGGCCTCCAGCCTCTCAGGATCTCAACTCAATCAAATATTTGTTCTGGTTCATCATTGAACAATGTCTTTATGCCGATTGTGGTCAATTTTCTTCCAAGAAAGTTTTATGTTAGACCTTTATAGCTGCAGCAGGGGAATTTCCTATCTGCTACCCTCGAGAAATCAAAAGATTCTAACATAATAGGGTTTTGAGGTTACCTGTTATATCGTGTATTATAATTATGTTTTTCTGTTAAATATATACCCAAGATATGTTTAATGTGTATAATTATACTTCTTTTCTCTAAAATATGTCTTGATGGGCAAATTTTTTCCAAAGGTATTAGCGTGCTTCATCCAGTAAGGGACGAAACTGCAATAGAAATTAAAGGATGGAAAACCATATAATGAAAAAAATATTACTGTTGCCATACTTTTCATACCAGCTGAAAAGGTTTTTGTCAAAAATGATTTACAGAGAACCAATAAATCCTAAATTTCCCTACCAAGCTATTTACGTAGTTCAGGGTGTAGTTGCTTGGCGTTGACGAGGAAATTCCTCCAAGAAACCTCGATGGAGTGTAATGGTAGCTACCGACTTTTGGTCGAAGCTTTCATTGTCCAGAAAACATTGAATGAGCAACAGAATAGAATTACACTGCGAAAAAACATTATAGGCAGTTCAAGAAATAAGTTGTTATATATCAATAGAAAATTTGTTAAAATATTCAGGAAATTTAATTGCAAAGAGAAGAGAAATACAACTAAACGAATCGTTTTAATTCATCTTCACTTTACTGATCATATTTTAGTTACTTTGTTTTCATTTCTAAAAGAAAAAAACAATGATAACAATAAAAAGAATAATTCAAGCGAACAATTATATTGCGGATTAAATAAAATTAGAAGTAAAAGAGTGTGTTTGCGAGTGTAGTCTTGTGGCTCTGATGGAACAAGGGAGAGTAAAAAAGATTGTGATAGAACGGGTTGAAAACGCGTTAGTTTCAACTCCTATCACATATTATTTTGAGACCTCGATGCTCCCACGTGCATCGTCGCTTCGAAGCTTGGCGTCTTATCACAGCCACCGGATGTCAATGTTTAAACAAGGAGGATATCATCCCCCCGTTCGCCCCCATACGCCGTCCTCGCCAGACTGAGTTAGGTTTATGGGCAGATATTGCATTGTTCCAAGCCTCAGCTGTGCATGCCCTCGAAGTTCCCACTTCATTGTTCCCCACGCCAAGGGAGTGTCTCGACTAGTTAGATGGAATCTTTACCACTAAGATCAGATTGGAGATCCAGATTTTCGTTGTGAAACATCACCACGACCCTCTTTCACTTTGTGCGCCAAGGGACCTCGACCTCAAGATTTACCATCACTTGTCCAGAAGGAGGACAATATCCCTTGAGTGCCAAAGGTTCGAGCCTTTCGTGACGCCAAGTTCTAAAGGCTTCCCCCACGTTGTTCAGATAGAAAACAACGTTAGAACAGCCATTGTTCTTTTGAGGCCGTAGACGAGAGACGGTTCTCACCCCCCCCCCCCCTGTTGTTCAGAGGAGAACAACGTAGAACAGCCATTGTTCTTTGGAGCCCGTAGACAAGAAACGGTTCTCACCCTTCCCCCTTGTTGTTCAGAGGAGAACAACATTAGAACAGCCATTGTTCTTGAGCCCGTAGACAAGAGACGGTTCTCACCCCCCCTTTTGTTCAGAAGAGAACAACGTAGAACAGCCATTGTTCTTTTGAATCCGTTCGCCAAGAAACGGTTCTCACCCTTCCCCCTTGTTGTTCAGAGGAGAACAACATTAGAACAGCAATTGTTCTTGAGCCCGTAGACAAGAGACGGTTCTCTCCCCCTTCCTGTTGTTCGGAAGAGAACAACGTAGAACAGCCATTGTTCTTCAAGCCGTTTGTCGAGAAACGGTTCTCATTCTCAAGACGACACGTCAGGATCCTTTTATTCCGTCCCCCTTCGGCTGGAACTCGCCAGCGGACTGAAAATTCCTTCACGTCGCCTTCCACTGCACCACTCGTATAAAGTTACGTAAGCCAAACGTCACCTTTGAGTACTTAACCCTTTTGTCAATTCTATCCTGTTCTTTAAATGGTTTAGCAAACCATCCCATCTCTTTAACTCTATATTTGTTTTACCTTTTTAAATCCTTTAGTCCTCGGATTAGCCCGAGCCCCCACGACCCTTTCCATTCTCTGTTTATGTCAATATTTTCCGTTTTGATTTTGTTGATAGTTATTATTAATAAAACTCTATTTTATTAATGATAGCAATATTATTATCCTTGAGCTCAGTTCCACTTCTTAAGCATATCGAAGATACATAATATCGGCCCTCCAGACATTAACGCACTCTAAAGATAATTAAAGAAGTTCCCTCAACGAATAGTGATATATGGTATATCGTCGGGAGTCCATTCTACGACATATATATATATATATATATATATATATATATATATATATATATATATATATATATATATATATATATATATATATATATATATATACTATTTAAATTTGGTATCAGGTGTGTAAGGCTTAATGCTATATCTTTGCAAACACTGGTCTCAGTCGAGTTAAGCATAACGTTATTCGTTATAATAATAGAGTATAGTAGTTTTCTTTTGTTTTAACGATTGCTTTCCCCTTTTTTTAAACTTAAAAAGCTGGAGTAGCTCAAGGATCTGTTATAATAATTTGTTTGTGTTTTTTTTTGTGATTTTAGTCAGTGGTTATTTAGATTAAGAAACCAAGTACGAATAGGTCTGTGCCCATATTTAGGTAGGCTAAATCTATAGAGGCAGAATTCCTGTTGCAAGGAATTTTAGTTGGTTGACTAGTGCGCCTGAAGTGCAAAGATGTCTCAGTTCGAAATCTTTAAAGAACAAGGAGAATCCTTGGGACTCTCCGGAAAAGAAATAATTGAGTACGTTCAAGAGGAGCAAAGAAAAGAGGAAGAAAGTGTAATCCAACGAGAAGAAAGAGAAAGAGAAATCCAACGAGAAGAGAAAGAACGAGAAAGAGAATTTCAACGAGAAGAAAGAGAGGAACGGATAAGACAAGCTGAGCTTTACCATCAGATTGAATTAGCTCGTGTTGAAGCAGAGATACAGCCTGCCAGTTCCTGTTCCGAAGCCCCCCCCCAATCTCTCACTAAAGCTCCCCAATTTCAAGGATGGAGAGGATTTCGGAGCATTTTTAGCCCACTTTGAAAAGATCCTCGAAATCAATAACATGGATCTGGAGGCTGAAGGTGTAGCCAGATTACTTCTCCTGTTAAATTGTAAATTGCGCGAAATTTTTATATCTTTACCATCTGAGTGTACAAGTAACTACAGCACCTTAAAAGCTGAGTTATTGGCCGCTCATAATATGACTCCCGATTTCTACCGCCAAGAATTTCGAGGAGGTCGTATTTAACCTGGACAGACGTTCTGTCAATTCGGATACATTCTTCAGAGGAATTTTAAATTTTGGTTAGAATCCCCAAAGGTTGATCCGAACTACGTGTCCTTAACAGACTTCGTGTTGCGAGATCAATTTTTTGCGTCTCTCCCGACGGAGATCCGCGCGTTAGTCAAGGATCGTCGGTGCCAGACCTTTAAAGAATGTACCGAAGAAGCGGATGTCTATGCCGCAAGCCATAATTTATACCCAAAGGAGAATCGAACTTCTCACCAATCCCCCTACAAGGAAAGAAGCAAGGATTCGCGCCCCTTCACAGGAAAGCCGACGAAGTTTCCGAGCCCCGTAAAACCCCAAAACTTCTTTCCCCAAAACCAACAACGGGACTCCAAACCTCCCGTTAAGATTTCTCCTCCATCTATCTTCCCGAAGCGACCAATCATACGCTTCACCTGTGGTGTAGAAAACCACATGAGCTGGAATTGCCCCCCAAATTCTAGGCTTAAAAGCAGACCAGCCCACCAAGTTCACCAGATTAATGCAACCCCGGCTCCCCCGGTGGTGCAGACCCAAGCAGAAACTTCTCCCCCCCCGTCAGGCCACCAGGTAAATTTTATTTTTGATAAAAGTTCATCGGGAACTTTGAAATTTGAGGAGGGCAGCGTGAACGGCTTTCGAGTATCGACTCTCGTCAGCCACACAGGATGTACGTGTTTCATCGTGTCCGACGAACTCCTTCCCCCAGTGGACCCTAACCACGAAAAATTTGCGGTGGTACATGACTACCTTGGGCGGGCGAACCGATTCCCCGTCGTTAGATGTTACCTGCAGTGTAAATATTATGATGGCTGGGCTGGAGTCATTTCAGCACCCATACAATTCTGTTCCGTACTTATAGGACAGAGCCCCCAAGTAAGTTCCGACCCTGTGTCTCGGGCCACCCTTCCTCGAAGCCAAGCTAAGAAAGAAGCCCAGGAGCCCGTCCCCATTAGAACCCCGATACCGTCCGATTTCTCGAAGATCCTTAACCATGACTTTAGGACGGCACAAAAAAAGTGTGAAGCACTAACACTCTTAGGCGATAAGGCCCAAGACAAGGACACGGAGACTTTCCGTGGACCCCAAGAAAAAAAGAACACCCAACGTGCCGACGGAGATACCTTCGTAGAACTGGACGAAGCATCGGCGCTTGAAGAAGATTACCCCGCGGAGTCCCTTAATGTAATACAGATAGTGTGCACCTAATCTGATGCCAATTACCCTCCTCCTTCCCTACCAGGCGAGCCTCTGGAACCCTCTGACCTGGATATTGACGCGCAGCTGACACCACATCAAAAGAGTCAGCTACAAGAACTATATAAATGGAGTCACCATTTAACCACCCTATTAGCTCTTTTCGAGCGACTGCGCGAAAATGGCCTCACCATTGGCCCCCGAAAATGCCATTTTGCCCACGAAACCATAAAATATTTGGGTTTCAAAATAGGACAAAGCCAGTTAGGTCCCCAAGAGAACAAGATTAAGGCACTCGCCGACATGCCCCTCCCGATTACAAAGAAGCAATTAAGATCGTTCCTAGGATCAGTTTCTCCCTATCAGCGATTTGTTCCGAATTTCGCTGCAATTTCGGCCCCCCTCAGCCCCCTTCACAGAAAGAATTTCCCCGATCATTTACATTGGAATGATGTCGCTGTTTCCCATTTTAATCAGCTCAAGAGTAAGTTCATTTCTGCCCCATTTTAAAGTTGCCCAACCCGGAAAAATCCTTTGGGATTAAGACCGACATGAGCAACGAGGGCATTGGAGGTGTACTGCTTCAATACGAGGATGACGGCACGAGTCATCCAGTTGCATATGCTAGTCGCCACTTATTACCACGCGAAAAGAGATATGCCACTATAGAAAAGGAAGCTCTATCAATTATCTGGGTCATAGACAAATTCAAGATGTACTTGATAGGTAAAGAATTTCAGATAGGAACCGACCACCGTCCGTTAGCCTATATTAGGAATGTGCGACACTCCAACGGCCGCACCATGCGCTGGAGTTTACTCTTGCAAGAGTATCAATTTAAAATAAATTATATAAAAGGTTCCGATAACCAGGTCGCTGACGCACTCAGTAGGAGTGCGTTACCGAATAGCGTAGAATAATTGTATTCATAGGATTAGTATCTCCATGTAGGTATATACCGTCTTGTACGACTTAAATTAAGATTCTCTTGTATTATAATTCCTTTAATGTATATGTCTGAATTTTGTAACGCTCAATGTCTAATTTTTTTTTGTATGTATAGATATTGGTACCCATTAATTACGTATAAACTCTTTTGTCCCGTGGGAACTAATTTTATATCATTTCATTGTTCCATGCCTTTTTTTTTTTTGATTAAGTTGTATTAAAGGTTATTTTCCCCTGTAATCTAAAGATCAAAATAATCATATGTATTGAGGTAATACGAGTTAGGTGCAGGAAGGTACGGTTGGTACAAGAAGAAAAGTTCCCCACAAATGAGCTCTATCGTTGTCCCTTCTCTCTTTTTTCGAAGTGACAACTTCCCCCCGGAATGGAGAGGTGTGATAGAACGGGTTGAAAACGCGTTAGTTTCAAGTCCTATCACATATTATTTTGAAACCACGATGCTTCCACGTGCATCTTTGCTTCGAAGCTTGGCGTCTTATCTCAGCCACCAGATGTCAATGTTTAAACAAGGAGGTTATCGTCCCCCCGTTCGCCCCCATACGCCGACCTCGCCAGACTGAGTTAGGCTTATGGGCAGATAAGGCATTGTTCCAAGCCTCAGCTGTGCATTCCCTCAAAGTTCCCACTCCATTGTCCCCCACGCTAAGGGAGTGTGTCGACTATTTAGATGGAAAGTTTACCACTAAGATCAGATTGAAGATCCAGATTTTCGTCGCGAAACATCACCACGACCCTCTTTCACTTTGTGCGCCAAGGGACCTCGACCTCGAGATTCACCATCACTTGTCCAGAAGGAGGACAATATCCCTTGAGTGCCAAGGTTCGCGCCTTTCGTGACGCCAAGTCCTCAAGGCTTCCCCCTCGTTATTTAGAAAGAGAACAACGTTAGAACAGCCATTGTTCTTTTGAGACGTAGACGAGAGACAGTTCTCACCCCCTCCCTCTGTTGTTCGGAGGAGAACAACGTAGAACAGCCATTGTTCTTTGGAGCCCGTAGACAAGAGACGGTTCTCACTCCCCCCCCCATCTGTTGTTCAGAGGAGAACAACGTAGAACAGTCATTGTTCTTTTGAATCCGTTCGCCAAGAAACGGTTCTCACCCCCTTCCCTTTTGTTCAGAAGAGAACAACGTAGAACAGCCATTGTTCTTTTGAGTCCGTTCGCCAAGAAACGGTTCTCACCCTTCCCCCTTGTTGTTTAGAGGAGAACAACATTAGAACAGCCATTGTTCTTGAGCCCGTAGACAAGAGACGGTACTCCCCCCCTCCCCCCTGTTGTTCGGAAGAGAACAACGTAGAACAGCCATTGTTCTTCAAGCCGTTTGTCGAGAAACGGTTCTCATTCTTAAGACGCCACGTCAGGATCCTTTTATTCCCCCCCCCTTTGGATGGAACTCGCCAGCGGACTGAAAATTCCTTCACGTCGCCTTCCACTGCACCACTCGTATAAAGTTACGTAAGCCAAATGTCACCTTTGAGTACTTAACCCTTTTGTCAATTCTATCCTGTTCTTTAAATGTTTTAGCGAACCATCCCATCTCTTTAACTCTATATTTGTTTTACCTTTTTAAATCCTTTAATCTTTGGATTAGCCCGAGCCCCCACGACCCTTTCCATTCTCTGTTTATGTCAATATTTTTCGTTTTGTGTTTGTTGATTGTTATTATTAATAAAACTCTATTTTATTAATGATAGCAATATTATTATCCTTGAGCTCAGTTCCACTTCTTAAGCATATCGAAGATACATAATATCAGCCCGCCAGACATTAACGCACTCTAAAGATAATTAAAGAAGTTCCCTCAACGAATAGTGATATATGGCATATCGTCGGGAGTTCATTCTACGACAAAGATTATGTTCGAAGGAGGACGGAAACCGTCTTTGCTTTCCCAAGAAATGCCTATCTCTGGACCGAACGGATTTAAACTCTTCAGTTAGGCCGCTTCCGCATGCCGAAGAGAAATTATGATACAAAAATGAACTCTGGACTGAAATTAATAAAAAGAAACTTAGTAGACCAAAATCAAGGAAGGTTCTACCCATGAGGAACACCCATGTGGACTTTCGAGTAACTGAATTCTTTGTACCAACTTGTTTCAACGAGTATATTACGAGCTCTCCCGCTCCAAAAAGCTAACAAGGAACGAACAGAAAAGTCTTTGGTTTATTATCCTTTTTTATGTATTCTTATTCTCATCACTTTATTTATTATATCCTCTTCCTTCATCAATCTAACTAATGAATTAGGAGAAAATTGAGAAAATATTAAGAATAATATGGAATGCTAAAGCGAAAATAATAATAATAATAACACTGTGTAACACGATTTTTGTCTATGGGTAGCAACTGTTATATTCTATTTGATTATGTCTTGCATACATGAAAAACACTTATTTATTTCAAACTTTGCTTTTGTGTCCCGGATAATGATATTTAAATGAAATTTACCTATTCCTTCTAGAAGGAAGTGGCAAACTTGAACTTTCATTTACATCAAGTAGAAACAAAATGACAGGATACAAAGTTAGAATTTATTTATCCTAGAATTACTCAATTGAGACAATTAAAATATTAGAAATGAGTAGTTGTCCGTGATTTACGCTCATAATTTATATTACTTTCACGAATCAGCCCACAAACATAGTCTCACATCAGATTTTCATTATTCAATCCTTGATAGCGGCGTTCAAATTCCATTAGATACTAGGGAAAGCTCTCGCCATGATCTTCAGAGTACACTACCATGTCCTTCTTAAATTTATCAAGATGAGCGTCAAGAATATGGACTTTTAGGGACATCCTGCAATCTATCTTGCCGTGGTTTTTCACCAAATTCTCAACAAGCACTATACAGTTTTCACCCTTGCGATTACGGAAAAAGTTCAGAACCACTGCGATAAAGCTGAAAACGCTGCTTTTTACATCCTACTAAGATTCTCGGGAAACTCCTTGCACTTCATGATCTTTTTTACTTGTGGACCGAGGAAACCTCCAGCTTCCGCCTTAGCCGCAGATAGCTTAGGAAATAAACTTTGAAAGATACTTGAAAGCTGCCTACGCCTTATCTAGATCTCGGACGAATTATGATATAAGGACAAATTTTAAGGGCAGAGGGGGAAACAGTACTTTATGGGGGCCCAACAAAGGCTCCCATTTGACAGTGTTTCTTCCCACACTACACTCGTCCCGTTGTGGTAATCTCGCATGTGGTTGTACCACGGTGTCTTTGCTATGACAAACGCAAAGATAACAAAGAAACTTGGTAAAGCCGCCTTGGAGACCCATCAAGAAGGTCACCATTTTGAAGTATCCTATAACCTCGCAATCGTATCCTTCATAGTTCAATGCATCTAGCAAGATCCTGACACTAGTGTATTCCTCTTTGAGCTAGATCGTTATAAAGCAGCACTTCTTTGAGGCTCCTGGGCGAGCTATCAAGGAAGAGGCGCCAATCGTTGAGGTTACATGCCATTCTGATTGCATCGAACAGAACGGTCACATTGTGAGAAAAGCAAAGCTCATCTGGAAGTGTAAAAAAGCTTGAAAAACACTGGTTACGCTTTCTCTGACCTGATATTTGCACACCGTCATCTATCAAATCCAACTGCATGAGTTTCAAATTTGAAAGCTCGGCAATGGAATTTGTGAGACCAAGATCTCTGACAAGGTCGTTGAGATCGTCTTGGTTGAAGTAGTATGGGTTTCTCTACTCAGTTGAAACTCTGTAATCTGGATCAATGACTTCATACTCTTCTAATTGTTATTTCTTTCTAAGAACTGCTGCTCTCTTTTTGGAGGAATGGGTACGGGAAACTCAGAAATGTGTGGCACTGGCGCAATATATGACTGAAGGTCTGGATACACGATAACAGGCGCATATTTGCCTGTTAAACGTTTAGAAGGGTTAACTAGGCAGAAGAAACAATTGATTGAGTGGTCAGTTGGCTCCCTCCAAATTCGTGGGATTCTGAAATTCATAGTTCTTTTTCCTCCTCTGTAACATTCTGTAATAAAAAAAAATAAAAAGATAAGTAAAAATATACAAATACTTTTTACTTAGTGTTATTAGAAATGTTGAAAAAAATTAAAATATCCAGTATCCAAATATACCAAACACATTTTATATATATATATATATATATATATATATATATATATATATATATATATATATATATTACCTTCCAGAGTTCCTTTGCAGAGCTCGCAGGTAAAGTGAGGTGGCCAAGGTTTGTCTTGATCTCCGACTCACATGCATACCAAAATATGCTTTGTAGGCTTCACACCTTTTAGCAGATCTCTCTACAGAGTACTTTTTCGCGTTGTCTTAATAAATTCACCGGTGCCATAGCAAAATGCATCTGTCGGATGCTTACAACCTCTTGATTCCATGTGTTACGATGTCTGCGCTGTTACGGCTAGAGTTAAACTGATATGTTGAGTAGATATTCTTTGTATTTATACAATTATCTACGTAGCTAGAATGATCCAGATATTCTCTAAATATATAAAAAATTCTGAAAATTTCTAGAAAGCGCTACAGTTTATTTTTCACTAAATTAGTGCTGAATCAATATGGATTGTAGGATAACTGGCATTGCTGTCCAGGTCTCAAAGAAACAAAACATAACAGAAATAATAGCTATTACTACTGTATTATTGTTTCTACAACTTTTTAATTACAGTATATCATGTATATACCATAACTCAAAAAAACAACATAACCCTTGATACTTT
This sequence comes from Ceratothoa steindachneri, assembly GCA_963969495.1. NCBI lineage: Eukaryota > Metazoa > Arthropoda > Malacostraca > Isopoda > Cymothoidae > Ceratothoa > Ceratothoa steindachneri. The sequence goes on from OZ018317.1 coordinate 196,349,009, forward strand.
TAAATACTTTTACTACTTGCATCAAAATAATGTTATTTACCATAAATGGGCTAATTCAAAATTCAATGTCCTATCCATAAAAGCAAAGTTTTGAGATTAAAATTGACATTTTTTATTTAATAGATTCACAAACAATTTGGAAATAACACTTTTAACCCAAGGATAAGACAAAAGTGAAATTTTGTTACACAATGTAATAATAATAAATAATTATGCGAATTTTAGATAAGGTTCACTTCAAGTTTGCCCCAAAAAATCTATTCTCGTATTTTTTTTCGTAATTTCTACGAAAGTTCACAGTTGATCAGAAATCAGCGAAGGTTACATTTTATTAAATCGAATAGAAGATCTTTTCTCGGCATTTTAAAAATATCTCGTAACCTGCCCAGTTAATAGTAAAACATCGACGGTTATTATTGTTATTTGATTTTACTTATATTAAATGGAATTACTTTTAATAAATTATAATAATAATGATAATAATAGAATTAATAATAATAATATTAATACTAGTAATAAAACAATAATTAATATATTACAATAATAATGATGATAATGCTAATTTGCGCTGTTTACCACGCAGGTGAGGAGTTAGCAGCCATGCAACATCACAATGACGCAGCCGCTGCCCCGACTACTGGGTGCGCCACTCTGTTGGTGATGGCCATACTCTTCATAGTAGCTAGGGCTGCCATCCCTCAGCCGGTCTCCTCAATCCGGATAGGGGAGGTGGTTGCCTCCTTTAGTCGCCTGACGTGATTACGCTGTTAGAAATGATCTCCGCTCTCCCGTCGCCTGCTGAAGGTGAGAACGAGGAAGGGGGCCAAAAGATTATCTCAAAGGTAGGGAGGGGGCGGAAAACTGCAAATCTATTACTACAGTCTGCCAGCAAGGAAATCCAGATCTAAAACTCCTTCATGGAATAAGACCATTCCTTGCCACCGCTCAGTCTAAGTCCATCTATCTCCTCAATGTACCCAAATGAAAGTCATCTGATAGTCTATGAATTCTTATGAGAATTTCACCTAACCAATGGCTTTCATTTGGCTCTTTATTTATTACATATTTCTTTATTTTTCTCTCTTCTCAGTTTTGTAGGAATACTAGTTCCTCCATTCATCTCTCCACGTCATCATGGCAACGTGTAGAAGAGTGTTTTAAATAATGAGCACCCAAGATGGGGAAAATAGGTCATAGGATTAGAAGAGAAGGAAAAGGGAATATAGGAAATCAAATAAAAAGAATAAAGAAAAGAGAAGAACGTAAGGGAACGAATAGTCAATAGAGATAAGCAAATGGGAAGAAAACCAAATAAAGATGATAGAAGGAAGGGAAAGCAAATATGGAAATCCAGAAAGAAAGGAATAATGAATCGAGATGCGGTCCATTAAGGCCCTAATATCGAATTGCCGCCTCCTGTGGATTGCTGTAAAGCACACAAATGCCACACACACGAGTTAATTAACATAGATTCATGACAAGCCGGATACAAGTAAATCTGTGACAAAAGCTAGTATGGAGAATCTGTAGTTGTCTCGTCATAACAACTACCACAGGGTTTACGCAATATTTAATTTCTGCATTTCCAAACCCTTTTGCAAGCAAAGAGAAAAAAGCCATAAATCTAGTATTGGAGAATATAAATCCAAAGAGTAGAGAAAAGAAAGAAACGGTTCTTTTAAAATTAGCACATGAGAAAATAAACCGGAGATTTATATGATATTCATAATGAGCTATTAATTTTTGAGTGGGTTGGATATGGTCAAAGGTTTTAGAGACTAATCTATTTTTCATATCTATAAGAAACAATAGAACTAATCAAACATTGCATTTTGTTTAAAGTTTGCATCATAATTTTGAGGTGGAATATAAAAAAATAGGATCAAAACCCATTTTATTAATAAATGCAGTCAATTGAAGTGCGCAGACATAATTTAGAATGATGTTCTTTGTTCTTCAAGATTGCTTTAATTTGTCTAGGCATGATGAAAGGCAAAGTTGTGATGATGTTTGACTGATATTGCTCCGTTTTTGTTCAATAAGCCCCTATAACTGCTTACAATTGGATAGCTTCTGTTTATCAGGACTTAATTTGATTATCGTTCACAAATTTTCTATTGCGTTCAAATCTGGCGAATGCCCGGAGAAAGATATAAAAAATACGATGTTATTTTCAGCAAAAACTTTGTTCTTGATTTTCCTTTTGACAAGGTGCCACATTATGATTAAAAATATAGATAAAATCTGCAAATTAGTCCTGAGCTGATAGAAAAAGGTGCTGGTGAGGCAAATTTTTATACCATTTTGATTTCATGGATGTAATCTTAGGCAAGATTGTTAGTCCTCCAGTTTCCTTGGATGAGAAGTAGACTCAAACAACGAGAGTTTTCATATGCTTCACCGGGGTCATGACACTTACTCGTGAAAGCGCTTGCTATTTCTCCACCAAAAGAGATATCTTCCAGAAGTTTCAAACAAGCAGAAGGAGCTTCATCAGTGAATATTACTTACTCCTAATCTTCAACCGTCCATTCTTTATAGTTCTTACAAAAGTGATGGCTATCCTTAAACATTTTCTTGTTGAGATGCAGCTTATTTTGCAGGCTTTTTCGATTTGAGATAATTTTCAAAAAGTCTCGACCTCACTGTAGGCACTGAAACATCCGCACCTGCTGGCTTCCAATTGTTAGCCAGCGTGGTACTGGATTCAACCCAATCCTTGAGCTCCGATTCTAAAAGGAGGCGATATATGCCTTCATTTGAAGTTCTTGTGCTCCTCGAGAACATACCCTTAGCATTTAATTCCTTGCATTTCTGCCCACTTTGGAGCAAAGCAACAATGGCTGCACGCTTTTCAATTGAAAAAAACATTTTTAGATTTGAAAAAGATTTAAACATTTTTTTTTAATATATTACAACGTATATTATATTTACCGAACATGATTTATTTAACCCATATTTGTAATCATTTTAGACTTATATTCACCCACTGCAGAAAGATAACCAGACCACGAATTGAAATTCAGCTAAATAATGCACTGTTAATTTCAAATTATTTTTGAAATGCTGAGATTTTAATAAACCTAAAATATAGGTAATATTAGAATAAATTAGAATAAATTATCCGATAATGTAAATTTTTAAATTTAATCAAAATTAAAAGTATATTTTATTCTCAAAACTTGGCCATAATACCTAGAATAATATTAGAATAAATTATCTGATAATGTAAATTTTTAAATTTAATAAAAAAATATAAGTATATTTTATTCTCAAAACCTGGCCATTTCTGTATGGTATTAAATTTCTTTCGAAGTAATTTCTATATCATGGACAAATACTGGGTTTCTTAAGATGACGCTCTGGGTGGGATTGATTTTCTGTACGTGGTAAAAACAACTAACTGGCAATCGATAAACTAGGCCGGGATATTTCCATTTATTTTCCAGTAAGTTTATTATTGTTTGGTCAATATGGACTTCGTTCATAAACAGATGTTTTCTCTCTCTGATCTTTGTCATCCAATGTCTATTACTTTGGACGAACAAAATTCCAGTTTTTTTTCTCATGTATTCATTCACGCGTGATTTTCTTTTTTCGTATCCATATAGTAAATAATGTCCGAAATGTTACTAATAACAGGAAATAATTAATCCACCAAGGATCAAATTGAATAAACTACTACTTTTAATATGTCTACAACAGATCTAGTTTAGTAACTTTTCGAAACCACTGTATATTTAAAGTGGGGCAGATCTTTCAAAGGTTCTCTTGAAGACCACCAAATAGTAGCACTTTCTTCACCGAGTTTCTGGCATGAGTCTTTATTTAGAGTGGATAGTAAAATTTTGGAAACTATGTACTATGTGGATATAATATTTGAAGAGATACTGATTCTCCATCTTACTCTCTGCCCAAAAACCTTGTTCAAAGCGAATAATAAAATAGAGTGAAAGACCTGTTGGAGTTCTTACCACCCGCATACATTGGATTTGCTCATATATATAGTTATATATCATATATAAATATATATATATATATATATATATTTATTATATATATATATATATATATATATATTTATTATATATATATATATATATATATATATATATATATATATATATATATATATATATATATATATATATATATATATATATATATTTATATATATATGAGGAAATATTCTGGAAACTGAAAGATCAATGTAGCACAATTGATAAACTTAAAATTTCTATTATTTCCCTCTTTGGGGTTAATCTCCTTGAATTAAAGACGAATTTCTTATCTCATTTCAGTTGATCTGTGATAACACTTGAAGAGGAGGAAGAAGCTGGACATTGGAGCTCCGTACTGATAAACTAATTACATTGTGTAACACGATTTTTGTCTTTGGGTAGAAACTGTTATTTTCTATTTTCTTGTGTCTAGAATATTGATTTAAAACTTTGCTTTTGTGTCCAGGATAAGGATATTTATATGAAATTTACCTAATCCTCCTGGAAGTTAGTGGCAAATTTGAACTTTCATTTGCATAAGGTAGAAACAAAACGACATGATACAAAAATAGCATATATTTATTCTCGAATTACCTAAGTAAGATAATTAAAATATTACAAATGATTAGTTTTCATTGATTTACGCTTATACTGTAAATTACTTTCACGAATCAGGCTGCAAATATAGTCTTCCATCAGACCCTTGATAGAGGCGTTTAAAGTACAGTAGATCCTGGTGAAAGCGCTCGCCATGCTCCTCAGAGTACGCTCCCATGTTCTACTTGAAATTATCAAGGTGAGCGTCAAGATTATGGACTTTTAGAGACATACTGCATGCAGCTTATCTTGCCATAGTCCCTCACCAAGTTCTCAACCGGCTCTACATTTTTTTCGGCTTTGTGATTACCTAGGAAGCCCAGAACCGCTGCGATAAAGCTGTTCCATGCTGCTTTTTCCGTCCTAGTGAGATTCTCGGGAAACTCCTTGCAATTCATGAATTTTGTAGTTGTCGACGGTCGAATACATCAGCTTCAATCTTTGCCACAGATAGCTTAAAAAATAAATCTTGGAGATACTTAAAAGCTGCAGATTTCTTATCTAGAGCTCTTAAGAATTGTTTCATAAAGCCTAGTTTTAAGTGGAGTAGAGTAAACAATAGTTTTCGGGGGTGCAACACAGGCTCCCCCTTGACGTTGTTTCTCCCCACACTAAACTCGGTTCTAGGTGGCTAATCCCGCTAAAGGTATTGTGCCACGGTGTCTCTGTTCTTCCAAAGGAAAATATAACAAGAAAGCTTGGTAAAGCCTCCTTGGAGACCCATCAAGAATCGCTGTCAATGTAGAGGCACCACTCCTTTTGGTTATGGGCGATTCAGATTGCCTCAAACAGACCGGACACATTAGAACAAAGCAAAGCTCATCTTAACGTGTAAAAAAGCTTGAAAAACACGTGACGCTTTCTCTGACCTGATATTTGCACAGTGTCATCTAACAAATCCCACTGCTTGAGTCTCGAAGTTAAAAGCCTGGTATTTGACATTGTGAGACCAAGATCTCTAACAAGGACGTTGAGATCTTTTTAGTTGGTGTAGTATGAGTTTCTCATCTCAGTTTCTCCTCAGTAATCTGGATCAATGACTTCATCCTCTTCTGGACTGTTTTTTCTTTCGAAAAACTGCTTCTCTCATTTTGGAGGAGTGGGAACGGGGAGCTCAGAGCTGTGTGGCACTGACGCAATAGATGACTGAAGGTCAAGATACATGATAACAGGTGAATTTTTGCCTGCTCGACGTTTGGAAGGGTTCACCTTGCAGAAGAAATAATTGCTTGAGTGGTCAGTTGGTTCCCCCCAAAATTCGTGGGAATGCGAAATTCATAGCTCTCTTTTCTCTTTTGTACCATCGTGTGAAAAAAATAAAACATAAGTATAAATATACAAATACTTTTTAATTAGTGTTATTAGAAATGTTAATTTTTTAAATCCATATCCAAATAAACATAACATTATATATATATATATATAGTTAGATAGGAGTTTTTCTTTCATGCATGTTTTATTAAAGACCAGGTCTAGTTGAACCTTGATACGCTTCTTTCTTTGCTTTTCTAATTTCCTTATTATTCTTTTTTCGTCTTACGAAAGGTTATAGATAAGTGTTCCGATATTCATGCTTTATTTTAGCTAGCTGAACTTTAGGTCACGTTTGACCATCTTTGGAGCGAATTAATTTTACACTGGTTAAACATTTAAATGCATTACATTTATATACTAAAGATAATTTAGATAATGAAAAGAAGGGGGAATGTGGTTGACAGGAAGTAGTTAGAAAAGGTACATTTGGGAATGGGATTTCGATAATTATTGACCGTTAATCCGTAAAGAGTCTTAAGGTTCACTGGGTGGCGGTCAATTGGGCATTAATCTTAGGTTTTTCTTCAGGGATTAGGATCGCTTCCAAGATATAAAGCTTATCAAGTTTCAAATAGACTTGGTCTTTAATAAAACTTGCATATATATATATATATATATATATATATATATATATTATCTTTTAGAGTTCTTTTGCAGAAATCTCATGTAAAATGAGGTGGCCAAGGTTTGTCTTGGTCTCCGGCTTGCATGCCGAAATATGCCTTGTAGGCCTAACACATTTTAGCAGATCTCTCTACACCGTTCTTTTTCGCTCTTTTTTTAATAAATTCTCCGCAGACATAACAGAATGCGTCTGTCTAAGGCTTACAACCTCTTGATCCCATGGGTGAATAAAGCTTCTCTCAATGACGAGTGAAGATGTCTGCCTTGTAAGGGCTAGAGTTAGACACTCTTTATATTTATATAGTGATCTAAATTGACAGAATGTTCTAAAAATTCTTCAAACAAATAATAAATTCTCGAAAGCTCGTATAAATCTCTACAGTTTATTTTTCACCAAATTAGTGCTAAATGTATATTCAATGTAAGAGAACTGCCATTGTTGTTTAGGTTGCAAAAACAAAATATATTGAAAATAATAGCTATTACTACTGTATTTCTGTTTCTATAACTTTTTAAATACAGTATATCATACTAAAACCATAACTGGAAAAAAACAGAACCCCTTGAAATTTTAGATATTTTTGCTATTTGCATCAAAATAATGCCCTTTACCATAAATGGCTAATTTAAAAATTTAATCTCCTAGCCACAAAAGCAAAGTTTTTTTTATTAAAATTGACTTTTTTATTTAATAGAGCTACAAACAAGTGGAAAATAAGACTTTTAACCCAAGAAAAAAAAGTGAAATTTTGTTACACAGTCTTATATATATATATATATATATCTGAGGTGTTCTTCTTATTGCATGTAAATATGTTGTACATATAGTGAAATTGAAACTATATCAAAAATATTGCAAAGACCGTGTTATGCTAATTCATCATATCCAGATGCCATTCTGTCTTCAAGAAAATAACCTGCATCCTTAAAAGGTCAACAAATCAGTATTTACATATCTCAATTTACAATAAAATTCACTCTGGTATTAACGTAAACGGTTTCGATATCTTAAATTCCGTAGTCTCACTGCTAAAAAGACAAATTCAATTTAAACAACCGGACTTTGTTATCCTTTATTGATTCAGTTTAACACAAATGTAAGTTTAGTGAGTCACTAAACATACTCATTATACTAACCTACATACAATGCCAACAACCTTTGGCTTTAATGTGCTTGTGAAACAAAAGTTGATTCGTTACCTACAAGGTACAAGATTTTCACAGGCCCAAAACTGGGAAGGAAAAAATGAAGCAAATTAATCACGGATAAAAAAAACACACTGAATGACTAAAGTTAAAACCAGATAGAGAAAATTCTCAGTTCATTTCACTTGATCGATAATGATGTTTCTAAAGAAGCTAAACATTGTATCCACCTACTATCATAAGAAAAAAGTTTCTAATTTATTTTATTGTATTTTAAAACCTTAATATTTCTTCATCTTTAATTAATACACTAGGTAAAGAGCGTTAACTTCTAGCACGTTACTTAAGAGAAATATCCATACCTTCTTTTTGGAGGGAATGAAACCTTGTTCAGTTTGTTAGAGCGATAGCCGTATCCTTAAAACGCATACAAACGACAACATATAGCAGCTATCTCTAAAGCAACCGAACTTTCGTGCATGTGTTATTCAACCTTTCAAATGTCCGGAAGCTTATATGCTGTCTTAAGACCGAAGAGTAAATTTTACTTTTGCCATCGTCTATGCAAAAACACACCCATTTTTTCAGCACTCCCTAGGACAGTACAGGTATCGATATCTTCTCTAACAAGTAAGGTTTAACAGTGTGACGGGGCACATTCAAGTTCAGTGGTTTCGGCAGCTTTTCATGCATTTCAGCTGCTCTCTCGAATCGGTCCCGTATCGACACCTAGTTCTTTCTTTACAGTGCTTTTATTGAGTCCAATCCGTTTTTATTCGTCGACTCGTTGGACCTAAGATCAATATGGACATTTATTTTGCAAAAATCACAATTATTGCTCGATTACAATGCTTAGAAATGTCAGACATTTTTATTCCTTTGCTCTTTTACTAGACAAAATGCTTCCTGAAGGATTCGACGAGCTTAACTGATCTCACCATCCTGATAAATAATTAATCCTATCAGCAGGGAAATGTAAATTTTTAAACGCTGAGAACTTCTCACACAAATACATCTAATTGTGTATGCATAACATCCAAATAATAATAAGGCCTTTACACAGTATAATCTAATTTCTCAATTATAGCTTTTTATACAAAAGAGAGTAGTTATAAGTAAAATACTGGAGGATACTTGTTTGGAAGGTCCAAATAACAAAATAGATAGTACATATGTATAATTTAACTACAAGGCGAAACCAATATTTCTCTTATTCTTTAGAAAACCAGTTTGGAGTTATTTATTAATTACGATACAATTAATTATAATCTTTGGACACTTAGAAAATTATTTCACTGCTGCAATATTCTGATATTCATAAGATTGTATAGAAACATTGTAGGGAATAAAAATATCTATATAGAAATAAAAATCCACTGTTGCGATATCAAAAAAGGCAGCAATTAGTGAAGAAGGAGGTGCAATTAAGGACAAACAAGCAAGTAGCGAGAAACAACCTACCAAAGATGTAAATGACGCAGGGACATGGGGTACATTAGGGCATATCTCTTTCATTCTATTCTTTTAACAGTGATGGCAGATTAACACACGTGAACGCTTATGTTGACTTTCAGGTAAACCACATAATTGTTTTGTATCAAGGTCGAACAAAAATAGGGCTGAAGTACTAGACCGATGTCCTGGTTGTATGGACCAGTCCATGCGGAATCAAGATGAGGACCATTGCTAATTAGACGATGATAATGTACTGCTGAAATGTGAAAGTTTTGCATTAAATAAGCAGCAAGTTGTGGTGTTTTGGAAGTCAAAATTGCTGGAGTGATCTCTCCTTGTTGAGTTGTGAAGAACCTTACTACGACCTTACATATCGACGAGACATTTGCTGATTATGAAGAACCTTACTACGACCTTACATATCGACGAGACATTTGCTGATTATAAAGAAGTAAATAAAGGTAAACGATAGAACCAATGATTTAGAAGAAATTCGGTGATCAAATAAAAGTCTATCATCCCACCTATGCTTGAATTCAAATAACCAAATATGTCAACTAAATGTCAACTGAATGCTATCGGAGGCGGAATCATTTTCAAACCTTGATTCGCTATGTTTTTGTTTCTATATCTCTAAGCGTCTTTGAAATTTCGCTTTTCAGGGGATCTTAACATTGCTTATTTCTGAAAAAACTTTGAATTTGTTTTTTGAAGAAAAGAATAGTCTTCTAATTTCTGAAACATTACATTTCTTGTTCCGCTGTTCTCTCCCTCTCTCTCTCTCTCTCTCTCTCTCTCTCTCTCTCTCTCTCTCTCCCTCTCTCTCCTTCTCTCTGATCGTCTTTTGAATTCTGAGATTAAAATTCCCAGAAAACCTTTGATTTCACCATATTTCTCAAGGTCACTTAAACTTTAGGTTTCTGGTCCTGCTTTACTCTACACCCTTTGAAACCTTAAGGATCCTCGAGAGTAGTAAAATATATACACATTTATATGTGTAAAAAACAGTTTGCTCCAAGATTCTGACTGTTTGGCAAATTAATTTTTTTTTAAGAAATGTATTTCACATCACTTAAGAGTAATATATCACTTTATGTACTAGATTAAATAATTATATGCAATATAAGCATATAAAATGTTTGTATATGTATTTAGAAAGTACACCCAAATAATCGTGTAAGATATTTCATTTCGTGTATATAATTTTAATCTTTTTTCAATTTTCAAAATTTTTCCTTGTAAATAGTTTTTAAATTCATCTTTTATAATATTGTTATTATAAAAGTAACTATTACATGTACTACTATTAGATGTATATTTTGATTTCTCTTTTGAATCAAATTTATATGCATATATAATCATGATATAATATTCTTTGCTTGCGTCTCTGTGTTTACGCACGTATTGCCCGCGTATGCTGAATGACACATCTTATTACAGTGGTCAAATGGGAAATTTCCATTAATTGCTTTCCACGTTAGAAGATTTTATATGATTGTATTACCACGTGACGATGATACTTGTAAACTGTGACCCTTTCAACATAAAACTAACTCTCAGATGATGTTTTAGTTATAAATGAAGGCCATTTTGAACCGAGTTTTTGTTTCATTCCCTGAAATCCTCTTTGCTGCTGTGGCTGTCAAGAATGAAGCTCACAGACATGCTCAGCTTTGTTCAAATGGATCGTCATGTGTCAAAACGTGTCTTGTTGTGGCGCTAAACTACCACTCTTTTGCAGCGAAGTCAATATCAATAATGAGCCGGCCAAACATACTCTCCTTATTTATCTATTAACACCACCCTGGCCTTTCGTTCGGATAGGGTTCTCCGAATGAATAATAAAAAACAATATGAAGATCAGAATATTAATCATTGGGAAACCCTTTGGCCCCAGGTACGGTTTCCTTTTCGAGAGAGAGGTGGAAAGAGCGAGAGAACCACCTGTGGCCGTAGGAAAAAACTATGCGCTCAATTTGTGGAATTAGTGGACTCTAACTCATTCGGCGCACTCCTAAATATGATAAGCGATGTATGCAAATGAAAACAGTGGGAAAAACAGGGTTGTGAATAGGCAATGCGGGGCATAAGCCATATGGATGAAACTGCTTGCATCAGCATGCGCAAAGATCAGCGCTTCATTGGGATTTGTGGGAGTTCCTACCTACATCAAAATTTGGGTAACGTTGGAATTGTGCCCCGAGTGTCCACAAGGGTACAAGAACGTTTATACTGTGTCTATATCCTTTGTTAACGTTATTCAACTTGATTTCTTATGCCCATATTCATAAGATACCCTTTATTAACAGGTGATCCCTTATTGAGCTCCCTCTTGATGCCGCTAAAATCGAACCTTAAATTTAATATTTGCCATCATCCTCGTTACACTTCAAACGGAGTCGATTCCCTCTGAGAGACGCCCAATTTCTTAAATCAATTGAGAACTTGCGGTGACTGAGGTAGGTTCAGAAGCAGAACTCAGCTCAAGTTTTGCTCCTGAAGTGACATGCAAACAAGATGGGAGGACCTTCATCCATGAAATTGCTAGATAGGATTTAGATTGTTTTTAATATATATATATATATATATATATATATATATATATATATATATATATATATATATATATATATATATTATATATATGTATAACTGAATCACGAAAATAAAGAACGTGAGAAATTTATGAATACCGTTACAGCCACGAGAAAAAGGAAACAACGGAGAACTGCGAGGCCTTTCGACTAATGGTCCTTTACTAAGCAGACTAAAAGACAGGGAAAAAGAGAAAGATATTTATACACCTGATTAATGAAAATATGGGATATAAAGATTAAAAGGGGTGGGATTAGCAGATATCTGGAAAAATCGTATTAACGAGTTGAGCCGTCATGGTTAAAAAAAAAAAAAAAAAAGTTTACGGGTTACAAAAGAAAGGCGGGGGCAATTTTTAGGAATCACATATGCAATATAAAAACAAAAAAGTTTACACATGATAACTAGAAAATATGCCAAAGAAAAATATGAGGAAAGGTTTTTTTTTTTTGTTTTTTTTTATAAATAAGCTAAAATAACTTCTAGGTGGTAATCATTAATTCAGAAATTTTATCTTATCTTTAAAATCATTCTTAAACATTCTTTTGATACAAGGGTCAGAAAAATACATTCCAGGGCTGAGATTAAAATTTGAAGTCAGTTGTATAAATGCCGATTCTAAAAGATTTCGTGAAAAAAAAAGTCATTTGATTTGGCAATCACAGAACTCTCCTTCCAATTAATACGATGGGAATTTTTACTCAAATGGATAAAAATGGCATTTGATGTTTGCCCAGTGTTTACAGAGTTTTCATGTTGCTTAATACGCAAATTCAGATCCTTGCTGGTTTGCCCAATATAAAATGAAGGGCAATCCAAACAAAGGATTTTATAAATTACGTAATTTGTTTCATTAGGGCAATTTTTTATTAACATTCTTTTTAAATTATTAGTATAAGAGAAAACAAGATTTAGATTAAGTGTTTTTAACAATGTTTTTACGGTTTCAAAGCCATTAAAATAAGGTAAAATAAGGGATATTCTTGGGCGCTTCCTTCTCAATAGTACTTTCGTTATAAAACTCTTTTTTTGGCTTTATTATAACAAATATCAAGTATATTTTCTGGATAACACAAGTCTGCACCGATTTTCCTTATAGATTCAATTTCCTGATCCAAATATTGAGGACTGACAATGCGCAACGCACGTTAAAACATAGAGGAAAATATTGATATCTTAATATTAAGATGGTGGCCTGAATAAAAATGGACATAGGTTAAGTTGTTGGTTGGTTTCCTTTAAATACTAAAATTGCAATTAAATGATTCCCTATGTATTAAGACATCTAAGAATTTAAGGCAATTGTCTTTCTCTAATTCAACAGTAAATTTTATGCAGGGTACCTGGTTATTTGAATTGGAAAGCAAATTATTTACATCAATATTAAAAGGCAAAATAATTAAAATGTCATCAACATATCTATACCTCTTTAATGGGATATTAATGATATTAGGGAAATATTGTTTTTCGAAGAATTCCATATACAAATTTGAGAGTAGGGGAGATAAGGGGTTGCCCATTGCCATACCAAATATTTGTTGGCAATATTCACCATTAAAAACGAACTTACAGTCACAAATGCACAACTTAATGAGTGAAATAATATGACTTACAGATAGAGGTAATTCATGATGAGTAAGCTCATTACTAAGATAATCTAAAATGGAATCAATAGGGACTTTGGTAAAGAGAGAGCAAACGTCAAAACTTACCAACCTATCATTGGGGCAAATAGTAATTTGATTTATTTTTTCTACTAAGTCAAGGGAGTTTAGTATATGAGAACCGGATATTGTTCCAAGTAAAGGGGACAACAGTTTAGTAATATATTTTGATAAGTTATATGAAACTGAACCAACTGTGATAATAATAGGCCGCATAGGGCTGTTTTCTTCGCGTGTTTTTACCAACCTGTATAAGAAAGGTAACGAGGGAGATTTTTCTGACAAAACACCTATTATTTCCTTCTTATCTTTAAGGATTTTTTCAGTATACTATTGAAATGTTTAATAACTTGATCTAAGGGGTTCCTTGTTAATTTTCTGTAAGTCACACCGTCAGCCAGTAGGGCATGCATGCGCGATATGTAATCATTTTTATCAAGACTTACGATACTATTCGACTTGTCGGCTTTTGTGATATGTAATGTGTTATCTTTTTCAAGATCGGCCAAACTTTTTTATACCGAGCGGGGAAATTACTTTCAATAGTATACTGAAAAAAATCCTTAAAGATAAGAAGGAATGAATAGGTGTTTTGTCAGAAAAATCTCCCTCGTTATATTACTTATACGGGTTGGTAAAAATACACAAAGAAAACAACCCTATGCGGCCTATTATAAGCACAGTTGGTTCAGTTTCATATAAATTATCAAAATATATTACCAAACTGTTGTCCCCTTTACTTGGAACAATATCCGGTTCTCATATACTAAACTCCCTTTACTTAGTAGAAAAATTAAATCAAATTACTATTTGCCCCAATGATAGGTTGGTAAGTTTTGACGTTTGCTCTTTCTTTACCAAAGTCCCTATTGATTCCATTTTAGATTATCTTAGTAATGAGCTTACTCATCATGAATTACCTTTATCTGTAAGTCATATTATTTCACTCATTAAGTTGTGCATTTGTGACTGTAAGTTCGTTTTTAATGGTGAATATTACCAACAAATATTTGGTATGGCAATGGGCAACCCCTTATCTCCCCTACTCTCAAATTTGTGTATGGAATTCTTCGAAAAACAATATTTACCTAATATCATTAATATCCCATTAAAGAGGTATAGATATGTTGATGACATTTTAATTATTTTGCCTTTTAATATTGATGTAAATAATTTGCTTTCCAATTCAAATAACCAGGTACCCTGCATAAAATTTACTGTTGAATTAGAGAAAGACAATTGCCTTAAATTCTTAGATGTCTTAATACATAGGGAATCATTTAATTGCAATTTTAGTATTTAAAGGAAACCAACCAACAACTTAACCTATGTCCATTTTTATTCAGGCCACCATCTTAATATTAAGATATCAATTTTTTCCTCTATGTTTTTACGTGCGTTGCGCATTGTCAGTCCTCAATATTTGGATCAGGAAATTGAATCTATAAGGAAAATCGGTGCAGACTTGTGTTATCCAGCAAATATACTTGATATTTGTTATAATAAAGCCAAAAAAAAGTTTTATAACGAAAGTACTATTAAGAAGGAAGCGCCCAAGAATATCCTCATTTTACCTTATTTTAATGGCTTTGAAACCGTAAAAACATTGGTAAAAACACTTGATGTAAATCTTGTTTTCTTTTATACTAATAATTTAAAAAGAATGTTAATAAAAAATTGCCCTAATGAAAAAAATTACGTAATTTAAAAAATCCCTTGTTTGGATTGCCCTTCATTAAATATTGGGCAAACTAGCAAGGATCTGAATATGCGTATTAAGCAACATGAAAACTCTGTAAACACTGGGCAAACATCAAATGCCATTTTTATCCATTTGAGTAAAAATTCCCATCGCATTAATTGAAAGGAGAGTTCTGTGATTGCCAAATCAAATGACTTTTTTTCACGAAATCTTTTAGAATCGGCATTTATACAACTGACTTCGAATTTTAATCTCAGCCCTGGAATGTATTTTTTGGACCCTTGTATCAAAAGAATGTTTAAGAATGACTTTAAAGATAAAATTTCTGAATTAATGATTACCACCTAGAAGTTATTTTAGCTTATTTCTAAAAAAAAACAAATAAAAACCTTTCCTCATATTTTTCTTTCGTCATATTTTCTACTTATCATGTGTAGACTTTTTTTGTTTTCATATTGCATATGTGATTCCTAAACATTGCCCCCCCCGCCTTCCTTTTGTAACCCGTAAACTTTTTTTTTTTTTTCAACCCTGAAGGCTCATCTCGTTAATAGGATTTTTTTCAGATATCTGGTAGTCCCGCCCTTTTTAATCTTTATATCCCATATTTTCATTAATCAGGTGTTTAAATATCTTTCTCTTTTTCCCTGTCTTTTAGTCTGCTTAGTAAAGGACCATTAGTCGAAAGGCCTTGCAGTTCTCCGTTGTTTCATTTTCCTCGTGGCTGTCACGTTATTCATATATATATATATATATATATATATATATATATATATATATATATATATATATATATATGTTATATTCGTTAAAATTATCAATGAAAGAATTTTCGCCTCTCTATGGGAAGGTTGACTTTTGTGTGGTAATCTTCAAAGTAAATATATTCAAATGAACACTTTCCTTTTTTGAACCTAAAAGGCATAGCTTTTTTTAAAAGTTACAATACAATTATAGAGGAATATGTCACTCTGGTAATTTGTTGTTGTTGGATCAGTAACTTTACATTTATGAAACTGTAATACAGCCTTTTCTTCTCTATGATAATTATTCCATCTTGGAGCACTCTTGCTGGCAAAATTGAAAGGATTGCGTGCGCTATAAAGAAACGTTATAACTTTGATAATAAATTGACTATATCAGAATTAAACTCTATATCTAAATTGAAATTATCATTACTATTATTGTCAGGTAAGATTCAAACTATCTTTCTAGTCATGATTATCTTGTTGTACTAGCAAAAGCAAATGAATAAGAGTTTCTCTACGTTTGGTCTAAATCACAAGTAATCGAGGGGAAAAATAAATATAGCAGTCAATCTCTAATTTCTGTGAAGTACTTATTTGTTTTTTCAAACAATCACGTTGGGTCTTACCCCAAAAATTAAATGAGCGTAATGCATCAAAGGCAAACACACATATATTTATGATTATCGCAGACTCTACTTCTCAATAAATTTATGCAGTACAAACCAGGGGTGGTCAATATGTTTTGCGAATCGGTGGGGCAAAACAGAGGAAGGGAGATGGCTATTTGTGGGGGTGTTAGGATAAGTTATGACAAGTTAGACCCTGCAGCCGCACGCTCCTGCTTCATCTATTTATTAAGCAGTAGCTAATCGCAGATCGTCAGGTACAAATCTTTTAACAATGGAGAAGGTTGAGCACCGCGTAGTGATCAAATCTTTAACCAAGGAAGCTAAGAATGCAAAAGAGATCCATGAACGCATGGTTGCAGTGTACACCGACACCGCCCCTTCTTATGCACCCATTTCTCGCTGGAATAGGGAGGTCCGCCATGGTCGGGAGTCCCTTGAAGATGACCCCTGTCTAGGACGCCCGTCAGATGTGACCAACGAGTACAATATGGCCTGTCTGAAGAGGATGATTTTCGAAAATCGACGGGTAAAGGTCGAAGAAATCGAATGAGAACTTGGAATATCTTATGGAAGTGTTATCAACATTATCCACGACAATTTTGCCTCTGCCCATTGGGTCTCTAGAAACCTCACGCCCCAAGTTCGACTTCAACGTCGTCAAAGTCCACAAGGGTAAAGTTGCACAAGCTGCCCTGCACGAGTGCGGATTCGAGGAGCTCAACCATCCCCCCTACAGTCCAGATCTGGCCCCTAGCGACTACTTTTTATTCCGCCAGCTCAAAGCTGCACTGCGTGGACGCAGATATAGGGACGATGAAGATGTCCAGCTCGCCGTCCAGTAGTGAAATGAACAGCAGTCCGGAGATTTCTGGTTGTCGGGAATTTGAAGCCTCAGGAACAAGTGGCGCAAGTGCATTAATGTCGAGGGTAGTTATATTGAAAAATAATAAAACACTTTTCCTCATATCTTGTTTCCTTATATCTGAATTGCAAAATTAATTGAGCGCCCCTCGTATATTAGTTCTGAAATATGTAATATCGCGTTTTTACCCGATCACACACATAATCCCCCCCTCGCTGTTAAGAGATGCAAAATACTTCAATATTTTTTTTTACAGCCCAAAATGTGCCCTTTAAATTTTCCGTAGAGCGATGAAGAAATGTTTTTGGACACCTAAATTTTTTTTAGGCATCAAGTATGTAGATGAGTATTTTGTTAGAGATTTCCCGGCATATCAAAAAATCATCTGGAAAGCAAAATAAAACTACAACGTTCCTGATAATTTGGAAATATCTAAAATGGCGATGCTATTTAAATATGCGGTATGTTTAGGTCAAGATGTCTTCATATAAAATCTCATATTTGTTGATTATGATATAATAATGGCGAAAACAGCAAGGTATACGGTACGGGAAAGAAGTCTGATAAGCAGGCTAAAAGAGGAGGTTCCCAGCTGTCAACAAAGCACTAGAATGGTCATCTGATCACACCCCAGTCTTGCTAAAGTGTTAAAGGCGATCCGAAAAATTATAAATATCCATGACTGACCTCATTCTGGACGACCTAGATTCAGTACGCAACGTGAGGACAGGACTCCGCGTCACATCACCCTTTTGAAGCGTATAACAAAGGCAGTGAAACTATAACATAAAAGTATAGATGTCATCCAAGTTAAGTTAGCCGCCAGAACAGTCCGTTCCAGGCTGTTGCACAAGGCCTTAAGCCATGTAAAACCTTTCACAAGCCGCTAATTAAACGTCAGCAGGAGCGAAGTCGACTAACTAAGTGCTCACCGACACTAGACCATAAGTCAGTGGGAATGTGTCTTATAGTCCGATAAATACAAGTTCCAGCTATTCTTGACCCCATGCATAGTTAGAGTCCACAGGACGCCAGGGCACAGGCAAATCGATACTGCATATTGCCAAGAGTAAATGATTGGGTACTTCTGTAACGATATTTGGCTTCATTTCAATTTTATGCGTGGGATGTGTTAGCGTTTTTGATGACACCATAAATTCAGACATGTACCAAGCTTCCTTGAGATAGTACATGCTTCTCTCAACCTGAGACCTGTCTAGAAATGCCCGGAAAGTGATTTTCCAGCAAGACAAATCCGTATGTCATTAGTCTGTCTTCACCCTGTAGTGATCAACGAAGAGTGAGCCAACATTACAACCCTCAGGTATCGCACCTTTGTGAAGATTATGCATCTTTCAAAGATTGGATACTCTCATTACTGTAAAAGACTCTTGATACGCTTTTGAGATTTATGTATCAGTTTGATGTTATTTAAATATTCACAGAGCTTAATCTGCTTTTCTTTTATATGGTGTATTGTTAAATGCATCGGCAAATTTTGTATTTTTACTCAGCTTGCTTGTTTGAGGCATATATAACTTAATGCTATATAATACTCCTTATTTCCACTTCATATTCATATCGATATGTAAATAAAAGTTTCCTAGCTTGCTTTTATCTAATTTCCATAAATATGCGAGGCATCCGAAACCTTTGGCCGCGACTGTACTTTTTAATTCTTGAATTATCTCTAAATTTTTACGAAATTTGGAATTTGCTACAAGACCCACATACAAATCACAAAGGGAGACGCTGCTGAAAAAGTGTTCCGCGTTGCTTTTTGGGAAGTCGAAAGGACATATCAACGCTCAGATTGAGGATCTCTTTCCACGATGTCGGTTTAAATTGTATATTGTGCGCAGAACAAAATTAAGTTTGCTATTGCACAAAAGATTTCATACATGCATATAAATATGTATGTAAAAATTAATAATATACGATTAATTTAAAGTTAAATTGATTGTTTTATAAATATTCTAACGGTTTACAATATTGATTAGTTCACGTACCTAGAATTTTAAAATGTTTGCTCGAAATATTTAAGAACATTTAATTTATGTATTCTTCCTATATCATATTGCAACTTAAAACAAATTTACCATTAATCTCGCAAAAGATATGGAAAGAAAACTGTAAATTTTACATAAAATATGTTAATCATTAACAATTATTACATCTTTAATAAAATCTTCAAAAACGTACATTCTTAAGGTTCTTACACCACACACCCCATGTATATTTAAAAGTATGGATTTTTTCGCAAAACACTTTGTTTCCCCTCTTGCTAGGCATCCCAATATAATGTTAATATATTTCTGTAGCAAAATTATTTTACAAGTCAGAAATATAGCGTTCTTCCGACTATAATTTTTCACCTCTATATATATTTGCGGATCTCCATATGCAAATCTTATCAACTATTTATTTATTCCTATTTTGCTACTTGACATTAATATTTCTCAATAAATAGCTCTGTGACTTTTATACCTCTCTCCTCGTTTTGGGTGTGTTATTCTGTTACACTTTTGCCTGTTTTCCTAGTTTACTTCTCGTTTGTTTCCTAAAATTTTAATTATAGCTGCATAATTATGCCTTTGATAAAACGCTATCACTCCTCTTTACTCTTCAAAGCACAATCAGTAAATTTTAGTTATTCAATGAAATGTGAAATAAAAATCAGAACTGTATTAAAATTGATGGTAGCAATAGAAAATAGTGATAGAAAAATCTTGTTATAATTTGGGTAAGGACGTTGGAATGGCAAACTATGTACATGAATTAAGGAGAGAAAAATGCGCAAACACATCTAAAAGGGAAGAGAATAGGCCAACGAGGGGTAAAAACATGATTGGAAGGCCTTAATAAAGGGAGCTACGGGGAATAAATTAGCTGGATCTTCGACGCGTTCCACATAAGTAAGAAATAAGTAGGGGGCAAACAAAGGTGGGCAATAAGAAAGTATAGATGTTCCGTATGAAATTTTTCAACTAAAATACTACCAATAAAGGCCCAGAAAGTTGTTAAAATTCTTTGCCATATCTCTCTAAGCGAAAATAAAACATATTTCACCATGGGAGAAACAGACAAGAAAATCATTTCCTACAAAATTATTTGATAAAGGATAAAGGTATGTTTAAAGGCTATAAAATGTGTATAAGAGTCAAATTTAGACGTCTAAAATCACGAAAGCATATTCATTCGTAACCTGAAACTGTCCTAAATTTAATTCTTATTTCTAATCCCATTTGAATTAAATGTCCCCAAAGCGTGACCCTATTAAACTAATGATCCTTGTCTATTTCGATCACACATGGAAGCAAGTATGCATGAAAGTGCGTGCATTATTGTATGTACGCTACACATCACTTTGGAGGTTAATTCATGCATAGACAACAAAGCGTCGAATTCCCTCTTCCTGATTAGATTTCCAAGAGAGAAATTTTTGCGATTTTTTCAGGATATTTGAGAGCATTTTAGACGAGAAAGGCGGTAAATTTTAAATCGCAGGGACACGATAGAGCGTAAAAGGTTCTTTAAATTGAAATTAGGCAAAAAATAAAGGAAAAACATGAGAAATGGGATTTTGAGTTAATTCGACTTAAGTTTCCATTAAGAAAGTAATCCGGCCGAGATTTATAGACGTCAAAGTGGCGTTAAAGTGTGCCTCTATGTGAATTAATATAGAGAGCAGATATTTCATATAGTTACTTGGACCAATTGATGACACTTCAACGATTGAGGGGATACAAAAAAATGATGTGTGTAAGTATAGGGCAATAGAGCGGGTCATACTCTAGAATTTCATTAAATTGGTGATGAGGGATATGCAAATGATGAATATTGGTAAAAAGAACATAATTTTGGCAGAAAAGTTAAATTCTGATTGATCTAACCTACATCAATTTGAAGTTGAAATATTGTTAGTTCTGGGTCATTTACTATATTTTACTATTATTTTAGTTACCCATAAAATATCAAATTTACCGTTTTCTATCATAAATACATTTATGTAGTCTGAAAGATATTCGTCTAAAAAATGTAAAAATGTATTAGAGAGACATGAGAAGTAGGAAACCTGTTAAAAATGACCCTTAATTTAGTTTGATTTAACTCCAAAAATGCAAGTAGCCAGTACTCATTACTCAGTGGAAGGCAATATTCCAGTGGTGTTGCCAGTTGTGGTAACTATTGTAACTGGTAACTTTTTATAAAGCATTTAAATTTTATTTGAAAGCTAGTAAAGTCTGCGGATCATTTTAGAATCACATATAATTATTTGGTAGAGATTATTTCTTAATCAAAGTGCCATCTTTTCATTTGCAGATATACCTGCGATTAGTGTGACAATGACGAAAATCAAGACAAGGTCCAAATCAAGTTCTCATTTGACTAATTTTATTGGGAGTGGACAACAGCTGATTGTGTCTCTGTTACCAACAATAAGAGATATTTTGAGGTACGGCATCTACCTGAGGGAGCAAAGTGAAGATAACCGGAGAAATTATGAAGTGGACAAGCTGGTAAAAGACATCTATCAGGGCTTGATTAATCAGTAGGCCAAAGTAAATGCTCTCTTCAAACCAGCTGTTGTAAATCAAAAGGTCAAAATAATAGCAAATCTTAAGGAGGTGTGGAAAAAAGCAGTAAAAGTTTCCTTTGGTAAAGGGAAAATTGAAGTAAAAGAGAGGTTCATTGCAAAACTAGATAAATTATTTGATATATTGACATGCAAATCTCAAATTTCCAGTTGTGGGGGAGTAAGTTGTAATGGCTGTGAGACTAAGACTGTTTTATTAAAGAGAATTAAACAACTACTAGGGAAGTGGCCTTTATTAAAGGAAAAAAGAAGAAGGTTAGAATAAAGGTATCTTTCAAATTGGAGCTCCTGATATTCCAGAGCATAATAGACAATCAAGAGCTTCAGAAAGGAAAGAAAATGAAAAGCTAGCAAAAAGAAAAAGAAAGTGTAAGGAGAAAAGTGCTGTTTTAGAAGGAAAGTCAGCAAGAAAAGAAATCGATGATTTTTTTGTTAGAAGGTGAAGATCTGGAGGCAGAAAATTATGACGTTGACAACAGTTTGGGTGATGAAGTACCTTTTGAAGCTGTCCAAGAGCCGGAATCTTCCACCAGGAATCTAAAGAATTGTGATGAAATTCTAAATAATGCTCTTGCTAGTATAATGTTTGGAGTCGGATTGAGACCAACTGCAGCTATAGCAACAGCAGCTTTAATAGATGCTGGATTCATTACTGAGGAAGATACAGGTAAATTTATTGATAAGAATAAAGTAAAGAGATCACAGGAAACCTAATCACAGTTATTGAACATGAGTTTGAGGAAAACTGAAGAAAGGATGGGGAAATTTCTTGTGTTCTCTTTGATGGAAGAATTGATCTGACAACTTCAGGATGGAGGCAGACGGAAATGAAAAATTGTTTCCAGCAAAAACAAAAGAGGAGCATTACACTCATCAGTGAGCCTGGGAGCAATTACTTCTTCAACTTTGTCCTAGAAAAGGCTACAAAAAAAAAATCACATGCAGAGAAGATCGCTAAGGCTATGTTTGGATGGCTGGGGCAGAGAGGTTTGGATAAAAGCTTAATGGCCAATGGAGGAGACTCCACGAATGTGAACACAGGTGTAAATGCTAGAGTAATGCGAAAAATGGAGCTCTATTTGGGCAGAAAGCTTGTTTGGTTTGTCTGTAGCCTACACACTGTTGAACTCCCTCTCCATCATCTAAATATCAACCTGGAGGGCCCAATACTATCTGAAAACAGATATTCCGGCCCAATAGGAAAGCTTCTTGACTCTGTTACAGACTTGGACATCAACCAAAATTTCACTCAAATATCTTTAGGTCCTCCTCTTACCAAGGTATCTCAGGAAGTAGTGCAAGATCTTTCAACTGATCAACACTATAGCTATAGAATTGTATCGGCAATCAGAGATGAAGTGCATCCTACAGGACTTTCTCTATTGGAAATAGGACCAGTAAACCACAGTCGCTGGCTGAACACAGCTAACAGACTTCTTCGGTTGTGGGTGTTAATGCATGAGCTCAAATGAAAAGCCTTTAAGAATCTACGACTGATTTTTAACTTCATCATTGGTATATATTACACATGCTGGCTTAACGTCAAGATTAAGCACTCTTGGACCAAGGGACTTAGGCACATTCTTTATCAACTTCAATGCCTTAAGTCTCAGATGAAGGAAGTCTTAGATATTGTTTTGCCAACTGTTAAGAGATCAGCTTGGTATGCATACAGTGAAGCCATCTTCCAAACCCTAATCTGCTCTGAAGATCAGGCGGAGAGAACTGAAGGGTCGAAAAGAATCCAGACCATCAGGGGAGAAGGGGACCCATATACTCAACTGCGAGACTCCTTTGTAAGGCTAAGAAGGACATCAAGCATCAATTGTGATGCTACCAGGATTGGAGATCCGATCAATTGGTCCAAGGATCTCTCTGAGCCACCTCTCACTTGCTCTTTAAGTACTTCTGAATTAAAAAAAAACTTCATTGCCTTTCCTAGGAAAGAAACCGACCGGCCTTGTCAAACACAGTTCATTGAGAGGGTTGTAGGAATGATGACTGAGGCTTCCTCCATTTATTTCTGGCATGAAAAGAGGGATGGAGGAATCAGGGCACATGAGACAAGTAGAAGTCTCTTCTCCAGGAATGAGTCAAAGCAAGATTTGTGTGCTCTGGTGGGGTTTAACTTTTGAATATGACCCAAAGTGACCCATGCAGCTATATGTGGAGCTTTTCATACACTTTTTTCACTCAATAAACATGTAAATTTGAGGTTACTTTGGCTTTGTGTGTACTTGGATTAAATAAAAATAGGTTACATAGGCTCGTGACTAAAGGGAAAATTTACTTTTATTTAAATGGAAATTGATGTTGGTAGGAGCAATTGTATAACAAAATAAAGTTTTTTTTCAAAATATACACTAGAAAATCTATCACTTAAACACCCTTCATTAAAGGATGTAATGAAAATATATGGTTGACTGAAAGTATGACCCGCCCTAATACGGCGAAGATGGGGAACATTAACGAATTTGGATGTCGCTGATGAAGAAACGAGTACGCTAAACTATTCATAATATATAAATAGTAAGAGAAATCAGTTTGAATGATAAGAGATCACCAAAAAAACAGTTAAGTTAAACCTCGTGTTCAAGTTTCTGCAGACGAACCATCCTTCGGTATCGGGAAGTGAGCGCGATCGGAAGGAAAACAGAAAGCACGCATAAACATGTTGGCAAGAGAGATCGCCACAACTCTCTACCTCTCTTTCTCTAAAGGAAGTCAAATTTACCTTTTTACTATAAGAATTCTAATAATAAAGTTTTTTGTTTATTTTATGAGTTTAAAGACAATAAAATACTAATATTATTGATGCAAGAGCATACAGTTTAAAGCGTGTTTAACCATTGATAAAATTGATTTAAATAGAAGATAAAAAATACGATTTTTTAAATCACCCCAAAAAACTTATTCAGTGGATCTCAGCGTGAGTTAAATAAGACTTAGGAAGTTTAGAGTTTAGCTGATGAAAAATTATTTATTCCATTAGATTATATATACATATATATATATATATATATATATATATATATATATATATATATATATATATATATATATATATATATATATATATATATATATATATATATTTATACATATATATATATATATATATATATATATATTTATACATATATATATATATATATATATATATATATATATATATATATATATATATATATATATATATATATATATATATATATATTTACGGCCTGCTCAAGCTACACAAAGTTAATGTGTCTTCACTTTTTACAAATGTTCCTGTCAATGAAACAATTGATATTATTATTCTGTTATTCTCAACCTAAGTTTTAACAAAACTGGCTCCTCTCACAACTTCTCTCATGCAAATTTAAGGCTATTTTAGAAATTATTTTTAATGAGAATTATTTTTATTTAATAACAAAGCTTAATAACAGATAGACGCAGTAGGAATTGGATCTCTAATAGCTCCATTAGCAGCTAACATTTTCCTGATTCATCTTGAAAACAACTTAAATCAAACAATGCCCTTTAGATTTCAAACCAATATTCTATCGTAGTTATGTGGACTAATCCTTTGCTATTTTTAATAACTTTAATCATGCCAACTACTTTTTCTATTTTATAAACTCTTATTATCTCTATTATCCTTGTCCATTTCTCCGCTACTTATTCCCTAACACATAATAAATTCCAGACTCGAAAGTCTTATTTTAAAAATGATTGTTGCCCCCTACTTGGCTTTGGTTGACAAATTTATCAATAATTTTCTAACCAAAATATACTCTAAATCTTTTTGCTCATATGATGTTCTCCGCCCCCCCAAAGAAAAATTCGTAGTCCTTGAAATGTGACCTTTCAATAAATTATTCACTAGAAAGTGCAATAAATTAGTAGAAAAATATTTTTTTCATACTGAGTTCAAATTCACTTTTGTAAACCCACTTTCCATAGGTAATTTCTTTTCCTCCTGAGATGAGCAGCTGTATTGTTTATGATTTTACTTGTCCTTATTGTCTGGATGGAACCTATCTTGGTAGTACGGTTCGCTCATTGAGAGGGAGGTTTTTATCTCACATGGGAATAAGCCAACGTACAGGAAGAAATTTGTTTAGGAAAGAGACTTCTGTAATTAGAAATTATATCATACAATGCAAAACATATTTTTTCATCGAAATTTTTTAAATAATTGGTCGCAATAACAATAAATATAGTCTCAGAATTTTGGTATCCCAAATGATAAAGCCAAAATCTCCTACACTCATCAGTGATAATACCACTGTTCCACTTCTCATATCTTAATTATAATTACCTCAGTCAACAACCAACCAACTTTTTCTTATACTTCCCCTTTGCGATTTCACCTGAACTTCATCAGTAGGTCAGATTGTATTTAATAATTTACTAATGCTTCGTTTTTTTTTCGTTCCATTAATGGTTTCATATTATAAATACTTTATAACACTTTTTTTCGTTCGATACTTTTTCTTTCAAATCCCTGAGTTATCTATTATTCTTTTCACTTATCTACATTGTCTTAACTTAAATATTTATAATTTTGCAAGTTTAATTTTTCTAGTTCTTTTCGGAGTTTGTTAAACTTTTTGCATTATAAAGGTTCTTTCAATAAGGGCGCTGGATTTTTAAATGTAAATAACCAAGTTGTGTGTAATATATGCACTCAATTTATTTTAAATTTGAAAGTAAATTTTATGGCATTAAGTGTAGAATATGACATCGTTCAAATGTCCGCCGCGGCTTCGCTTGGTGGAACGCATTCGGGAGGCCAAATTTTCGATAACTTTGTCGCATAAATCTGGCTGAATTTGCTGGATGGTGTTCGTTATGTTGACTTTGAGGACATTACCTGTTTGCCTTGTAATCGCTGGTGCAAAATGTCTATAGTGGCGTGCATAGTGTGGCACGTAGCGCCGTCCTGTTGGAACCACATGTCGTCAGTATCCATATCAGGCATATAATTGAGTGGAGGCCACAAGAAGTTGCTTATCATCGATCTGTAGGTCTCGCCGTTGATGGTTATGGCAATCCCATCTTTGTTCTCAAAAAAATACGGACCGATGATTTCGTTAGACGAAAATCAGCACCAAACAGTGACTTTGTTGGAATGCAATTGGTGCTGGTGTATCTCATGTGGATTGTTTTCGTCCTAAATCCAAGAATTTTGCTTGTTCAGAAACCCATTCATCCAAAAATATGCCTCGTCGCTGAAGATGATTTTTTGGGGGAAATTTGGGGCAACTTCCTAGTGCTCTAGAGCCCAATCAGCGAACACACAGCGTTGTATGTTGTGGTTTACTTTAAGTTCCTGGATAAGTTGAATTTTGGGGTAAGTTGGATTTTTGTCCCTATGCATAATTCGCCAAACTAAAGTCGTAGAAAGGCCAAGTTCTTGTGTACGACGAGAAATTTACTGCCTCGGATTTTCCCGTACACTCTCATTTACGGCAGCAATGTTTTCACCTGACCTCGCGTTTCGGCGATGAACGGGTGTTGGTTGACTGTTGATCGGCCCTTTTGCCTCGAATTTGTCCACCAAGCGTCGAACAGTGGACTCGGCAGGACGCTTGTGGTGATGATAGAAATCACGTAATGCGTGGAACGTTTGTCGAACAGAGCACTGATTTTGATAATAACATTGATGATTTGCGCACGCTGTTCAACGCTATAACCTTCCATCGTGACTTACCAAGTACTACTGAACAGTGCTCAGTGAGGTTGCCAGATATCGCTTTAACAACATGTCCACTATCCTTGTTGAAAGACCCTTTATATCGTCATTTTTACCATAAGGATCTTTTACTTTGACATATTTTTAAACTATTTTATTTAAATAAAATTTTTATATCTGTAACTTTTATACTGTGAGTTTGTTCATAATTTTTTTTTTTTATATTTTTATTCACAGAAATTATTTTAGTCTCCTAATTTTTCTCGTTTAATGAAATTGCATTAATTTAGCGTTTTATTTTTTTTTACGCCACTACCCTATGAAAATATTTCAACTTTTCTTTGTTTTAATTAATTTTATGACTTCTTAATAAGTTTACTGACTATAAAAATTTAATCATTTCTTAGTGCTATTTTATTATTTTATGATTTCAGAACATGATAGTGGGCAATACGCCCGAATATATATAAGCGGTGAACACATTGATGGACGTTAATTTCATGGCCAGCTTTGATGTTTAGAGTAAATTCAATAATACTAGGGGCGGTCAATAAGTTTTGCAATTCGGATATAAGGAAACGAGATATGAGGAAAAGTGTTTCAGTATTTTTCAATATAACTACCCTCGACTCCAATGCACTTGCGCCACTTGTCCCTGAGGCTTCGAATTCCCGACAACCAGAAATCTCCCGACTGCTGTTCAATCCACTCCTGGACGGCAAACTGCACATCTTCATCGTCCTAAACCAGCGTCCAGGCCGTGCAGTATTGAGCTGGCGGAATAAAAAGTAGTCGCTAGGGGCCAGATCTGGACTGTAGGGGGGATGGCTGAGCTCCTCGAATCCGCACTCGTGCCGGGCAGATTGTGCAACTCTGGCCTTGTGGACTTTGAAGACGTTGAAGTCGATCATGGAGCGTGAGGTTTCTAGTGACCCAACGGGCAAAGACCTTCGTTATGGCCAAATTGTCGTAGGTGATGTTGATAACACTTCCATGTGATAGTCCAAGTTCTCGCTCGATTCCTTCGACCTTCACCCGTCGATTTTCGAGGATCATCCTCTCCACACGGGCTACATTGTCCTCGTTGGTCAAGTCTGAGGGACGTCCTGGACAGGGTTCATCTTCAAGGTTCTCACGACCCTGGCGGAACTCCCTATTCCAGCCAGCAATGGTTGTATAGGAAGGGGCGGTGTCGGTGTACACTGCAACAATGCGTTCATGGATCTCTTTTGCATTCTTGCCTTCCTTGGTCAAAAAATTGATAACTGTGTGGCGCTCAACCTTCTCCATTATTGAAAAATTTGTGAGTGACGATATGCGATCAGCTACTGCTTCTTTAAAAGACAAGGCATGAGCGTGTGACTGCAGGTTCTGACTTTTTATAACTTTTCTTACCGATTCGCAAATCCTATTGACCACCCCTCGTATTACTTTTGCTGAAGCAATTCAAATTTGTTTTAATTCCCTTTTCCGTTATTCCACCTGCGTAATTCGTTTAACTAAGACTTTATTCTAACCTCTCCTTGAGCTTGCTGTTTGTAATTCATTCTTTTTGTCAAATGGCATTTTCTATTAACAACTAGATGGAGTTGGAATGGAACTCCCTCTAGGTCCTTCCTTAGCAGAGGTTTTTATGCGTTATTATGAAACTTCTTAGCTTGATGATTGTCTAATTAATTTTCGTCCGATCTTATATTGGAGGTATGTAGATGACACATTTTTATTATTTCGCTATAACTCACATTGTACACTCTTTCTGAATTATTCAAATTCGAAACATCCAAATATTAACTTTTCCTGTCAGCTTGGAAAAAATAATAGTATCTTGTTTTTGGACCTAAATATTACCCAAGAAGACAATCACTTCACGTCAAATGTCTACTGATTAAGTTTTTTTAGCTTCTCTTAATTTAAATTGAAAATTAATGCTATCCATGCACTTATTAATTAAGCATATAACTTATGTTTGACTTTTTCATCGCTCCATTTGGAATTCGAATTTTTGACAAAATTCTTTGTCTCCAATGGCTAACCTGATTTGCTATTTCAGAAACAAATTAACCTGTTTCTAAATAAGAAATATTCCACTCTACTTCCATTACAAACTGTTAACCAATTAAAGGTCTTCTTTTCATTCCCATACTTTGGTTCGCAATCCGAAGAACATAATAAACAGTTTTTAAAACTGATGAATTCGGTTTATCCTCAACTATTACTGTGTATTGTTCTTACTAATGACTTAAAACTATGATGAATATTTAAATTCAAAGATCAACCACCAACCTCTATACTATCAAAAACTCTTTACGTTTTTCATTTTATCATATGTGGAGGCAACAAGGCGTACCTTTATTCCTGCTTCATATGGGTAGATTGGAGAGAACTGGTCTTTACCTTGGAAAACCTGATCCATCCTCAATTCGATACCATCTATCACAATGTGGCTTTAAGGCTACACTCTTGAACTTTACAATACTTAATATGGTAAGCAACATCTCAGACCTTCACCTGCTAGAATCAATTTATATTAAAAAACTTCAACTCACTCTAAATAATAACTCATTTTCTGTTCCCTTAAATAAGGTCATTCATTAACAAACATGCCATTTAGTTAAATTTTACAATGTTTTGCAAAAAATAAAATCCACTGCCAATTATTTTCCTATTTATATAACTTCGTTTGGGATTTCCTCTCAGTATTTCAATTGTATTAAATTCTTCTCCAATTTAATATTCATGTTTCATGTTCTTTTTGTGTGCGTCTTAAAAACTTTTTAGGTATATATTTAATCATGTTTTGTACTCTTTATTTAGCACTGATGATAGGATTGGTGATAAATAAATGTTCAAAAGCGTCTTCGAGCTCTATCGTGGTCATCCTCTTAATATATATATATATATATATATATATATATATATATATATATATATATATATATATATATTATATATTTATATAAAGAGTAATGTTGTGTATTAATATAGAGAGCAGAGATTCTACATGGTTTCTGGGAACAAAATGACAGCGATTGAGTGGACGCTATGAAATGATGTGTGAAAGTATAGGATGAAGAGGGGGGGAAGTTTAACGAAATTGGATGACGCTGATGAAGAAACAAGTACGCTAAACTATTGATAATATATAACTAGTGTGAGAAATCAGTTTGGATGATAAGAATTCACTGAAAAACAGTTAAGTTAACTCTATTGTTCACCAATTTGCAGAGGAACCATCGTTCTGTATCGAGAAAGGAGCGCGATCGAAAGGAAAACAGAAAACACGCAGAAACATGTTGGCAAGACATATCTCCTCAATTCTCTATCTCTCTCTCTCTCTCTTTTTCTCTAAAAGTCAAATTTACCTTTTAACTATTAGAATTATATTAAGAATTTTTTTGGTCTAATTTTAGGCTTTTATAGACCATCAACTACAAATAAAATTTATTTAAGATCATACATTTTAATGCGTATTTAAAATCAAGAGAATCTATTTATATACAAGTAGAATAAAATTAATTAGATTCTTTTTAAATCACAAAAAAACTTTTTCAGTCGATCTGGATTAAACATTTAAATAAATAGCGATTCTAAAATCTTGCGATCTACGCATTTATCTCCAGAATCCCAAACCTTGAAATTTGACGGGAACAATAATGAGGTGCAGGTATCCGTATGATTCATTATTGCAGATAATTCCGGTTTATCAATGGGTCTGTCTGTGTAGTGAGAAATCCACTTATGTTTGCAAAAGAAATCCTCAGGTTTAATTGTAGCGAGTTTGTCAACTCGCACACTTAAATCAATCAACAAGTGAAGACCTGAATAGCAAGGGTAGTTTCTTCTTATGTTACAAGTAAGTTTTAAGAGAGATAGTATTAATTGGTATAATGTACAATTTAAGTTGTGGATAACCATTAGATAATAATTGTTGTAAGTCTAAGATGAGTTCTTAGGTCAGCGAGCATATGTAGGATATTTTAAGATACATTTTCTGTTTTGATATAGTAGATGTGACGATAGAAATCACGTGTATTTTTTATAGCAAACTTTTAATCAATTTTTCGAGAAATAATGATGGAAATAAATTAAATTTACAAAATTGTTTGAGATAAGACATCTCTTTATGAAAATTGTTCCAGCCCTGCCCTATTCTGAAAGCATGGTTTATTCTGCTGCCTACAAATCATATTTAGAAGTAGTTTGGGGAACTTAAGAAATAATTAGTAGCAAGCAGAGTGGATGTGGGTTTTCTATATACTGAAATCGAAATTTTGTTGTCTGACCGGGTAATCTTAATTTCCAAAAACGAAAGAGTTATTAGTTTTATGCTCCAGTGTAAATTTGAATTTATGATGCTGTGAATTGATGAAGTTTTGAAACTGGGAATCATGATTCTTATTTTTAAAGAGAACAAAGCAATCGTCAATCTATCTTTTATAGAGTATAGGTTTAAACTGTTGTAGACAATTGGACATCCAGTCCTGTTGTAGTTTACACAGAAAGGCATTTTCAAACCATAGACCCAGAGCTGAGCCCATTGCCATCTCATCCCTTTGTTTATAAATTGCCATCTCATCCCTTTGTTTATAAAGGCTATAAACATAAATATTGTGTTTTAACAGCCAATTTAATAATCCTAGAAAAATCAGGTTTATTAAGTCCAAGAACTGTTCAATTTGTTTAAAATGTGAATCACATATTATATTATAGTTATATATATATATATATATATATATATATATATATATATATATATATATATATATAATATAAAATTGAGGATAAATCCCAGAGCCACGAGAAACGGATGTAGCATCTTTTAATTTTTCACTACGTTTCGAAAACTACAAGTTTTCATCTTCAAGTTAGAATAAGTTTACAAAGTTAATATATATGAAGAAAACTTGAAAAGGCCAACAAGACATTATTTTAAAGAGTGATCAATTATAAAATATCAGTAAAATGTACTATAAGTTAAAATTTTTAAATATGACTTAGCAACAGTTAGATTTGCTTTAAAACTGACTCAAAAATGCTAATATATACGAAGAAAATTTAAAAAGGCCAACAAGACATTATTTAAAAGGTGACCAATTATAAAATATCAGTAAAAAGTACTATAAGTTAAATTTTTTGTTATTAAATATGACTTGGCAACAGTTAAATTTGCTTTAAGACTGACTCAAAAATAGTTAATAAATTTAAGGATTATTGCAGAAATTAATTACAAACTATAAGAGAAATTGACCTGGCATTATTTAAAGATAGTAAATTTAAACTTTGTTTTTAATTTTGTAAAGACTGTAGGAGTTAAAAAACATTAAATATTTAAACGGTAAATTTGGGTACTTACTAAAGCGGATCCATCCTAGAGAGTGAATAGTGGGTTTAACAAGGGGCTAGTATTTATAGGTTACAGTGACGCTTGGTTTGTTAAAAGGCAAACCAACTAACAAACTGTAGTTAAAACTAGTTAATCAATAATGATATTGCACTTAAATCATCATTGAGTGTAGGTTTGTAGTGTTTTATATATAGAGATTCGAGGGTTCTTAGGCAATGTTTGTTGTTGTTAAATGCTAATACTTGAAAATTCTGAAAAGAAATGTCAGTTTTACAGCTTATGGTGTGTTCCCTAATAAATGACTTTTCCTTTTTATTTAATATTTTGTTTGTGCGCCAACTAATCCCCATATGAGCAGAGAACCTAGCTCCAAAAGACCTGGCAGTGTTGCCAATGTAAGATGCTCCAGTACAACTGGAACATTTGAATAAATAAACATTATCACTGCGGAACTTCAAAAAGATAGGATCTTTACTGTTAAAGAAACTTCCTATCGATAGTTTGTTTATAAAAACTATCTGTGGGTTGATTTGGGGAAAATATCTTTTAAAAATAAATAGGATTTTTCTTTTAAAAGTATCGTTTAAAAAACCCATCCCTGAAATTAGTTGATATATGGGCATTTTATGAACTTCTATGCAGGGTTGAGGGGGGTCAATGAGATTATTAAATAGCCTTTTTAAAACTCTATCATATAAGTCAGAAGGAAATAAATTTTTTATAAAATACTTCCTAAAAAAAAAAAATTCATTATGGATTGATTGGTAAGTGGATGATAGCGAGAAACTTCTATGTATTAAAGTTTTTACTGTGGATATTTTATATCCGAACTCACAAAAACTAAAGTAGTTCAAACCTAGTGATGGGAAAGTTTTTTTCGGTAAATGGTTGTTTGAATTTTTCGTTGGTCATTATCTCGGTTGATTAAATGGTCAAGAAAGGGCATCTTATCATTTGACTCCACTTCCATGGTGAATTTCATGTTAGGGTGTAAAGTGTTCAAAAAATTATATATATATTAAAATTATATATATTAACTTTGTAAACTTATTCTAGCCTGAAGATCAAAACTTGTAGTTTGCGAAACGTAGTGAAAAATTAAAAGATGCTACATCCGTTTCTCGTGTCTCTGGGATTTATCCTCAATATTAAATGCAGGCTTCACGGCCGAGCTCCATATGGATATATATATATATATATATATATGTATATATATATATATATATATATATATATATATATATATATATATATATATATATATATATATATATATATATATATATATATATATATATATATATATATATATATATATATATATATATATATATATACTGTCGAAGTATGGCCAACTAAGTTTACGGGAATATAGGCACACAGGCTCTAAGGTAGGCTGAGCAAGGCAACAACTGTTATTGTTCTAAGAGTGCAATTTGAATAGTTAGTAACAGCTGCGTGACTAAGGAATATTCCAAACACAATAAAGAAAATAGATTTTTAATACTCACTAAATAAAAGGTACAAAATAAATATGGATATATATAGGTACATGAATAAGACGGAATTAGATTCCGAATACTAATTGGATAACCAGGGTTATTAAATGGTTATAATGGGAGATTATAGGGTAGTAAGCGATTTAGTTCCTTTAGACCTCAAGAGTATAGCAGCAAACTTAGGGGGAGGTCTTGGTGACCTTTGTTACTTACAAGTGTAGCTGGGAACCAGCAGAAGGTGGTGCTACTTTCTCCAAACGTGGATTTTGCAAGATGCGGGCCATTTGTCCTCAAGAGGTAACCGGACGAAGTTTAAAGGGGGGAAGTAACTTCTCTAAACTCTGATCGAGCGATTTATCGGCCCTATTGTCCTCAAGAGGTCACCGGTCGAACTTTAAAGGGGGGAGGGGAGATAACTTCTTCAAACTCGGATTGAGCGCGGGTTTGAGCCTCTTGTCCTCAAGTGGTCACGCGAAGAACTTCGGAGGACGGCCTCTCCAGTCCTTGATCCGAAGGCAATTGAGAAAGGCTTACGTTGCCTCACCAGACTCTACTTCCTGACCTGAAGATACGGATGTGATATCCATCTCTCCCGTGTCTTGCGACCATTACTAAACAATTCTGGGGAGAGAGTGTCGTTGAATCAAACTCCTTTCGGGGAAGTTTCGTCTAACTAAATCTGTTGGTAATCTTTGCGAGGGTGCATATATACCCAGAGTTCTCCAAAACAGAGAGAGAGAGAGAGAGGCCTTCTCGAACTCTCGTTATCGGCCATGACAACCGATCGTCTCCTTGCAGGAAAGTGTAATAGGCAGGGATCAGCGGGTCAGACGGACGACCAGCGGCTGGAGCCATAAAAGTTGTTCGAGGTAAACCTACAAAGAAGATGAGTAATTTCCCGACCCGCATGGAGGGGGGAGGGGGGGAAATGAGACGGTAGAGGGGAAGCCTTCAATTTCAACTTCATTCCTTGGTGTGAATTGCTCAGTGACCTGGCGGGAAGTCCAGAAAGAGTGAAGTCGGAACGGAGGGAGGGGGGGAGTAACCGCTCTCTTTCTATCCCGAGTAATATCTTAGGAGGTGCTGAAATCCTACTATTGTAGCGGCTCCCTCCTCATATATATATATATATATATATATATATATATATATATATATATATATATATATATATATATATATATATATATATATATATATATATATATATATATATATATATATATATATATATATATATATATATATATATATATATATATATATATATATATATATATATATATATATATATATATATATATATATATATATATATATATATATGAGTAATTAAATCACATTCTGCGAAGCCAATTTAATTCAGAAGAGTTTCGGTGGATCTCACACCCTTTTTCAACTGACACTGGGTAGAAAATATAAGAGAAGTGCATATAAGCATAACACAAGACCCCCTTTTTTCCCTCAATCCCCTACTTGTAGCTAATCTAGAGGGGGGGTTAGGCCTAAACATATTGAAGGGCTGACATTTTACTATTTTGTTTATTTGCTTTCTTTTACGGGATTAAATGAAAATTGACCCTCAGATAGATTTAAATTAAGAACTGACGATATCAAGCTCGATTCTACGATTCTTCTCTTAACATAGTTAGACGATTTAAATACCATTTTGCTTCCATTGAAATCGATCGTATGATTCAAGTCTCTAACATGGCAAAATATTCCACTGCTTTCGCTGCACACTCTAATATCTCTTTTGTGTTCGTACAATCTCTTGTTTAGATTTCTCCCCGTTTCCCCTATATAAACTTTATGGCAATCGTTGCATGGTATTGCATATACTCCTATGTTATGATGTTCTTTGGGTTTCCTGGCCGTCATCAATTGGTTTAAGGAATTATTAGTATTAAAGGCCAGATTAATACCCGCTTCTCCAAATATGTCATTTAAACTATTTAATTTAGTATTAAATGGCAATATTATTCATTTGTTGAAGTCGTTAGTGCGGGAAGGCTTATTACCATAGAATGTTTTCCTAGCTGCAAAATGGGCAGACGATATGAACCAATCGGGGTAATACAAATTAGTAAAAAAGGTCCTGATAATGACAATTTCTTCATCTAAATAGGAAGGATGACATATTTTGTATGCTCTAAGGAAAGGGTTAGAAATTACCGATTTTTTAACATTATTATCGTGAAACGAAAAATAATGTATATAGGCATTCGAGTGGGTTGGTTTCCTAAACACGTCAAGTTTTAATTCATGGTGATCTTTATTAATGAGGACATCTAAAAAGGGTAATCTATTATCATATTTGCATTCCTATTTAAATTTGATGGATACATGCAAATTATTTAAATTATTAAAAAAGATATCAAAATCATGGCCATTAGGCCATACAGAAAATACATCGTCAATGTACCTTAACCATATAAAGTTAGGGGCAGAAATTGTGGGAAGGAGTTCAGTCTCAAAATATTCCATGAAGAGACATGCCAATATCGGAGATAAACTATTTCCCATGCTAAGGCCAAATATTTGTCTATAAAACTCATTATTTCCTCGAAACACATTTTCAGAAAGACATAATTCAACTAAATCGATAAATTTACTCGTAGAAATAGGAAGATCCAAATTAAGTCTAGGCATGATTTCCCGCAGAAGGTCCATGGTTTTGGTCAACCGGAACTTTGGTAAACAAAGAGTTTACATCAAAGCTCACAAGTTTTCCATCCAGTAATTGCAAGTGGTTAAGGCGGTCAACAAAATCCTGAGTGTTCATAATGTGTGCAGATGAGATTCTTTCTACTGCTGGAGATAAATGCTTGGCGAGCCCATATTGCAGCTAGGAAAACATTCTATGGTAATAAACTTTCCCGCGCTAATGACTTCAACAAATGTATAATATTGCCATTTAATAATAAATTAAATAGTTTAATGGACATATTTGAAAAAGCGGGTATTAATCTAGCCTTTAAATATGATAATTCCTTAAACCAATTGATGATGGCCACGAAACCCAAAGAAAATCATAACATAGGAGTATATGCAATACCATGCAACGATTGTCATAAAGTTTATATAGGGGAAACGGAAAGAAATCTAGACAAAAGATTGTACGAACACAAAAGAGATATTAGAGTAGGCAGCCAAAGCAGCGGAATATTTTGCCATGTTAGAGACAAGAATCATACGATCGATTTCAATGGAAGTAAAATGGTATTTAAATCGGCTAACTATGTTAAGAGAAGAATCGTAGAATCGAGCTTGATGTCGTAAGTTCCTAATTTAAATCTATCTCAGGGTCAATTTTCTTTTAATCCTGTAATAAGAAAGCAAATAAACAAAATAGTAAAATGTCAGCCCTTCAATATGTTAAGGCCTAACCCCCCCTTCAGATTAGCTACAAGTAGGGGATTAGGGGAAAAAAGAGGGGATCTTGTGTTATGCTTATATGCACTTCTCTTATATTTTCTACCTAGTGTCAGTTGAAAAAGGGTGTGAGATACATCGAAACTGTTCTGAATTAAATTGTCTTCGGAGAATTTGGTTTAATTCCTCATCTTTCCTTGCGATATTGCCTTCATTTTCATCATATATATATATAATAAGGGAACATCACATGACGCGTAGATACCATGAAAGTTTTGAATAACCCAAGGAAATGAAAGTGCCATCCAAACCCGGTAAAACGCTGAGGAATATATCACTTGACCCCTAAAATCCTAAGAAAGAAAATGGGAGAGTTAGAAATGGAGAAAAGAGGGAAGACTTTTTTAACCGCCTTATGAAGGTGACATAAAGGAATAGATTTAAACCTGTGTCATTAAGCGCTCATTGTTATTAGACCCATGACGCTTATTGACTCAGACACCAACTACAATCCCCAAAAGGTTGATTCAATAACCCGTTTTGAGTAAAGAAGTGTATGTTCTTATTAGTGAGAGGCAATTGGTTTTCTAGTAGGAAAGGGCACGGGTTTTTAACAACATCTATTGTATATCACGTGTCACTTAATTTAACCCTTATTCTAAGACAAAAATTTTCAAACAGGCATTAAAGATCTTCAGTATTGACTCATCCTATTTTTCCGGTCTGTTACTCATGTGCCTCTGAGTTATGCTGGTACTTCTTGTAAGTTTTGCTTGAGGCACTGGGCAAGTGCTAAGTACTCCCCTATTATTAAGGGCATTCTTTCTTCTAACTGGTTTATATCTCTCCTCGTCAACAAGTATGAATTACGTGGTGTTTGCATCTTGCGTTTGCAGCGTGCGTATAATCTTTTCTTCGTATTCCCTATCGGATTCGAAGTTTTCCTCCAGAGAATATTTGTTTTCCGTTTCTTTGAAGTGTTCTGGTAGTTCGTTGTTGCGTTGCGCTTCCCTATTTTGTACATTGATTTGTATTTTTCCTTTGGTCGTTTTTCACTTAGTTTTTTATACTAGGTTTAGAATTTCTTTGGATCAGTTTCAATGTTCATTTCTTCTTATTATTGTGTTCTAGACCAGATATGATTTTTCTTTTAGTAGTCTGCAGTGACTTTCAATTTTATTCCCCAATTGTATAATTTCTTTCGTGAGATTGTGGAATTCTTCCATTTTATCGTGATCTCGTTTTCCATGGTGGTGCAGGAAGGGTTCGGTATTCTATTCTTGGAGTGTACAGCTTGTCAGCTTCTGTTATTTTTGTGATTTTTGGTTTTAGTTGAGTTTCTATTTCTCTTGTTCCTGGATTGTTTAAAGATCCGTTTTCTAAAGAATTTAGGTGTTCTTTATATTGGCTCCAATCTTCTTGGCTGATTAATTTTCTCTGTAGGATCTTGATTTAGATAGATTAGCTGGATATTTTGATGACCATGCTTAGCTATTCGATGACCTTGCGATACTAGGCTTAGTGTGAAGATTAAAGTTCAATTTGGGATTTGCGAGAAAGACCTCTGGAATGGTAGATGTACGATCGGTTAGAAATGTACCGTTCGTTTAGGTTGTACGGGCTGCTTGGTATACCCATACTATTACTAAATCACCTGTAGGCATTTTATCTTTAGCGCAAAGTTTGATTCTTTAAAATTATTATTTAGGTGTAATAGATCGCAGTTTTAACTTCGATCATTTCACTATTGTATCTAGTCTGGGTGTTATTTTTTGGTCATAATCTTGTAGTTTGGTATTTTTATTGTTTCTGTTTCCGTATTGATTCTATGTTCTGCGAGTAGGGCAATGTCTATCTTCGTTACTTATTATGTTTGATTATGATATCAGTTTTTCCTTTCAACCATTCATGTTGAGCGCTTATATTTTTATTCGTCGCTTATACGTGAACATTTTTGTTTTTGTTTTTACTTTTGTTCATTTTCTGCTTTCTCTTTATCTGTTCATGGAAGGCAAACCTGAACTTAGTACCAAGTAGCGAACCTGAATCCACCAATGTGCAAACTTTGCTCACGTACATCTGGACCCCTCAGAAATAAAAAGGAGAGGATAAACATCCTACCCCGGCTGATGTCCCTTTACAGCTAAAACCTTCCTTATTTCGGAGGAGGATTTTCTGATGTCGCTCTGTTCCCTCTATGTATAGGTCACTTGCGAGGGTTGAAAGAAGGGGGTTCATTGCCCATCCTCCTCCCCCAAAACAAAAGGAAATAATAGGAATACAACGCGGACTAAGGGCTCCTCTCCTCCCGACGAATGCTTGGGAAATGGACGGGTCCTCTGCCGTTTAGGCAAGCTACCAGACCAAGATCAGCACTTTCGGCCCCAAGGTGCGTTCGGGTTGGGGTAGAAGTTTTACAGAACTTCTATTGCGACAGTGACCATCCTTGAGACAAAACCTAGCCTTTTAAAGCCAGCTGGCTTTAAACGAATTTTGGTTAATTTATCCACTGATGACAGTTTCTTGTCAAAAGGTATCATCATGTATCAGACGGGAGCATTAAATAGCTTAATTGGTAGAGAGTCGTAGGTGTCACGTTTCTCAGGCAGGAGACTCCTGTTGAATCCGTCGGACCCTTCCGATATGGCAACGATTACTGCCTTTTGGACACTAAATTGCTCTCCGGTAAGTCTGACGCCGTTCTTTACCATAATCTTCTTAAAATGTTTGGTTTATGCAAGAAACATCTTGGACTACTCCTAAGAAGACATCACATAACAGTTAGACGACCACATGGAGTTCAGGGTTGAACGTGTGATGAGAAAACACGAATGAGCCTCGAGACCCACCTGTACACTTTTTGTCAAGTTCGACCTTGACAGATTTACTGACTGGGTCCCTGCTGGCTGGTATCACTGCCGGCTTTTGTATCACTGCTCTGGAGGTGTTACTAGCTCAACAGCTCCAGCCATACTAAAGCTCAAGTGGACGTGCAAAGCCTAATTTATCTGATGTGTGTGAAGTTACTCCAGAGCTGTACACGATAAGCTCCAATCGTGTATGGCCAAGAGTGTCAATTGCTGAGAGCAGTCACCCCGAATATTCGAGGCACTGCGGTGCGTATCTTCTTGAGAAGGAAATCAGGCTTGGATCGTTTCTCAATTCGCTAGGCAAATGACTTGGTCCTTGCGTGCCCAGCATTGGCTTTGACGTCTTATGCCTGAATTTTAAAGAAGACACCCTCTGCTCCTAGCCCATCCAGGTCTACAAGCATGCTCTTTTCCGCGTTAATTTGAAACGATTTTGCTGGTTCTACTCACTCAAGCGCAAACCTTGGTATAACTGGTGGCACAGAGCGTACCTTTAGCCTCGGCTAAGACCATGGCTCCCCGTAAGGTAA
This sequence comes from Ceratothoa steindachneri, assembly GCA_963969495.1. Taxonomy (NCBI): domain Eukaryota; kingdom Metazoa; phylum Arthropoda; class Malacostraca; order Isopoda; family Cymothoidae; genus Ceratothoa; species Ceratothoa steindachneri. The sequence goes on from OZ018317.1 coordinate 196,390,245, forward strand.
AGGACAGCGAGCTTCCACCCACTCGGTAGATTCACAAGAGGCAACACCTTTGAAGAGGCGTGAGGCCTTCTTCGGGTTCTACACTCCCACCTTGGAATATACTAGGTGGCTAGAGACAGTGTAGCCTGAGAAGGAAGCAATCGTGCCTTCCTAGAACTCCCTTCTCGCCAAAGATCCTGGAGAGGACGTAGAAAAATACTCAAATTTTAAGCTGGGAAGGTGCGTATGCGATTTACACCCTACATGAGGTATTATTTTTCCAATTTCTATAAATATCTTGTTTAAGTAGTATCAGTGCAGTTGCACATGTATAGGAGGTATTATGTTATTTATGCGAAAGGTATATTTCACTATTAGCCGAATTCAACACAGAGGCAATTCCGCCACATCGTGACACGATTGCTAAGGCCGTTTCTACTGCCTGGGGATTAAAAGACTAGCCACCCACTTTGAAGAGATTACTGGATCAATCACAGGGGCCGGAACCTTGATGACTTGATCATCAAGATAGCGAGAGTTGCCCTAAGTGTATCTGATTTTATTTATCATTGTCCAAGTTTCGCTTCATTTTCCTGCCTTGACCTATTAATATCCTCTCTGGATGCAGTGCATGATTTTAGGTTATCACTTTCCCCTTTAAATATTATTTTCTGGACAGCTGCCGCTTAAAAAACCAAAGTCCACACAAGTCGTACTTGCCGCCTCTGTGATGGTCCAAATTTTTTTTTAATTTGTTTTGGATTTATTTTTAGTCTTTTGCATCATTTTTTTAATCCAGCCTAGCATCAAGCTATAACTGATTGTCGGGACTTAGGACCTAGGATTAGTGCTAAAAAACGAAAAAATAAAAGCCTTATTCCTCCTTGAACCGAGAGTTCTACGCCTGTAGCCAATATTTAGGTAAGCAATGAGCGGGAAAGGGACTGAATCCGCAAAGCGGCTCTCCCATTCAAGATATTGGGTCCTAACCCTATGTCTTAAATTTCTTAAAAAAGGGGAATATCAAAGGAAGGTTTCGAATGGCTTATTATGAGCTAATCGGCTTTAGCAGTTATTTTACATGACTTATTTAACATCATATCGACCAGAGCCTTTGCAGACGCAGCTCCAATTATTTCCAAAAAATTATTCAAGTGGTTTCTAACAAAAAAATAGAGCTTTGTTATGAATGTTGATGGTGAAGGGAATGAATGGAAGGTAACAAATTCTCTCTTCAAAGGAAAGCACACTTTGAATTCAAAATCATTTTTATAACAGAAAGGAAGGAAGAAGTTGGTAATGAGATCTAAAAGTTTGTCCAGAATATTTTTTCACAAATGTGATATGTAAAAGGTATCCTATGAGCAATTAGTGCCCTTACCAATGTTTTAACAAGATGACAAAATAACACTGGTCTGCAGAGTTATTGAGGTCTATCTTTTTTCAGTGGTTTAAATCTGCCTTTTATTGCTTTCAACGGATAATCTCATTTTTCTCAGACAACCACATAGTCAGATCATTTGAAATCACAAACTACTTTACTAATATAAAGTATGAGTTGTTTTTTGATTTAGATAAACGAAGGACAGCTAGAAATAATATATTCATAAATGTTATCAAGAGATTTAAACCTGTTTTAAGTTACAATTTTCTTCTATGTAGTTATACAAATATAGAATAACCTAGTTCGAAGTATTTCAAAGCGAATCAGTTAATGGTTTTAAGTGTAGAATCGATAAATAATACTTGAACGTATACATTTAGTTTACAATCCAATGCTTGGATATGATCCTCAAATTTATACCCTTGTTTCACCATGATAGGCCCTTCCCCTCTCCTCTTTCCTGCCTTGAACTGGCCTTTAGGGGAATTGAGCCTAATTGCTGGTCGGTAATTTTGTAAACTTCTCCGTTAATGGGATGAAAAAAGGGTTGAATATAAAGGAAAAGCAAAGTATTATTAAATTTAGAGTAACTTGCTATATTTTCGTATTATTATTATATTGACCATGCAAAGAGCCACAGTGAAATTCAGGAAATTATACCACCAAGAGGTGTCAGGGCAGGTCAAAGCACCGCAAGAAAGAAAGGAAAAAGAATTAAACAGCCCCACGGATGGATTGATGCAGCCATATTTTCCTAATTGATGAAGACAATAGTGTGATGCGTAAACTAACAAACTAACGAACATAAATCTACATCTACTCAATAGTTTGCAGAGAGGGAAAGGTTATATATATATATATATATATATATATATATATATATATATATATATATATATATATATATATATATATATATATATATATGCGAGTTCTTTTGCAGAGCTCGCAGGTGAAATGAAGTGCCTAAGGTTTGTTTTGACCTTCGACTGACATGCCAAAGATGCTTTGTAGGCCTCAAACATTTTAGCACATCTCTCTAAATATTACTTTTTCGCCCTTTTCTTAATAAATTCGCAGCTGATATAGCAAAATGCGTCTGTCGGATGCTTACAACCACTTGATGCCATGTGTGACGAGTCCTTCTATCAATGACAAGTGACGATGTCTGCAATGTGACCGCTAGATTTTAACTGCTCTGTTGAGTAGACATTCTTTTTATTTAAACAGTTTTCTACGTTGTCTGAATGTTCTAGAAATTCTTCAAACTTAAATAGCTCAACAGTTTATTTTTCCTAAATTAGTCATTTACGTTGGTAGAATATTATATAAATTGTTCAAATATATAACTTATTCTCGAAAGTTCTAGAAAGCTTTACAGTTTATTTTTCCCCCAATTAGTGCTGAATCTATGGGGAATGTAAAAGAACTGCCATTGCTGTCCAGGTGGCAAAAAACAAAATATAAAGCAAATAATATCTATTACTACCGTATTACTCTTTCTATAACTTTTTAAATACTCTATATCATGTTTATACCATAACTGAAAAAACATAACCCATGAAACCTTTTATATATTTTTAGTATTTACATCAAAATAATGTTATTTACCATACATTGGATAATTTAAAATTTCAATATCTTGGCCACAAAAGCAAAGTTTTGGGATTAAAATTGACTTTTTTATTTAATAAGGCCACAAACAATTGGAAAATAACACTTTTAACTTGAGGATAAGAACAAAGTGTTATGTTTAGAATACAAGTTGAAGAAATATCACTAGAATATGTTATTTTATTAATAATAATTAATACCTTCCAATCGACAAAAATCAGGCCGTCTAGTGCTTCCACTCTAACAGTCCCAGTTTCACTAATGCTTTCACTCCGTCTACCCGATTTTTCTCTTCTGTCCATATCGACAGTTGAATGTGAGTTTTTGATTTATATATATAGAGGTTTTGGAAATTTGGGCGAAAAGGTTAGCCTACTAAATATTAGGCACTAACTCTTTATTTCTAGGCGAATTAGGATGCATTTTTCATTTAGGGATAGTCTTTTTTCTAGAAACCAAAAATAATCACTTGCAAAATCTCTATTCATAAAATTTAATTACTTTCTTACTTGATCGATGATTACCAACGTCGATTACGTAGGTTATCTTTTGCTTGCATGATTGTTTGACTGTTTGAAACTATAACATATCTAGAAAACTACTCGAACTTTTTCTCAGGCAGTTCTGTGTTTTTTATTTTCCATCTTCAGATACTGTATTTTACCCTTTTATTATTGCTACTAACAAAATAAAAGTTAATGCTCTGAGTCGTGTTTTCCATGAAGAATAAGTAAAAAATTATGTAGCAGAATAAGGTCGAAAGGAGACCACGTGCCCTTCTATACCCACGTAGTGCTGAGATCAACGCATGGAGCTTTGAAAGCTCGGCTGAACCAGGGTGAAGGTGCAACCTACGCCGTTATCACACCCTAGCTGTATTTGCTTAGAAACCGATTTCATTGTCTCCCAATGCCGCCTTTCAGCCAACATTCCTGCCTTTCGTCATATGAACTAAGTTCGTCGAATATTTCACGCCAACGTTATTACATTTCCCTCCCCACCCGCAAAGGAATCATCGACTTTTCCCCAAAATCGTATGTGTGTTTGGAGGCGGCCGCCAAAGCTACCAAAAGCCAACTTACCAAGCGTCTATATAATCCTTCGACTCAGTTTAGTAAGAAGCACTAATAGACTTCCCACCTTCCACTGCGAACGAGTTGAACGACGCTCGCTCTTCCTCCCCTCTGCGATTGGAGACATCAGCAATTTCGATTCAAGAACGAAGGCTAAATCAACATCCCTAAACTCTGTCATACTCAATCGGCGATTATCTGACGAGGATTCCTATCTCCGAAGGCGATCTACGAATGCTCCCTCATCTGAAGCGAGAGGTAACCCGACTTCCACCTTCTCAGTCATCGTATCCCAACTGTCATCTTTTCTTTAACAAGCACATAAGCGATTGTAACCGTTGCCACCTGCAGATTGATCTAGAATCTGTCTTACCCAATTGATCCTCCCTTTAAATCACCGACCTGAATCCAACCTCCTTAATACCCTAATTAACTGACCTGTATCTCACGTAGACATTTCACTCCGTCTGTACGACCATTCCCTTTTAACCCAATATTTGAGTATATTTAAATATTATTTTGTTGCTAGTAGAGATATATTTTCGTCATTGCCTTTTTTTGCAATCCTAGCGCCTATCAACAACCTGTTAATCTTTAGATAACTTGCACTCTGAAATATTTCTTTTATAAAGTACTCCGCAAAGTTAATAATAAACAAACCCCACTAGACTCTTAACAATTTCCCCATTCACTAACATCTTCGACCAACTTAGGCCTAATGCCGAAGGGTAAAAAAGCATTTTTTCATCTTATTCAACCTTCTATGGAAAGTTGCGTTCTGAAAAGTTTGAGTCCATGAAACACATGTTGTAATCGCAAATAAATCTCTTACAATAAAGTTTAATGAAAAGGACTACTTCAATCATAGACATTTAAGAAGAGTACATAAGATTGCAGCGCCAGGAGAACCATTTACTGAGACTAACTTCATCAAATAATGTATGATGAAAGCTGCAAATTACATGTGTGCTGAGAAATTGATTTGTTTGAAAGTATTAGCCTTACTCTGGTTTAGTTGTACAGAGAACAGAATAACTTTTAGAGAACATAGTTCTATAAATATATGAGGAAGCTAGTAACTTATTGTGCTATTCTCTGGTGTTTGATAAGTATACTGATCTCTTGCGTACGTCACAAATTTTCTTGTTCATTTGTGGTGTTAATGTAGCCTTTTAGATTCCGGAAGAGTTGGGATCTGTTTGTAGCAGGAAGGAACAAAAAATGTAGAAAAAGGTTGTATGCTCAATTCATTCATGTGGTATGTGAGGTCACCAAAAAAGCTAATTCTGATAGCCAAGTCGTATTCGACTGAAGTGAATCAGCTCTATCTTTTTCGTGATCTTGGAATCCATGGCGCTCTTTTCATACGGTACATCATACATCAGCTATCCTCTGTGGAAACGATATATATTTCTTGCGTACTGAAACCAGTCCTTTCTGCGGTGAACTTAATTAAGGGGACATGTACTTAATTACCGCAATCTATAGGCTTACCTTGAAAAAATTGATTCTGATCTTTAGGATTTGCCTCATCACACAGGAGTGAGGTGCCTCAGCTATGATTAAGTCCTCTTTCTTTATAATAATCTCGTAGGCGGAAGAGATCCCATCATATTGTCATAATTGTTATTTTTGTTTTACATCATTTTCTACATGATGGAATGGAAGTTGAAAATTCAGAGCAAGGATATCCTGTTTATGATCTCTACGAGAAGAAGGAAACTTCTCTCATTTTCAGTGTTTTAAAGAGTTTTGTTCTAGAATCGCAGTTGTTAACCTCGAGTTTCCTAAAAACATTCTTCATGACTTGAATAAAATTTTTGAAAGAGATTACTTGATGATGAGTTTCTAAAGTTGAACCAACTTGCGTTTGGTATTGCATCAGAGTTTGGAACCATTTATATTTGAGCAAACAATTTCAAATTTGAAGTATGGGTAGTAGCACATCGAAAGAGTTTGCCTAATGAATATTTGGGAGCAATTCTCTTGGTTGGATACACAAAGTTTTAACTAAACATTGATTATATCTTAAAACCAAACGCCAGTTTCACAAATTTGAAAAACATTTTTGCTTTTTAGATAAAAGTGTATTTTTTATTCGACCCATTTTGATTTTTGGTGAATAAAGTTAAGGAGAAGCCTTTAGGCATTAAAGGTAAACATATTTTGCGTGCATTCTATTCTTAAAAAATGTGGAGCCTTCTTAGCTCTGTGGATGCGCATTAGGTGTGATGTAACTTTATTTTGTAGTTGTGCGAACGCGCTCATGATTCTTACAGTTTTCTGATCACTGTGGAAAAGGTTTGGCGAACTTTGGTACATATATTTGATTCACAAATATAAGATTGAGTAAGAGTTTGATTGATAAAAGAGTGAAAATGAATTAAATGAAGAGGAATTTTAGCCATCAGAAATATTAAGAGATTATTAAAAGATAAAGTCAAAACATGACTAGAATTATAAAAAATGGCAAAGATGATTAGTAAACTGAAGTTAATTTTCCTACACTTTGATGCAGGATCCAAACAACGGTTTTATTGCAGAAAACCATCCTTTCATAGTGACTATAATTTGTAAATTCATCAGCTAACTCTGTAACCATCGCGGGTGTATCTTAATTTTTTCTTAGTGATAATTAATTGGTATTTACTGTAGAATGGCAAGACCTATCAAAATAAAATCATTATAATTAAGCTAAAGTCTTCAATGACTCCCATCGATCCCTTTTCCTTCTGTAGGGCTCACGGCCATTTGTTTACCTGGCCGCCGGCCGTGCTTAGGGGTCTCAGCGCCCCACCCGGCTACATCATAGCCTTTTCTCCTTCTTTCTGATACCCTGCCTTCTTATCCTTCTTCCTCACTTTCTTTACAACCTCTCCTGCAACTTTCTCTTGTCAGAATTTTATTCACGCAGGGTAGTCACCGTCTAATCGGAGCTGGGGAGGAGGGGACAATGCTCCCTGAATACCTGGGCTCCAATTTATATAGTGGGATTTTAAAAAACTACCTCACCTCAACACACGCCTTTCTCGGATACCCTCTCTCTTTTTATGGTCTATCAATTTTAAGCCCAGCCTAAAGTAAGCCGCCATGCTGATAAGCTGTCTGGCAGATGCCAGTTTGTCGGCCTTGGACGAAGAAAAAGATACCTTGAATGGGATCCGTCATGTCTTGGGAGTATGGCCACATGGAATCATCCCCTGCGATGGTCATAGTCCTGGAGGTGACCCAGCCCCAAACGGCAAGATTTTTTACGGTGGAGAGCCATGGCTTGCTGCCTGACGATTCACAAGTATATAATGAATCTCCTTACCCGCTGCTGCCCCTTTAACAGCAAGGACCCTCAACATTGCCGAGTAGAATCTTGTTAAGGCTGATCCACCTTGCTTACTAGGGCGTTACGATGGAGCAGAAAAGCGGGTTCATTCCCCACCTTGCTCTCCTAAAGAGAAAAAATAAGAAGAAGACAAAAAAGACTCAGGACTACTCACTCTTTCTCGCTCCGTGGGACTCCGAAAACGCTTCTGCGAGTTCTACTCAGCCCTAGTGGCACTAAGGGCTCAAGTCCAGCCCCGGCTTAAACAAGGGCTCTACCATTTATCCAGCGTGATCGTTTTCCGCAATTCGAAACAGTCGAGCACCCCCACCGAGTCGTTAGACTCGCAAGAGGCCACACTGGTGAAGGTGGTTGTGAACCCGTCTTCCGGGGTTCCCAAAGCTGCTGCTAGAAAGAATGACAGCACAAAGGGAGCTTGGACCCCTACGCACAGTGCTAGGTTGGGTCACTACAAGACGGAGAATCGTACAAGTTAGGGACCCAAGCATCCTAAGGTTTCGAGGCAGAGGCAGGAAAAGACTTGCTTAGCGAGCCCAACCGTGGCATATAAGTCCTCTGAGAGGACGGTTTTTACAGCGCATTATCTAACTAACAGCCTCCCCTTCAGCTTGGACTGAAAGGCGTATTCCTTCAAAGGAATCTCGGACTCCAGGCTAACTGGCAAAAGATACGGAGGATCTTTTCCTCCCGTTTTGCTTTAGCTATCTTTCTGTATAAAACTATGGTGGACGCAGGACCCCTGCTATCCCTACCGAGGTATCAGGATTTTGCGACCCCACCAACACTGGATAGGGGTGTGGCAGAAGGATACACAATTTACGCCCGGCCTTATGTCGTTGTTCTTCTCTTTGCCTTCATTATCTCCTTTCAGGATATAGCTGTACAGTTGCGCCTAAATAGAATACTTCTATTTCTACGTAAATTTCACCGTCAGCCGACTTCGACTGGGGGAACCGCCAGTTAGTCGTACCACAGTTGCCGAGGCTAATTCTCCTGCTCGGGGATTTGAACGGTAGACACCAGCTCTGTAGAGACTACGCGATCAATCCCAAGTGTCAGATTTTTGCTGACCTGATCGACGAGCTGGATATAGGTGTCGTAGCTGTGGATGAGTGTACGCATCACTACCGGAGAACCACTTCATTTACGTTTTTTGGTCTATCTCTGTGCTCCCCGGACGGATGTACAGCCTGATTTTGGCTGAGAGGATTTTTATCACCTCCATGGTTATGATCACTTTCCCATTCAAATATGTATCATTTTCTCGGCGCTAGCGCCTAAGAGCCCCCCCAGTGGTACTTGGCGCTGGTGCGGTGGTCCGCATTTCAAGAAATAACTGATGTATGTCTCAGTTGATGAGGTCAGGTTGGTGGATGAGACGGTTTAGTTCTTCTCTGGCAACTACATCGCCATGAGCCTAACTACTATTCCTAGGACGTCAGTCCGTTTTGCACGTCGACCGCTTCCCTAATTGTCAGCCAAGTATGAAATGGCGATCTTACAGAAACGTTATGCCTATGCACAAGCGCTGTAAGCACCGCATAAATTATTTCACTGTAGTTAAATTTAGTCGAGCTAGGCCTGGGTTCCGGTAAGTTTCAAAGCATACCCGCCGTTTTTCTTGGTGGGCATACAAGTCTTCACTTAACAGGAATCCCTCTTTAGCAGAGGTGTAGAATCGAGTTTAACAAATTCCGGGCAATTTCTCGCAGCCCCCCCCCCTCCCATTCTCTAGGAGAAAGTCACCCCAATCTCGGACACGCGTCAGTAGCGGAGTCCTTCGCGACCGCTTTTTCCGCATTCTCTAGCCTAGATGCCATTCCGCCAGCATTCAATGCACGTTGTTATCTAGTGGAATGCCGCCAACTGGACTTTAGCGGAGAACCCTTCAACAACAAGCGTACATTGAATGAGTTTCTTTCCGATCACGCTTAATGTGCGGACAACGGCTTTGTTCAGAGAGATGTTTTGTAAGACATGCTTTGACACCTTAGTGAGCAGGCATGGCATTTCTATGAGATTTGTTCAACAGTATCTGGCTTTAGGGTATCCGCCGTGACTTCTGATGAATTGCTACTGTGCCTGCTTTTTGAAAACCGGGGAGAGATCACTATTTACCAGCCGGTTTACACCCAATCTCTTTAACTTCCTTCGTGTGTACGTTAAAGGTGAAATTGGTAAATGTTAGAGTAGCCTTTTTCTGGACAGCGGAGGACAATTGTCTCCCACGCAATGAGCTTTCCTGAAGTTTTACTCCACGTCAGATGCTTTGCTGTGACTTGAAAATACCTTGTGGGAGTACTTCCGGCATAGACAGCACTACGCCAGGGTGTTTTTGGAACTGGAGTAGGCTTATGATACTGCATGGAGATACGGCATCATGGAAAATCTTCTGACGATGGGGGCAAGGGGAGGCATCCGAATTTTTACCTCCACAATTTTTGCGAGATCCTCGATTCCGTGTACGGGAGCCCTCATCGGCCCAATGGAGCAGGAATGGGATGTTCCGCTAGGAAGCTTCCGCAGTATCACACTTTTTGTCCTGAGCATTAACGGGAGCAACTCGCTGCTGCCGGAAGTATTTCTTGCTAGGATCTATCTTGACGACCTTTATATCTCTTTTGGCGCGTACCAGAACTCTCTTCAGCGTCCTCTCCAGCAGGCATTGAAACGCGTCTTTCGCTATGCCGAAGCGTACAGGCTCCGCTTTTTTTAGGCCAAGACTAAGGTTGTCCTATTCTGCCATCATCCACTGAACCAAGCTATGTCTGGACTAGTTTTGAAATCAAACTCGCCTGGAAGTTGTGTACTCGCACTGTTTCCTCGGTCTTGTATTTGACCAATGCCTCAACTGGGAGGCTCATATTTGAAGCCTTAGTGTCTCTTGTATGCATGTGATGGATATTCTTCGTTCTTTGACGTTCAGCGCCTAGGTTACGGAAAGCGCTACTGCCTTACTTTTTTATTGATCCTTTGTTCGTTCGAAGCTCAACTACGGAGGCGAGTTTTATGAATTCGCAGACGAGCGTACATTGTATAAGATGGAATCTATTCGCAACACTGGGATTCATTGACGAACTGTACCTTCTGCACGTCCCCCTATTGAGAGCCTGTTGCTACTGTGGAGATGCCACTTGCTCTGCGCCGTGCACAGTGAATTATTCACCTGTACGCGTAAAGCCGTCCAATCCCTCAGTCGAAAAATACTCTCACTACATCCGCAGTTTATCGCGACGGGGCATATGCCGCCGGCAAGAGATGCTATTCATACACTAAGCTCTTTGGATTTAGGGCTAGGAAACTTCGTCGAGAATTCGGTATAGCTCTCTCGTCTTTCGCACGCCTGGTTCCTCCCAGGGAGCCACCCTAGAAGGTAAAACCTTTAACCATTTGTCTATATGACTGTCTTCAAAGCTTTTACAGCGCTAATAGTATCGTTTTCGGCCCTTTTGGAGCCCCTTCCGTGTCACGCTAGAACCGCCTTGGTGTATACGGAATGCTCAATTCCCAAGAGAGGGTCAGTTTCCACGCAATATCACGTCTGTTTGAAGTCAGCAAAGCTCTGACAAGGGCTGTGTCTTTCTTCACGACCGAGCTGGTTACAATACACAACTGAGTTGCGGAGATAACGCGACGTGCCCGTTTCTGAATTCGGATTGTAATTCATAGCGACTCACAAATCTCCTTGAGCGCTGTCAAAGCATTGGAATCTCTGAATCCCTTGGTCCTCGATACAGTGACACCACGGTTTTAGCAAACCGGGCGAATATCGAGATTATCTTCTGCTGGGCTCCTGGACATGTGTGAATTGCAGGAAATGAGCGCACCAATGAAGGCGCAAAAGAGTCCGCGAGGACTGGGTGACCAGACCAGTGTTTCGCTCTTCCTCACACCAATTATACGACAGGTATACAGCAAGCCTCCAGCTGCCTTGGAAAAAAATATGGGAGAAGGCCAAGAGGGAAGTTATTGTTGCGTGCTATTGCGTTGTGACTGTTCCCATGGACCTAATCCTTTAATGCCAAGGCGCCGTTAGGTTGCTTTCTGTCTTCTCCGAATTGGAAACAATCGCGGGAGGCACCCGTATTTGATGGAGCGCTCTCCTGAACCATATTGTGAAGACTCCGTTGTCCCCCAAACTGTTCGGCACAATCTTGGTGAATGTCCCAGTCTGGCTGATTTTTGCAAAGGATATCTGTCCCGGTACCGGGAGGAGTGTGGTCGCTACTGTTTGATCCATTTACTCAGGACTGGTTCGTGCACACTAACTTGCGGACTATATGAATTTTGTAGTAGGCTGACCTCCTCCACTTTATTTGACTCTTTGTTGTAGGTCGCATATTCCTGCGCCCGGGCGAAGGCGGGCCTACCACCGATGACGAATCGCGCTTCTTTCTTTTTGCCCTTTTAATGATCTGTTTTTTTCTTTTTATTTGTTGTTGTTGTTAAAGCCTGTGTCTTAGCCTTTGTTTCTTTGTTTTATCTTTGTAATCTATTATTTGCATGTTGTTATTTGTGTATTTATTCTAGCCTAGTATTAAGCTGTAGTGTGAGACTATGAGTACGCTGACTTTTGCCATAGAAGGACATATGAAGTTGTTCTTCCAGGGCCATTAATAATGCTATCATCCCAGGATAGAATAAAAAAAATAGCATTATCAAAAGAGGCTAGGGAGGATATAGGTAGACTTTCGCGTCATTGACATGAAATTAAAAAAATAGGCTGAGACGGAACATTAGAATAACAAGTGAGAGGATAGATAGGTAAAAGAAAATTTAATATGGAGCAAGAGAGGAATGAGTGAAAAGTGTGTATTTCATGAAATTCACCGCCAATACACTCCCACTAAAAATACCTATATTGAAACGGCTCTCAGCGTTATAACTGTGTAGTTTAGATCTCGCATTTATTATCAGAAAATCTGTAGCCATTCCGTTGGAGAGATGAATTAGTATAAAATCATGCAATGACATCTGGGCACGAGAGGAATAAAAATGACCAAAGGAAGTCATTGCGTATATTAATAGGAGAATGGATATTCGAGTGTAGAAATGGGGAAAGCAAAATCCAAGATCCTCCACACTCCCGAATCGGGAGTGTTATAATACTTATAATGTAACTATGTAGATTATTTAAGAATGCTGCTAATTACTTTAATGTCTCCCCTCTATTAATGCCAGTGATCTTTTCTTTTAGCCCTGAAATTCAATTATCCTTTCGACTACATGCGCATTTCTTCTTTCGTGGTATTTAAATCGTTCAGCGGCAAAAGGTCTCCTACGTGAGGGCTCTTAAGATTCCTCGTAAATCTGTGACAGCTTTTACCTCCCTCGCACTTCTCCTTGCCGCTCATTCCTGCAGGAACTTTATGAAGCATGCAGCTTAAGCCCACCCACGGTGATTCCTACCTTATATAAAGTCCAATCCATTTACATTGATTACACCTCCTATCCTCTCTTCCCTGAAACGCCCAGTCAGTCTCTTCACTTCATCATCAGTGCCAATTTCTCTGTTTAATTAATCTAAATGACTCTAAAGCTGGTGTCTTCTGTAACATATCCCTGGAACCGGCTGAGGCAAAGCCTGTGCCCCTGACATATGGCAACGTCATCATGAAGCTCTATTTAAATGACCCTGTCATTTTTACTTCTAGAGTTCCATCATACTCTTTTATTGCCTCACTATTTACAAGCCTATTCTCTTAAAATTTCAATATTATTGTCATTCTCATTATTATAAGTTATAATTATCTATTTGATCCATTTTGAGGCGAAATTGAAATATAATCAAGCAAAAGTTAAACGACTAAATATAATGTGGGTTTTTGGAATATAGTGATCGTAGCAGTATATAATTTTTACCTTCACCCATTTAAGTCATTGAAAACCTGTTTAATATTTCTTAAAACATTAAAGTAATTTTGAAATTGTGTTCACAGTAAAGAAAGTATCCTTATTTTTTTACCACAAATTCTGAAAATAATATATACCATAATAACGCGATTGGTCCAAATACTGAAGGTAACCCCACATTTTTTATCACATTGCCCCCTTTTCCGAATTTTAATTGAACTGGAATCACAAAAATAACTTCGACTTTTCCCATCATTACCATCATCTTCTAGTGTTAATTTTTCTTAAAAGAGGGCAGAAATAGAATCCCCGCAAAAAGATCGATTAAATATATAAGCAAACACATTAAAATTTATCTAGTGAAAAAAATCCGATTTAGGAGGAAAAATTGGGGAAAAATACAGTTATTATAAAAGCGTGCGCAATGCTTAGATGATAAGAATGGCTCGATGGTTTATGCCTTACGGTAGCAATAGTTTTAGACATGTATTTAATGCACTTTTGCTTGTCTTCACAAATATTTTGATAATATATAACCAAAATAGGTATCGACTCAGCACTGTTTTTATTGTAAGTTTTTGATTCTTATAAATCCCATTTACATTAAAATCGACGATTCTCCAATTTTTTCATCCACATCATTTTTGGACATTCCCCCAAATCTTCTTCTAGCCCCCACCTGTTTTTTTTTTCAATAAACCTTGTCTCATTTTTATGTGGAAAAGTTTCAAATTGTATATTAGATTTGTTAAAAATTATTTATGCTGTATATTAATGAAAGTTCTGTCAGTTAAGTTAATTTCAGTTGTTTTATATTATAATTTGAAGTAGAATTTATTTAACCTAGGTGGCAAGTATAGATATTTTATTTTAATCTTACCTATTTTTAGTTTACTTCTGACTCATCTTTTGTGGCTATTGTGTTTAAGGAGATGATAAATAATATCAATTTATTGATTTTTTTCCTGATGTATACATGACATGAATAGGTAATACATCTTTGGTATTACCTATTGAAATTGATATCCAAAGTCTACTAATCGTTTTCCCCGTAATATTTCCCCTCATGATTTGTAATTATTTTATTGAACACTTGTTTTTTGGGGGGGTTTTTAATCTTTGTAAAATGCTGTTCATCTTAGGTTAGATTGCATATGTCATTCCAGTTATTTTTCTTGTGAATACTCTACCATGTCTCAATTTAATAATAGTATATTGCTAATAAATAGTTTGTGTGTTGCTTCTAACTTTAAAATATAGTATATAGCCATATTTTTGTATACTTCTTTCCGCTTTCCTTCTATGGTTTTGCATTCTATTTAATTAAGTTCTTCGTCTTGTTCGAGTGGATACGGCGTTGTTCTCCCAACGTCGCGGTACTGGGTTCGATCCCGGCATGAGTGGATACAAGAGTCAGCGCACGCAGAGATCTGGCTACCAATTGGTGGATGTGCTGTGCTCACCACTTTATTGGGATGGGTAGATCTTACATTTCCCATCACAGACATAGCGATTTACAAAACTGAATTCTTTCCTCTCCCGTCTTCGCAACACAACTCACACGCTCTCTCTGTTCCAAGGAATCCTGCCGATGGTTATCGATATCCACATATCTTGGCCTTGGAACAGGTCCATTTTCCCTAGGGTGACGAAGGTCCACCTGAACGCTGTTTGTTGTCAAAATATAATACCTCCTGGCACGTAACCCCAAAGAGGCCCGGCTCCTGGTGCCCTCGCGCTCACCAGCGAATGTAATACTGACATTTATGTCCATTTCTTTATCCGGTCGGTGATTCTCCTGAATAAAGGAAGGTTGGCAAACCGAAACTAGACGAAACAGCTTGAAGGAAGTATTCTTTTATTTGGCATATTTTGTTAAGTCGTTCATCATAATGGCACCACGTTCAGCAATGTATTTCTTAGCTTTCAGTTTCGTAAAATAATCCATCGCTTTTTGAACTTCTCATTCTTTCACTAAGACGCGACAGGTTCCAGACGCAATTCAGATCCAATGTTCAGTGTGACTATTTTGAAAATGTAATTCTAGGTCAATAGCTTTTGAGCCTCGGGAATAGAGGTTTTCTTGTTTACAACCAATGTGGATTCTCAGTAGCATGTTTTGCTCAATCTATTGCTAAACATGGCAAAGGGCAGAAATTCATGCGCCATGTACTATTTCTGCTTTTTAATTGTATTAAGTACTACATCGTCAAATAGTGGTTAGTTTTATTGTATTTAAACATATCTTGAGAGATACGTCGATAATTAATGTGAGCAACTGAGGCAGCATTGTTATCACCCATACAGGAATGTAGAACGACGCAATAAAGATACCGATGCTTTACAGCTTTGATATAGAATCTTCGTCATACTTAAATTAGTATGCAAATATCAGCACCTTAATGTAGTACAGGTTTATATCATTCATCTGCTCTAACAAATTGCGCCTAGTAGATTCCATGAATACCTTAAACAAGGCTTCTTCCAAGAACAATGACTGTCCACATATCCTTCAGATTCTCAAACCATGGAATATCTGACCCCTTCTCATTTACAAACAGCTCCTTCAAAGCTCTCCTTCTAGCAATTCCAGGATGTAATGTCCATAGGCCAGAGAAACAATATTTTATGTATTTACCATTATGGCAGCTCATCTATGAATTACACTGTTCCTTTGTGTAGTGTAAAAAACAATGGCAATAACATTATCCGTATGATCCCATGTAAATGTTTGAATCATCAGCCTGGACTATGCCGGAAGAATATCTCACTCACTATATGAAGGTTAACGAGGTACTAGTACAGTTAAAGATTCTCAGGTAATTCCATTTTCATTCTCCAAGTCATCTTTGAGCAATTGTCCATTTATGCGTGAGGAAGTGTGGGGTGACAGCATTCTCTTGCACCTTGTTGATGAGGTTGGGATTAAAAATTTTTTCAAATCATTCCCTCCAGCTCTCAAGGTGGCAGAAACTATGATAGTAACTTTAGTGACCTATAAACCAAGAAGATTACCCCTATTGTAGATAGCATCGCATTCTATGACCTTCTTTTTAAATGACAAAGTCAGAAATTTCACAGTGCCTTTATCTATGCCCTCTGTGTGAGGTCGTTTTAAGTTGAGTTACCACATGCGAAGCCATCCACATAAACAACTGCATCTTCTTCTGCTTCTTCAGTAAAATACTTTTGCATTGTTCTTGTTTATCCTTTAATATTTATTTTCTCGTTATTTTTGCAGTGACTTTTTATCAAATATCTTGTCATGAGTAAATATATAACCTTTCGTCTCTTGTCTCCGTGGAACCGGATACTCTCTTTTCTATCGAAATAACATTCTGTTTTTCTGTATTTCTGGATTGCATCTGTAAACCGTATTTCGGACAGGATGTCTAACTCAAGCACAAATTCTCCTCCTTTTCTTCCAGATTACTTGATCTGTAACTTTTCTCAGCGTGAGATAGTTCTTATGTAGTTTCATAAAGTGAATTAATGCGTTTTAGTTACTTATCGTCTTGATCTTACTTGAATTCCTGATGGGAAGCTAAGCGCCATTTATAAAAGCTAAAGATCATAGTATCAGTAATATTTCAGTGACAGATCTGTTAAATGGCTCAGTTTATACCTGCCTGTTGACAGGACGTGTAAGTTCTTTGATATCAATTATGCGCCAATTTAGCTCCCCCAGTTACTTGCTTAATATCACTGTAAGGTTGTAACTGGCAGATGGTTTTCTAAATTCTGATTGAGTTTTGTTTATTTCTTGAAAAATGATTGATAACTATTATTATACTAAAAAATTATTTATTTATTATCATTAATAATTTTTATTTTTTATTTTCTTCTCTTTCATTTTATGCCCTTTTTGTTTGACTTAAAATTACAATGCAAATCATGAGGATTCAAAGGCTACTGGGATTGGTACTTTACTTGATTTCAAGGGAAAAAATATAAAGCTCTTCTCTGGCAATGCTTTCCAATATTCTTGACAGAGTAGTTTTGATTTTTTAAGTCAAAAAGCATGAGACAATGTAAATAAATCATGAAAATATGATAAGTTGCTATTTTAACAGGGCTCCCTCCCCCCAACGCTGCCAACATTCAAATTAAAATATCCTTGTAAAATCTGAGAACCAGAGTTTAATGAATTGCAAGATAAGCGATTGACATGGAAGGATATTCAAGAAGCAGCTAAAGGTAGAGTACCAACAATGTCTATATAAATAAATAAAAATATCAAATCCTTTTTAATCACTATACAATTAATAGCAACTGTGAGTCGTACAGAGTGGTGATCTTCTTTATCATTTTTTATTTATAATATTAGTAAATTGGTTAACTATAGTAGAAAACCCTTTTATCTATTCTCTCTTCTTTGCCTACGGGTCGGTGGGTTTTCCGCTTACTCATTTTTTGATTTGTTTCCGGGTGACTCTTAACATGCGGAAAGTCTCCATTTGCTTTCTCTTTCGCCCGCCAAGAACATGGCAAGATAAGGCATGCAGCTCCTAAGTTCTTGGCTCTCGGATGGGAGAATATGAGCCAACTCGCCCCTCGAGTTTGGTAAGAGTAGAAAAAACCACTGAACTATGCTGAGACATTTCCTGATCAGAATTTTGTGAATTCGATGGGAAACGGCATGCCGAATCCCCCTTTTCCCAGTGGAAGCCAGCATGTCAACTTTAAGGACGTTTGTGACAGGTCATAAGCCATTTGATTCCTCCATCGGAAGAATAAATACTCTGCTTCCTCGAAGCCACATGGTAGGCAAACCTACTGAAGGTGGGCGTGATAGCGTCTTCATCCTTAGTTTGTTGGCTGCTCCTCGAAAGGAGGACAGAACTTTGGAGCATCTACCCCACAATTCTAGCCCAAAGCGGGACGGGGCCACTCGGAGACGCTGTATACTCCATTAGACGAGGAACTCTCGCCTTCCATGCCACCCCACCCACAATTTTTTTCAAGACGATAGGAGAAAAAGACTCGCAAAGCAAGCACAACTTTCCTCATTAAGTCTTCAAAGGACAACACTTATTCAGAGCCTTCTAAGGATAATATATCTGTAACTTCCTCCTCTGAGAAAATGGCGCCATTCCCGTTAGCGTCTTCATATCAAGGAGGGACCCGCATATCCTCCAAAGCCTACTGTAATTTCTATCAATAGAATTGCCGTGTTCATTCATGGCCTAAATTTTCAGGACTAATATATACTTTTAGTTTTGCTTTAGTATTTAAAATTTACGTAATGAGAATAATTATTCAAACATTTAAATTATTTCAAGTTTATTAAAAAGTCTGAATTTCAAAAATAATTAGAGTAAAACGCATTCTGTCGCTGAATCTCAATTTTCACTCTAGCTATTCGGGGTTTTGAACCAGCTTTAAACCACTTAGATAATTTGTGGTGCATAATAAAACTAGAAGTTCATAAAAAGATGTTATCCAATTACAAACATTAGTGGCTGCCTATTGAACAAAAATTTAGCAATATCAGTAAAACTATTTTTTAAAATTTAGTCTCCAGCATGCCAAAATTAATTGAAGTAGTATTGAGGAATAAAGGACATCATTGTATACATATATTGATTGTGCCTATAAATTTAGTTAATTTATTAATAAAATGGTATTTCACCTTCAAATTATAATAAAACATTCTAAACCAGAACGAAATATGTAATTGATTCAATTAATTTGGTTATAGGAAATGTATAGAATATTGTACAAAGTTACAAACTTTTGCCTAGTCCTTTCTCTAAGCAGTCCACCTCTATGGCTGTCGGCTAAGTATAAGCTGGACTTAAGAGTTAAGCGATATATCTACAAGCGCTCTAGGCGCTGCCAGAACTATTTCATTCTCAGTGAATTTCGTCTAGCTTTAACTAACTAGAATATCTTTCTAAGCAGCAGTGCTACTCTTCTTAACAGATACGTGTCTTTTATTAACGTTAAAAGCCCTCATACAGAGGTGTGAATATAACTCAAAAGCATTTGACAAGTTCTCGAGAGAACTACCTCCCGTTATTTAGGTCAACGGATCTGAAAATCGGACCCTGCATCAATGGTGGATTCTTTTGTTTCTGTTTTTTACATATTCTCTATCCGAGGTATTGGTTCAACGGTATTCACTTTACCCATTAGGTCGCTTAAGGATGCCAATTCGTCTTTACCATAACAAGCGAAGAACCGTTTAGTGAATTATTTAGACTAGAGTGAGTTTCGTTTCGCTTTCTCTACATGCGTGTACACGTACACCGCTCCAGAGATTGTTCCATATTCCAACATTCGAAACCTGAGGTAGTAAGGCATGATCTTTTAGTAGAGTTGTTCAACAGGAACATAAAAAATGGTATCGTCTCAGACTCATAACGAATAGTTAATAAACTTATTTTTCTAAACCCCGAGAAAGACCACTCTACACCAACGGGATTCATTAGCAGCGGCTGCCACCTGTCTTCTCCACAGTGCGCCTTTCGCAAGTCCCACTTTATGTTGGATGCTTTGATACGGCTGAGAAATGGTTCG
This sequence comes from Ceratothoa steindachneri, assembly GCA_963969495.1. Classification (NCBI taxonomy): domain Eukaryota; kingdom Metazoa; phylum Arthropoda; class Malacostraca; order Isopoda; family Cymothoidae; genus Ceratothoa; species Ceratothoa steindachneri. Next base: position 196,410,007 of record OZ018317.1, read on the forward strand.
TGCGAGGTTTGCATTTATAGACAGCACTAAGCTAGTATTTTTAGTTTTGTAGAAGAGGATAATGTATCGTGGGGACGGAATACAAGAAACATAGGTGCGAGGGGACGTATCTCAATTTTCATATCTGAATTCCCGCGTGATCGTTGAGTCCGCTTACAAGTTGGATGAGGGAGTCACCCCTTAGTGGCGCTATACAGCCTGATGATGGCGGGATCATCGAAGTGACTTCAGTGTCAGACTCTTGTCTTTGAGAATCAAGGGTTTCATCTTAGGGCAAAGGGCAGTTTTTCTAGCTTCCTCTACTTTTACGACACTTCGATATATTTTGATGAGGCACAAAAGGCAGGTTTAGAGCGTCGAATCCACGAGACAGTGAACAGCATACTTACTATGCAGAAGTATACAGGTTTAGTTGTTCTTTGGCAGTAAAATGGTAGTCCAGTTTTGCAGCGATCTACAGTTCTTTTTTAGCTGGAATTGTAATTAAATGCGATTAGCCAGAAAGAGAAGAATTTGTATTGGTTCTCTGGTCCTGATTTCAAGCGGTGCCTTAAATGGGAGGCCCATATTCGCATCCATAGTGATTTTTATACCTGTAACATAGAGACTCTTTGCGCTCAGGGCATTGGAATCTCCGCATCCCTTAATTCTTGCTATCAGGCACGCAAAGATTTCTGCGAGGTGGGAGAGTGTCTAAATTATCCTCTGCTGGATGCATGGACATGTACGGCATGAATCAGGTCAGCCCACAGGCTTGCTTGGCAAAGAAGTTTGGAGATGTATGATTAGAACTTAAAGTTGCACGCCATTGGACCGCGACTATTCCCCTGGTCGTATCCACGGAAATTTCCCCGTCTTCTTCTAGCCTTCGGTCTTTAAAGAATAAGGCACATTTGTGGGCCGCAGCGGTATTTGATGTAACGTTTCCCAGCATCTTATGTGACTGCGTAATCTCTCCTTCATCCTTAAACATTTTTGTTCAGTATCTCTTTTTTTTCACGCACTTACCTATTCGTTAACAAGGACAAATGTGCTTGTTTCCGCTTTTATGTAAGACTGCTATGATTGTGCAATTTAATGCTCAGAACTGATTTTCCTTTTAGAGGCCACTGTCATTAAATTTGGCCTCCTTTGCCCGAACATTCATTTACATTTTGCATCTTCTAACTTTGTTTCTATGGTTCATTTCAGATCTTAGTTTATAGTTTTTGGCTCATTTGTTTTATGTTGGTTAGGGTAGATGTTATTTCTTTAATATTAGATTAATTGTAAATTATGGCAACTTTTGCCCTGAAAATAGTTGCTAGTTTAGATCCCCCATAGAAAGAAAGATTTCTCTCTATTTGAATATAGGCATTGCTTTGACGTCCTAATGTTATAGAAGTATTAGCTACGTAGTGTCTGGAATACATTTGTATGAAGCTTTACTATAAAATAGAAGTATAAGTGAAATTATGTTTATGTTTGTTTAATGCTTATTAACATCCTTATTTATAATAACTTATTTTAGTATATTGGAAATGTACGTTTTGTAGTGGAATGTACATATATTTATGCTTTCTTGTATTATACTGTTCTCCTTGTAGTGTTTAGTAAGTTTTATAAGAATATATGGAAGGCTTTATTGGCTTTAAATATCTCTAGTTCCTTCATGTTAGAGGAACTTCTTTTCATCTAATTTCTCTCAATCACCTCTTATACTACACATGCATTTGAGGTTTCTTAGGTTATTGCACTTTTTTCTCCTGTAAATTATTATTTTCCTTGCACGTTTAAGCTCAGGTTGTAGGTAGCCAGTTTATCAGCCAAATTCGTCCCCTTTCAAATTCCTGCTTCCTTTTAATCAGGTTGAATTATCAGGTTAAAATCAAACTGATAAAGAGTTTGAAATTAAATTGATTCTCAAGCGCTAAAGATATCAGAAATATAATCCCAGCCCAAATATCTATCAAAAAATTGGAGAAAATATGGATATGGGAATAGAATTGAAGCTGATTAAATCTATTTTTAAAAAGTTGCACGATTAATGGTTACATAAAATTAATTCACTACTTAATTAGCTACAAAATTGCTATAATGTTTCAATTAAGCTTTGATTTATTGGTTTTTAATATATAATAAAATGAGACATGAAATAGTGCAGTATTAAAACTAGAATGCGAGAAAAGAAATTATATATAATTTAGTATGAATTAAATTGATTATTTAGATCCATTTAGTAAGAAATATCAATATATAATCTGATGTCACTCAAGAGAAGACCAGAGGAAAGGATTCAAGAGTAATTGCGACATTTGATCTGAAGACCAATCTGCAATACAAAAGAAAATGCTTGATGGCATCTAGAATTTAAAATTATACACAGATTAAGAGATTTAAAATGAAGTACAACATGTTGCTCACCGATAAGCTCACAGTGCAAAGAATATTGAATAAGACATGCGTGTTTGGCCTTCAAACATGTTAGGAAATGTTGAAAGGCTCGTAAAGCTGTTGAATTAGAGCAAATGAAATTATTTATAGATTTGAAATATAGTCTTTATCAAGAAACCTGTAGGAATAAAGGGTATTATTGTAGTTTAATACGTAAAAAGATTAGTTTTAAATTTGTTCGATTTCATAGAAACAAATCTGGTTTTCACTTTAAAGGCAGCAACAGATACCCGAAAAAGCTAGGAATTTCCTGTGCTAATCTCTGGCGCTAAAAATTAGCCTACTGATCTTTCAAGTACATTACAACTTCTCGTGTTTATTCGTGGTGTTAATTTGAACTTTCAGATCACTGAAGTGTTGGTATCTGTTTGCAGCACACACGGAACAAAAACTGGAAAGACATTTTCATAGAGGTGGAGAAAACCTTTCAAGACTGTAACCTACAGTGGAATCAGCTTCGATGTGTTACAGTTGATGGCGAAAAGAGCGTGGCTGCTGAGAGGAAGGGTGTCGAGGTTTTGTGACTGGGTAATCCGAGTGCCACTTCCTGGACATATATTTTATTACCGCACTAAGGTGAAGAATCAGAGGTAAAATGTATCCAATACACTTACCGTAGCCACTTCCAGTGAATAAGGAGAACCCCGGTGCTTCCCTTTTAATAAAAGTGAGATAATGTTCCCCTGAGTGGGTCCCCACTTAGTAAAAGCTAGTCTTGGGTAGACCGGTGTAATATTGAGATTTAAGCCCAGTGGATTGCCTAATAATTGCCAAAGGTCGTTCAAAATAGTTAAACACACAGATACAAAAAAATCTTTAATCTACATGAAATAGAAATAAAAAAAGCGTATATAGGTATAAATAGAATTAATATTTGCACTAAATAAGTAAGTCTACAACATGTCGTGGGGATTATACTTGAAAATTACTCACAAGGATGCTTACGTCTTAATGGCACCTGACAGAATGAATGGAATAATATTATTGAATTAAGCACTTAATTAAGCACTTTTAATACTCGAAGTTATGGGATCGGTATCGCAATTCTAGTTAACGAATAAACTGGTAAAGTTAGGGGAGGGGATAATTCCCTTTAACGATACCTTTATGTTTGTAAGTATTTTGGAGAATGACGGTAAAAATCTTCTTCTGGTGACGATTATCCCACTTAGTCCGGCCGTCTGAGGTTACCGAATGAGTAGGTAATCCTATACCAGTGATATCTTGATCCTATTCTAGATCACAAAGGCGAGGCAAACTGTGGCTCAAATCGGACTTCGTCCTCAAAGTGACTTTCCGATTATTTGGTTCCTGAAGTGGGTAGCCAAAACCGATTCCTTAGCTACGTCTAGGGTAATCCACAGAGGAAGATCCTCTATAACCTTCGACTCTGAATAGGGAAGCCTGCGAGAAGTTTGGCACTTACAAGTACCGTGACGGCAACACACAAATTCCCCGAAGTTTGTTTCTTACAACGGGCGAACTGTTTCATTTGTGGAACGAGCTCCACACACTTGACGTAGTTCCAAGTTCTTCTGCCTGACTCCAGGGAGAAGTTTTCCTTTTATTTCTCTCACGAGAGAAAATCGAGAGAGAGTACCGAAGTCTCATAAAATCCATATCGCTGCGTAAAAGACCTTTTCATCTAATGCCAGAGAGATTAAATGTTTCACACCTTCGCTCCACGTCGCAGTTTACGACGTCGCGAAAACTCAAACCTTCGTCGGCTAGCTGGTGTCTTTGAGCGGCAGACATTTTCATGAACGGCCGTCTTTAATTTGGTTGTCTCAAAGGCGCGAAAAGGGGGTAGGGAATTCAATGCGAAAGGTAAATTTGGAATAAGGGAGGGACGCGTAACTTTTGTCGGAGTATCTCTGCGTACACTAATGTACATGGTATTTAGCACTTCTACAAAGGGTCTGCTAAGTTTACAGTAGATTAGGTCCAACTTGAAAGATTTATAACTCCCATGTGCTCTGTTTATACACAGTATTATACAGCAGTAAGCACTCTGTGTGAAAGACTTAGATATTTCTTGCGCAATGAAACCAGTAGTTTCTGCAGTAGACTTCATTCGAGGTCATGCACTTTATCACCAGCAGTCCCTAGCTTATGTTTAAGAAATTGATTTTGAATTATGTAATTTGCCTTATCACACCGTGAGGTGGCTCAGTTGCGGTAAAATCCTGTTTCGTATTTATAAGCTCCGAAAAAGATAAAGCTGATCCACTTCTTCAGATCATTGCTGGCAGTCAAAGTTGTTATTTTTGATTGACATCACATTCTACATAAATAAATTGAACTTAGAACTTTAGGGAAAGGATAACATTATATGTCATCACTAGAGAATCCTAAAAGGATTTCGAAGAAGGCTATCATTGTTTGAAGTAAACTGGAAGGAGAAAACTTCTCTTATTTTCAGTGTTTCAAAGAGTTTTCCGCTGGAATCGCAGAAGATATAAACCTCGAGTTTCCGAAGAAGCTTATTCATGATTAAAATATGCATTTTTTGGAGAGATTTTTAGGATTTGACAGAATTGAGAGTGACATTCTTCTTTTCAACAAACCATTTGATTGCAACCTTGATGAGGTGACAGTCGAACTACAGTTGGAGCTCATTACTTGCAAGCAAATGACCTGTTTAAAAAGAAACACAGAGAATGAAATCTTGCTAAATTTTATCGCTGCTTACCTGATGATGAGTTTTCAAAGTTGATAAATTTGCCTCTAGTATGGCATTAATGTTTGAAACAACTTATGTATGTGGCAAACATTTTACAAATTGAAGTATGCAAATCATCATTTCGAACGAAGCTGACTGATTAACATTTGACAGCAATCCTCTTGTTTGGATGCAGCAAATCAAAGGCAAATATTGATGATATCTTACAAACTAAACGAGTGTTTTACACATCTCACTAACCTTTTGTGCTGCTTAGATTGTGAAACTCAGATATGTGCGTACTTGGTGTGATAATACCATCTTATTGCTAAAGACGCCTTCTTTAATAACTTTTTGGTAAAGAGATATGTTTTTTCTCTATATTTTTAGTGTATTTTGTTTATTGGTAAATAAATATGTTGGTGGTCTTTATTTTTTGTGTATTGGACTAAATGGTTATGCGGCACGCACTCGTCATTCATTCATTGATCTGTATATTGATGATTAGTATCGTATTCTGCAAACAATACATAAAGGTCTCTATGCAAAGGGCTATCAAACCTTATGTTACTTTCTTCAAAAATTGGCCCTATCTATCTTATTTTCTTCATATACTTATTTCCTTTCTTTCAAATCAAATATGCATGTGCTACTCCTAGTCGTAAGTACTTGAACAACTCTGACTACTTATGTTTTTATTTGTGGCAGTTTCACCATTTGCAGTCAAAAGCCAAACATCAGCGCATTATCCAGCAAGCAATCCTGCATATTTTAGAGTATTTTAAAGTAAATTCTTTTATCAATACAAATATTTGTTCTAGCACAAGGTGGCCAAACAGTGTGTTGAGATTTTATGGATGAATATCCTAGTCCATTATCAGCTATAAGTCCAGTGTCTCATTCAGTTGAAATCTAGTACCAGTTTTCGTTCAATTGCCATTGTTTAAAGTTCTTGGTCATGATGAAGATTTCAGGGATAGCTATGATGCATATTTTGGAATTCAAAAATAATAGGATGTAAGATGAGCATGAAGTTTACTTTTCTGTCTAGGGATCTTACTAAGTTCACGGAAAACCTTACTAAATTCAGCAAATAAGAGGTTGAACGATTCAACCAAAATTTGAAGGTTAAGGATGTATCAAGGTTCAATGGATGTACTTATGTTGGCTCACTAATGGTAGAGTGTAAAGCAAAATTGCCAAAATATTCAACACTCTCGAAAAAGGTTTTAACGTAAATTTATGCCTTATCCGCTTACACACAATTTGACCTGCAGTAAATATATCCTTTTATGAACAAAATAAATTGGTACAAATATTTTATCATTATCCAGTCAAAGAAATTTTTTTAGAAAATTCTAGAATATATTCACAAATTTGTTAGTTATGGTATTCTCCTGGTTTGAATGAAAAGGGATGGTATTCTGTAGCTAAAAAATTGATGTGATACAAATACAAGTAAGTAATAAAATTGTTTGATTTCTAAACTCAGAATTTAACCTAGATTTCTTAATTATAAGCTCAAATTAATAAATATTGTCTATTTAATATCGTTCTAAAGTTCAATGACAGTGAAACGAGAAATTTATATTTAATTTCAAGTATCCATGGGAAATATGAAGTATACGTTAATATGCATTCGATGTACAAGGAACAAAATGCGCTTCCAAAGACGTCAAGAAGTGCTAGCACTCACCAAGTATATCTGTGAGACGATTCACTTGTGAAAGGGGGAAAAGTAAATTAACTATCCACAAAATTCTAAAGGAATACAAAAGGAAAATCTTAAATACCAATATGAATATATGCCTTCAATGATGAAGATACAAAACGCACAATCCAGTTGGACAAATGGTTTTGAGGAAAAATCTGAGAAAATGGGCAATTTTCTGGAAAAAACTGTGGGTTATGATGAAGCACATTAAAAGTGAATTGTATAATCAACTGTGATTTTTCACATACTGCTCATAATAAAAACCTATTTATGCAAAATCACATGTATAAATATCAGGTATTACTTTTTTTCTTTGAAAGTTTCGGTTTCTTCATGCATTTTCGATTGTAAAATTATTAGTAATTATTAATAATTCCTCAGTTATACTTAGATGAGCACATTTGATTTGTAGAGAATGGGACACTTTATTACTTCACGATCTCAGAAATTCATCCCAGAAACATTTCGTATTAGGCAGGTGAGACGTCAAATTAGTATGGAGTTTTCTCTAACTCTACTATAGTGGAAACCACTTGACTTTTTTAAAGGGTCATTTGAAATCTTAACTATGCAGTAGTAGGCTTACTTCATTTGAACAATTAAAAAGAGCATTAATAGAAGCGAAAAGATTTATCCATACAAACACTTCAGTGAAATCGATACATGTATTGATGTCAATGGTCGAGAGTTTAAACATTTCATTTTAAAAAGCAAATTAACCTGTCCGTTAATTCGATAATGTAGGTTTTCATAAAGATCATTCTACTACAATAATGCGTGAGCCTGTCATAATTTTCTAATAAAGTATACATGGGTTTAAAACATTCTCTTTTTAACTAATGTACAGTAACATAATTTAGGAGTGTCTTTATTCTCCTAATGCTTAAGAAAGTTCATCTTCAGTAATGTCTTACTTTATACTTCTCAACTTTCCCCTATGAGGTAGATGAGTAGGTGGGAGAATAATTAAAAAGATGTGTAAGTGGGATATATAAATTGGATGGAGTCTTATCTATATTCTCCTTTTCCATTCGGTAAATTTGTTTTAGATTTTCATCTCAGGTTTGGCCCAATTAAGGTTTTTTTTTGTGGTTTGCAAGGAATCATTAATTTTATTTTAATACCTCGATTTAGTAAAGTGCTTTAAAACTGACCACTGAAGTAAGTGTTATTATCTTTACTGCTTTGAAACAATAAATACTAAAGTAAGTTTATTATGCCATAGATCTTTCATTTAATGGAAATTATCAACTAGTGTTGAGATTTTGTTAGGGATATTTAGTATTAACACTTTTTATCTATGCGTAGTTTAAACAACCCATGAAATTTGGCTACTGTGATAGAACGGGTTGAGGCCGCTTAATTTCAACCACTATCACATGCTATTTAAAACCACGATGCTACCCACGTGCATCTTCGCTTTGAAGCCGTGCGCCTGATCGCAGCCACCTGAGTCAATGTTTAAACAAGGAGGTTTATCTTCCCCCGTCTGCCCCATGCACCGACCTCGCCAGATTTAGTTAGACTTATGGGCAGATAAGGTTTTGTTCTCAGGCTTGGCTGTGCATTCCCTTGAAGCCCCCACCCCATTGTCCCCCACGCCAAGGGGATGTCCCGACTATTTATTTGGAAACTTTACTACTAAGAGCAGAATAGAGATCCAGATTTTCTTCGCGAGACATCACTACGGTCCAGTCTCACCTTGTGCACCAAAGGGCCCTCGACCTCGAGATCCACCATCACTTGTCCAGAAGAAAGGCAATATCCCTTGAGTGCCAAGGTTCGAGCCTTCGTGACGCCAAGTCCACTAGGCTTCCCCTGTTGTTCAGAAAGACTACAACGTTAGAACAGCCATTGTTCTTTTGAGCCCGTTGACAAGAAACGGTTCTCACCCCCCCCCCTTTTGTTCAGAAGAGAACAACGTAGAACAACCATTTTTCTTCCAGCCCGTTTGCCAAGAAACGGTTCTCACCCTTCCCCCTTGTTGTTCAGAAGAGAAAAACATTAGAACAGCCATTGTTCTCGTGCCCTTAGACAAAAGACGGTTCTCACCCCCCCCTTCTTGTTGTTCAGAAGAAAACAACGTAGAACAGCCCTTGTTCTTTAAGCCCGTTCGTCAAGAAACGGTTCTCATTCCCAAGACGCCACGTCAGGATCATTTAATCCCCCATCCCTTCAACTGGAACTCGCGAGCGGACCGAAAATTCTTTCACGTCGCCTTCCTCTGCACAACAAGTGTATTTACGTAAGCTGAACGTTACCTTTGAGTATTAAACCCTTTTGTCAACCCTATCCTGTGCTTTAAATGGTTTAGCGAACCATTCCATCCCTTTAACTTTATATTTGTTTTACCTTTTTAAATCTATCTTAATCCTCGGATTAGCTAGATTCCCCACGACCCTGTCCATTCTCTGTTTATGTCAATATTTTCCGTTTTGTGTGTTGTTGATAGTTTTTATTAATAAAACTATTTTATTAATGATAGCAAAATTATTATCCTTGAGCTCAGTTCCACTTCTTAAGCATATCTAAGATAAATAATATCGGTCTACCCAGACATCCACGCACTCTAAAGATAATTAAATAAGTTCCCTCAACGAATAGTTATATATGGTATATTGTCGAGAGTCCATTCTACGACATATATATTTTGTGTAATTTCTGAGTTTTTCAATGAAAGCAGCAAAGTAAGGAATGTGGAAATAAGAACAAATTGCACAACTCTAGTATATTATCCATGTAACAAAGGAATTGAGTGCACTCAATATTGCATTTTCTTTCTCCTTGTCAAACGAACGGATAAACCTTTTAGAGAATTTTGAAATAAATTATATAATCCTTGTTATCTTCAGCATTTCATTTTCTCTAGTTTATGTCAAAGATGTAAACCAAACTTATGGTTCCAAACGTGAAAGGTTCTAATCATGATAAAATATCGATACTTGTAATTGCTTTCCTGTGATTGCATTTAGATAATATTTAGATTACGATTCAAATTTTTTAACTTTTTTAGATATTTTATTACTTTCGGATATTCCAAAACGTTACGAGTTGTTAAGCAAAAAATAGAAAACTTAAACAAAGGCACTTAAAATATTTCTTAATCACGTGAGGGCAAAAGAATTAAAATGGAAGAGATTTTTCATTCATAAAAGGTTGCATAAAACTACATAAAACCACGATATCTGCTAAATAAATCCCGGAAAAATCAATAACATAGGACATTATAAAAAGAAGCTAAAATTATATCATTTTAATGATTAATTATATATTTTTTGATGCTGACGCTCAGATTCATGATGCAAATAAAACTTGGTCTGGCCTATCTTCATTATTTATAAACTATATTTTTTTTTTTAAATTAAAAGTAATCATAGTAATTATTTATTTCGATTATTTGGGCCTGCTAATATATTGAATGATTTTAAAAATAGGAATATTTTTGAAAAAGCTAACGTACAAAAAAAAATAACCAGAGGGCAAACGAAATTCTAGAAAAGGAATGGGTAACTCTGGGTCAGAACAACATAGGATTGGTAGATGGGGAGAATGAGTAACAACAAGGAGTAACAACAGGAAAGAAGGTACCCTAGGAGACCTTACGATCAATTCAAGGAGGGTACCTTTGGACTAGCAATCGAGCGGGCACATGGCTGCTCAATTGTTTTGCGTCGCTGAAGTGCCACTTTTTAAGACCTTGTCTAGTCTTGACTTCAAATGGTCAACAGATTCACTGTTAACAACTTCCACTGGAAGTGCGTTCCACTTACCGCAGATACTGTAAGTGAAAAAAATTCCACACAGATTGCGGTTGTAACGCTTCAGTTCAAGTTTGAAGCCGTGATTGCGCGTTCTGTTCTCACTCAGTGTGAAAACATCCCAGTAGTCAACATTGTCGAACCCTCGAAGTATTTTGAAAACTTCAATGAGCTAACCACGCAGTCTACGGGTTTCCAGCGAGAACAGATCTAATTCCTTAGTCTATCCTCATAACTTTTATGTCTGATAGAGGGAATCAGCTTGATTGCCTTGGCTTGTGCGCGTTCCAATCTCGTGATGTCCTTTCGCAATGAAGGACTCCAAAATTGTACAGCATACTCCAGGTGTGGCCGGACTAGTGAGTTGTACAGGCACAGTACAATCTCCTGGTTCTGATAATCAAACTGGCACTTAATATAGCCTAGCATCCTTTGGGCCTTTTTCTCCGCCTCAATGCACTGTTTCAAGAACTTGAGGTCACTAGTGATTGTTACACGCAAGTGCTTCTCAGTGTCAGTGGAATCAATAGCACTGCCCTTAAGGATATACTGAGATTTGGGGTTTCTGTGGCCGATATGCATCACATTGCATTTCCCAAGTTAAAAGGCATTTGCCACGTGTCCGACCACTCCCCAATCTTCTTAATATCTTCCTGCAGACGGGCAGTATTTCTATCCTTTGCAACGTTCATACCAAGCTTTGTATTTTGGGCAAATTTGGAAATCTTGGCAACCATGTCATCGTCCATGTCGTTGACGTAGATGATGAATAGTAGTGGTCCCAGGACAGAACCTTGAGGCACCCCACTAGTAACGTGCACCCACTCACTCGGAAGACTGTCCATTGACCACCACCCGTGACCGTCTGCCACTTACCCAGTTCTCGATTCAGCCGGCTACATTTCCGTCTATGCCCAGCGCTCGCACTTTTCAGAGAAGGCGGCGGTGTGGTACCTTATCAAAGGCTTTCTGAAAGTCTAGGTAGACCACATCCACCGCCTTATCCCGATCGTGCTCACTGAAAACGAGTTAGAAGAATTCCACAAGGTTCGTCAGGCATGACCGTTGCCTTCGGAAGCCGTGCTGGGAATTCCTCAGTAGCAGGTTTGACTCTAAATACGACGTCACTTTTTCCACCATAATGCTTTCCATCAGTTTGCCAACTATCAAAGTCAGAGTGATAGGTCGGTAGTTCGACGCTTGGTTATCGTCTCCTTTGTTGAAGATAGGAGTCACCTCCGCCTCACGCCAGTCTCTAGGAACGCATTTGGTCAGGATTGACATGTTGAAGATTGCGCTCAGATGTCGTGACACTTGATCGCGCACTTCCTTCAACACTTTAGGTAGAAACCCATCCGGGCCAGGTGACTTATTCGTCATTAGGTCAGTGATCTTCTTTTTGATTTCTCCTTCGGTGAAGTCCATATCCTCCAGCTTTTCTCCCGAGTAGGAATCCGTCGGCTGGGGGATGGGCTCACACTCTTCAGTAAACACTGAAGAGAAGTAGTCGTTGAGGAGGTTAGCATTTTCTGCATCTGAATGCTTTAATATCCCTGCCTCATTCCTCAAAGGGCCAATCGTTCGACAAATGCGTTTACGGCTGTTTACATATCCAAAGAACTTCTTGGTATGCTCTTTACAGAGTCTCGCCACTCAGAGTTCCTCAGACCGCTTAGCCGCCCGTATGCTGGACTTCACTTTCCTGGTTAGCCTTCGGTATTCGTCAAAGTCACCCGAGATCTTCGATTGCCGGTACACAGTTCTCTTTTCCCTAAACAGTTGGCCGATTTCTCGATTAAACCACTTTGGTTGAACATAAGACTGACGGGGGCATTTCAGAGGAATGAAACGCGATTTAAGACTCATGAATGTGGTTTTGAAACTATTCCACGACTCTTCAACAGCATCGCACACTTCTAGCCTCACATCAGTCGGTCCAGCACAAAGGCTTGCAAAGTCTGCTCTTCTCAAGTCAAGTTTCCTTGATTGACTGGCAACAGACCTTACCTTCGGGATCTTGACGCTAAATCTAACGAGATGGTGATCACTGCCCCTAAGCTCTTCGCCTACAGAGAGATCCCTTAACGATATCATCCTCAGAGGTGAAGACCAAGTCGAGGATATTGTCTCCTCTCGTGAGTTCTCTGACCCATTGAGTGAGGAACTCGTTGTTGGCGAATTCCAAGAGTAGCGCGCTCTCGCCACAGGCTGTTCTGGTTTCCCAGTCAACTTGGCTGTTGAAATCGCCCATAATGATGCCCACTCTGCCTTGAACCAACTCACCCAGCAGCTGGTACAGTTCCCTGTACTGCTCAACGGGTTGGGAAGGGGGTCTGTAAAGCACCAGGGTCCTGTATCTGACAGGACCGAACTCTAGGTCAACGCCTAGGAGCTCGTGGTCTGATATAACGTTGGAGTTTGTAGATTTGATTGTATCCTTGACATACAACATTACCGCGCCACCCTCTCTGTCTGGCCTATCTTTGTGGAAGAGTTGGTAGCCAGGAACCGCCTTCAAAGTCTCGGTTTGAGGTTTTTATCCACGATTCTGTTATGGCTCCCATTTCGGGTTCTTCCGTCGCTACGAGGCCACGGAGCTCAGGAAACTTGTTCCTAATTCCCCTCGCATTGAACAGAAGAACATTCAGGGAGTCTCCTAATGTATGACACCCTATACTCTTCCGTTTTGCGGCTTCTTGTTTGTCGCGGTGGCACCATTTTTGACAACCTGCGAGAAGGTTGTTTGGAGAGTGACTCGGGCGTACTGGCGTACGTCCGCCTTCCCAATGGGCCGGACACTCCTTTGGGTGCATTCCAAGACATCCTGGATGAGGTTAGCTAGGAACGCTTTGCCCTTAGAAAAGAGGTGCACCCCGTCCCTTTGGTAGAGGTCTTTTCTACCAAAGAATACGGCGTAGAAGTCGACAAAAAAGACACCCTCCACCGTACAGAGTTCTGAAAGGCGCCGGTTTAGCGACATGTTCCTCAAGTGGGCAGTCCGGCTTGGACGCCACCTCGGGAGCATCCCCACCACGACGCGTCTGCGGGTTTTTAAATCCACAGTCGTCGACAGCGCCCATAACTGTTCTCATAATCTCGCCTGTAGGGCCTACCCTACCTCCTCTGAGGTAGAGGTCGTTGCTACTTACCATAAGGGCAACGACTGAAGTCTCTGAAATCTGAGACTTCTTGGCCTCAGCTGTTACCTGCTTCTTCCCACAGCCTGGGAGGCAGCTCACCTTAACGCTTGTGCGAAGGCGGGCCGCTAGCAGGGGCTTCAGACTCCATTCTTAAGAATCACCAATAAGGGTGACTCTTACACATTTGTCTGCTGACGACTTAGTCTTTTCTTTCAGAGGTGACTTGCCGCTTTCCTCTTGTATCTCTAAATTTTTCTTCTTCTACTTCTTCTTATTCTTCCTCTTATTCTTCTTCTTTTCTTCCTTTGTTATCTCTTCTTTTGTTCCCGTTTCTCTTCCACTTCTACTTTCTCATGCTCTGTTTCGACTTTCTTTTCTTCTCTTTCTAAGTATCTTCTTCTCTTTCTACTTTCTCTTATTATATTTCTACTTTCTCTCCTTTCTTTTCTTCTTTTTGGCTAGTTGAGGAAACCCTTCAGCAGAAGAAATCAGCTGTTAGGCGTCGGGAGCCTTCTCGCCTGAGCATCTGCATCTCTCTGTTTTTAAGAGTTGAACTTCCCTTTTAAAGAGGGAGTTTTCCTCTCTCAGTTGAGCGATGCTCTCGCCCAGGCGCTTCTCGAGTTCGCAGAAGTCACAGACATTGACGGCATCTGTGAGCTCCTTGCAACTCCTGCCCTGGAGTCTTCACTCCATCTGTAGACTTTGCATATTTTGCAGGTTAGCTTTCGAAACGGAGGACCATTCTTTTTCGCTATCTTACAAAAATCTCGGACCCTACGCATTAAAAAAGGGTTTTTTGGTTGTGATTTTCTCTCGCACTAATCACATCCGCCAAATTTCCAGGAGGTTTACGGTCGTTCGGTGAACAGAAACCCTTTGACCAAGCACACCAACCCTAATGTCTCCCCTGGGCCGGACGTCCCCAATCGTGCCGCAGGTCCCAACTGAGCAGCACGAGAGCCCCAGTGAACTGGTTCTCTGATTTTTCGACAGGGGGTGCTTGAGGTGTAACTGTCTACCCACTAAGCCCTACTAATCAACTAAAAACGGCCAGACTTGAGGAAAATAGTAAAGCTAAGTGCCCACGACTTCATCCGAGATCTTTAGCTGATCTGGCAACCAGCAAGGCACAAAAGCTCTTTCACCAAAGATCAGTTGAACCTTTATTAACGAAGTAGCGGTCACAGGGAGCTGGTCAGGCAATTACAAGTTAGGAGAAAAATTTTAAGGGGTACCTAGAATTTCTCCATTAATCGTACCCTAAACGCCTGAGATCCCTTCAATCTCAGTCTCTTGTAACCTATGATTGCTCCAAGGCGTTATTTAAAGAGGTCCCAAAGCCTCTCTTCTCACGCGGCATAAGGGAGCTGGTGAAGCCCTTATTAATAAACAACGTATGAGTAATAAAGATAAAGGTTTGTTTTTTGTTATTGGGATTTGTTTTGATTTTCTGACAGTTGAAGAGAATTGTTAAAACTTAGTACTAACAGAATCAAAGAGGTTGGTAGGGGAATGCAGGGAAACGCATCAAAGAAGTGGTAAAGAAGTTTAACAACAATTAGTCTGGATTTTACTACAGCTACCTTACTGACATGAGTAACCCTACCGGACTAAAAGTCCCCTAGCTTAGCTAGCTTAACTCAGGCAGATCACGCAAGCTCTCTCACCGACAACAAGGTGGTTTTGCTTAGAGAGATTTAATACCTGTCAAGCTTAGGCATAATATCTGAAAAGATGGAATGAAGTTCATACAGGGTGACCCGCAAAAAAGCACCCACGCCGACATTTTGTGATATCTTTTACTTTTATTTACAAATCACCCTTACGTTCTAGAACATGACACAAGCAACGCATGTTGACACAACTATATATCAATGGGAGCTCCAGCAAAAGAATATCCTGGGTCAAACCTTACTACAAGCCAGGCTCGTTCAAGAAAGTGCAGGACGCTTTAGTGCATCAGTTCGAATGTAAAAAAGCCCCCTGCAAGTGCAGAATTCAAGACCGGCTGGACCACTTTGAAAACTATGGGACAGTGGAGAACCTCACTACAGCCATCGAAAACGGTCCAAGCCATTCAGGATGCCCCAGGAAGCGTACAGCTAAGCTGGTCGAAGGCGTGAGAGAGTCAGTTCTGCAGAGTCTAAAACGCTCTTTGTGCAAGTGAATTCAGTCCCTCGCTATATCCCGTGCGATTTGCAGGAGAGTGTTAGTATTGCATGTAAAGTCCTACCTATAGAGAATTTAGAACCTTATAACCTCAGACAAGGAGCAAAGAAGGCTATGGCAGTCAAGATACTGGAGAATATTCAAGATACTTCAACTTTCCTTAACCTCCTTTGGACCTCGGATGAATCTCACTTCCATCTTGAAGGAAAGGTAAACTCGATGGCAAATGTATTCTGGGGGACCTCTACACCAAATGAGGTAGCGAACAAGCTCCTACACTTTCCTAAGTGCACGGTGTGGACTGCAATCTCAGCCAGAGTCATAATCGGACTATTCCTTTTCGAAAAATGTGGCGCGACAGTGACAGTCACCAAGGAGCGGTATGTTAAAGTCCTCAAAGCCTTCAAGAAGGAGCTGCAGTCCTTATTCCCGTCGCTTATAGAGAAGCTCTGGTTCCAGCACTCACACCTCAAACCTTTCCCGAGATTGGCTAAAAGAGAACTTTGGTGGCCGTGTGATCAGTCTCAAGACTGATTTTGAGTGGGTACCTCACAGCCCAGACCTTATCACCCTAGATTTCCTTCTCGGGAAGCTAAATTAAAGACAGAGTGTACACAGGGTGACACAGGTCCCCCAAGGTACTTAAAGAAGCCATCAGGGTAGAGATCAGAGCCATTAGTGAGTCTCTTATTAAAGACGTCATGGACAACTTTGTGTGTGACTCAAGAAATGCACAAAGCTAAATGGAGGTCATCTCGAACACGTGCTCTACAATATAGAAGAAAAGTTCAAAGACTCTCATCTTTTGATATGATGTTTTTAAACACAATAAACTACTTATCACCAAAATTTCATTGAATCCTTGCAAGAAATTAAGAAATGAGCCCTATCGAAATTTGGGGCATGTGCTTTGGTCGTAACCCTGTACATACGAAGATAATTTCACTCACTGTCTCTGTGTAACAGGATTTGTTTACCAGAACTCTTCGAAGAAGTCTTATTATAAGTGATGATGGTTCGGGTTAATTTAATACTGTGGGGAAATCGATATCACACTTTAAAAAAAAGATACCCAGCTTGGTTACCCCCGCGATAAGACGCTATGCCGAAAAATTCAGATTTAATAGAGCAGGTGGAATAAAATGTATAAACAGGCTCACAGTTTTCCCTAAGATTTGAGATCTAGTTTCGCCTAATAGATGAAATTGTAGGAGCTGAGACAAAAGACAGAAGATGCCTTTAGGGCTAAGTGACTACCCTCGGAAAAGTATCGTTATAGGAGAGAGGCTTAAACATAGGCCCTCACCCCCGCTTCCCCTACCCCCAGTGGCTAGTGGTAGTATATATATATATATATATATATATATGGATAGCTGAATAATAACAGAGGAGATCGAGTTAGATATCAAAACGACAAAGTACGGCGGCAGAGCCCGGCACAAACGGAATCGAGCAGAGAAGAAGTTCGTCCTGAGGCTATTCCTGGTGGTCACACCGAAGAGTCGACCCTTTTATTGAGAATGACTCTCATACATCTCTCGTCAGAGAAACAGCCTATTTTCACTATTTCCAACTAAAACCACAGATATTCTTCACCATTGAGGAATAACAAAGTTAACTCCCCCTTTCCTATTCTTCACAGGATTCACTATTTGGTCATCGCTTGTCAGTGAGAAGCACCTCAAGAGTAACCCTAATATTGGAGGAAGCATACCTCCACGGTCCCGTTGCTTAAATCGCCAAATTAAAATACAGTGCTAAGCGCCATCTGCACCTCTCATCGAAGGCAGCTGTTTTCTCTCAGTCTGTCTCCCCGCCAGACGAGTAGCTGCGCGTCGCACGTCAAACCACTTCTCCCGCCTCCATAAGATCCCCCGTCAAGGTCGTTCCTCATCCAGAGTCGCTTGTTTTTAAAGGTAAAGCCATCCATATTTGATTATATGTCTCAATTAACGCTCAGTATTTAAAGTGAACTTGGGGGTCAACCATCGCTTAAGATTCATTTTTAAAGTATTAATTTTCACTTAGACCCCTTTATTAGTTTCTTTGGAGATGTACAGTTTGTTTTTAATATTTGAATCCTTTGTTGTAATTAAAAGTATATTTTTGGTTAGAGTTGTTTAATTAATTTCTAGACACGCTGCACAAGGCAATAGATATCCTGCCTGATTAAAGATTCAAAGCAAAAAATTAAATAAAGCAAAGAATTATTGCACTCTTAGAGAAAACGAAGTAACGGAGTTATTAGAGTACGTAACAAACCTACTTAAACACCCAGCTCTCATACCACGACAAAAACGTAAAACCTATCTTTTGATTTCATGTTTTTAATGAATACTAATTTCAATATAAATGTGTCTAGCTGTCGAAGTTGTTTAATGTCGTAACCATAAAACAAAAACATTGATCTACTCTATGCATATTCGTTTAGATTATATATAGTGTCCTTGAATAAACTATTCATTTCATCCCACCGAAAGGAAAAAGTCCCCTCCCCCCCTTGTAATTCTGTGGAGCCCTTGCTACCTCATTAGGATCTTGAACAGGGAAGGAATTTGGCTTGGGGAAGTGTCCCACCGAGTCTAAATTCGCCTCCAGAGAGGGAAACTTCCGGTACCTTTTCTATAGCTGCAGTGGCCTCCAATTTGCCATCATCTCCAGATGTCGTGGATTGTGGCACGGGAATCAATGGGAATATGACTTATAGCAAAGGCCATTGGAAATTGGAGCCAGCATCTCCATCGGGAGAAATTGGTGTGGGAGCATGCAGGCACGCTGCAACCAGTTTGTAAATCTCTGGAAAATTTTATTTTGTTATTTTAATTTATTAATAAACAGGAAATCGTGTAAATATTCTAAACCTTTGCCGGATTTCATTGAAATAGATTTATAATCGGGCAATATCCTCTAGTTTAAATTAACATTTAATACTATTTTTTTGTTGTGTTTCTCCAGCATATTTTCTTGCCTAAATTATGCATATCTTAAGAACACTCTCTGTTTATTGTTATTTGCTACATGATTTTTTCTCTCAATGATGTAAGATACTACATTCAAATATACATTACCAAACGTCTCCTATACTCAATAGGTGAAATAGAAAAGCATGGCAGATCTGAAATATGAAAGTTAGAACACTTTATTACACTGTAAGATTTGAAGTGCATGTACTCGTACCTAACTAGTAAAAGAAGAAAGAGACTGATACATAAGATCCAAGGTATAAATGCTTTCTTAGAAACAAACGATTTGAATAGAATCCATTAAGGCAATATCCCCATGTAAATAAATTTAGTTCAAATTTAGCAAAAAATAAAAAGAGTAAACTTAACTAGAAATATAGCACACCTTTAAATCAAAGTTTTATTCCTCATAAATATAAAAAGAAGTTAAATGTTAAAATTATGCTTGTAAATCTTTTGCTAGAAATGTATAAATACTTAAATTTATTTGTAGAGAAAATGTTCGGGCAAATAAAGGATAGTTTTGTCTTTCTTAATATGTACATTGGCTTAAACTTTCCTAAAATTTCAATATTTAGTCAGAGTTTCTTCTTTTAAATTTCTCAGCAGCAAGTGAACGGCTTAAAATGCCTATAATTCATAAACTAGCTGATTATAGAAATTAAGTAATTCTAGGTTTATTTTGACAAAAATAGATTAAAGAAAACAAACGGTACGATAATGAAAGTAAAGAAAAAAATATAAATTAAAATTGAAACATTACAAGATAGAGAACTTTTCGGCTATTAATTATGAATAAGCAAACAAATCTGGTTCAGACAGTGACTTGGATTTATTAATTTAATATTAAACAGAACAAATTATTATTTCTGTAAATCTTGTTTAGGAACTCAGACCGCAAATTTGTAATGGTCAGCTAGGTTAGGTGATAAATATGAAATAAAATCGGTTCTATGTAGTGCAACATAAGGGATCGTCTTGTAAAGACGGAAAGAGAGACACCCAACGAAATTATATAGTAAAATGGGTAGCACGACGTTTGTTTGGAAGCACTAATAGCAGGTTTTATGTTTATTATCTAATACCCTGCCATACCCTAACTTTTTTCTTGTGATTCATAATTTACGCAATATTAATGTTATTTTAATCAGATGGAAGTTAAAGAATTCACATGGAAATGTACATTCATTTCTTAGTGTAGGGCAATAGTCACTCCCCCGCCCCCCGTTCACTCGCAGGGCAGTCACAAAGCGGTTACCGCAAAGACATCCGCCCAGGCATCGGCGGGTCCATTGCCTAACCGCAGCGTCGCCTATTTTGGTACCATGAAAGACCTTAAAGGTCAAAATGAAAGATCTCCCCCAGGAGGGTGAGATCCAGTTTTACGTCAAATAAGAAATTGGAGACGTGTTTCTCCCAATCTCGAAGGCTAACGAGGAGCCGATGTTTAACTTCGTGTGAAAAACCGTTTGGAAAAAGAACTCTCCCGGGGCCGTCCTCAAACTCCTCCCTCCCTTACCACTCCGCCAGTGGGGTGACAAGGTATGAATGAGGAACTCTAAGGAAAATCCAGGTAGTATACGTCATGCCAGGTGATGAAGTCCTCGATTAAAACCGAGCTACCTAGACTGGATAGGTAGTATACGTCAGTCTCTAGGTGACGAAGTCTTCGGATCAAACCGAACTACCGAGACTGGAGAGGTAGTGTACTTGGCTCGCCAGACCAAGAAGTACCCTGCAAGAGAGGCAGGGCTACCTACCTTAAGGGGCTAAGAAGAAGCTCATCCTCGAGCTAAGTCCCTGGTTATCACACCAAACGATAAGTGAACTTTGGTAAGTTCAACTTTCTCTCGCCAGTGAGACTCCTCATATCCTGGTGCACCTTAAACACCAGGGGTATTCCTCGTCCATGAGGAATAGGGAAAGGAGAAGGAAAAGGCTCCTCCTCGAGCCCGTTATTCGGTGGCCACATCGAACTCCTAAGTTAACTTGGTAAGGGACCAAGTTCAAATTATTCTCGCCAGAGAAATCCCCCTCTGTTATACTCGCCCTTGAAGAAGACTGGAACTAAAAAAAAGCTCATCCTCGAGCTAGTTCCCATGTATCAAACCGAACTTTAAGTAACTTGTTCTCGCCAGAGAAACCCCCCTCCGTTATTCTCGCCCTTGAAGAAGACCCTCCCCGAGTTCAGTCCTCGTCCATAAGGAAATAAGTAACGAAGGAGAAAAGCTCCTCCTCAATCTCGTTACTCGGTGATCACACCGCACTCCAAGTTAACTTGATTTAAGAACCAAGTTCGACTCACTCTCGCCAGAAAGACCACAACTGCCTAGGTGTTGCAGAAAGCACCGTATTTGTTCTGGTCCTTAAAGAACCCCCCCCCCCCAGAAGAACATGAGGACCCCCCAGCTGCTACCCTCGCTAAAACAACCGTGTGATCTCGCTCATCTACATCTGGCCTGCGGCACGAGTTGAGAGTCAATAACATTCTTGAGGCCTTTTAAACTCCACATGAGTCCGTAAGCCTAATTCTTATATTATTGTTGTGTGTAGAGAAATCGTTAACGAATTTTTGTTGGTAAACTAATTTAATTAATTCTTGTTTAGGATAATATTCAGAGTATTGCTGTAATTAATGTTTAAATGTTAGGTATTCAATTGATAAAGGTAAAATATAAGTTTATTTTGGGATTAATGTTCGTTTCTCTTATATATCCTTACGTGTTTCGGAACGGCTCTGTTCGTTAAGATATTCTTATAATATCAATATATTAGACACTCTTAGCACTCTTAGAATAAAACAAAAAGGGGGAGAATTCTACGACATAAATAAAAGTGGTGTCAGGTTTGTAGGTTGTTATTAGAAAAAAACCTAACAGTGTCTAATTAAAAAAGAGCCAACACGTAAAGGAATATCAGGAATAAGAGAATAATTGACGAGAGGAAAATTTTTAGAGTTAGGGGTGGTAACAATCTTAAGGTAATTGGTAGGTCAAGTGGTAAATTTGTTGTCGGGAGTGGTATTTCAATCAACATAGTAGTGGGATTAAGAGGAGTTATGCTGAGCGCTACCTGGTGAGTGGTGGCATAATTACCTGAAAATAAAGAAAGTAAAAATCGACGGACCAAC
Source organism: Ceratothoa steindachneri (assembly GCA_963969495.1). NCBI lineage: Eukaryota > Metazoa > Arthropoda > Malacostraca > Isopoda > Cymothoidae > Ceratothoa > Ceratothoa steindachneri. The sequence continues at coordinate 196,431,976 of OZ018317.1, forward strand.
ACGAAAAGGATCCAGTCAAAAGATTCTACCAACAAGCCCAAAGTCTGGGACTTGAAGGCACAGAAATGCATGACTACGTCATGGCAGAACTAAGAATAGATTGTTGTGAAGAAGAAAGAGTTTTGAAAATAGAAGAAGAACAAGAATTATTAAAGTTTGAGAGAGAAACAGAGGATATAATAAGAGAGGATAAAAGAGAACGTGAATTAATGAAAATACGGATGAACCGGAAAAGGGAAGAATCCCGAATACAGCGGAAAAAAGAAACAGAGAAAAGAAGAATGCTGAGAGGAGGTAAAACAAGCGAAAGAATAATACTGTTGAAAAGAGAATTCAGAATAAGGATAGAAATGAAAGATGAAGAAAGGAGAATAAAGATAAAGCTGGAAGATGAAGAAAGAAGAATTCGACGGGTAAAGGAAATAGCAAAAACAGAAAAAGAAGCCGAGGACAGGAGAATGAAGAGAGAAAAAGAGTCGAAAGAGAGGAGAATAAAGATTAAAAAAAAATCGATGAAAGAAGATTACAGAGGGAAAAAGAACTTGCTCAAGCTGAAAGAGTTGAAAGAGAAGAAAAGGAAAGATTGCTCGCACTCAAAAGAGCACCTATCGAGAATCTGATAGAGGCCGAGGAAGTTGTAGCCCAGCCTGGACCTAAGAAAGGACCATCGGGGGAAACCCAGCCAAATGGGGTAACGATAGAAGAAGTAGGAAGTAGGGATGAGGTACCAGCAAGAGTACCTAAAAAAAAACCTACGAGGAGAACCCAGCCAAATGGGGTTTCCAGGAAAGAAGTAGGAGGTAGGTTAGAGGTACAAGCAGGTGTAACTGAGGAACTACCTACTAAGAGAAGTGAGTCAAATGAGTTGACAAGGAAGGAGGAAAGAGGTGCTATTGCGATACACCCAGGTAAGACTAATCAAATGGTCGACACGGATGAGTATCCCCTACCCCTAGTTGTCTCCTGCCCGAACGGAACGTCCACGGAGTTACCGCTAAATCGCCAAGTCGTAGTGAGCGCCAAGCCCATTAACGACCTCGCAGGAAAAAGTTTTCTCGATCCCCAAAGATTGAACCCAGACACGATCTTTCCGTGTACCTGGTTAAAGGAGAATATGGAACTCAAGTTCTTATCAATTATGCCCCGCTGCAACAGGCCGCTCTAGCCTTAATGTTCAATTTAAAGGTAGTCAAGTACCATAATATGGGTAAGTCAAGAAGGTTGAAATACCGCTACCATTTAGTAACATATTGGGGTAGACTCAATAACCCGAACGGCCGACTTAGGCGCGGTTAAGTATTGGTATTAGAGCACCATTTTAGTATTAGCTACATCAAAAAAGCCGACAAAGTAACGCTGCTCTATAGGCGGAGACGAAATACCATTGAGGGTTATTTCAGTACCTAATGAGCGTGAAACCATGTTTTCATTTGTTGTACGTGTTAATATTTATCGGTAGGATGTAAATTCTCAAAAACTTAGAAATGTAAGGAAGTAGCTTGTTATTTTTTTTGTTTTTTTTGTAGGGAATCGACGAATTAAGGTTTTTTAATTTAATGTAAAATTGTATTGCGAGTAGGTCTAGTTCGACACATTGCCTGTGCAAACGCGTGCGAGGGCGTACTTGTCTAAGGAAACTTAATGTAAAAGAGGGCTCAAAGAAAGACAACTTTGCAAATCTCGACTACGTTGAGTAGGTTGTTTTGAGTTCCCGGGAGTCCCCTCCTCCCCATTAAGTTCTTCGATGGGAGGTGTATGTAGGGGAATAGTCACTCCCCCCAGCTCCCCGATCACTCGCGGGGCAGTCACAAAGCGGTTACCGCAAAGACATCCGCCCAGGCATCGGTGAGTCCATTGCGTAACCGCAGCGTCGCCTATTTTGGTGCCATGAAAGACCTTAAAGGTCAAAATGAAAGATCTCCCCCAGGAGAGTGAGATCCAGTTTCGCGTCAAATAAGAAATTAGAGACGTGTTTCTCCTAATCTCGAAGGATAACGAAGAGCCGATGTTTGACTTCGTGTGAAAAACCGTTTGGAAAAAGAACTCTCCTGGGGCCGTCCTCAAGCCTCTCCCCCCCTTACCACTCCCCCAGTGGGGTGAAGAGGTATAAATGAGGAACTCTGAGGAAAATCCAGGAGGTATACGTCAGGCCAGGTGACGAAGTTCTCGATTAAAACCAAACTACGTAGACTGGATAGGTAGTGTACGTCAGTCTCTAGGTGACGAAGTCTTCGGATCGAACCGAACTATCGAGACTGAAGAGGTAGTGTACTTGGCTCGCCAGACCAAGAAGTACCCTGCAAGAGAAGCAGGGCTACCTTACTTAAGGGGCTAAGAAGAAGCTCATCCTTGAGCTAAGTCCCTGGTTATCAAACCAAACGATAAGTGAACTTTGTTTAGTTCAACTTACTCTCGCCAGAGAGACTCCTCATATCCTGGTGCACCGTAAACACAGGGGTATTCCTTGTCCTTGAGGAATTAAGAAAAGAAGAAGGAAATGGCTCCCCCTCGAGCCCATTATTTGGTGGCCACACCGAACTCCTAAGTTAACTTGGTAAGGAACCAAGTTCAAATTATTTTCGCTAGAGAAATCTCCCTCCGTTAAACTCGCCCTTAAAGAAGACTGGAACCAAGAAAAAGCTCATCCTCGAGCTAGTTCCCGGTTATCAAACCGAACTTTAAGTAACTTGTTCTCGCCAGAGAAGCCCCCCTGCGTTATCCTCGCCCTTGAAGAAGACCCTCCCCGAGTTCAGTCCTCGTCCATAAGGAAATAAGTAAGGAAGGAGAAAAGCTCCTCCTCGAGCTCGTTACTCGGTGATCACACCGCACTCCAAATTAACTTGATTTAAGAACCGAATTCGACTCACTCTCGCTATAGAGACCACGACTGCCTAGGTGTTGAATAAAGCACCGTATTTTTTCTGGCCCTTAAAGAACCCCCCCCCCCTCCCCGGAAGAACGTGTGGACTCCCCAGCTGCTACCCTCGCCAAAACAACCGTGTGATCTCGCTCATCTACATCTGGCCTGTGGCACGCGTCGAGAGTCAATAACATTCTTGAGGCCTTTTAAACTCCACATGAGTCCGTAAGCCTAATTCTTATATTATTGTTGTGTGTAGAGAAAACGTTAACCAATTTTTGTGGGGAAACTAATTTAATTAATTCTTGTTTGGGATAATATTCAGAGTATTGCTGTAATTAATGTTTAAATGTTATATATTCAATTTATAAAGGTAAAATATAAGTTTAATTTGTGAATTAGTGGGCGTTTCTTTTATATCCTTACGTGTTTCGGAACGGCTCTATTCGTTAAGATATTTCTATAATATCAATATATAAGACACTCTTAGCACTCTTAAAATAGAACAAAAAGGGGGGGGAATTCTACGACACTTAGGGCTGAATCTATTTGGAGACTTCATGACAAAATATTGATTTTGAGATGAACGAAAGCGTATTAAATTAGTTATCTGCAACTTTGTCAAAGATTGGTGTTGCTAAGCGTTACAAATTTACTTAAAAGGCTTCTTTTTCTATTCCCACAAAAATTGTTTCTAATTTAGTAAAGAAACTGAGAGATAACATTCAATACTACAAGACATTTAAGCTAATCATATAAAATGATCAATTATTATCGGTTTAATACGTTCCTGGGAAATGATGATTGGTGCATTCTACTTCTCCTTAAGATATAGATATATTACCTAACATTTTTAATGGCAGATGACATCTACGAGTTATCTACATAGTATCATTGAGAGAAATAATAGTGTCTATTCGGGTTGCCATAACATATTCAGAAAGATAGTTTCACATGCACGTTGATTTTGAACGCGCTACATAAGAAACAAACTACTGCAAGTATTATCGTATCTTGGAAAATTATATATTGCCGAGTACGAGATAACTCTTACTCGGTAAAGAACGTGTTAATCAAATATAAGCAGCATATTATCAACTTAAACATGGGCTTAATCATTTTAAATGATATATTATGTACTCTCTGTTTCCACACATTTGTTTAATTAGTTGATCAAGGCCTCAAGTTTAGACCTTATAGTTTATCCTCATTTTAAAAGAGCAGCTAATTGATAGGCCATAGTTGATATCAACTAACGTCTATCAAAGAATAAGGCAATGACTAATATAGTAGCTGCAATACATGCAGACCTGTTACTAAATTAAAATCAAAATACCATTTCTATCATTGCTGCTACTCCATCGTTAATCATTTAACATTGATATTTCATTTTAACCGTATACTTCGTTAAAAAATATCAACTACATTCCGAAGAAATGCCTCCCCCATTGTAACTTAAATTATCGCTAGAGAAAACCTTTCTTAAATTAGAAGTAATTCCAACGAGCAAACATATTGCAATGTATTTTCTCTCTTTATTTTACAAATGCATTATATTTTGAGTTTTCCTATTCTCCGAATGCATGTTTGTGCATAAAGATAACGACACTCTAATATCAGTAGCTCCAACCTGATATATTTATAAGCATCGGAAAGATAATTAATTTTTCATTTAATATAAATATTAAAAATGTAAATTTGCATATCTTAAGTTGAATCAAGTAATGGTTTCGCCACTGGCGGTTTGCTACTAAGATTAAAATGTAAAATCTAAAAAAAAGCAGCCATGGTTAAATTTTTATATATTTTCTGAACTTCACCATTTTTTTTTAATATTATTTTAAAACATTATTAGAAATAATTTTGATAAAAAAACCATAAGTCATAAACAAACTGTATTGGGAGAAGGTTGAGCTCCTCGAACCACACTCACGCAGGGCATCTTGTGCAACTCTGGCCTTGTGGACAGGGGCGTTGTCCTGGAGGAGTAGGACACCTCCTGTCAACTTGCCGCGCCGCTTCTGATGGATGCACTTCTTAAACCCAGCCAGTTCCTCGGTGTAATATTAGCCGGTGATAATCCTTCCACGAGGCGCATAGTCTCTCATTAACACTCATTTTGAAACCCAGAAGGTCGTGGCCATGGTTCTTCCCGGCTGAGGGTTGGGTCCGAAAACTTGATGGGGGTCGGAGAGCCCCTGTGCTTCCCGGCCATGCTTTCGAGCTTGGTCTCTGTATCCCAGTGATGGACACAAGTTTCATCACCTGTTACTAACGTGACTCGAATCCTGCCGAGTCCTGGTTGTATGTACAGGAGCAGCAGCTTTTTTGAACTTTAGCGACGTTGAAGTCGATCATAGGGCGTGAGGTTTTAGGGTCCCAACGGGCAGAGACCTTGTTCATAGCCAAATTGTCGTGGATGATGTTGATAACACTTCCAAGTCATATTCTAAGTTCTCGCTCGATTTCTTCGACCTTCACCCGTCGATTTTCGAGGATCATCCTTTCCACACGAGCCACAGTGTCCTCGTTGGTCACGTCTGTTGGGCGTCCTGGTTGGGAGTCATCATCAAGGGACTCACGACTATGGCGGAACTCCCTATTCCAGCGAGAAATGGTTGCATATGAAGGGGCTCTTTGAGATTTAAAAGGTTTTTACCACTCAGAATGATCTATTTCCGGGAGATGGGGCCATGAATAAGATTAAAATTGCAAATGATGTCGGAAAATGTGAAACAAATTGGGGATGGTGTGAGCACGAGTAAAATTATTATATGATAGAAAGAGTTTGCAACTCTCCTAAAAATGTAATTGTCCCACAAATTTTGAATAATCATCAGAAAATGAAGATATTTTTTGCCCACAATATAAGAATTTCAATTAATATGCACCTGTATTTACTTTCCAATAAGACTTATAATCCCGGACAACGCTGGGTATTAATGCGTTTACATTAATAAGATATTAAGCAGAAATGAACGCAAAAAGATATACTCGCCATTTTACAATTGTTTGGGCTTTTTCACGAATCAGCTTGGTTATTTTTACTCGCATCCAATTAGAAAAGGCCATCTATACTTTTACCCAATCTGAAACAATATTACTTAACATGAATAAAGGCATTTATTATTCCAAATTAGTTTATGAAAGAATGGGGAGATTTGTATATTTTTAGTAAAACAATATATATATACATATTATCTTGAGACGAATGCGTGTGACTACAAAGTCTCTTAAGGTACACACTACTGTAAGACAGGCAGCCACTAGGATGCTTCGCAAGAACTACCATTGAATTGGGGAAAGGTAAGGACCTTCTACTTAAAGTGCGATATTATTAGATTGGCTCTTTAAATGTGAATATGTTTGCTGGATTCGTCTCAAGGGTTATTCGAATTATAAACACTTCTACAAAAATAAACTGTAATACAAATAATTAGAACAAGGGCCGAGATAAATATTAAAATCTAAATACTAATCAATACGACAAAAAAATATTATGAGAGGCGAAAATTGAAGAAACTAGGTACAGGAGAATATATAAGTGATCCATAAGTTAGATTGAATGAACGATTTACCAATTTTATTGGCGTAATACCAAATGAAGAATTGTTCTTAGCAGTAGGAACAAAGAAGGTGGGACCTACGAGGAAAGGAGTCCTAGTTATTTCTGGAGGATGAAATAAGGAGGTGGAAGACCAATGGCTAGGTCTTCGGTGATGAAGTCTTGATGCGGAGGCGTCCAGAGAGACTCCGAAAGGGTTTGAGATTACCTCGGCTTCAGGGACAAGTAAACACAAATCGAGATTCATCTGAGAAACGGCAAAGAAGTCTCAACCAATGTAAAGATACGAGAGAAACCCAGGACAATCTTCCGGCGCGTGAACTGGTTTCCGTAATCTTCCTCTGACGAGATCACAAGGCCGAGGGGACCACTTCACGTTAGAGAGATACTACGCTCTGGACGGCCAGAAGTTCAGGTTCTTTCTATCTGCTGAGGATTTGCAGAAATCACTTTAAGTAGGAGCCACATTCATAGTCGACAGAGGGCTGCACGCAGCAAGTGCGTCCCAAGGGGATATCGGACGTGGCTTAAGCAAACATCAACCTTGTTACGTTCAGGCATCGCCGAAACGAACGGGGAATAATAGAGATATCCTTGTACCCCAAATGGGGAAAGATGCACTTAGCTGCCACCTAGGAGCAGGACAGCGTTTTAAAACTGGGTAGGAGAAGGTGATAAAGCGATGATCTGTCTCGACCAGAAAAATTCGGTGTGATCAGGGCGTATTGAGTTTCATCCTCTCATACATATATACTCGTATCTATATCAATCAATATCTCTCTTTCTTTCTCTCTCTCTCTCTCTCTCTATATATATATATATACATATATATATATATATATATATATATATATATATATATATATATATATATATATATGTCAAGGTTTAATCCCAGTCCCACTTCCTGGACATATATTTTATTACTGCTCCAAAGAGAAGCGGAGGTGAAGTGTATCCAATACACCTACCAAAGACACTTCCGGTGAATAAAATTAACCTCGGTGCTTTCCTTTTGATCAAAATTAAGCTAATGATCCCCCGAGTGTGTCCTCACTCAGTAAAAGACAGTCATGGGTAGACCTGCTTAATAATTAATGGCCAAAGGATCGTCCAAAATAGTTAAACTCACAGAAACAAAAATATTCTTTAATGTGAATGAGTTAGAATTATGAAACAGCGTATATAGGTATAAATAGAATTAATCTTTGAACTGAATAAGTAAGTCTACATAATATTGTTCAGATTACACTTGAAAAATTACTCACTAGGATGCTTGCGTCTTAATGGCCCCCTACAGAATGAATGGAATAATATTATTGAAATAAGCACTGAAACAATTACTTCTAATACTCGCGGATATGGGCTCGAGATGGGAAAACTAGTTAACAAATAAACTGGTGAAGTTAGAGGTTGGGATAATTCACTTTAACGATACCTTTGAGTTAGTAAGTATTTTTGAGAATGACGTTGATCTTCTTCTGGTAACGATGATCGCACTTAGTCTGGCCGTCTGAGGTTACCGAAAGAAAAGTTAATCCTGGATCGGTGATAGAATGATCCTATACCGGATCACAAAGACGAGCTAAAAAGGGGCTCAAATCGGACTTCTTCCTCGAAGTGCTTGTCCGATTATTTGGATCCTGGAGTGGGTAGCCAAAACCGACTACCTAGCTACGTCTAGGCTAATAAAAAGAGGGAGCTCCTGTTCAACCTCTGACTCTGAAGGAAGGGTGGGGGGTTCTGCGAGAAGTTTGGCACCTACACGTACAATGACGTCCACACACAAATTCCCCGAAGTTTCTTTCTTACAACGGGCAAACTGTTTCCTTTGTGGGACTAGCTGTCCACACTCAACGTACTTCCAAGCTCTTTTTAATAACTTCAGGGAGAAGTTTCCCTTTTATTTCCCTAATGAGAAAAAATCGGGAGAGAGCACTAAAATCTCGTAAAATCCGTATCGCTGCGCAAAAGACCTTTTCATCTCCCTCCAGAAAGAGTAAAGCTTCATACCTTCAAGCTATCCTTGCTCCACGTCGCAGCTTACCACAGCAAGAAAACTCGGCCCTTCGTCGGTTCGGATATCTCTTAGCAGCAGAAATTTTCCTGAGCGACCGGACGCAAATTCAGTCTTCTCCTTGGTGCGAAAAGGAGTGGAGGGAATTCGAGGCGAAAGGCGAATTTGGAATACGTTAGGGATACGCAGCTTGTGTCGGGGTATTTCTGCGTTCACTAATGTACTTGGTATTTATACTACTACATATCTATATATATATATATCTATATATATATATATATATATATATATATATATATATATATATATATATATAAATTTATTATATATATATATATATATATATATATATATATATATATATATATATATATATATATATATATATATATATATATATGTATATATATATATATAATAAATGCCTTGAAACCTGCATAAAATATGAATAAAATATACTATAAGATAAAATTTTAAATATAATTTGATACTAGTTAAATTTGCTTTAACCTGCCTCAATAAAGTAGTTAATAGATTTTAAGTTTATTTCAGAAATTTGTAAAACTTAATTAATTAAAAACTATAAGAGAAATTGACCTTAAATTAGTTAAAGATAATCAAGTATAATAATAAATTTAAACTTTGTTTTTAAATTTGTAAACACTGTAACAGTAAAAACCTTTTGATAGAAAAATGAATAAATTTTCGTATTTACTAAAGTGGATACATCTTAGAGAGTGAATGGTGGGTATTTGGTGGCTCTAGGATTTATTCAAATTTAAGAAAGTATGCAACTCAGTTTAATAAATTGTTTAAAGAGGACTTAATTTTAATATCACGCTGTTATTGAAAAGGGAAGATATCTCAACCAGGCTAAAAAAACGAATGACACTTCCATTCATAATCGCAATTTGGTTGAGAACATTGATCTCATGAAAAATCTTAAGACAGCCTAAATCGTGAACCTTACCTTGTTTAAAGAAGCCATAGATCTGTTTTAGTTAATCTTCTTTATTTCAGGGTTTATTTAATTTATTTATATTTGTATTTAATTAGAATTTCAATGTTTTTTGAAAAAATTCCCTTGTCCCAACCCTATATAAAATGGCCCGTGTCATCTACTGTAAAACTGCTGAAATTGATTGAGGCCTGGTTTTCAAAACAAAATAAAAGCTTAATTTGATGTATTTATTTAGAAAGAAGGTGCGTAAGCACTAAGATTGTTTGACAGCATTTACATTTTTTCATCATTAATATTTCTAAATTTCCAAATAAATTGAAGATTAGGGTAAGAGATACTAATGATGCCAAACAATAAACCAGCTAACGAATAAAAGGAAAATGGAAAAATATTCATTTAAGTTTGAGGGATATCAAATCGAAATTCCGAATAAAACAATATCAATTCTTTATAAGATTTTATGAATGTCTATCTTTTGAGGGATTTAATGGTAATATTTAATGAAAAAGAAATTATTAAAGGTCATACCCTAACCTTCAGTGAATATCATTGGTAGCATTGAAAACCTTCGTTGCTTAATTCATGGAGTATTCTCTACTATCCCAGCCAAAAGGCCAAGCCTTATGCCCCTCCGTCCATGACGCATGCAACTGAATCTCCGGCTATTCATACACATTCCTCTTGGCTTCAGCTTCAGACCTTTCTTTGCAGATCTTTCCTTACAAACTCTGTGCGTGTTAATCCTTCTTTGGCAATTAACCTTTCAATCCATTAAGTTTTGTTATTTATTGAGAGAAACGTCATAACATTAGATTTAAGGTATTATTGAAAGTGTATATACGTGACAGTGTAGAATTGAAGGACAACACATTTTAGAGTGTTTTGTTCCTCTGATTGTGGACGATCCACTCTAATTTGCGGAAAAATGGTAATTCTCAAAGCAGGCAAATTTTCCAAATGGGTTATGCTTGGAAATGCCAAATGAAAAATTACAATTACTTTAAGAATCTCAAAAAAAACTGGATGAGTTTTGAAAAATTAATATTTTAAATAATTATTAGATTCAATGTATGCATTGTTTGAGTTAGAAAAGTTGGAATACGTATGGAAAATCAGTAAATGGAACATTCGATTAGGTTTGGATAGCTATCCTAATCTATCAACCAAAAAGGTGTGAGATGAATTTTAATTGGAATGATTTGGGGGTTTACTTTTAAATTAGCTACAGTATGAGAGGGGAATTTGAGGATAAATTATTAATCTAAATATTCCTTCATTAATAGAACTGCATATCCATAGAAATCAGACGCTTAGCACATGAACTAATGAGGTTTTTACACCTTGAAAAATTCAATGATTTATATCAGAAAGACTGCATTCTATACACTATAATAAAAAAAATTCTACATATAGTTACATATGACTGAAGAAAAATAATGAACCAAATTTGGCACACCATACAACCAGAAGAATCGTTTTATCTACTAGAAAGGTGATTCTGGAGAGATTGTTTATAGTTTTTCAGTGATGGGTTTAAAGACAAATGTAATATGATTTAAATTTGTAAAAATTAAACTGAAGAGGATAAGGAAGGCATGGACGATTTAGTATTTATTGACATTATTTATTACCATCTTAAACGCAACTAAATTATGGCAACCAGAGAGTTTTGAGAGTTGTTCACAGAGAGAGTTCAGTTACGCTAAATAAATTTTCGCGAAAGATCCTTATCCCAAATAACTAAATGAAAAAAAATAAGAGAAACGATTTGGGGCTGTGTGACTGAGAGATCGAAGAAAACATTTTCCATTTTATTCCCTTCAACAAAAAGGCGTATCTTCTTCATCGCATGCCGATTTAATACTACTTTGTTTTTCTTCTTGCATTTGAGTAATTAAACCAACTCTTGTCTTATACTTGAATCAGATATCTCTGATCAGAGAAAGTAAATGTTTGTTTCTTAGTTTGCGAATCTGATTTGTGTTTTGTCTTGTTAGTGTATGTATCCAAAGAACATGAGTGCTTGTTGTATTTTGTTCCTGTTGTATGTCAATCGCATTAAGAATCATCACTATCAGGAATAAAAAAATACACATTCATCTCAATGCGGAATTATTGAGTCATTTCCTTTTACGAAAATAGCTTATTAGGGAAAGCGGTGGAATTAGGCGAATTGAAATGGAAGGGTCTCAAATTTCATAACCTTCCACCCGTTCGAAAAGTGTTTTAAGAAAGAGTGTACAAGCTAAGTCAAGTAAACAGATGAAATGAGGAGATGATTTAAGCCCCTCCTCACCCATCTATTTACAATAATAGTTCTTCTCGAAGGTCGCATTTTTTTCTTTTTGTCTTTAAATATCTTCCTACAGGTTAATAGGTAAATGAATCCTATCCAAGTTGGATCGATAATATTTCATTTATTCCCCTTCCATCAGATCCTAAATCCACCCCCCTTACTTAAATCTCTGCACTTCTTCCAGCCTCATCTCATTTAGACTCACCTGCAGCCTACTCATTCCTTCCATATTGCTTGGCTTTCATTTACACTGAGCTTCCTTCTGTCACACACAATCCTAAATGCATCGACCAGTGCCTGTAATTTCTCTTTAGAGGTAGCCACTAGCACTTAACCATCTGCCACCAACAATTGTTCTTGATCGTACACCTCTCCAGTTTCACTAAATAATGCTGCAACCCTAGCTCCTACTCTTACATTCACTCCTCTCACCACGCTATCCATAAACAGATTGAACAGCCAGGGTGGCATCAGGCATTCTTGTCTGAGTCCAGTGTTTACACTGAACTAGTCACCTTCCTTTCTTCCAGCACTCACACATTCTTTACAGTCATCATAAAAGCTTTTAAACACATTCCACATCTTCTTTCGGTCCACCCTATCATACGCTTTTTCTAGTTCCATAAATGCCATGAACAAACTATTATCTCTTTCCAGGTACTTTTCAAATATATTCTTCAGAGTAAAAATTTGATCCACACATCTTCTCGCCTACCAAAGCCCCTTTGTGCCTCTCCAATCAGATTTTCCGTGCAGCTCATAACTCTTCACTCAAAACTCTTCCATATTCCTTTCCAAGCACACTCAACATAACTCTTCCTCAATAAAAACCACACTCAGTTTTTTTCACCCTTTCTCTTTATAAATATGAAAAATATGTGCATTCCTTCAATCTACTACGCACTCTCTCCCCACTTTCAGAATCTCACTTGTCATCACATCCAAAACCGCTGACTTCCCATTTTTTGTCCTTTGCACTGCCTTTGCTAATTATTTCACTTTCTCTAATTTTCTCTGATGACATCCCACCTTTTTTAAGATAGGACAGCTGTACATCTTTACTATTGTCCAAATTAAGCAAATTCTCATCAGTGTGCCGATGAGGGACCCAAATAGTGTGCGAGGAATGGGCGACCAGACCTGTGTTTCGTTGCTTGGAAAAAGAAGATGGAACACGGTCGATGGGAACCAAGATCGAGTTATCCTACAGGCTGTTGGGCAGTTTTTTGTTGATTTTGCTTGTCTGGATGATCGTCATGGACGTTACCTGTCCCGGTAGTGGGATGAGCGATGTCGCTACCACTTGTACCCTGTACTCAGGACGGGTTCCGGCACAATGACTTTTGTAGACTTTACGACTTTTTAAAGGAGGCGGGCCTCCTCCACTTTATTTGCCTGTTTTTTTTGTGGGTCGCAAGCTCTTGCGCCGGGGGGAGGAGGGCCTACCCCCACGACGCTGCAACGCGCTTAGTTTTTAGCCTATGAACTTTTTAACTTGTTATTTATTTGTTTTTTTTTATTAGAGACTAATTGGAGGCTATATTGAGTACGGCGACTTATGCTCACGTAAGCAGTCGCCAGAAAGAAATATTCTCCGCATCTCTTCCTTACTTCTTCATCTGTACTGAATACTTCATCCCTTCAACCCTTCACTTTCATTTATATCGCCTCTTTCTTCTTTTTCGCACAATTTACTTACTTCTAAAATTGATTTTTATTTTCTCTAAAGCTCTCAGACACTCTTTCGTGGATAATGTTGATAACACTTCCATGTGATATTCCAAGTTATCGCTCGATTTCTTCGACCTTTACACGTCGACTTTTGAGGATCATACTCTCCACACGGGCCACATTGTCCTCGTTGGTCACGTCTAACGGGCGTCCTGAATGGGGGTCATCTTCAAGGAACTCACGACTATGGCGGAACTCCCTATTCCAGCGAGCAATAGTGGCATAGGAAGGGGCGGTGTCGGTGTACACTGCAACCATGCGTTCATGGATCTCTTTTGCATTCTTGCCTTCAATGGTCAAAAATTTGATCACTGCGCGGTGCTCAACTTTCTCCATTGTTGAAAGATTTGTGACTGATGATCTGCGATCAGCTACTGCTTCTTAAATCGACGAGGCAGGAGCGTGCGGCTGCAGGTTCTGACTTGTCATAACTTGTCCTAACACCCCAACAAACAGCCATCCCCCTTCCTCTGTTTTGCCCTACGGATTCGCAAATCTTATTGACCACCCTTCGTATCACGTAAATTAAAATTGGCCCATCACACGAACGTCATCATATAATGGACTTCACCGAACATTAACCGAATGCCCAATCAAGCAAGAACGACAAGCGAAAGGCATCATCAAAGAGGTCAAGAGTCTATTGCTGTTTCCATGATGAGACCAGCATTTTCTTTCTTTTAATGTCCCCCAGTCTGTCCTAAAAGAGATGGCTTACTTTCTTCATTATTAATAGATTGTGTGAAGGACTGACAAATAGGTGCACACCCTAAGGGACGACAAGAAACGGTCGTGTAAACTATGCTTTACAATACCAACAAATATTAACCGAGAATACACCCTTTCTGTCTTTATATTCCATCTCTTATTAGTAATTTATAGGTGGATATTACATCTAGTTTTATCTTGTATAATTTGCTCCCTGTTGTGAAGAAAAACTTTCAAGATGTCCTTTTCTATCTTATTTCAATTTTGTATTTAATTTTTTCCATTATTTCCTAAATTTCCCTCTTATATTCACTTTAAATTATCAAATCAGACAATAAGAACGTAGAGATTCTAATAGATCAATTTTGGTGCAAAATATGAATAACCAAAGTAAACTATGAAAAGTAGGTAGCGTCGATGTGAAAACAGGAAGCCCAAGACGATAATCTTAATGTATGTTAGAAAGTAAAAAATAGTAATTTGAAAAAGATTCTACCATCAAAGATAAAATTACAATAAAAGAAGTATAAATTTTAATTATGAATCAAGATTTTCAAAGATTTATATAACTGGGAATGAAATTAGTATAACAAAGTGATTTTCAAATGGGTAGGGTTTCAATAAAATATAGCTAATCTACCTTAAAGAATTAATTAAATACCAACTAATAAAACACCTTTGTATGATTAAGGCAAAATATTATTAATTTAATAGTGACGAAAGAGATAAAAACATCTATAACACCAAATTAAAAAAAGATTACAAACTAATCTTAGTAGCTTTTGACCCATTTCGCTAATATATGTCGTACTTAGAGTATTTAGGAGTCACCTGACTTATATAATGTTGTGAACATATATATATATATATATATATATATATATATATATATATATATACATATAAATAAAATTAAAAATCACATGACACGTAATATATGTATAATAGATGTATTTTAAAGGCCCAAAGAAATTAAAACTGGTAATACAACCCGGAAAAACGCTAAGGAAATTACTATTAAGGGGAACATTAAAGCTTAAGAATGAAAATGGGAGATATACTAACAGAAAAATAGGGGCAAACTATTTTAACCGTTATAAGCAAATGAATAAAGGAGTTAGATTCGAACCTGCGTAATTAAGCGCTTTTCGCTAAAATTAACACGATGCTCATCGGTAGAGCTACTATCCTCAACCTCCCAAAAAGTTGATTCAAGAAGATTTTTTAATAACGAAGTGTAGGTTTTTATCATTCAATAGACAAAGACAAGTGTATATCTAGTAGGAGGGGGTACGGGCCTTTTGTTTGTAATAATTGAAAATCACAAGAAACATGATATATAATAAATGTATTTTAAAGGCCCAAAGAAATGAAAACTGGTAACACAACCCGGAAAAACGCTAAGGAAATTATTATTAAGTGTAAAGGCTATCTCTCAACCCGGCTCACACGGCACAAAGGAATATACACACATAAAGTAGACTCTTGACCTCTTTTATGATGCCTTTCGCTTGTCATTCGTGCTTGATTGGGCATTCGGATAATGTTCAGTGGAGGTCATTATATGATGACGTTCGTGTGAATGGACCAATTTTAATTTATGTACTCGTATTTCTTGAACGCGTGTTAACCAACAGTTATAACAAACTGAACTCTTTTATACTTGCACACCATTCTCCTGAGTATTGCTTTACATGAACTAAGAATGAATATTGGTTATTTTATGGAAGAGAATGATCCAACCATAAATAAATAGACGAAATTTAGATTCTGCAAATGCAAATATACAGCTAAAATGGAAAATCTTAAATTTAGTTAGAAATCAAATATTTATTTATTGCCAAAGTACCCAACAAGGAAAACATCCTAGAAAGATTTTCAAATGAAGATCGAAATATTTATGTAAATTAAGTGTATAAGGACTGATATATTGGATAAAAACATTATAAGTCAAATTATTTCCTTAAGCTTCACCTAGATACATTCATAAATGTATATCTAATTAGCGTATGTCTTTTTCAAATTAGGTTAGTAAACACTAATTAATACCACTGTCAACGGGAAGAGAAAATAAACTGTTAACGCTCTACCATATTGAAGTAACATCGGTGCACACATCAGTATGCCCTAATCGACTCTTTAATTGTTATCAGAGGTATGTAGAAGAGCCCTGTCTTCCAGTATTTATGAATTGGTAGGCTTAATTCAAGGTAACAATATTTATTCTTACAAAAAGCGAGAGCAAAGAAGTGCTAATAGGAAATCGAAAAAACACCTAATTTTCACAAAATATCAATTAGACGATGAGGTAAATTCAGAATACCCAAAGATTTAGGTTATATAAAACATTATCGAGGCCAGGGAAGCAAATAAAAGGAGTATAATTTTAATCAGTTCCTTGTATAGGCCGAAGAGTCTCTAGATGTTAACACGTTCAAAATGTTTAACGTGCACAAATAAATGATCATCTAGGTATTTTTTTTATGTATTTATAGTCTATAACCAGCTGTGTAATAAGAAATCTCTTAAGTAAATATAAAAATATATTGCATATTTTGCATCGTTTTTTTATCGGTCTTTGGTTCATTGCGAAAATTTTGAATTATTTCATAATTTGAATTAGTTTCTCTATAAATATAATATTTCCCAAAGAATTTAAATTCATTTTTTACCTCACTGATAAATGAAATTGAGACTGCACGAAAATTTAGCCAAGCATTATTTTATTTTGGGGGATTTAGGTAGAGAACCTTTAATAGTTTTAAGTACGTGTGGTTGTATAAAAAGGCAGAATGACGGATTTTATTTCAAGGTAATATTTTAAGATATTAATAGTTTACTATTAACATTTGTTGTTAGTTTTTTTTTCGAAGGTGAGGTAGATTTTGTTGGTGAAGAGGTATAGATTAAACTTGGTAAAGTGAGAATAGAAGTTAGCAAAAATGATGTTGATCCATATTCCAGCTCTCAAGCCTTTGGGTGGAAAAGAACCTATCCGGCCATTCCATAACTGACCTTAAGTCAGCCATTAATTACTTCATTTGACCAGGATTATATACTTTTAGAAATTATATACTGATTGGCCAGTGTCAGCTTTATATGGAGCAAAAGAACATTCCATTTTCCACAATCAATGAGGAAATGAGTGCATTCCCTGCTCTAAGTTTTTGAATGGTCTGCCAACCTTTGCCTCGACTTAGGGACTACTGGAATTAGAAACTGTAAATGCGTTGCACATCATATAGCTGAAAGAAGATAGGAACAGATAAGGTCAGCACTTGTTGATATTATTGATGAAGATGATTCTATGTATGATAGAGCGTACAAAGTTAGACCATTTTTTGATCATTTGAAAAAACTGTTTTCGATGAACACATACATAATTAAATTGAAATCACGGAATGTAATGAGGCAATGAGTAAAATCTAATCCTTTTAAAATGGTGCCTTAAAATGTGGTTCCGACGTGATACCTCATTAGGGTATCTTTTTGAAGCAGACCTCTACACTGAAAAAAAAACAGCCGGAGCTTAGTTTTGGAGAGACTCTCGTATTGCAGCTTATTCAAGGTTTGCCTAACCTAGGAATTGAAATTTCCATTGACAATTTTTTTAACACTCCTCCTTTACCTCACATTTTAAAAACTAGTGGCAGCAACTGATAGGGTACCGATCGTTCGAACAGAAAACATATGTCAAAAATCTTGAAAGATGAAAAATCAATGTATCGCGGAGATAATGACATGGTTTATGCTGATCGTGTAAGCTGCTTAAAGTGATAGGTTAATATATCTCTCATGCTTCTCTCTAACTACCTTTCTCCAATGGACATGTCAGAGGTCACAAAAAGTGAGAGAAAAATCCGATAAATTTCAAAAGGCTAAAAATACGAAAACCAGAAATTGTCAGAATCTCCTTATTAACATGAGTGCTGTTGGCGTAATGGGACAAAAAGTGTCATAAGAATTTAATAAATAAATCAAAGGGAAATTTATTTTGAAACTATTTTTTAATCCCATGAAAACTGAGGTGTACAATATAGACTTTATCTACGAAAGAGTAATGATGACCAAGTTTCCTAATGAAAAAGAATCAAGGATTTCTTGATATTGGAATAGCTGTGACTACATATTTGCTAGGTGAATATACAGGTGGACAAAGCTAGGTTCGAGTTCAGTTCACCTACTATTAGATTACAAGCTTTTGTTTTGCCATCCTAAAGCTCTTTTCATCAGATGATTAAAAGTGGTGAGCGATGAAGATGTAAAGGTTGCACTTGCAGCAAGAGTGAAATCAAATTAAAAACTATTGCTCTAGATGTCAAGTTTTCTTATTTTTTACCATTAATCAACACTTTTTGCATGACTAAGGCCTATATATATATATATATATATATATATATATATATATATATATATATATATATATAGTATGCCCTGCGAGAGTATTCCGTTCATTGTCAATTTTGACCAACCCCAAAGTGTCAAACAAATATTTTATTCTTAATGACGTTTAGACCGCTTTCACATCACTTCTCAGTCAGCTTTTGACTTTCAAAATCTTTGTATTCATTAACAACCAAACAAAAATTCTAAACCAAATCTATCTCACAGTTACATTATTCTTTTTCCTTAAATTAAACGTTCGGTTAAATGATCGCAGTTTTAAGATGTATGGGTATATTCAGAATGAATTGGAGAATATACTCAAGAGGATATGGTTTATATACATCTATGGATCGTGTAAAAAACGCTAGAAGTTGCAAATGCCGGCATTAGGTGTAATGAAAGGAGTAGGTGGAGAACTGGAGACAGGTTAATTTGTTTTCCTGAAAATTGTCAACATTTTGTAACTTATTGGGAGCACTTCCTGCTAATGAGCTTCTTCAAAATCCTGTCTTGTGATTAGACACGTTCCCATCTCTGGCTGCATAAATTAATTAATCTCAGTAATATCGATTAAATACTTAATGTTACATAATAAAATTGATGGGCAATAGTGACGATTTCTAATTTGACGGCCTCATTATCTGTTATTTAAGTTAAATTTATAGTGTGTGATATATATTGAATGAGGACCATTTTCTTAGATAAAATAGATTCAGGAATTAATTCAAGGCATTTTAGTAAATTTGCTAATTTAAAGCATATGTATATGTAATTTAAGAGAGTTAAATGATTCAAGTGAATCGCATTTATGAGGTTTATGTTTTTTTCTGGATTTAGAAATTATTGAGTTTTAAGACAGATAGCTGATTTAATGATTTGGGTGATAAAAAGAAATTAGGTGATTTGCGTGTTTCAAGGATTTGGGTGACAAAGGCATTTAAGTGATTTGGGTGATTTACTGCATTTAGTTGATTTAAGCGATTTAACGAGGCATTTACTTAAGTACCATGAACACAATTGGAACATATGTGTAGACCTTAAGATGGTCAACTTCCTTCTTGGCCAGCAGAATGGATATACAAGGTTTCTATGCTATATCTGTATTTGGGCAGTCGAGCTTGTGACAAACACTGGTCCCCAAAAGATTGGCCGGTTCGGGAAACTTTGGAAGCAGGAATGCCAAACATTGTTAATGAGCCAATCGTAAGTCGAGAGAAGATCGTTTTCCCTTCACTTCATCTCAAACTAGGGCAGATTAAGCAGTATCTCAAGGCATTTGAACACTGACAATGTTTGTTTTAAGTTCATAGTATGGGCGTTTTCTGCTTTGTCATACGAAAAAATAAAATCATGAGTATTTGATGGTCCCGAAATCCGAACACTTCTGAGTGATTCTAGATTCGTGAACACCAACAATAAAAAAGAGAAGGCAGCCTGGCTCTCATTTTCTGCCGTTGTTCGTAACATCTTGGGAAACTAAAAAGCGCATAAATACGAGGATCTGCTTACTAATATGCTATTAGAATATCGTGATCTGTGATGCAACATGAGTGTGAAGCTGCATTTCCTAAATAGTCATTTAGACCAATTCCCAGAGAATCTGGGAGCCGTGAGCGACGAACAAGGGGAAAGCTCCATCAAGATTTAATGACGAAGGACGAGCACTACCAAGGTCACTGAAATAGACACATGATGGCGGACTACTGCTGGACGTTTGGAAGAGATGAGCCAGAGAAGACTTACAAAAAAAAGAGTTCAAAACGCAAATTTTTGCCCGATTGAAATCAAGAAGAGATCCTCCAGCCTGATGTAAGGTCATTAATAAATTAGCATCTATTTGATTACAGTATTTGTGATCCTAATGTGTAATTCACATTTCTTCTCATATGCAATAAAATGTTTGTGCAAAAAACCTGCTTTACTATCAATAACGAAAAAGGATGATTCAAAATGACTTCAGGGCATTATGATATGCGTGATAAAATGAAAATTAATGTATAATATTAGTTATTTCTATTACGAAAAATCTGTATCATTTAGAGAGTATCTGATTTCAGATTTGAATTCAGGATGCTTGAATTAGGTAGGAAAATGTCCTTTTCAATTCACCAAATATATTGTTCCCCAGTGTTTTTAAGAGCAGATACTGCAAAGATTGGAATATAAAAATGGATCGATAAAAAGACGGGGATAAAGAAAATAATAAAAAGGAAACGGATTAACCTAGATTTTTAAAAGTGAGCAATAAAGTGATAATACAATTGAAGAGGAAATAAATTAGATATAAAAAATATTGAATCAAAATTGATACTAAAATCAATAGAATAAACTTCTTTTGATAGTAAAAAATTACCGATAACATTACATATGACTGCAGTGAATTAAGAAATGCGGATATAATAAGGAAAATAGCAAAAATTGGAGACAGAAAAAATAAGAGGATACGAAGAGCGAGGACAAAAATGAAAGATTATAAGAGATAAAAAAATGCATGGTCAACAAAGGAAAGTTGCTAGAAATTAGGGGATTCTAAAATTGTGGTAATAACAGAGAGAAAACTAAAAGACCTGAGAAATCTAGCATTGAACTAAAAAGAATGAGATTAAAAAAAGAGGGAATAAAAGGAAAGATACTGAAATGTAAGAAACACAAATGACAGTATTATTATATAACGAAAGGAAAATTGATAAAGCTACGCAAATGCCTCGTTAAATCACTGAAATCAATTAAATGCAGTAAATCACCCAAATCACTTAGATGCTTTTTGTATCCCAAATCCTTAAATCACGCAAATCACCTAATTGCTTTTTATCACCTAAATCATTAAATCATCTATCTATCTTAAATCTCAAGAATTTCTAAATCCAGGAAATAACAGAGACCTCATAAATGCGATTCACTTGAATCCTTTAACTCTCTTACATTACATATACATTTGCTTTAAATTAGCTAATTTACTTAAATGCCTTGAATCAATTCCTGAATGCCCTGTTACACGTCTTTCATCCTTAAAATTTTTTAAATGAATCAACTCTAGGATATTACACTTCTCCATTAAATGCCTTTAATTGCTTAATTCCAACTTTGTACCTAAAAATTGAATTATTACTTATTCTTCTTGATAGAATGTTTCCAAGGATATCCATCATGACTTTCATACAAACATAGAACATAATCTCGTATAAAATCTTTTGGAGCATTACAATAATAACTTTTACTTGCCAAATAAAGAGATGAGAAGGGTGGATAAGGTGAAAGTAGCTAGATGCAGGAAATAATATAAAGGATTGGTTGCAAGGGAGTGTGAAGCGATATGAGAGTCTGAGGGTTTGGGAACGAATGTAGAATTAAGGTATTTGGAGAAGGGAAAGTTAGGAAGGGCAGCAAATGGTAGAATGCTGAATTGGAAGAGCTAGTGAAAGAGCAGCGTGAACTGTTCAGCAGGTATTGACAGAACAGAGAACAGAAACAAGGGAAGTTTTCGGAAGAAGCGACAGAAAGTGAAAAATAGAGAAGCCGAAATGAAGAGAGAAGCGAATGATACGTGGGGTGAAAGAGTGTCTAAGAGCTTTAGAGAGAATAAAAAGCAAATTTAGAAGGAAGTAAATTGTGCGAAAAAGAAGAAAGAGGCGATAAAATTTAAAGTGAAAAGTGAAAGGGGTGAAGTATTCAGTACAAATGAAGAATTAAGGAAGAGATGCGGAGAATATTTCTTTCTGGCGACTGCTCACGTGGGCATAAGTCACCGTACTCAATATAACATCCGACTAGGCTCTATTAAAAGAACAAATAAATATCAAGTTAAAAATATCATAGGCTAAAAACTAAAAAAAACAAAAGGTGACAAGAAGAAACCGCGCTCCAGCGTCGGGGGTAGGCACTCCTCCCACCTGGCGCAAGAGCTTGCGACCCACAAAAAAACAGTCAAATATAGTGGAGGAGGCCCGGCTTTTTCAAAAAGTCGTAAAGTCCACAAAAGTCAGTGTGGTGAAACCCGTACTGAGTACAGGATATAAGTGCTAGCGACCCCGCTCCTTCCACTACCGGGACAGGTAACGTCCGCAAAGATCATCCAGACTGGCACAGTGAACACGAATCTGCCGAACAGCCAGGGGGATAACACGATCTTCGCAATAAGGCGCAGGATGGCGCTCCATCAAATGGCAGTGCGTCCGGCGAGTGTGTCCAATTCGGAGACGACAGAAAGTAACCTCAAGCCGTCGCGTCATTGGCAGGTAGGTCCATGGTAACAGTCGCGGCGCAATGGCATGCAACTTTTAGTTCCCATCGACCGTCTTCCATCTTCTTTTTCCAAGCAGCGAAACACAGGTCTGGTCGCCCATTCCTCGCACACTATTTGGGTCCCTCATCGCCGCACTAATGAGAATTTGTTAAATTTGGACGATAGTAAAGAAGTACAGCTGTCCTGTCTTAGAAAAGGTGGGATGTCATCAGAGAGAATTAGAGAGAGTAAAACAATTAGCAAAGAGAGTGCAAAGGGCAAAAAATGGAAAGTCAGCGTTTTTTGGATTGGATGACAAGTGAGATTTTGAAAGTGGGGAGAAAGTGCGTAGTAGAGTGGTTGGTGAGATTGTTGAATGTATGTATAGACCGAGTGTGTGTTCTGAAAGGTTGAAGAAATGCACATATTGTTCATATTTATAAAGAGAAAGGGTGAAAGAACTGAGTGCGGTAGTTATTGAGGTAGATGTATGTTCAGTGTGCCTGGAAAAGTATATGGACGAGGTTTGAATAAAAGAGTTATAAGCAGCACGAAAAATCTGATTATAGAGGAAGAAAGGGGCTTTGGGCAGGAAAAAAGATGTGTGGATCAGATTTTTACTCTAAGGAATATATTTCAGAAATACTTAGAAAGAGATGAAAGTGTGTTCATGGCATTTATGGAGCTAAAAAAAGCGTATGATAGGGTGGACCGAAAGGGGATGTGGAATGTGTTTAGAATGCTTGGTATTGAATGTACAGTAATAAGAGCTATCAAAAGCTTTTGTGAGGACTGTAAAGCTTGTGTGAGGGCTGTAAGAAAGAAAGGTGACTAATTCAGTGTAAACACTCGACTCGGATAAGGATGCATGATGCCACCCTGGCTGTTCAATCTGTTTATGGATGGCATGGTGAGAGAGGTGAATGCAAGAGTAGGAGGTAGGGTTGCAGCATTAGCTATTGAAACTGAATAGGTGTACGATCAAAAACAATTGTTGTTTGCGGATGGTAAAGTGCTAGTGTCTACCTCTAAAGAGAAATTACAGACACTAGTCGATGCATTTAGGATTGTGTATGACAGAATGAAGCCTTGTGTAAATGAAGGATAAGCAATAGGGAAGGAATGAGTAGGCTGCAGGTGAGTATAAATGAGAAGAGGCTAGAGGAAGTGCAGAGATTTGAGGAACTCGGTGTGGATTTAGGATCCGATGGAAGGAGTAAAAATGAAATAATATCGATCCAACTTGGATAGGATTCATTAACCTATTAACCTATAGGAAGATATATCAAGAAGAAAGAAAAAATGAGACCTTCGATAAGAACTATTATTGTAGATAGATGGGTGAGGAGGGGCTTAAAAGCATCTCCTCATTTCATCTGTTTATTTGACTTAGCTTGTACACTCTTTCTTAAAACACTTTTCGAACGGGTGGAAGGTTATGAAATTTGAGACCCTTCCATTTCAATTCGCCTAATTCCACCGCTTTCCCTAATAAGCTATTTTCGTAAAAGGAAATGACTCAATAATTCCGCATGGAGATGAATTTGTATTTTATTATTCCTGATAGTGATGATTCTTAATGCGATTGACATACAACAGGAACAAAATACAACAAGGACTCATGTTCGTTGGATAAATGCACTAATAAGACAAAACACAAATCAGATTCGCAAACTAAGAAACAAACATTCACTTTCTCTGATCAGAGATATCTGATTCAAGTATAAGGCAAGAGTTGATTTAATTACTCAAATGCAAAAAGAAAACAAGGTAGTATTAGATCGGCATGCCATGAAGAAGATACGGTTTTTGTTGAAGGGAATAAAATGGAAACAGTTTTCTTTGATCTCTTAGTCACACAGGCCTAAATAACTTCTCTTAGTTTTTTCATTTGCTTTTTTGGGATAAGGATCTTTTGTGAAGATTTATTTAACATAACTGCACTCTCTTTGCGTTTAAGATGGTAAGAAATAATGTCGATAAATACTAAATCGTCCATGCCTTCTTCATTCTCTTTAGTTTATTTTTTACAAATTTAAAAACATATTACATTTTGCTTTAAACCCATCACTGAAAAACTATAAACAATCTCGCCAGATTCACCTTTCTAGAAGATAAATCGATTCTTCTGGTTACATGTTGTACCAAATTTGGTTCATTATTTTTCTTCAGTCATATGTAACTATATGTAAAAAAAATTTTTATTATAGTGTATAGAATGCAGTCTTTCTGATATAAATCATTAAA
Source organism: Ceratothoa steindachneri (assembly GCA_963969495.1). Taxonomy (NCBI): domain Eukaryota; kingdom Metazoa; phylum Arthropoda; class Malacostraca; order Isopoda; family Cymothoidae; genus Ceratothoa; species Ceratothoa steindachneri. Next base: position 196,456,969 of record OZ018317.1, read on the forward strand.
TTTTTCAAGGTGCAAAAACCTCATTAGTTCTTGTGATAAGCGTCTCATTTCTATGGATATGCAATTCTATACTGTAGCCAATTTAAAAGTTCAGCCCCAAACCATTGCAATTAAAATTCATCCCACATCTTTTTGGTTGTTTGATTAGGATAGCTATTCAAACCTAATCGAATGTTCCATTTACTGATTTTCTATACTTATTCCAAATTTTCTAACTCAAAACATGCATACATTGAATCTAATAATTATTTAAAATATTGATTTTTCCAAACTTATCCAGTTCTTTTGGAGATTCTTAAAGTAATTGTAATTTTTTATTTGGCATTTCCAAGCATAACACATTCGGAAAATTTGCCTGCTTTGAGGATTTCCATTTTTCCACAAATTAGAGTGGATCGTCCACAATAAGAGGAACAAAACACTCTAGAATGTGTTGTCCTTCAATTCTACATTGTCACGTATATACACTTTCAATAATACCTTAAATCTAATGTTATGACGTTTCTCTCAATAAATAACAAAACTTAATGGATTGAAAGGTTAATTGCCAAAGAAGGATTAACACGCACAGAGTTTGTAAGGAAAGATCTGCAAAGAAAGGTCTGAAGCTGAAGCCAAGAGGAATGTGTATGAATAGCCGGAGATTCAGTTGCGTGCGTCATGGACGGAGGGGCATAATGCTTGGCCTTTTGGCTGGGATAGTAGAGAATACTCCATGAATTAAGCGTCCGGTCGTTCAAGAAAGTGTCTGCCGCTAAAAGATACCCGAACCGACGAAGGGCCGAGTTTTCGCGCTGTAGTGCGCCGCGACGTCGAGCAAGGATAGCTGGAAGGTGTGAAGGCTTTACTCTGTCTGGGAATTCGGTGCTCTCTCCAGACTTTTTTCATAAGCGGAATAGAAGTGAAACTTCTTCCTAAAGTTATTCAGAAGAGCTTAGACTTAAATTGGGTGTGAAGAGCTAGCCCCACAAAGGAAACAGTTTGCTCGTTGAAAGAAAGAAACTTCGGGGTAATTGTGTGTTGCCGTCACGGTAAATGTAGGTGTCAAACTTCTCCCAGAACCTACCCCTCCTTCAGAGTCAGAGGTTAAACAGGAGCTCCCTCTGCGGACTAGCCAAGACGTAGCTAGGTAAGCGGTTTTGGCTACCCACACCAGGAGCCAAATAATCGGACAGGCACTTCGAGGAAGAAGTCCGATTTGAGCCACTTTTTTTTCTCGTCTTCGTGATCTGGCATAGGATCATTATATCATCGGTCTAGGATTACATTCTCTTTCGGTAACCTCGGGCGGCTGGACTAAGTACGATCATCGTTACCAGAAGAAGATCACCGTCATTCTCAAAAATACTTCCGAACTCAAAGGTATCGTTAAAGTGAATTATCCCCTCCCCTAACTTCACCAATTTATTGGTTAACTAGAATTCCCTTCGGCAGCCCATAACCGCAAGTATTAGAAGTGATTGATTCAGTGCTTATTTCAATAATATTATCCCATTCATTCTGTAGGGGGCCATTAGGACGCAAGCATCCTAGTGAGTAATTTTTCAAGTGTAATCCGAACGATATTATGTAGACATACTTATTCAGTGCAAATATTAATTCTATTTATACCTATATACGCTGTTTCATAATTCGAATTCATGTACAAGAAAAATTATTTTTGTATCTGTGTGTTAAACTATTTTGGAAGATCCTTTGGCAATTAATTATTGAGCATGTCCTCCCATGACTGTCTTTTACTGAGTGTTGACACAATCGGGTGATCATTATTTTAATTTTTATCAAAAGGGAAGCACCAAGGTTATTTTTATTCACCAGAAGTGGCTACGGTAGGTGCATTGGATACATTTTACCTCCGCTTCACTTTGGTGCAGTAATAAAATATATGTCCAGGAAGTGGGACTGGGATTACCCACTCATTAAACCTCGACATATATATACATATATATATATATATATATATATATATATATATATATATAGAGAGAGAGAGAGAGAGAAAGAGAGAGAGAGAGAAAGAGAGATATTGATTGATATAGATACGAGTATATATGGATGCGAGGATGAAACTCAATACGCCGTGATCACACAAAATTTTTCTTGTAGAGACAGATTAGTCGCATCTGTATTTAATTCAGGGTGCTTCATCACCTTCTTCCACCCAGTTTAAAAACGCTGCCCCACTCCTAGGTGGCAGGCAAGTGCATCTGCCCCTCTTGGTGTACAAGTATATCTCTCTTATTTCCCGTTCGCCTCGGCGATGCCCAAAAGTATCAAGGTTCATGTTTGCTTAAGCCGCGTCCGATACCCCATTGGTACGCCCTCGCTGCGCGCAGCTCTCTGTCAACCATGGCTGTGTCTCCTATTTAAAGCGATTTCTGCAAATCCTCAGCAGATAGAAAGAACCCGAACTTCTTGCTGTCCAAACCCTGGTATCACTCTAACCTGAAGTGGTCCCCTTTGCCTTTCGATCTCGTCAGAGGAAGATTACGGAAACAAGTTTACGCCCCGGAAGATTGTCCTGGGTTTCACTCGTATCCCTACATTGGTTAAGACTTCCTCCCGTTTCGCAGACGAATCTCTATTTGTGATTACTTGTCACTGGAGCCGAGGTAATCTCAAACCCCTTGGGAGTCTCTCTGGACGCCTCCGCATCAAGACCCCATAAACGAAGACCTAGCGATTGGTCTTCAACCTACCCAGTTCATCTTCCAGAAGTAATCAGGAGTCCTTTTCTCGTAGTTCCCACCTCTTCGTTCCTACTGCTGAGGAACAATTCTTCATTTGGTATAACGCCAATAAAATTGGTAAATCGTTCATTCAATCTAACTTATGGATCACTTATATATTTTCCAGGACCTAATTTCATTGATATTTGCCTTTGATAATATTCTTTTGTCGTATTGATTAGTCTTTAGATTTTCATATTTATCTCGGCCCTTGTTTTAATTATTTGTATTAGAGTTTATTTTTGTAGAAGTGTTTATCTTTCGAATAACCCTTTAGATGAATCCAGCAAACGTATTCTCATTTGAAGAGCCAATCTAATAATATCGCACTTTAAGTAGAAAGGCCTTACCTTTCCCCAATTCAATGGTAGTTCTTGCGAAGCGTCCTAGTGGCTGCCTGTGTTACAGTAGTGTATACCTTTAGAGACTTTTTAGTCACACACATTCGTCTCAAGTTAATATGTATATATATATTGTTTTACTAAAAATATACAAATCTCCCCATTCTTTCATAAACTAATTTGGAATAATAAATGCCTTTATTCATGTTAAGTAATAGTGTTTCAGATTGGGTAAAAGTATAGATGGCCTTTTCTAATTGGATGCGAGTAAAAATAACCAAGCTGATTCGTGGAAAAGCCCAACCAATTGTAAAATTCGCGAGTATATCTTTTTGCGTTCATTTCTGCTTAATATCTTATTAATGTAAACGCATTAATACCCAGCGTTGTCCGGGATTATAAGTCTTATCGGAAATAAATACAGATGCATATTAATTGAAATTCTTATATTGTGGGCAAAAAATATTTTCATTTTCTAATGATTATTCAAAATTTGTGGGACAATTACATTATCAGGAGAGTTGCGGACTCTTCCTATCATATAATAATTTTACTCGTGCTCACACCGTCCCAAATTTGATTCACATTTTCCGACATCATTTGCAATTTTAATCTTATTCAAGGCGCCATCTCCCGTAAATAGATCATTCTGAGTGGTGAAAACCTTGTAAATCTCAAAGAGCTGCTGTTTCCTGTCTGCGTACAAATCCACACATATGTACATACAGAGGCAGTATCATATAATATATGATTCCTTTTATCTATATCTCTTCTACTTATTTAATGTCATCGTCCCAAATTTGATTCACATTTTCCGACATCATTTGCAATTTTAATCTTATTCATGGCGCCATCTCCCGGAAATAGATCATTCTGAGTGGTGAAAACCTTTTAAATCTCAAAGAGCTGCTGTTTCCTGTCTGCGTACAAATCCACACATATGTACATACAGAGGCAGTATCATATAATATATGATTCCTTTTATCTATATCTCTTCTACTTATTTAATGTCATCGATTTAATAATGATTATTTGATGATTTAAGGACAAGTTTGAGTCTCTAAAATTTCATTGAAAAATATTTATTCCTTACCTTGTCATTGTCAGTTACTTAAATGGGAATAATCTCCCACAAGACCATGATTGGAACGTCATTAAAATTGATTGACCACATTTTTCTTCCTTTATTCGTTTGTTAAAATATAAAGTAATCTATCAGCACGCTGGACGTGGTTCATCATTTACTTCTTCCATCATTTCGATTAACTTGCGCCACACTTAGCTGATACTTCGTAGCTATTTAAAAGTCAATAGGATAAGGTTAAAAAGTACACACACTTTTATGCCTAATTCACGGAACTCAATTTTGCAACGAGCTAAGTTTTCAGATAATGATAGGTTGGTTGTGTGAGATATATTTTAATTATTGTAATTATTCATTTATTTTAATATATTCAGGCTAAGCATATATATACCTATACAAGGACAGTAAAAATTTATATATATATATATATATATATATATATATATATATATCTAATATTAACTTACAATTTAATTCATTTATCATAAACATCATCATCATCATCATAATCACTTCACTAACTCTATAATTTAAGAAGGGGTTTTATGAGTATTTGAATAATAATTTCATCTAAGTTTGTTTATGACTTAGTTGTTTTTTTATCAAAGTTATTTCTAATAATTCTTTTGTAATATCAAAAAACAAAATGGTGGAGTTCAGAAAATTTATAAAAATTTAACCATGGCTGCTTTTCTTTAGATTTTACATTTTATTCTTAGTAGCAAACCGCCAGTGGCGAAACCATTACTTGATTTATCTTAAGATATGCAAATTTACATTTTTATTATTTATATTAAATGAAAAATTAATTATCTTTCCGATGCTTAGAAATATATCCGGTTGGAGCTGCATATATTAGAGTGTCGTTATCTTTATGCACAAACATGCATTCGGAGAATGAGGAAACTCAAAATATAAAACATTTGTAAAATAAAGAGAGAAAATACATTGAAATATCTTTGCTCGTTGGAATTACTTCTAATTTAAGAAAGGTTTTCTCTAGCGATAATTTAGGTTACAACGGGAGAGGCAATTCTTCAGAATGTAGTTGATATTTATTAACAAAGTATACGGTTAAAATAACATATCAATGTTAAATGATTAACGATGGAGTAGCAGCAATGATAGAAATGGTATTTTGATTTTAATTTAGTAACAGGTCTGCATGTATTGCAGCTACTATATTAGTCATTGCCTTATTCTTTGATAGACGTTAGTTGATATCAACTATGGCCTATCAATTAGCTGCTCTTTTAAAATGAGGATAAACTATAAGGTCTAAACTTGAGGCCTTGATCAAGTAATTAAACAAATGTGTGGAAGCAAAGAGTACATAATATATCATTTAAAATGATTAAGCCCATGTTTAAGTTGATAATATGCTGCTTATATTTGATTAACGCGTTTGATGCCGAGTAAGAGTTATCTCGTACTCGGCAATATATAATTTTGCAAGATACGATAATACTTGTAGTAGTTCGTTTCTTATGTAGCGCGTTCATAATCAGCTTGAATGTGAAACTATCTTTCTGAATATGTTATGGCAACCCGAATTGACACTATTATTTCTCTCAATGATACGAGATAACTCGTAGATGTCATCTGCCATAAAAAATGGTAGGTAATATATCTATATCTTAGGGCCGCAGGCTAAGACACCGTTGTTAAGGAGAAGTAGAATGTACCAATCGTCATTTACAAAGAACGTATTAAAACAATAATAATTGATCATTTCATATGATTGGAAAAATATTTTGAGAAATGGTTTCTCAGCAAAGTAACTAAGCAAACAGAATAGAGAGAAAAATCAAAATAGATAAAAAACTGACTAATTAGCTGAAATTCCTTGTAGTATTTAATGTATTCTCTCACTTTCTTTACTAAATTAGAACAACTTTTGTGGGAATACAAAAAGAGGAATTTTAAATAAATTTGTAACGCTTAGCAGCACTAATCTTTGACAAAGTTGCAGGTAACTAATTTAATGCTCTTTCGTTCATCTCAAAATCAAAATTTTGTCAGGAATTCGCCAAATACATTTCCATGTGTATTATTTAACTCCTATCTGCAAGAAGCGTAAATCAATATGTATTAAGATAAACAGTGTGAGTACATACAATGTGTTATAAATACCATAAACATTGCGTAAATGATGATCACAAGAAAAAAGTTAGGGTATGGCAGGGTATTAGATAATAAACATAAAACTTGCTATTAGTGCTTCCAAACAAGCGTCGTGCTACCCATTTTAGTATATAATTTCGTTGGGTGTCTTCCTTTCTGTCTTTACAAGACCATCACTTATGTTGCACTACATAGAAACGATTTTATTTCATATTTATCACCTAACCTAGGCGACCATTACAAATTTGCGGTCTGAGTTCCTAAACAAGATTTACAGGAATAATAATTTGTTCTGTTCAATATCAAATTAATGAATCCAAGTCACTGTCTACACCAAATTTGTTTGCTTATTCATAATTAATAACCGAAAAGTTCTCTATCTTCAAATGTTTCAATTTAAATTTATATTTTTTTCTTTACTTTCATCATCGCACAGTTTGTTTTCTCTACTCTATTTTTGTCAAAATAAACCTAGAATTACTTAATTTCTATAATCAGCTAGTTTATGAATTATAGGCATTTTAAGCCGTTCTCTTGCTGCTGAGAAATTTAAAATAAGAAACTCTGACTAAATATTGAAATTTTAGGAAATTTTAGCCAATATACATATTAAAAAAGACAAAACCATCTTTTATTTGCCCGAACATTTTCTCTACAAATGAATTTCAGTATTTATACTTTTCTAGCAAAAGATTTACAAGCATAATTTTAACATTTAACTTCTTTTTATATTTATGAGAAACAAAACTTTGATTTAAAGGTGTGCTATATTTCTAGATAAGTTTACTCTTTTTTTTATGAGCCACATTCGAATTAAATTTATTTACATGAGGATATTGCCTTAATGGATTCTATTCAAATTGTTTGTGTCTGAGATTGTATTTATACCTTGGATCTTATGTATCAGTCTCTTTCTTCTTTTACTAGTCAGGTACAAGTAAATGGAATGCAAATCTTACAATGTAATAAAGTGTTCTAACTTTAATATTTCAGATCTGCCATGCTTTTCTCTTTCACCTATTGAGTATAGGAGATGTTTGGTAATTTATATTTAAATGTAGTATCTTACATCATTGAGAAAAAAAATCATGTAGCAAATAACAATAAACAGAGAGTGTTCTTAAGATATGCATAATTTAGGCAAGAAAATATGCTGGGGAAACTTAACAAAAAAATAGTATTAAATGTTAGTTTAAACTAGAGGGTATAGCCTGATTATAAATCTATTTCAATGAAATCCGGCAGAGGTTTAGAATATTTACACGATTTCCTGTTTATTAATAAATTAAAATAACCAAATAAAATTTTCCAGAAATTCACAAACTGGTTACAGCCTGCCTGCATGCTCCCACACCAATTCCTCACGATGGAGATGCCGGCTCCAATTTCCAATGGCCTTTGATATAAGTCATATACCCATTGATTCCCTTGCCAGAATCCACGACATCTGGAGATGATGGCAAATTGGAGGCCACTGCAGCTATAGAAAAGGCACCAGAAGTTTCCCCTTTCTGTTCAAAATCCTAATGAGGTAGCAAGGGCTCCACAGACTCACAAGGAGAGGATAGACTTTGTCCTTCGGTGGCATGAAATGAATAGTTAATTCAAGGACACTATATATAATTTAAACGAATATGCATAGAGTAGATCAATGTTTTTGTTTTATGGTTACCACATTTAACAACTTTGACAGCTAGACACATTTATATTGAAATTAGTAGTCATTAAAAACATGAAATCAAAAGATAGGTTTTAAGTATTTGTCGTGGTATTAGAGCCGAGTGTTTAAGTAGGTTTTTTAAGTACTCTAATAACTCCCTTACTTCGTTTTCTCTAAGAGTGCAATAATTCTTTGCTTTATTTAATCTTTTGCTTTGAATCTTTAATCAGGCAGGATATCTATTGCCTTGTGCAGCGTGTCTAGGATTTAGTTAAAAAACTCTAACCAAAAATATACTTTTAATTACAACAAAAAAATGAAATATTAAAAACAAACTGTACATCTACAAAGAAACTAATAAAGGGGTCTAAGTGAAAATTACTACTTTAAAAATGAATCGTAAGCGAGGGTTGACCCCCAAGCTCACTTTAATACTGAGCGGTAATTGAGACATATAATTAAATATGGATGGCTTTACCTTTAAAATAAAGCGACCCCGAATGAGGAACGACCTTGACGGGGGATCTTATGGAGGTGGGAGAAGGGGTTTGAGGTGCGACGCGCAGATACTCGTCTAGCGGGAAGACAGACTCGGATAAAACAGCTGCCTTCGATGAAAGGGGCAAATGGTGCTTAGCACTGTATTTTAATTTTGCGATTTAAGTAACGGGACCGTGGAGGTATGCTTCCCTAATCTTCGGGTTACTCTTGAGGTGCTTTATCACTGACAAGCGATGACCAAATAGTGAATGCTTTAAAGAATAGGGGGGGGGGGAAGTTAACTTTGAGTATTCCTCAATGGTGAAGAATATCTGTGGTTTTAGTTAAAAATAGTGATAGGGTGTTTCTCTGACGAGAGAACTATGAGAGTCATTCTCAATAAAAAGGTTGACTCTTCGGTGTAACCACCAGGAATAGCCTCAGGACAAACTTCTTCTCTGCTTGATTCCGTTTGTGCCAGGCTCTGTTGCTGTATGTTGTCGTTTCGATATCTAACTCGATCTTCTCAGTTATTCTTCAGCTATCCATATATATATATATATATATATATATATATATATATATATTTATAATAACAATAACCACTGGAGGTAGGGGAAGCGGGGATGAGGGCCTATGTTTAAGCCTCTCTCCTATAACGATACTTTTTCGAGGGTAGTCACTTAGCCCTAAAGGCATCTTCTGTCTTTCGTCTCAGCTCCTACAATTTCATCTCTTAGGCGAAACTAGATCTCAAATCTTAGGGAAAACAATGAGCCTGTTTATTCATTTTATTCCACCTGCTCTATTAAATCTGAATTTTTTGGCATAGCGTCTTATCGCGGGGGTAACCAAACTGGGTATCTTTTTTTTAAAGTGTGATATCGATTTCCCCACAGTATTAAATAAACACGAAACATCATCACTCATAATAAGACTTCATTGAAGAGTTCTGGTAAACAAATCCTGTTACACAGAGACTAAGAGAACTTATATTCGTATGTACCGGGTGACGACCAAAGCACGGGCCCCAAATTTCGATAGGGCTCATTTCTTAATTTCTTGCAAGGATTGAATGAAATTTTGGTGATAAGTAGTTTATTGTGTTTAAAAACATCATATCAAAAGATGAGAGTCATTGGACTTTTCTTCTTTATTGTAGAGCACGTGTTCGAGATTATCTCCATCTAGCTTTGTGCATTTCTTGAGGCGCACACAAAGTGGTCCATGACGTCTTTAATAAGAGACCAACTAATGGCTCTGATCTCTACCCTGATGGCTTCTTTAAGTACCTTGAGGGACCTGTGTCACCCTGTGTACACTTTGTCTTTAAGTTAGCTCCAGAGAAGGTAATCTGGGGTGCTAAGGCCTGAACTGTGAGGAACCCACTCAAAATCAGTCTTGAGACTGATCACACGGCCACCAAAGGTCTCTTTCAGCCAATCTCGGAAAAGGTTTGAGGTGTGAGTGATGGAACCAGAGCTTCTCTATAAGCGACGGGAACAAGGACTGCAGCTCCTTCTTGAAGGTTTTGAGGACTTTAACATACCACTCCTTGGTGACTGTTACTGTCGCGCCAGATTCTTCGAAGAAGAATGGTCTAATATGACACTGGCTGAGATTGCAGTCCACACCGGGCACTTAAGGGAGTGTAGGAGCTTGGTCGCTACCTCATTTGGTCTAGAGCTCCCCCAGAATACATTTGTCATTAAGTTTATCTTTCTTTCAAGATAGAAGTGAGATTCATCCGAGGTCCAAAGGAGGTTATGTAAAGTTGGGGTCTCTTGACTTTTCTCCAGTATCTTGACCCCTATAGCCTTTCTATGCTCCTTGTATAAGGCTATAAGGTTCTGAATTATCTATAGGAAGGACTTTACATGCAATAGTAACACTCTCCTGCAAATCGCACGGGATATAGCGAGAGACTGACTTCGCTTGCGCACAGAGCGTTTTGGACTCAGCAGAACTGACTCTCTCACGCCTTCGACCAGCTTAGCTGTACGCTTCCTGGCGCGTCCTAAATTGTTTGGACCATTTTCGCTGGCTGTAGTGAGGCTCTAGACTGTCCCATAGTTTTCAAAGTGGTCCACCCGGTCTTAAATTCTGCTTTTGGAGGGGGCTTTTTCACATTCGAACTGATGCACTAAAGCGTCCTGCACTTTCTTGAACGAGCCTGGCTTGTAGTAAGGTTTGACGCAGGATATTCTTTGCTGGAGCTCCCACTGATATATAGTTGTGTTAACATGCGTTGCTTGTGTCATGTTCTACAACGTAAGGGTGATTTGTGAATATAAGTAGAAGATATCGCCAAATGTGGGCGTGGGCACTTTGTTTTCAAGTCACCCTGTATGAACTTCATTCCATCTTTTCAGATATTATGCCTAAGCTTGACAGGCATTAAATCTCTTTTGTCCTTCTCCTCATCTACCAATCCTATGTTGTTTTGACCAAGAGTTACCCATTCCTTTTCTATAATTTCGTTTGCCTTTGGTTATTTTTTTTGTACGTTAGCTTTTTCAAAAATATTCCTATTTTTAAAATCATTCAATATCTTAGCAGGCCCAAATAATCGAAATAAATAATTACTATAATTACTTTTAATTTTAAAAGATAAATATAGTTTAAAAATAATGAAGAGAGGCCAGACCAAGTTTTATTTGCATCATCGATCATCATAGAGTTCCCTTGCATGAATCTGAGCGTCAGCATCGAAAAATATATAATTGATCATCAAAATGATATAATTTTAGCTTCTTTTTATAATGTCCTATGTTATTGATTTTTCAGGGTTTTATTTAGCAGATATCGTGGTTTTATGTAGTTTTATGCAAACTTTTATGAATGAAACATCCCTTTCATTTTAATTCTTTTGCCCTCACGTGATTAAGAAAGATCTTAAGCGCCTTTGTTTAAGTTTTCTAGTTTTTTGCTTAATAACTCGTAACGTTTTGGAATATCTGAAAGTAATAAAAATATTTAAGAAAGTTAAAAAATTCGAATTGTAATCTAAATATTATCAAAATGCAATCACAGGAAAGCAATAACAAGTTTGGATATTTTATCATGATTAGAATCTTTCACGTTTGGAACGATAAGTTGGGTTTACATCTTTGACAGAAACTAGATAGAATTAAATGCTGAAGATAACAAGGCTTATATAATTTATTTCAAAGTTCTCTAAAAGGTTTATCCGTTCGTTTGGCAAGAAGAAAGATCATGGAATATTGAGTGCACTCAATTTCTTTGTTACATGGATAATATACTAGAGTTGTGCAATTTGTTTTTATTTCCACCTTCCTTACTTTGCCGCTTTCATTGCAAAACTCAGAAATTACACTAAATGTAGCCAAATTTCATGGGTTGTTTAAACTACGCATAGATAAAAAGTGTTAATACTAAATATTCCTAACAAAATCTCAACATTAGTTGATAACTTCCACTAAATGGAAGATCTATGGCATAATAAACTTGCTTAAGTATTTCTTGTTTCAAAGCAGTAACGATAATAACACTTACTTCAGTGGTAAGTTTTAAGGCACTTTACGAAATTGGTGTAATAAAATAAAATTAATGATTCCTTGCACACCACACAAAAGAAAACCCTCAATTGGGCCAAACTTGAGATGAAAATCTGAAACAAATTTACCGAATAGAAAAAGAGAATATAGATAAGACCCCATCCAATTTATATATCCCACTTACACATCTTTTTAATTATTCTCGCACCTACTCATCAACCTCATAGGGAAAAGTAAAGAAGTATAAAGTAATACATTACTGAAGTTGAACTTTCTTAAGCATTAGGAGAATAAAGACACTCCTAAATCATGTCACTGTACATTAGTTAAAAAGAGAATGTTTCAAACCCATGTATACTTTATTAGAAAATTATGAAAGGCTCACGCATTAATGGACTAGGATAATCTTTATGAAAACCTACAACATCGAATTAACGGATATGTAAATTTGCTTTTTAAAATAAAATGTTCAAACTCTCGACCATTGACATCAATACATGTGTCGATTTCACTGAAGTGTTTGTATGGATAAATCTTTTCGCTTCTATTAATGCTCTTTTCAATTGTTCAAATGAAGTAAGCCTACTACTGCATATTTAAGAAATTTGAATGACCCATTAAAATAAGTCAAGTGGTTTCAAATATAGTAGAGTTAGAGGAAATTCCATACTAATTTGACGTCTCACCTGCCTAATATGAAATGTTTCAGGAATCAATTTCTGAGATCGTTAACTAATAAAGTGTCTTATTCCTTACAAATCAAATGAACTCATCTAAGTATAACTGAGGAATTACAGGAAAGCCTTTTACTTGAAAGAAGTTGAGGAGCAATTACCAAGAATTTTACTATCGAAAAGGGATGAAGAAACCGAAACTTTCAAAGAAAAAAGTAATACCTGATATTTATACATGTCATTTCACATAGATAGGTTTTTAAAATGAGCAGTATGTGAAAAATCACAATTGATTATACAATTCACTTTTAATGTAGTTTTATCATAACCCACAGTTTTTTTCAGAAAACTGCCCATTTTCTCAGATTTTTCCTTGAAACCATTTGTCCAACTGGATTGTGCGTTTGGTATCTTAATCATTGAAGGCATATATTCATATTGGTATTTAAGATTTGCCTTTAGTATTCCTCAGAATTTTGTGGATAGTTAATTTACTTCTTCCCCTTTCACAAGTGAATCGTCTCACAGATATCCTTGGTGAGAGCTAGAACTTCTTGACGTCTTTGGAAGCGCATTTTGTTCCTTGTACATCGAATGCATATTAACGTATACTTTATATTTCCCATGGATACTTGAAATTAAATATAATTTTCTCGTTTCACTGTCATTGAACTTTAGAACGATATTAAATAGACAATATTTATTAATTTGAGCTTATAATTAAGAAATCTAGGTTAAATTCAGAGTTTAGAAATCAAACAATTTTATTACTTACTTGTATTTGTATCACATCAACGTTTTAGCTACAGAATACCATCCCTTTTTATTTAAACCATGAAAATACCATAACTAACAAATTTGTGAATATATTATAGGTGTAGAATCTTACCCCAAAATTTCCTTTGACTGGATAATGATAAAATATTTGGGCCAATTTATTTTGTTCATCAAAGAATATATTTACTAAGGGTCAAATTGTGTGTAAGTAGATAAGGCATAAATTTACGTTTAAAGCATTTTCAAGAGTGTTAAATATTTGGGTAATTTTGCTTTAGACTCTAGCATTAGCGATTCAACATATGTACATCCAGTGAACCTTGATACATCCAAAACCTTTAAATTTTGGTTCAATCGTTCATCCTCCTATTTGCTGAATTCAGTAAGGTTTTCCGTGAACTTAGTAAGATGCCTAGACAGAAAAGGAAACTTCATGCTCATGTTACAACCTATTATTTTTTTTAATTTTAAAATTTGCATCATAGCTATCCCTGAAATCTTCATCATGACCAAGAACCTTAAACGATGGCAATTGAATGAAAACTGGTACTAGATTTCAACTGAATGAGACACTGGACTTATAGCAGATGATGGACTAGGATATTCATTCATAAAATCTCAACACACTGTTTGGCCATCTTGTGCGAGAACAAATATTTGTTTTGATAAAAGAATTTACTTTAAAATACTCTAAAATATGCAGAATTGCTTGCTGGATAATGCGCTGATGTTTGGCTTTTGACTGCAAATGGTGAAACTGCCACAAATAAAAACATAAGTAGTCAGCGTTGTTCAAGTACTTACGACTAGAAGTAGCACATGCATATTTGATCTGAAAGAAAGGAAATAAGTATATGAAGAAAATAAGATAAAGAGGGCCAATTTTCGAAAAAAGTAACATAACGTTTGATAGCCCTTTGCATAGATACCTTTATGTATTGTTTGCAGAATACGATACTAATCATCAATATACAGATCAATGAATGAATGACGAGCGCGTGCCGCATAACCATTTAGTCCAATACACGAAAATAAAGACAACCAACATATTTATTTACCAATAAATAAAATACACTAAAAACATAAAGAAAAAACATATTTCTTTACCAAAAAGTTATTAAAGAAGGCGTCTTAAGAAATAAGCTGGTATTATCACCCCAAGTGAGCACATATCCGAGTCTCACAATCTAAGCAGCACAAAAGGTTAGTGAGATGTGTGAAACACTCGTTTAGTTTTTAAGATATCATCAATATTTGCTTTGGATTTGCTGCATCCAATCAAGAGGATTGCTGTCAACTGTTCATCAGTCAGCTTTATTCGAATTGCTGATTTTGCATACTTCATTTTGTAAAATGTTTGCCACATACATTAGTTGTTTCAAACATTAATGCCATACTAGAGGCAAATTTAATCAACTTTGAAAACTTATTATCAGGTAAGCAGCGATAAAATTCAACAAGTTTTCATTCTCTGTGTTTCTCTTTCAACAGGTCATTTGCTTGCAAGTCAATAAGCTTCAACTGTAGTTCGTCTCTCACTACATCAAGGTTGCAATCAAATGGGTTCTGGAAAAGAAAAATGTCACTCTCAATTCTGTTGAGTCCTAAAAACCTCTCCAAAAAATGCATATTTAAATCATGAATAATCTCCTTCAGAAACTCGAGGTTTATATCTTCTGCGATTCCAGCGGGAAACTCTTTGAAACACTGAAAATGAGAGAAGTTTCCTCCTTCCAGTTGTGCTTCAAACAATGATAGCCTTCTCCGAAATCTTTCTATGATTATGTAGTGATCACATATAAGGTTATCCTTGACCTGAAGTTTTAAGTTCAATTTATTCATGTGGGATGTGATGTCAAACAAAAATAACAACTTTGACTGCCAGCAATGATCTGACAGAAGTGGATCAGCTTTATCTTTTTCGGAGCTTATAAAAACGAAACAGGATTTTACCGCAACTGAGCCACCTCACGGTGTGATAAGGCAAATTACAGAATTCAGAATCAATTTATTGAAGAAAAGCTTGAAACTGCCGGTAAGGAAGTCCATGACCCCGAATGAAGTTTACTGCAGAAATGACTGGTTTCATTACGCAAGAAATATCTAAGTCTTTCACACAGAGTGCTTATTGCTGTATAATACAGTGTATAAACAGAGCACATGGGAGTTATAAATCGTTCAAGTTTGTACGAATCTAAACCCACTAAACCCTTCGAAGAATTCTAAATACCACGTACATTAGTGCACGCAGAGATACCCCGACACAATTTGCGCGTCATTCCCTTATTCCCAATTCACCTTTCGTCTCAAATTCCCTCCGCCCTTTTCGCGCCTTTAAGACAACCAAATTCGAGACGGCCGTTCATGAAAATGTCTGCCGCTAAAAGACACCAGCTAGACGACGAAGGTCCGAGTTTTCGCGACGTCGAGCGAAGGTGTGAAAGATTCAATCTGTCTGGCAGTAGATGAAAAAGTGTTTCACGCAGCCATACGGATTTTATGAGACTTTGGTGCTCTCTCCCGAATTTTTTTTCGTGAGGGAAATAAAAGGGAAACTTTTCTGTGGAGTCAGGCAGAAGACCTTGGACCTACGTCGAGTGTGTGGAGCTCGTTCCACAAATGAAACAGTTCGCCCGTTGTAAGAAAGAAACTTCGGGGAATTTGTGTGTTGCCATCACGGTACTTGTAGGCGCCAAACCTTTTCGCAGGCCCACCCATTTAGAGTCTGAGGTTATAGAGGATCTTCCTCTTTATTTACCCTAGACGTAGCTAGGTAATCAGTTTTGGCTATCCACTTCCGGAACCGAATAATCGGAAAGTCACTTCGAGGAAGAAGTCCGATTTGAGCCACTGTTTGCCTCGCCTTTGTGATCCGGAATAGGATCAGGATATCACCGGTCTAGGATTACCTTCTCATTAAGTAACCTCAGACGGCCAGGCTAGGTGTGATCATCGTCAACAGAAAAAAGATTTTCACCGTCATTCTCAAAAATACTTACAAACTCAAAGGTATCGTTAAAGTGAATTATCCCCTCCCCTAACTTTACCAGTTTCTTCGTTAACTAGAATTCCGATCCCAATCCCAAAACTTCTAGTATTAAAAGTGTTTAATTTAGAGCCTAATCTAATAATATTATTCCATTCATTCTGTCAGGTGCCATTAAGAGGCAAGCATCCTTGTGAGATATTTTCAAGTATAATCCCCACGACATGTTGTAGACTTACTTATTCAGGGCAAAGATTAATTCTATTTATACCTATATACGCTGTTCTAATTTTATTTCTATTTGGACGACCCTTTGGCAATTATTAGGCAAGCCACCAGGCTTAAATCTCAATATTACAGCGGTCCACCCAAGACTAGCTTTTACTAAGTGGGGACACACTCAGTGGATCATTATCTTAATTTTGATCAAAAGGGAAGCACTAGTGTTATTCTTATTCACCGAAAGGGGCTACGGTAAGTATATTGGATACATTTCACCTCCGATTCTTCACCTTAGTGCAGTAATAAAATATATGTCCAGGAAGTGGCACTGGGATTACCCAGTCACTAAACATCGACACCCTTCCTCACACCAGCCACGCTCTTTCTTCTATCAACTGTAACACATCGAAGCTGATTTCACTGAAGGTTACAGTCTTGAAAAGTTTTCTCCACTTCTATGAGAATGTCTTCCCTAGTTTTTGTTTCGTGCGTGTTGCAAACAGATACCAACTCTTCAGTGATCTAAAAGTTCAAATTAACACCATGAATAAACACGAGAAGTTGTGATGTACTCGAGAGATCAGTAGGGTAATCTAGCGTCTGAGATTACCACAAGAAATTGCCTAGCTTTTTCGGGTATCTGTTGCTGCCTTTAAAGTGAAAACCAGATTTGTTTCTATGAAATCGAACTAATTTAAAACAAATCTTTTTCCCTATTAACCTACAATAATACCCTTTATTCCTACAGGTTTGTCGATTAAGACTATATTTAAAATCTAGAAATAATTTCATTGGATCTAACTCAACAGCTTTGCGAGCCTTTCAACATTTTCTAACATGTTTGATGTTTGATGTAGAAACAAACATGTATTATTCAATATTTTTTGCACTGTGCGCTTATTGGTGAGCAACATGTTGTACTTCATTTCAAATCTCTTAATCTGTGTATAATTTTAAATTTTAGATGCCATCAAGCATTTTCTTTTGTATTGCAGATTGGTCTTCAGAGCAAATGTCGCATTTACTCTTGAATCCTTTCCTCTGGTCTTCCCTTGAGTGACATTACATTATATATTGATATTTCTTACTAAATGGATCTAAATCATCAATTTAATTTATACTAACTTATATATAATTTCTTTTCTCGCAAACTAGTTTTAATACTGCACTATTTCATGTCTCATTTTATTATATATTAAAAACAAATAAATCAAAGCTTAATTGAAACATTATAGCAATTTTGTAGTTAATTAAGTAGTGAATTAATTTCATGTAACCATTAATCGTGCAACTTTTGAAAAATAGATCTAATAAGCTTCAATTCTATTCCTCCATCCATATTTTCTCCAATTTGTTGATAGATATTTGGGCTAGGATTATATTTCTGATATCTTTCGAAATTGAGACAATTGTGGATCGAAATGAATCAAATGCAAGAAATGTGTCTATCAATATGGTTTTGAATATGCGTCAATGAACTAGACCAACAATTTTACTAATTTCATTATCATTATCTATGTACTTTGCATTTAACTCAGTATCTCATGAAATACTAGTTTATCACGGCTCCAGTATTAAGCATTTTATTGCTTTTTTAAAGGCAACCTTTCCTCCAGATGTTTAAAATCTTTAGAGAAGAGGTCATTCTTCAAGTCCTAAAATGAAGTAAAAAAAAGGGAGCAGGGCTTAACATTAATTTGATCATTATAAATTTGTTAATCAAGCATCCAAAATAACCTAACACTGAAATTGATCCCATCCCTGAAGAAGGATTAGATATAAAAATACTTTCTCTCGAAAGTGATCCAGATGATGTACATTTGCATTCCAATTTCAACATGCTAACAGTAGTTCTCTATAATAGAGTGCGAAGGAAATAGAATCTCCACAATATTCGTGCAGTGCCAAATTTTGATTCACCAGAAGATAAGTCAACATATAATTTAAATGGTTTGTAGATGATTGTATTATTCGTGATATTACCATCCAACGTTCTCATATTCTGTTAAAATAAGGTACCTCCTTTGGAAAAAGAAGAGACAGATTGAACACTTTATTGAAATGCATTTACCTAGTAGCAATGTTTCTCTGCCAAGCTACAAATTATATTGGCGAATACTACTAAAAATATCACATATGCTAATACCATGTCGATAAATCTTATCCAAAACATTATTGCTAATCTTCACATCAATAATAATAATGAAATGAAATCTAGTGACTGTTCAGAAGATGATAAATTGTTAAAATCTGTTAAACCAATTTGGTGATATAGGATCAAATTGTGAAAATTAAATTAACAATAAACAATTCAAATGATCAATCATAATAAAAAAAGATTTATAAATGGAGTATAAAAGTATTTTCTCGTACTAGGGAAAGTCGAAACATCTACATATAATTTTGAGATACATAGGGTTAAAGGAAACCTAGCTTCAAATGATGAAAATACGCTAAAAAATGGAGACATAGAGCTAAGGCTAGTTTGGAGGGATCCCAAATTTGGGAAATAAAAGAATTTTTAGACAATTAGTTCAACTCAATTAATCTCGTCTGTGCACTAAAATATTATTTTCAGTCGCTACCCCTAGGTAAAATAAGATGCTTGATTGCAGCCTAAAAATTAAAAGGAAATTCTAAAAAGAAGTGAGAGGTTCCTTTGATTATAGAACTGAACTTTCATGCAAAAGGGCAGAAATTACATGTCATGAATTGATTATATGCAGGAGTAGAAATTCTGGTAATTGTAAAAAACATCAAACAAGTACATGATAGTTGTAGATTTGAATGATATGCTAATTTCCCTTCAAAGTTATAAGATAAGAGTAGAAATATATTATCTTAGGCTATTGTTCTACTTCTTTTACATCGTTGTTATAAATTCATAGCAATTCTTTCAACGCCACATCTTTCAAAATAATAAGTAAAACTACTTATTCTCATTGATTTTCGAATTAATATTGCAGATTTTCTAATAAAAGCAGGAAAAGAGTTTAGCTAAATGAGGTTGACCATCGCTCTCAAAAGAACAAGAGCTACGATAGGTTTCAACACTCTCCTCTTGCTACCTAATATAAACAGAGATGCGAAGTTATAAATAAATATTCACATAAATATTGTGTTGATGGTAATGTGGCTTACCATTAAGTCTATTTGCAATGCTGTTTTGAGTTTAAATAAGGAAAGAGATTATATTTTATCGTTTCATATGAATTAAAACTTCATTTTAACGCTAAACTTCATAAATTATTTTAATTTATTGTTGGCATTTTATTAAATAATGCCCAGAATATAAGTTTTTCATTTTTTTGTTTTATTTAAAGAAATCTGCTTAATTCTTCAAATATATTAGGACAGAAATGGCTAGTCGTTGTATACAGTCCGAGTTTTGGTCGAAATGTTGTTAAGTGCAAATAAAATTCACGCGGTTTGGTTATCACGTTAGACTCTAGTTCCAACTAAAGAAAAGTCTCAATATAACAATATAAGAATAGATCGGGGGTCAAAATCATTCAATGAAAAAGCAACAAATCTGATAATCCGATGAGGGGGTGATGTACTGCTCGAGAAGTTTTTTGGGTAGGAATACATATATATGTATGTATTTATAATTATGACAAAATACCTTAAAAAGCATTAGATTTGATGTAAAATGACAGAAAATGATGAATAGTGCACCATGGAGAAAAATAAAGAAAAGGTATACCAAAATATTTAAACCTAACACAAATTTTAAAAATATTAACAACTAGTACAAAAATCTAATCCAAGCCATAACATTTCTTTATATCTTTCTCCTCATTTCCTAGGCTATTATTTTTGTAGGATTATTTTGATTTTAATAAACCTTATCGTTAAATTATGAATATTATGGATATGTCAAATGACCACATTCACAACGTTATGCTTTGCGACTTGAGAAAAGGTAATAGTGCAAAGGTAACAGCATAAAAATTGTTTTAAGCATTAGCTGAAGGAACAATTAGAGTTAGACTGTGCTAAAAATATGGTTTCAGTTACAGTGCTTGAGTAAACGTTACTCTCAAAGAGAAGCCCTATTGATGAAGACCAGGTCAGACTGCAGCGAGGTTGCTAAATTTGGACTTATTTTTTGTAGTCAAATTCAAGATAGTGTAATAAAAATAACAATTATTAATGTGGTGGTGGGGGGCGTAGGTTAGGCCACATAAAACTTGCCACTCTTGTTTTTAACAAAAGAGTACTTTAAGGAAAATGAAAATAAAGAAAATAAAAAGTGTTGCATTCGTCAAACCTCGAAATCATTGATAAACTCTGGGTTGGGAGACCAATAAAAATTTAAAAGATATGGAAAAAGCGCCGAACTTTTGTCCTGTGCTACCCACGCTGTTCTTACCATCAGCTGAGGACCAAAGAGCTTCCATCTCAATACACATTCTTGACCACAATCCAAAATCAAGAAATATCCCCATCAGTAAATAACCCAACTCTATCCTTCCCAATCCTCACCCCACTACATAGTTCACAAAGCACACACAGTAACACATCTGTTTCCATATTTGTATATCTTCACATTAAGAACCAACGAATTATATGTCAAGCAATGTATTTTAAGACAGACTACAATTTACTCAAAATCTACAATATTAACCCTCAGCCTGCTTCTCAAATTACTGGACAGCCCTGGATACTCTACAAATGCAACAAAAAAACGCCTTCTGGATCAAAAACTGTGACCTTTAATAGACATAATCCAAAGAGAAACTAAAATCTTAGCACAATTATCAACAACAAAATCACTTTCATATATCACAAACGTTCTTTCCTTTCCCATTTTTACAACTATCAAAAGTTTTCTAAAACACTTCCATTAACACCTTGACACTAGGTTCATCAAACATATAACTTGGCCATCTCTCAATCAGCATGAAAATCTTTCTCAAGAATAGTAACCAACCATGTCCCCCATCCCTATCTCCAGCCAAAACACAACTTACTGAAATCTCTTCACCAAACACATAGTAAATAGCCGCTAAATGATATAATTCTCACTAGCTTTATTCAACAACATTAATGAACCATACTCTCATTTCGTCAACATACTCACAAAGGCAAAAAATTCGTTATACATATCGAGGAAATTTTAAAAGCAAATTCCCCAGATATCAAACAAATGACAAAATCCAGGAAAAACATCCTTCTATAATACCAACCAACTCCAGAAACGACTACAACTTCAAAACTTAAGATTCCACATGTAAATGGAAGCCTGTCACAAATTACAAAAACGAACCAGCGTCTAAATTTTATCAAAAAACTTTTACACAAATTTTTGGCCTAATTTCATTAACTTCGAGATAACATTAGAACCAAGGCGGCATTGAAAAAAATGACTCATTTTAAAGGAATTAAAATTTTTTTCTTATGATTTACCGCCCAGAAAACTCCCAAAATGAGGAACAAGTCATTCATATTCAACAAATGAATAAGTTCTAAGCACAAATTCGCCGAAATGGCAAACTACTTACTCTTCAGCACTGTAAAGTTCATGAACACAAGACTTAATATCTAAAATTCACGGGAGTAATGATATTCCAGGCTAGGTAAGAGGCAAAATCTTCTCTTACATCAATTTCTCACAAAAATTAAAAAATACATCTGTAGCCCCCAAATGCAAGGTGGAGTAGAGCCAACAAGGAACCTCACAAATGAGGCCCCAGTTGAGCCTATTGAAATCTTTAAATTGGGCAGACAAATCAAACATTGAAATAAAATGCCATATTGTAACAATTAACTAATGTAAAAAAAAAAAATTCTTGTAAATAATGTTAAATCGCAATTTAATTTGTTTCAATGCAATAGAGAATATTTTATTATGAGGCAAGTGAAATTATTGTGTTCCCCCACGAATATACAAATATACACACATTAGGAAACAGATGCAAGCCGACAGTCTGGTGAAAAACAGCTGTGCACACATAGAACGTAATCTGACCTGACTCGCCAGAGCTTACATCAACCTGTTCAAAGACTAAATAAATCTTGCTCTAAATGTCGGCCTGATAAGCACGGTCAGGCGTCCAAATGCAAATACTCTCTTGGTGCATATGTGTTTATACTGAACATGCACACATCGTTTTACTCCATCCACCAGTCTTGTTAGAGATCACACACACATAATTTTTATCTGATAAGTTCAATCCCGCTTTCAGATTAAGAGAAGAGAAGTCACGCCCCCTTAATTGTCGTTAGTATGAATAGACAGGCAGAAACATTCCTAATAATATTCTCATTTCTGATTTGTATAATTCTAGTATAATTATTATAATTTTTAGTATCAGCCATTCAGAATGATAGCCTCCAGCCTAAACATAAAGTAGGCCTTGTCAGCAGTTATGAAGTATTTCTCTC
Organism: Ceratothoa steindachneri; assembly: GCA_963969495.1. Lineage (NCBI taxonomy): Eukaryota > Metazoa > Arthropoda > Malacostraca > Isopoda > Cymothoidae > Ceratothoa > Ceratothoa steindachneri. Next base: position 196,479,954 of record OZ018317.1, read on the forward strand.
GCCCAAGGATGTAGACTCCATGAGCGAGGACCCCTCGAAAGATAGAGAAGCAGAAGTCGCAAATTCTCCATCATATTATAAAAAGACCGCCTTAGCCGGTTAACCCCATTAATCACATAAATCTCAATTTTGGGGGAGTGGGAAGTACATGTCAAAGGATTCAATAAAGACATGTCTCTCCAATGTTCATCCAAGCATGCAAAATTTGTCATCATAAATTCATCGATATTGAAATTCGTACTATTAATGTCATCATTTATTGTTTCGCGTATCCTGCCTTTTTTGAGGCGCATTTGCCGGAAATAAAATATTCCATCGTAAAATAAAAACGAGGAATAAAGAAAGAAATCCCTCGCGACTATTTTAGAAATGATCCTCGACCAAAGTGTATTGTTCTGCCTTAAAACCACACCTTAAAACGCATTAATATTCATTTAAAAAATAATCGTAAATTACTCTTTAGCATTACAAATTATAGTAAATATAATACGATCTAATAATCCTTTATACCCCAAACACTCCTCTAATAATATAGGTGTATATAAAAAAACTGCACCTTGGCTTCCTTGGAGGGTCTATGCACACAAATACCATATTATGTGTAGACAGTGTAATGCTTTATTTAACCACATTAATTTGACTAATCATAATTCGATTAATACAACTAGAATGATTGCGTCAAAGGAAAGGTTTGGAAGCAAATTTAATTGATTTTCTTGCAAATTTTAATCTCTTGAAAGGGAAATTTAGCTTTAAGCAGCTTAGTAGACCTATGTCATATCACAGATAGAAATCAACTGACGAATAATCCAATGCCAATCCTCCCTCTTTATAAATATTCCTTGTTTTGCATATCTCGCTCTCTCGTAGGCTTGTTAATTATTATTATTGTTATTTTTATTATTATTTGGTTGTTATTTTGTTGTCTTTTTTTCTCTCATTTTAAGTATAAGGAAAGAATTAAATCAAAATTTGTCCGTGTTCTTACATTACAAAAAGGGAGTAAGATGTTCCAAAAGTAGTCGTTACCTGTGATAATATAAAAGCATTCTATTAAAAGAAATAGTTTTCCTTGGATTAAACAATTGGTTAATTGAGCTATAACCGATTCTATTGGCTTCTATACCAAATCTCAACGAATCTTTGCTCACACCCAGTTAGAAGCTGTATCAAAAGGTACATGAATTTTATTCTTAATGCGTCGGTGTTGCACCCTGTATTTCTTATAATATCCATAGCTTTATGGATCGGGGTATATTCAATGTATAAGGTCATACTTCTATGGGAATAACTTTCGCTTGAATACAGTTAGCCTTCAGCAACGTTACTGAACACAGAATAACCAGACCATCATCTAAGAATGCATTTGAATGTGATTCATGAAACTCGTTTAAATATTCCAAGGTAGGTATTTCTAAAATATTTAGATTAGCTCTAAAAAATTATTAAATATCTTCTTAATTGATTTTATTTTTGTCTTACTTTAGAGAGTTAAAATTATATTTACTCCTTGAAAATAAAATTAACCAGGAGATCAGAACCCGGTCCATATTTAACAAAATTGTGAAACCAAAGCAGGATCACGAAAGATCAACAAAATGCCGATCGGTCTCCAAGGATTCTCAAATCTAACCTTTAAAATAGATCCGTATTCGTGCAAAAGGGTACTAAAATGGACCACTAGATCTAATGAATTTGTAATTACCATCAGAGCAAATCATCAATGCCAAATTCAGCGCTTCATACGAGGGATGATTTTAACCGAAATTTGTAAATACGGATGTAAATAATCGAAAGTAAAAACAAGAGGTCGTGAATAAAGAAAATAAAAGAATTGAAAACCAGGTATATTAACCCCCCCAACCCTTAGCGAGTCAATATAGATAAGTATTCTAATTTAACCTAACCAAATCTGATTTCACAGAAATCAACAAGAAATTTAATATTTTAACTTATAGACAAAAGGCCTCGGTAAACATAAAGGCACACTTTAAAAAACGTTACATTGAACTAAATGATGACCGAACATTTGTTTTTTTTCAAAATTTGCTTTAAATGCCTTGATATTTACATTTTAGGCATTCCAAACTCTTAGAATTTATGGACGTCATAACTCTAATATAATACCTTCGTTAGCTAATTACTATGTGAAAATTAATTGAACGAAAACTTTTAAAGTTTAAAGATTGAAATGTAAATCATAAATAAAAATATACAAGATTCAAAGTAATTTAAGGAAATAGAGAAGCGAAATACTTTAACTCTGTATTCAGCTCTCGAATGAAAAGGAAGATGCAGTTTATTGTTGTTTTTGTATAATTGTTTACTTAAGAGAAGTGTTTCGGGAATAACATTCGTTCATCATCAATCCAAGAGTAATATCAGAAAGGGACTATTGGGTTTGACCTTATATAATAGTCATTAGTTTTTAGATGAAAAAGTAATAAAGAGGTATCAGGCAGAGATCTTTTTCAGTGGTACGGTAAATTAAATTAAAAATATCCTGTTGTGTACAAAACTTACTTTTATCAAGTAATTAACAAATGAGCCTAAGCTGTAGATTTAAACTTTAAGACAATAGATAAATTTATGATTAAGGTAGTTGTTAAACCTTTTAGGAATGATAGCATCAAATCAAATAACAAAATAGGCTAATGCCTCAAATGCCACTAAATTAAGCTGAAGGCTTAAACTATAAAAAAAAACGTACAATAAAAACTCGCAACAAATGGATTGCATTGGTCGGCAAACAAAAGTTAAATAAATCGCAATAATCATCCAACAAGTCAACTCTTCTTCGATGTGCGTTATCTATGTAAGAAGGAATATGTGACCGTTCTATTTCATCGGAAACAAAGATAAGTTTTCTTTTAAATCCCCTTTTGTCGGAAATTTCATACAAACTTGAGGAAAATTATTTAAAAATATTTTAAAAGTAAAAAATGTTCAATTGTGAGCACCTGAGAGAAGTTGACTGAGGAAACAAAGGAAATAATAATCCATTTAAGAGTAGGAATTATATTGTTATTCTTACCTGTATTTACTTTTAGTATTGCGCAAAATAAAATCCTTGCGATTCTTGTTTTGGCGATGCCACAAAACTTAGATGACAAAACATTTTATTTAACTTGTAAAGGCTAGCCACTAATGCTCAAAAGAAAATGCAAACCTAAAGTTTTAAGTTAACCTAAAAAAAATATTTAACAGAAAGAAATACTTGATATTTATAAAAGGCCTCAACTTTACTCTCGGGCCACAATAAAGAGTAAAACTAATTGTGTTGCCCAGGGATATTTGACACCTACCTAATGGTAATTTATCGAATAATACTTATAAATACCTAATTACTTCTTACTATTTTCATGCCCTGATGTGAATGTTAACGGTGGGAGAAATATAATGTCTTTAGAACACAGTTTATGCTTCACACACTCTATTCTTCTTTCAGCTAGCCTTGGATTGCCATCCAAATGATTTTGGATGACCAAAGCAATAAATCAATATAAAATTCGTGGTTTGAGAACTATTCGGTGTCATAAATCTCCTTGAACCATCTCTGTAGAGGGATAAGAGTTTAGTATAATATATATATATATATATATATATATATATATATATATATATATATATATATATATATATATATATATATGTATTGAGGCCAAGGAAATAATAACAAAAGACATCTGGGTTTATCTTTGCCCTTCCGATGGTCTCTGGTAACATAGGAGAATGGGCAAAATGGTAAATTTTAGGAGACAGATTCCTGCCTACAACTCAAAAGGCAGGCCCTTCGAGGGTGTACTTATAAACAATCCATTTAAAAGTGCAAACTGCCGATCTCGTATTACCCTCTCTCAGAGCTACAAGACGCCAAGCCCGTGAGACCAACCTGAGGTCTCACCTTGCGCTCTCCCCCACCACACTCCCATTATCCCGCAGGAGTAATTTGCGTATATAACAGGTTGACCCGAGGAAACGTGGCTTTTTGTTTGTTCTAACAGAAGAGACAAGAAAGTCACCGGTTGAGAGCAAATTTTTAGAGTTCGAGAAGAAAACAGAAAAATCACCGGTAGAAAGTTTTCTACAAGTTAAGGAGAACTTGCAGTCTTTGTACAATACCAGATTGTACCAAGGAAGCTCGGCGCCGTTCGAGCACCAAGATTATTGTGTATCAATCTATCCAGTTTGAGGACTCCAAATCTTACTCTATCTGAGTTGGACAAATCACAACTAGATAGAAAAAAAGAAGACAACGATTTCATCTCGTCCAAAAGAAAACGAGGCTAAGGTCGCACCGACCGCCTAAAAATAGAAGGACTTTTCGCTTGAAGTCCACTCTACCCAACCCAGATCCCTCGTGACGTCACCCGTCAAATCAACAGTCAGGTCGACGAACGCCATCTATTGAGCAAACAACCAACTACTCGAGCTTCGCCTCTCCAGAACAAAATCTCCAAAGATATCTTAACTGGTCACGGGTATTAATCTCCATTAACTTATATAAGTAAAGAATAATCCTGTTGTTTATGTCTCAGTAAATAAAAATTAGTTTATTGGATGTCCGGCTAAGGACAAAGATATTAACTTAAAATTGTTCCACCCTTCAAATTCTATCACGGATTGAGCCTTGAGAGCTCACCCAGTAATCTCATCTTCTTTTTTTTAAGTGTAGTTGATCTGTATTTTTTATGTTATTTAGTGAGAGGGTTTATGTTCATTATAGTCTATTTTTTTAGTAAAAGCACTGTTTTAATTATCGCTAAACTAGTTAAAGTGGCAATAATTGATAAAGTCAAGAAAGAAACCCCTTTTATTCATTCCCTAGAATAAAATTAAAGTTTAGCACTCCTAGAGGACGATCCTCAAGCGATCACCGAGACACGAAACAACGCTTCAAGTCAAAGTTTATTTGGTTTCTAAAAAAACAATAAAACAAATAAATATATATATATATATATATATATATATATATATATATATATATAAGCTCGACTAACCCACGACAATCTCCTTAGAAAATATTTTAAAATTAATTAATGAGATAATTATGAAAGAGACGTTTTTTATATATGTATATCGGTCAAAACATGAAACTTTTCTTACAAACCCAACACAATAAGAGATACACTGACATGAAAAGGGCCATTGTGGTAAAAATTTCGATCCTCTGCCAAGACGACCTTATGCGAGTTCTCTTCATTAAACTACAAGAAAAGGCGAATAAACCAAAGATTGATCTTTAATTTTCAATTTTTGCCCCCGTGAGATAAATTAATGTGACCCTGATGTGTTTAAACAGTGATTGATTTCACGGATTAACAATGGACGTAAGGGCTAACATCGACTTTTTGATGAAGTCATTGTGAAAGTGAAGTGGAATTCATGATAGTTTGATGTATTGATTCCCTAAAACTTCGATGACTCCACCATTTTTAAAGGTAAACTACATCCAACATTTAATGTGTTTTCTTTCTTCCTTTTAACAGTAGACTTCTCCTTCAAATGGTGGCTGTTTAGAAACTGCTGATTCTTCCATGTTAAACCAGCAAATCCTTTCCCGCTTGCACACATCATAACAGGAATCTATACCATCGGAGAAAAAATTGAAATTGTACGCTTAGTTACGTGATTACTGGAGTTTTTCTGAAGTTTCCTGTTCCCTGGAGACCAGCTTAGATACGATGCAGGTCCTTGGATAATGTACTGGTGAAGGGAGTAGAACTTAACACAAAAATTGCGATAATTCTTACTACACATATTATTTTCAATAAATGTTTGAAATTTATTAAAATTTACTCAAATATTAAGAGTTGAATGAAAAGGAAAACGGTTTTACCTAGAAAATCTAGAGCTAATCCCTTCCTAAATGCTTATGTGATATTGGAGCCATTATCTGCCCCATTAAAAATGAATCGGTTTTGAGAGAATAAAATATTAAATATTTTACTTTTATATCTATTGTCGATCCTAGGAAAAAAAACGGGACAGTAGAAGGAATAGAGCATAGAAAAAGTAATGATTTTGCGATCATGATTTTGTTATAGAGATCAGAAATGCAGTTAATTTAGCATTGCCTTTATATGATGGAGGGTTCCTTCTAAGAAAAAGACAAGCATATATGCTACCTAAAATATTACATCACTTGATTTTCTGTCCATATTGTCTCATTAAATCAGAATCTGTTGATAAGTGACGTAGAAACAATGAAATTATATATATGCATGAAAATTATATTTCCCTTTATGGCTAAAAGGAACGTATTCATTTAAAGGCCAAAGTCTGGAGATGTGAAGAGTGATGAGCAGGGGACAGAAGTGAACGAATGGCAGAAATTTTCATGAATTTTCTTCGGGAAGGAGGATGAACATTTGCTGAAATTCTTTATTTATCGAATCTAATCTAAACTCTAATATAAAAAATGCCTGGTAGAAGCCCTCTTTAATCACAGGTCGTTTCTTTATTCCTAGCTAGGATATGACGTCATGACATACTAAATTTACAAAGCTCTTCCATTTTATTATGTGATCGACGAGGGATGGCGCCCAAGGACTTATTAAATTAAAGAAAGAGAGAAATGAGAAAACGGAATTGTTTTTCTCGCGTATCAATCTCCATTTATTAACGGTTAAGGAAGGCTACAATTTTATGACAACGTATAACTCGACCTTTCAAACGTTCTGCAACAATATTTATCAATATTTAATTACTTAGTTCGAAATTCAAGAAGTTTTATTCAATTCCTATGCCAGAAGGGGTTTTCTTAATTACTCTAAGAATTTTAAGGAAACAAATGCGTATTCAATATAAATAGAAAATTACCTTAATTCTGTTAACTTTCGCAAAATCAACTTCCATTGAACTTCCATTAGTGAGTGAAGTTCTAAAGTTCAAGTATTCCTTATTTTTTATACTACCGGGCGATAGACGACTAGATGAATTTGTAATATCCATGACAGTCATAGAAAATTAGAATGTGCGGTATTTCTCTTCTTCACTTCGCACAAGTGCAACACATAGCTCTTCCGTCGGCAGAACCGGTTGCTGATGGTGTGTCCATTCTATACTCTCTTGGTACTGTGTTGCAGTTTACATGTTGATGATCAACGCACGTAGTTTGCCCTTCCGGCTACAATGTTTAGAGGAGGATCTGCTGTATCTCTCACTCACACACTTTCACTTCTTCCAACTTCACCACTTTCCTTACAGATCTCTCTATACACCTTGTGTGCGGGAGATGCTTTCGTTGGTTTTCCCTTTGAATCTGAGACAAAAATCCCTCACGTGAAATGGCTGAGGGAAAGGATTGTGGGTGAGAGATTGTGAATGATTGGGGGGTTTGGTGGTTCAATAGGATTCGGTTTGATTGGTTCAGATTGAGATACACTCGAATTGAAACGAAATTTGACACTCTTCAGTTCTATTCGACTTCTGACTGCGGTGTTTTCATCTTTTTGAATACCCTCGAAGGACTCCTCTGCTCTTCGACTTATACCATTTTGAACAAAATCAGAGCTGTATGTATGCTTATATATTGTGTACTAACTAAATTCATCTACGTGAGCCGTTGCTAATTTGACGACTGACCTACTGCATTGTTGTGATGGATGAAAATTAATAGACGCAACTTTTCTGTCAATTATTCTAGAGCTTCTTTAAAATTAAGGCAAGGAGAGTATCTTTTGTTGTTCGAGAAACCTTATCATTATTAAGCATCTGAAACTTCTCAAAACTTTCGCTTTATCTAATGAGCTTTCATATCGGCCTTGATTTTGACTGGCCTATTATTATTGCACCTTAATCTCTGGAAGGTACCTTATGAGAGAGCCTAGGATAATAATAAGGAAACCTTTTCGACAACCATACAATTGAGTTAAAAGTTGAATCAACCTTTGAGATAGAACGAGAAAACAGGGTGTCCCAGAAGTCATGCACCATCCTGGTTTAAAAAAAAACATCTTTATTGATTTCAAAAACACCGTTATTGATGATATTTATGAAAAAAGCAATAAGACACGCATCAATTCTCTTTATCAAACTATCTTTTACACTCCTGAGGGTCTCAAGGGTGATCTTTTGGCACTCAGTTTTTTTTGCATCCTTTAATCATCAAGAGTGCCTGGACGATTCTGGTCACAACAGATTTGAGATTTCCTCAAAATAAATATTCAAGGGGAGTAAGATCTTGTGATTGGGGTGGCCACTCCACGGGACCTCTCATCCAATCCATCTGTAAGGAAAGATCTGGTTCAAGTATTAACGCAACTGAGCCAGTCTCTTGGAAGAGTTTGATTAAAGGACAGACATTGGTAAACTTCAATGGTTCTCAAACAGGATGATTTCGGTTTAATTCTTCAGCTACAGAGCAATGTGTTTCTCTATTTTTTCCAAACATGAAAATAAGTTAAACTCTTTCTTCTCATCTTCGTTTCTCAGCCATAATTATCTAAAAAATAAAAAATAAATTGCGGAAATTATTATCAATAAAGATTTTTTAGAAATCAATAAAGGTGTTTTGGGGGGAAAAACAGGACGATGCGCCACTTATGGGACACCCTGTGTATATTTTTAAACTCTTGGAGCATAACCTCGTTCCTCTTTCTCATTCTGTGAGTTTGAATCTTAACATTGCTCACCCTTCAGTATTGGTATCGATTTGGTATTTCTTTATGATGCTTGAGTCAATGATTAGTCAACCTCGTCTATGCCTAACATGATACCACCTTTTTTACCATCGATGCTCTTTTGCAACAAAGGAACAAAGATTTTTAGCTTTCTTGACCAAATTTCAATAAATTCACCATTAAATAGTCGTCTCTTGTGTTTAATCAAACTATGTACCTGACAGAAAATCTCATTTCACTTTAATGCACCAATTTTATATGATCTCTTTCTTAAATTTCTTTTCTGGTAATGATTACCTTGTTAGTTTTCGTTTCTTTTCACAACATTAGTTGCTTTCCATCCAAAGTATTTTTTATCCCCAAAGTTTGTATATCATACTCAACAAAAATCTATTTTAAATCATTTGGGGATGCCTAAAACATATCCCTGTGAGACCCTACTCCATAGTGTTCTGACATTCTGAGCAAAACTCCTTCCCAAATAAAAACCTTAACAAAATAAATATATTCGTCTTATCTGATTTGTATGACCCAATCTGGTGTGCACATAGGCTCGTATTTTAGGCATGGCATTAGTCTTTGATCTGGAAAAATGTTGGGCTACACGCTGTTATCTCAATCAATATAAATGTTAAGCTTACAATAAGTAAAAAATAAGTTTCTCGTACATTATTTATATTAGTTATGTTTTAATTTAATAACAAAGCACACAATATTTTCATCAAAATTATAACACTTGATTAGTACTTTTTAAATACAGAAGTAAAATCCATCTTTAAATTGCTGAAATTTCCATAAAACGGTCAATATGATTATAGCGATATTTTTGATAATACTTCTAAAATCCTACCTATGTATAAAATAATTACAGAAGTAATGTAATGCGGTAAACTAATAAAGAAGGCTTCCTCAATTGTAGCTATGTGGGGTGGTTTCTCTTTTTCTTTTAAAAGTAGCCACTTCTTTCCTGATCCTGACTGTCGTGGGTTAGCCGAGATTATATATGTATATTTATTTGTTTTATTATGGTGATCGCTTGAGGATCGTTCTCGAATAGTGCTAAACTTTATCTAATTCTATGGAATGAATAAATGGGGTTTCTTTCTTGACTTTATCAAATATTAGCACTTCAACTCGTTCGAGGATAATTAAAACAGAGCTTTTACTAAAAAAATAAACTTTAATGAACATAAACCCTCTCACTAAATCTCATTAAAACATATTGATCTAATACACATATAAAAAGAAAATGAGATTCCTTGCCGAGCTCTCGAGGCTCAATCCTAGATAAAATTTTACGGGCGAATAATTTTAAGTTAATATCTTTGTCAATAGCCAGACATCCAATAAACTAATTTTTATGCACGGGGACATAAACAACAGGATTATTATTTACTTACATAAGGTAATGGAGATCAATACCCGATTCCAGTTAGAATATCTTCGTGGATTTTGTGCCTGAGATGAGTAGCTCGAGTAGTTTGTTGGTTTCTCACCAGATGGCGTTACTCCGACATAAAGGTAGACGAGTGACATCACGCGGAAAATCGAATGAGTGAATGAAGGTTTAAACAAAACGGATGATGCTTCTCTTTCGGCGGTCGTGGTGACCTTGACTTCGTTTTCTTCCGGACGAGATTAAATAGTTGACTTCTTGGTTTTCTTTTTTTATCTAGTTGGGTTTGGTCTAACTCAGATAGAGTAAGATTTGGAGTCCTCAAGCTGTGAAGATTGATACCTAATAATCTTTGGGCTCGAACTGCGCCGAGCTTTCTTGGCACAATCTAGTGTTGTCCAAGGCTTCAAGTTCTCCTTAACTTGCAAAAAAATCTTTCTACCCGTGATTTTTCTGTTTTTTTCTTAACCTCGAAAATTCTTCTCTCCCGGTGACTTTCTTGTCCCTTCTGTTGGAACGAACAAAAAGCCCCGGTTCCTCGTGCCAACCTGTTTTATACCTTAATTAACCCCACATGGTAAATGGAGGTGTTGGGGACTCACAGATGGGACGTAACTGGAGTTTCACCTTTTGTGTCTGTTGTTTGTCTACTCGGCATTTTGAACTTAGGGAAACACTTACTACGAAATGGGCAGTTTGCACTAATGAAAGGATTGTATATAGGTAAACCCTCGAAGGGCCTGCCTTTTGAGCTGAGGTCAGGAATCTGTCTCCCAAAATTCACCATTTTGACCGTTCTCCCATGTTACCGGAGAACACCGAAGGGGCAAAGCTAATCCCAGATGTCTTTTGTTATTATTACCTTAACTCTCCTCCCTAACAGGTTCACAGGAGTTTTTGCTCAACTCTTATACCTCTACACTGACATCCTCCAAATATTTCTTCTTACTAAAAATAATTTATTTTCCATGTCAGAACCAGATAATAGAACCGAAAGATTATACAGGGTGAATTAAATATAATATAATTGGGTATAGACAAAAGTATATTTAAGAGTGAATATCGAATGAAGCGAATTAACAATTGGAATATAGAGCCACAGACGTCACTGAAGCGCTGTTCTTTATTATAATTGAACTCATTTTCCAAGAGTCACGCCACGACAAATCAGGAGTTAAAACCGGTTACCATATTTGAAGTCACGCGTGGCATTGTAAATTGATCCCTCATCTTCTATCCAAACACACGCCTTACATTTAATGTAAGAAATTTCCATCACACCAAAAACTTTTATACGCAAGTATTACATCAGTAGAACCATGAAGTTACTTTTATATTGAATTAAATCCATTAATATGTGCTAGATAATTACATTAGTTGTCGACACAAGAAACACAACTTCGGTATGATTTCTTACCATTTCAGAGAGATACTCGTGTTAAAATTCACCAACATAGATACGTAAAATTCTAAAAGATATTTTATGCACCTAATATTCCTTCTTTGGCTATTAATGTTTTTTATCAGGAATGTTTATCTTTATAAAATGAAAACTAATAACAGAAGAACACGAAACAATCTAGTAAGTTTCATTTCCCTAACAAGCTAGACTTTTCATATTTCTCTAGATGTTCTTATTTTATTACATCAACTTCCTTTTATCCCTTTCTTCTGAGATATGGTTTCTCCTACCATCCTGTTATAGTTTTTCTTAATTTTTATATAGTTTAAGCAATTTTAATATAGCCTTTGCCATTTATTTAAGTTTATCTTCTTGGCCTTCTTTTTATTAAAGCTTGACCAATGTGTAGTTTATTTTGTCCATTTCAGGGCTAGAAATATTGCCACAATAATGGACACCTTACTTTTAGTGTAATTATTTTTCTACTACAGATTAATGATTACCTCTAATCATAGCTTTTTTTATTTATAATAATTATTTCCTATTAATAAGAATGAGGTGAAAATGGAGTACCACTTGTTCATAACCCTGTGAGAATGGCAAATTTTCAGCCACATCGATTTTAAATAAAGTAAGAAACTTGCGTAAATACTACACTGATATGTTATTGCATTCAAGAGATTCTCAGCTATTGTGTTTATATTGTAAAAAATCGTACCGTAGATGAATATTGATGGTAATGATAACTATACTAATAAAAAACCGACTTAGCTTCCAGATAAATAAGGCCCATATTAGGTCATCACTAGTTGCTCAGTACGCATTCCAATATTAAAGATTCGATCAAACAACACATCCCAGTCCCAGAATGAGGCCCCACTCTTCTTGAGTGGCTTAGTGTCTACTTCCTCCATGACGATCTATATCTCGCCAGTACCAGATTCTTATCGTGTTTTTGTCCTTTATGCTTTATTTTTCCAAGTTTCACCTCAGTATGTTAGAAAGGAAATTAGCATTGATATACTTTATACAGCTGAGGATTAGAGACAAGTTTCTAAAGAGAGATTTGAGTTCAGCTACCCACCATCTACTTAGACTTGTTCTTTTACCTACTCCCATCTCTAAACTGCCATCAGGTATCAAAAGTTCTACTGATTTCTAAATTCACTCATTTTTGTCAAATTATTTTTGAATATTTTTGTCTTAGGTAATTTTTTTCCAGGCAACATGTGAAAATTAATGTGATAAATCTGCCATTACACTTGTCAACAACAACTTCATTGTCTAAGGTTTTTAGCTGATATAGGACAATTTTTATCTGCTGAATCCACAATTCGCATTACTTTTACTCAATCATGCAACTTCTTTATCTATCCCAACATATTTTTTTCACGGGTATTTTCTATTTATACGATAAAAATGTCTTATTTCTTAAATAAACGAATTATAAAGTGTTTACATGTGACAGGTTTTGGCTAAATTGTATTTTGCTTTTGCAGGTAAATAAAATGTATTCAAGCAGAAGATATTGAGATAATACGCCCAATGAATGCTGCAACTTCTGTGGTGAATACGCGGATCAATGCTTATTTTTTTATGAAATCTGATGACAAGGATAAAGCTTGGGCACCATTGGAGAACTTCCTGATATTAGTGAATATGATTCCTCCAGTTTTGATGTACTGTATAGCAAGAAGAAGAAGAAGGGGTTTTTAACGATGGGTCTCCACATCCTTTTTTCCTAAAGGAGCTAAATGATCTAATTTGTGATATCCGCTTGGTAAATTTTTCAGCCAAACTTATGGCATCGATAGTGAAAAAAATATATCCTCTTAGTTTGCGCACGCATCACCTTCTACCAAAACAAACGTCAAAATTACATCCATTTCTACTGTGAAAAGAAGAACCTGGTGTACTGTACAATTTCTGCATAGCCTAAGTGTGCTACAGTACAAAGTCTACAATTGAAGTATGTTCGTTGACAGCAGCAAGCGATCGCTGAAATGTGTTCTGCTGCAGAATGACAACCGGTTTGCTACTCTACCTCTCGCTTACTCGACTATACTGAAAAAGAAGTATGAAGCGGTAAAGTATAGCCTGGGAAAAATTTATTGTCATCAGCATTAGTGGTTGGTTTGATTTGACCTAAGGTTAGTGAACTCTTTGTTCGGACAACAGTCTCGGTTGACCAAGTAACCGTGCTTTCTCTGAATGTGGTTTAGTAGGGACTGAGCTCAGAATTATACAAAGAGGGACTAGACTGCACGAGAGAAATTGGTGCATTGTAGAACATGGAACTTTAGAGACAACCCTCTGGTAGGTAGAGACAAGATACTCTTCCAACCACTGCACATTAACCTTGGCTTTTACAAACAGTTCACTAACACTCTGCACAAGGAAGGTGGCACTTTCACTCATTTTTCCAAGCTTTTGGTTGATGGGCCATGGATTACTTTCCTTAAAATCTGGGATCAATAATCGACCCACGAGCAGAGGAAGATACCATCAGGACATGAAAGAGAGGAGACCAGGTAACATGGACAGTTGGATGCAATCATAGTGGTTAGTTAATATTGGAGTTTAAAGAGAAACATCCCTACTACTGAGCATTCTAGGCGTTGAAGGAAAGGGAATTTCATGCCCTGTTTAAAAAATAATGATGATCTAATATCCAAGTTAAATGTACTTAGTTTCATCAATGTTGACTATTCAATTACATTAATAAACTTTTTTAACATTTAACATGTAATTCGTATTAGAAAATGATGGTTTAATCCTAAAAACCTACATTTCATCAGAGATATTAAGAAAAATCAACCGAAAATGTCAGAAGAATATTATCGATTTAGTTAGAAGATCGGGTTTTTTAAAAATCGACTGTGCACAAAAACCTGATTTAATCGGAGAAAACGGATGTCATTTGCGGATTCATTGGTGCAAATTCTTCTCAACTCACTATAAAAAACTTTGAAGAGCCGCACAGTTATATTTTTTTAATCCAGTGGTATTTACTATATCTTTGAATGATAAGATAAAAATTAAACTATTTCATCAGCAAAGCAAGGGAAACTTCCCAATAAGTTCTGATATCCTTTTCTTTATTATAATGTTCAAAAAATATCTTCCAGCGCTGTTTATACAGTTTGTGAGATGGGGTCTTCATGCCATTAATTGTAACTTACAATTTACTGCAGAGTGTATACTGAATAATGATTATGTGAAACATATATGTAAGCAGTATTTCGATGTGAGTCGAGCTACCTTCTTATTTCCGTGAGTACTTAGAACCAATTTAGGATAGAATTAATCGGAGGATTCTTTGATACCTACAAATTTCGTGAGCAGCGGTCATTTATTTTAACTAATTTCTTGGTCGAGTTTACATGTTTAAATGTATATTTAATTGCACCTTTCCCTTTCATCCGCTCAAAATTAACTCTTAAACCTCGTTCAACATTTCACTCAAAGCATACCAATTGTCTTCAGTTTCGTGGGTCACTAATTTTTTATCTGAAACAGCTATACTAAAGAGCAAAGCGATTTTCCGAACTAATACTTCAATTCAAGTTGGTTTGGGTGGAGGAGAAGCAAAAGTAGGAATTTAGTTAGAGTTAAGTCCGAAATACACAGAAATGGCATGTATATATAAATATGGGTTAAGCAAAACTAAAAAGTAAATATCATTACCTAAAAATGTGGATCAATTTGTATTCTACACTCAATATTTTATATTGTTAGAACTTGATTTATTAATTCTATTTGTTGTTATATAATACAGAATTAACTGTTAACCGCAATAGTTGTACTAATTGGAATGATAGAGAAATGCACCGAGCTGGTTATTTCCTGAAAATAATTCAGCTTTTATTATTTTTGAATTTTGGGATGAAATTAGCTAAAAATACAAATGTGGTCATTTAGTGGCAAATTTCAAATATTTGGAGAAAAAGTGGTTGGCAACCAGTAATTTGTGGGATAGTAAGTAGTCATCAATCTAACTAGTCATTTGGTCACCAATGACTTCGGTTATGAAAAATGTTTTGACTCTTCTACAGCTTTTGCCTAATTTAATTTGAATTTAGTGCTTTTAGTCTGTTTTGTGGTAAAGTTCATAATTCATAAAAGTCCTCTTATTTACTGGTATTAAAGTAAAATAATGCAATACTGTCACTAGACTGAAAGTACTCATAAAGCTTGTAAAAATATTGATTACATTTTCATTCTTTATCCAAAGTTTACAAAATATTTTCAAGGATTAGTTAGAGTTTTTATTTTAATATTGCCTATCTGGCTACTGCCATCAAGGTCTTGAGTCACCGACGTTTAAATTTCAGCTTAGTAATAAGCTACTTTAAATTTCAGCAAAATGATCTCAAACGAATAAAACAAACAAAAATATCAAAACTCAAACAACCTAATATAATAAGCAATAACAAGAATAGATGAAAGTGCAATTTAGGCTCTGGGGAAGATCCACTAGTGCACACAGTTAACTCGAATTCCTAGGAGAGGGTCGGCAATCGTACATGCGGAAGGTACCGGTCCCTAAACAGAGAACAAGTGTTGAGATTCAAGTCCACCTTCCCTAATACACGCTCGGCTGCGCATGCGTAAATTTCACATCTATATTCAAGCTTTGAACGAAAAAACAGCGAAGGAAAGGTAAGGCAAATGCCATATCACTACCTCAACTGCTGAACGTTACGAAACGGTTAATGTATATGACACATATACAAGAGACAATAAGATATCGAATATGAGCCTCTCATGAGAGTCATCGATCGAATACAACACCAATGAAATGGTGTGAACCCAATAATGCAAGCGAGCCCTGTGCAAACAATTCCGGTTCGCAATAGAGCTGTGGAAGATGGTATAAATGTAATACCTTACTTTTTGCTCAAGAAAACCGAAAACTGGGTTCATCAACATAGCAAGAGATGCAGTTGACTGAATGGTAAAGTCGATGCTCCGAGTTGGCAACTTAGAGTGGCACTGAGGACACTACCCTACAGAACGCCGTTTTCTTATCCAGTTGGGCTAGAGAGGAATTCCCCCACCACTACGCGGAATTGACGATCTCGTGAAAATTGAGAGATAAAATTAGAGTGGCGTTCCCTAGATTCCACTGTGTGGAGGGTTTCCATGATACTGTATTCTCATCGAAATATCATAGGTCTTCTCCAATTAAAAAAATACTATGTGAAGTGTTGTCTACGAAAGGAGGTCTCGCAGATAGCCACCCTCTAGTGTATCTTGCAGAAATAGCATTGTGCAAAATACAGGTGGTCTACGCTTTCAAGGAAGAATGTTATTCTCACATTTACCAATTTCTTCATAAACTTGTACAGGAAGAATTTAGAGACAATGATCAGAAACAGGCCAGGGTAGAGTGATCTGTATTCAGTTTGCGGAAAGCAAGTCAGTAGCTATTTGGCGTAGCTCACCTATGTATAGATGCATGACTGCGGGACTTCGCCCGGACCTGGAGCGGTTTTGGTGCATGAAGTGAGAGCAGAATGCAACTCACGCAACGTAAGTCTTTCGATGAAGGGTTCACTTTTAAATTATAGATAATGTTATTAATAATAGAAAAAGTAATCTCTGGCATATTAATGCTTCTCCTCGGCACTTAACTATGTGATTGATATATTAATATTTTACAAGATATTGTACTCTAAATAGGAATTGGGTAGGAACTTTTTTGCCTATTTATTGTGACACTACGACGCTCTTTGAATGCTGGCGGAGCAGCATCTCGGCTAGAGACCATGGAGAAAGCGGTAGTGAAAGAATCTGCCACGGATGCGGGGTCCAAGATTGCGGTCTCGTTCTCCTGAGAGAGCTTGCCTGGAATCCTTTCCACTCATTTCCATATCTCTGCAAGTTGGGTCTTTTTGTTAAGTAAACATACGTATGCCTGCCAGGATGAGAAGTGGACATGCTTTGAAACATAAAGGAACTCTGCCCTAGCTGGAACCAATTCACCGAGAGTGAAATGCTTTGGGCGCACTTATAGCGCATGTAGACATATCACTTCAGTCTGAGGGGCATTTAGCAACCAGCTGAGCAGCAATGAAACGGTCGACGTACTAAAGGAACATATATTCTGGGAATAGTAGCTAGGCCCACCGCGATGAGTTGCATGAGAAGATCTCAAGAGACTCAACCACCAACCAGAACTACTTGAAAGAGACAGAGAATTTAATTATTTCCTAAAATGCGGCCCAACTCGCTTACTCCAAGTACCACCTGGGCGGGATTTTCTATTGGCGGTGGCCCAGATGAGAGTTAAATTGGAAAGGGGCCACTACTAGAAAAATAAAGCACCTATCACTTTTATATTATAGATAATGTTATAAATAATAGAGAGAGTAATCTCTGGCATATTAATTCTTCTCCTCGGCACTTAACTATGTGAATGATATATTTATATTTTGCAAGATATTGTACTCTAAATGGGAACTGGGTAGGAACTTTTTTGCCTCTTTATTGTTTAGAAATTAAATTAATTTATTATAAAGCTACTAGTAGGTGGCTATTGCCTAATCCAATACATTATATTTTAAACCCTTCTTCCACAGAAAGAAATGTTTGTACTACTTCCATTTTTTATATTTTTGTTCAATGGTACAAAAAATATACAGCCATTTAAATTTAATATTGTTTATAACTCATAAGAGTACAGGATTCTTACCATTTTTGTGTTTTGTTTAGTCGAATTGAGATGTGAGCGGAACTTATAAACGGTATTCAGCTGGAAATGCATTTTGTTGTGAGAACTTTTAAAATTATTAATGGTGTCGCAAGTTCGTGTGTTTTCTCCGAACCAAAGTGTGGATTTCTTTAGGTAAGAATTAAATATTTGAAAATATTTATGTATATAATGTCTAACATTTGTAAAAGTATTGAATATATATTGTTAAAAATTGTGGTATTAAACATATATCACCAGGTAAATCTTGTATTATATTTTATGAGGTTCGACATGTTTGTTTTGAGATATTTAGAGCATGCTGATTGCATTACTTTTTTAATGCGTAGAAAATAAGCATCGATCAATAAAAACAAATCAAGATTAAATAAGTAGATGAAATGTACTGGGAACCTTGAAGTGTTTTAGATCAGAACCCCATTCTGGATAGGACATGGGCCAGTGAGCGAGATCTGCTGGGCGAAGCGTAAGCTTCTTCTCTAAGAAGATCACTGCAGCTTAAAATTTTTTAGATATTTTTTAGCCATATATTGTTGCATAAAAATATAAAACAACAATAATAGTAAAACTTTGCCTCCTTTTGTGATATTGCTGCCTTGATAGTTCAATAGCTTTATCATTGTAAGACAATTGTTAGGTTTTTTTCTTTAAAAATTTATTTAGGTGTTGTTTTCAATCATAATTTTCGCTAGAATTGTATTATATATCCCATTCTCTGTCTAGTCATCGAACCTTGTCATATTTTACCTTTAATATCTAGTTTATATAAAAGCTACAAATTTGGGAGTTATGTAGATTACCTCGTTTTGCTGTTACTTAATAACGTTGCCGAATGTAAAATATATTTCTTATGCGTAAAATAACATGGGAACAATTCATTCTGTTTCTTTGTTAAGTAAATTCTCTGTTTTTTCTTTGATTTTTTATTGGTTTCAGTGCCTTTTGTTGTATATCTACTTTAATCATGTTCCTTGGTGTCAGGGATCGCTTCTTGTATTAAAAGAGCTGAAAACTAAAAATACTCCTGGCCAATTTTCATGTTAAAGAGTAGATTTTATAATTATTTTGTCATATGTGTTTATCTTTTACTCACTTTCCTTGAAGAAAGAAATTCATAATATACAGATATGACCTAAGAAACTTCCAGTATTCTTATTAAAATTAGAATAAATCATATTAGCCACTTACTTAAACATAAAATGCTACATATTTATGGTGTCTTTAATGTATACCCACAAGAAAGCGGGAAAAAGGAAATGAAAAATTGATACATAATAAATGAATGAGATTTTCCTTAAATCTTTTGTATATAAAAATGATTTATTTCCGTGGTTGATATTTGTAAGACAATGTTTCCGAGTGGCAGGGTAAACAATTAACGCAGTATCAGTAACCTTTTCCATTTTAACTCGATTTCCTGGCTGCCATTTTATCTTGAAACAATACCAATGAAGGAAGATTTTCGATTATGTATCCAATAGAAATTCGATAAAGGAAACAATTGGACCTATCAATAATGACAATAACAAATTAGTTTCGGATACAGAAAAGGTAGACAATATATTAAATAACTTTTGAGGCATCGGTATTTATAAAGGAGGATGAACATAATATACCCCGAACGAACGACGTGATAAACTTTAATGAGCCTAATCTTGTAACCAATATCAAATTCTAAAGAAGAAAAAGTAAATTTTTATATCAGTAAGTTAAAATCCAGTAAATCTCCAGGTTATTATTTAATCTATCCGGCACATTCAAAAGAAATTAGAAACGTGTTAGTGGGACTGCTAACGTAATTTTAACAAATGTTTGGAAGAAGGTTTCTTGCCATTAGATTTTAATCGTCCACTAAGTTTAACATTCATCCTAGGCAAATTATACACTCTGTCAGTCGCGATAGAGTGATTGATCATTTGGAAGCGCATAATCTCATAAATAATAGGCAAAACGGCATTAAACAGAAATGTTTACCTAATCTTTTAGAATTTTATGACAGCATGATTAAATGCTATGACTAAAATATATCTTTAGAAATAGTTTACTGAGACTTCGCTAAGGCATTCGACACCAGTCACCATAGGCAATAACTAACTAAACCTTTTGCTCATGGAATTAGAGGATATCTCCTACAATGGATAGAGTCGTAACCTAGTAATCGTAAGCAGAAAATAGTTTTAGACAGTAAATTTTCTGAGTGGAAAAATATAATTAGTGGCGTGCACCAGGTGTCTGTGTTGGCCCCATTATTGTTCCATACTTATGTAAATGATGTAGACAATGAAACCACGGAAGTTTTAACGAAAATGGCTAAAAAGATTCATATTTAAACTCATCGATAATTGGAACGCACTCCTTGCGGAGGTACTGGATGATAGTAGTGTGAATAGATTTAAAAACAAAATTGATTTATTCTATGAATAATGATATTGTTTAAATATGGAGCCCTGTTATAGATTGAATGTCGCGTGATCAAGCATTGTGGCAACAATCTCCAAAGAAGGACTACTAACCTATTAGTATAGAATGGGACTTGCCTTTGAGTGGACTAAGAAGTCCTTGCTGACCCCCTGTAACTTTGTAACTTGAAATAAAGAAAATGATATCGCTAAATACGGCTGGTCAATTAGATCGTTAAAACTGTACACAACAAACGCTTGATGTTCACTGCCATCAATATTTTGCCTCATATTTTGCATTAGGGTTAGTATCTCGGACTCGAGCTGAAACAAAACTTGTGAACGAACAGAATGTTCAAACTTTTCAGATGGCTTAAATCACTGGCATTTTATCGAAACATAAAATAGAAAAATATTTAATTACTCTTGAGATACTTGCATATTTGATTTTGAGGCTGAATCTAACAGTAAAATGTAGAACAAAGGGAATTTTATTTAAATTCATAAAAACTCTCCTAGAGAAGGACTCTCATCTCTAGGCCTGAAGAATTAGAGGATATTTATAGAATAAATGATAACAAAATAAATCAGACCTATTAATATAAAAGATGAAAGAAAATCTATAGTTTTGAAGAAATTAGATCATTATGTGCATAACTTCTAAATTTATGTATAAAGAAGTTAGAAAACAAAAATATTGTTGAGATATGAAGATGAAATTTTCCATTAAATACTTGGAGGTATTTAGGATTACGAGTAAATCGTAGGAGTGGAAATTAAAGGATAATATCAATTCAAATACGAAGTCATTCAATGAGAAAGATGTAACGTAAAGGGTGTATAAGTTGGGGAAACCGTTTTATTATTGAAAGAATCAAAAAACAAACGTACGATTGATCGAAGATAGAGTTTCAATGAGTGAGATGAATTTTCGTGTAGATAAGTTACAATAAAAATCAATAAATTAGTACTTTTTAGAATTTTCTAATTTTGTCTTCTTCAGTTAGAGGTGAAATTTAATTTAACCTAATAAACTGATAGGGCAGAGAGTTTTAAATCTGTTTCCAAGTCAAATGGCACCGCCCTTCTAACGAACATCTCACGGTAATTGCAAGTAATTTGAATTTCAGTTGAAAAATAAAGGAAACCACGATGATTTAGAAAATAATTTCAGCAATGATTTTACTTTTTTAAATAAAATCTTTATTATTTTATTTTAAAAGTGGTTTCATTACTTTAATTAGGTGTTCGTGTTACTGCTATCTTTTCTCATTCCTCTTTAAATCCTTTGAAGCCGAGAGGAGAGATAATGTACTTTCCTAATCACTTCCAAGAAGGAAGATTTTAGCAGGAGGCGTCTTCATCTTACGAGCTGAGACTCAAGAGAGAGAGAGGGTGGAATCATCTTGCCTATTATCAACCGCTTTGAATACTTAAGTGAACAGAGCAACATTTTAAATACAATATTTAATAAAGTATCGTAATGAAACTGGTTTTTATAACTATGGCATAAGTGTTTCTACATTTAATGTAAAATTTATGAAGTTACCTGCAAGGAGTTTAGTACAGTCGACCTTTTGTCTGTTTATAGATGAATGATTTAAATAAATATACACGAGTGCGGAAAATTATAAGCAAAGATCCTTAATGTCCTAACTAACATAATGATATGAAATTATCTTCAGAATGTTTGAAGAACTTTATACAACAAATGACTTGTGGTGCCAAAACGCGTCGGCAAACTATTCATAATTTCTTGAAAATTAATTAAACCTATTCTTTATTGCGTATTTTTTTGTTAATGAATATTGTAAAGCTCAAATTACAAAAAAGATTGTATGTCATTAAAATATATTCGACCCATTAAAAATCTAGATTTCGACGAAAAATGTTAATCGTTTTTAGATTTTATTTTACTTAGAAACTTAAATTATAATATACTCGTAGGATGAATACTTCTATACGATTTTTGTTATGGTAGCAATCAACACCATATCTGCAATTACAATCCTTAATATTATTTTCCTTTGTCTTAACTAGCCAATATTATTAGTTCGAAAGTGGTCAGGTTAGTAATTTATGTAATTGGAATATTTTCCGTCCGACATCATCAAGATTGCAAAAGGAAAAATCCTTGATTTCTCAATCTCTTTTGAAACTACAAATATCATATATTGTTCAAATCACGATTGAGAAATTAAGGTTACTACAAATAAAGAGAACAAATTGATATTTTCACTATGATGAGAAAATATTAACTATTGATAATATTCTCTGTTGAAATCTAAATGATATGGATAGAGATTACTTACCCTTTCACCAGCTTGGAGAATTGTAACATAAGAAGACAATGGAGCTGTCCCCGCCGATCAAATCATGCCCTAGCAATTGCAAGAGGATACCTGGTCGCCCAGTTGCTAGGATCATCTCTCGTTTTCATACCTTGATCCCAAAAGAGAAGGGGGATACGTTTGTGTTTAGTTCACCAGCACGGGCTACCAGCATTACGTTGTCGTTGGCAACAAGCTGAATTAGTTGCACCATTTCTGACTTTCTGTCAGAATTTAATCCTCTGGCCTCTCCTTCACCGCTGGTATCCAGAAGTTCTTGTAGCTACCATGCAAGCGATGATGAGAGGATAAACGCAACTTCAAAATTCTTAAATGCAAGAAACGGGATTTCATCCCGCCTGCTACTCCGCTTTGCTTTTCCATATGGGAGGTAAGAGGCCTAACCAATTGTGTTTTCAAATGATCTTATAACATGAAGTTTATGAACTTAGATCGGTTCTGTGTTCAAAAAATTATTATCATGAAATTATATACGTGTATATAATTCCTTTTGAAATATTTTAATCTATGTTTTATGTAAATTTAAGAAATTTAATTCCAAGTTATCGAATTCTGAAAAAGGTAAGACCAGCATAAATTGATGAATTACAGATATCACATTAATTAGATCCTTTTTTATATAAAGTTTCGAGAAAAAGGTAAGATAATTTTAAATAGGATTATTTCAATTAGTAATTTTCAGCACTGTTTTGAATATTCATTATGATCTCAGCTCATCGAAAGTAATGTACAAAATAAATTCCACATTTATAATAAAGTATAACGATAGGTTTAAATGTTATGGAAAAGTACACAAATGCTTGATATATTTAATAAAATTTTCCGGAAAACTGCGTGAATTTTGTGTTTTGAGTTCTAAAGTCGGACAGGTCTTTCATATCAATGGTTCCAAGCTGTCACGATTGTATTAGGTTCTTACTTTCTCCAAACCTTTCAGAATGAGAGGGAATCTCTGCCTACTAAGGACCCTCCTCTTTCATGATGAGGAAAATAGAGTTGACTAATGGAAGTAAATTTTAATTCTGGTTCTCATAACGGGGAGTAACGAAAGATGACGCCTTAAGCTGTTTGATGACATTATTTCCTCATTTCAGATTACAGTACAGATAGATCATTTTCCTTACTTTTATAACTTAGCACAAGTCCTGCTTTGACTCTTCTTGGACCTCATCCTCCTGCTTTTATCCTTAGCCTTGAGCCCTCCTCTCTCACTCCCTGTGATAAATACCTAGTAGAATCTTTAGCCACCATTTAAAAAAGCTTGCCAATGATTTGCGTGAGGCAAGGCTAGTAGTGTACTTCCATAGGAGTGTTGATTATGATTTTCACCTCGAAGGGGCCTAGAAAGTAGGTGAGAGGTGGTTTTAATATACAATCCTGAAAGCATAACAATTTAAATCAAGTGTCCTTCTGTTCCTAATGGACGAATCACACAAGTGAGTATCTGGGTCCGTCTCACCTGATATCCACCCCACCTTCTCAGGCAACGTGATCAGTTGAGACAACTTTCACAACTGTGTTGACATTTGTGGTTTCCTTCAATGCCCAATAAGGTCTTATCTAAGCCTTTTCCTTCAGCGAGACAAATATGGCATTAGATTTATTCTCCGATTTTGCATCTCCGTTAGTTGCTTTCTTTAAGACAAAGTGGAACAGAGAGTAGCTTACAGACTCAGTACAATATTTTATTGTTCTTTAATTTTTACTGGAAAAATTTGGTTGGGGCCATCAGCTTTAATCATAACATGGGTCAGGTAATGTCATGAATCTGAGAGGATGAACGATATACGTCACCTCCCTGAACTTCTCTTACACTTTCCACGGTTCTCTTATCAAATTATCCTTGATTTATTGAGCGTTTTCTTATCAATATCTTTACATTTCTCTTATGTGATCATCTTCGCAACAATGGGCACAGCTGCTGCTATCGTTGTAATTGGTTACAGTGCTCATTCAGGCATGAACATGTGATAAGGAAAGATATGTTGCCCTGATTTTGGACAATGATTGATGTGAAGTAAAGATTAAATATGAAATTGTAATCAGTATAATTATGCGTGATGTTCACTCCTCGTATTATATTAACACTCTTCTGGCACGAGTAAGGTTAAAAATGAAAGGTTCTGTAACTATTTGGGTAGAATGTTGGATATGATTGGTAGTTGGTTTCGGTTCGGTTTTTAAGGAAATATGAATCGAAGATTAGGTAACAATGAGGGATGTGTGGGAGAGTAGATAATAATCGGACATATTGGCGCAACTGTAGAGATTGAACATAAAGAATATCTGTACGGTGAGAGTCGTGTTTGGTTCGAAAGTTGTGAGAGATATAAAACATATTTCGGCCAAAGTTTTTGTTGTGTAACCTTGAATATGTGAGAGTATGCTGCGCATGGAGAGGCAAATATAATCAGAAAAGGAATAATGTTAAATCAGAGAAAGAGGAAATAATATAAGAAAATGCTGGAATTTAGGAGAAACGAAGGTATATGTGAAAATGATTTTAGATTAAATGGTGACCAAAAAATATGTTCGTGGGTTGTGAATACACTCTATATCTTTGTGCTAGAACTGGACAGAGAAAGTACAATTCCGAAGATTAAATGCTGATGTGAAACGATGACTGAAAATTGAAAGAATTAGGTAGATTGAGATGCTTGAATGTGTAAATAAGCATACCAGAGTGATGAGGAAAAAATGCATCTAAGATGGGAGAATAAAAGAAAAACAAGTGATCAACCAGAAAAGAATGCTGAAAAAGAATCAGGTAAAAAATATCGAAGGAATTAATAAAGGTGAGAAACTAAACAGAGAATAGTTGTATGAACAACCAAGATGATGATATTTTCCCTAAATAATTAAATATTGCTGGTTTCAGTGTTTCTTACAGAAAAAAAATGAAATTATCCCAAACTTCTCAATGCCTTAAGATTTGTTCCCCCCTTAGATGATTTAGATGTCCATATAGTTCTAGTAAAGGACGATTTTCTTCATCGAATGGAAAATGTCGAAAGAAGTGTATTCTGCCAAGTCGTTCTCTTCTGAATACGATATCTGTTTATTCAAGTACAAGTGTCGTATATTAAGCCACACTGCCTCACCCAGGAACAACTGAATGACCTAGCACATGATTGTTATTATCTAAGCAGCAAGATTAGCTCCTGCCACTTCGCCTGAAGCAGTATAATCTATTCAATGCAAATGTAATGATATGAAGTCACAGGTCAGGGAACAAGGGGTTTTTGTCATTTCTTGAACACTAAAAACAGGTGGCGCTAATGCACATATGTTTCTATCCTGTTCATCTCCAAATCCTTCCGATTATTGTCTTTTTATAATTTGATCATGCATTGTGTAGGGCCGGTTGGTCTCCCAATCCATGCGGATCGTTAACATGGTCTGACAGTCGTATACCTTGCGCCGACCTTGTACGATTGTTGAATCATAGTCCAGCATAAGGGCGGCTAATCGGTCTGAAGAATTCCGAGTGGCAAAACTTTGTAAAGAGAATCCCAAGGAGTTCTTTAGATATGTAAACAACCGTAAACCAATCCATCGAACGATTGGTCATTTGAGGAATGAGGAAGGGACATTAAAGTACTCAGATGCAGAAAATCCTAACCTCCTTAACGGCTACTTCTCTTTAGTGTTTACTGAAAAGTGTGGTCCCACCCCCCAGCAAACGAGTTCATACTCGGGGGAAAAGCTGGAGGATAGGGACTTCCCTGAAGGAGAAATAGAAAAGAAGATCACTGACCTAATGACGAATAAGTCACCTGGCCCAGATGGGTTTCTACCTAAAGTGTTGAAGGAAGTGCGCAATCTTCAAATGTCAATCCGGACTAAATGCGTTCCTAGAGACTGGCGTGAAGTGGAGGTGACTCCTATCTTGAAGAAATGAGACCGTAGCTAACCGTAAAACTAACCCCTATCAGTTTGACTTCTATAGTCGGTTATCTCATGGAAAGCATCATAGTGGACAAAATGACGTCGCATTTAGAGTCAAAGCTGCTACTGTGGAGTTCCTAGCACGGCTTTCGAAGACAATAATCATGCCTGACGAACCTTGTGGAATTCTTCCACTTCGTCTTCAGTGAGCACGAGCGCGACAAGGCGGTGGATGTGGTCTACTTAGACTTTCAGAAAGCCTTTGATAAGGCACCACACCGCCGCCTTCTCCGGAAAGTGCGAGCGCTGAGCATAGATGGAAAAGTAGCCGGCTGGATAGGGATCTGGCAAAGTGGCAGACGTCAACGGGTGGTGGTGAATGGACAGACTTTTGATTGGGTGCCCGTTACTAGCGTGATGGCTCAAGGTTCTGTCCTGGGACCACTACTATTCATCATCTACGTCAACGAAGTGGACGGTGACATTATGCCAAGATTTCCAAATTTGCCGACGATACCAAGCTTAGTATGAACGTTACAAAGGATGGAAATACTGCCCGCCTGCAGGAAGATCATGGGAAGATTGGGGAGTTTCGGACACGTGGCAAATGCCTTTTAACGTTAACAAATGCAAAGTGATGCATATTGGCAACCGAAACCCCAAACCTCAATACATTCTTAAGTGCACTGCTCTTAAATTCACCGACACTGAGAAGAACTTGCGTGTAACAATCACTAGTGACCTCAAGTTCTTGAAACAGTGCATTGAGGTGGAGAAAAAGGCCCAAAGGATGCTGGGCTACATAAGGCCCCAGTTTGGATATCGGAACAAGGATATTGTACTGTGTTTGTACAACTCACTTGTCCGACCGCACCTGGAGTATGCCGAAACAATTTTGGAGTCCTTCATTTAGAAAGGACATCGCAAAGTTGGAACACGTGCAAGCGAGGGCAACCAAACTGATTCCCTCTATCAGACATAAAAGTTATGAAGATAGATTAAGGGAATTAGATCTGTTCTCGCTGGAAACCCGTAGACTGCGTGGTCAGCTAATCGAAGTTTTCAAAATACGTTGAGGTTTCGACAATGTTGACTACGGGAATATTTTTACACTTGTTTAGAGCAGAACAAGAAATCACGGCTTTAAACTTGAACTGAAGCGTTACAACCGCGATCTGTGTGTAAATTTTTTTACGTACAGTATCTGCGGTAGTTGGAACGCACTTCCACTGCAAGTTGTCAACAGTGAATCTGTTGACCAGTTCAAGTCAAGACTTAACAGGGTCTTGAAAAATGGCCATTTTAGGACGTAAAGCATTTGGGCAGAGATGTGCCCGCTCGACTTCTAGTCCAAAGGTACCCTCTTGAATGGACCGTAAGGTCTTTTAGGGTACTTTTGTTCCATGTTGCCATGTTACTCCAATAAATAGGTGTTTTCGACTTGCGTAACCTGGTCCCGATTGCCGGCCCTATTATCGAGAACACAGGCCACGCCCCCACAAGACATACTTAGCTGAGCCCTTACATCGTAGGACGTAATTCGATCAGTCCGGACAGTGTTTGCCCCACCCTGTATGTCAAGGAATAGTCTTTGTTAGACCCTGTAGGTCGTAGGGTAAAGTGAAAAACTGCAAAAGGGCAGGAACCCCCACACATCATTGCATTCCAAGTTTCTCTTCAGCAGCAGCAACATCTCCTGGCCATTCATCATAGAGGACTTTGACATGATCATATCCCTAATAACACCTCGAAAAGTTCTTAACAGGAAGCCCGCGCAAGCCATAATTGACTATGTAGACTCCATTAAACGAGTGGCAATGGCCAATGCCATGATCGAAGAATAGGAAGAAGAGGAAGAGGAACCCGAGATCACTTTGGGTGTGGCCTTATCTGTAATGCGGAATGGAATATGACCAATACTACAGCCTAATGCAAGAGTTGTCCCGAGAATGTCCAAAGTTTTACAAGAGTTCACGAGAATAGACAGCCATCTGTTTGATGATATAGTAGAACGTTGCACGACCCTGATTCAGAAGAAACATACGTTCTGGCGCAAACTCATTCCTCCTGGCCTGCATGTTGACATTACCCTCCTACGTTTACGCGATACGAGTGCTTCATACCAGAGTCTGGAATACTCCTTTTGAGTTGCCAACAACACCACCAAACACATTGCACCAGTTACCTGTCGGGCCATAGTTGCTTTCTACGGAGACAAGGAACTCAGGACACCACGATAACTTGAAGAATGGAACCAGCTTGCCCTTGGCTTAAAGGAACGATAGAATCTTCCACATTGTGTAGAAGCCTACTTCGAAAAATTATAAGAAATACTTCTCCATTATCCTGTTGGCCATTTTTGACTAAGCATAAATGTTCCTGTACGTCGACGTATGTCAGAGTCAGATGGTGGTGTGTTTGCCTAGACCATTCTTTGGGAATTACTCAACAACCAGGATGCCCAGCTGGCACTCCTTGAGCTGTTGTCTAATGATACAAAAGGATCACCCACAGATTAGTTCTTGGTCGGAGATAATATGTTCCCTTTGCGCACCTCCCTGATGAAAGCATACGCCCTACAAGGCCTCACCAGACCAGAACGTATATACAACTACAGACTCAGTCGAGGCCACCAGACGATGAAGAACGCCTTTGGCATTCTTTCTAACCACTTCCGAGTATTCCACACTACCACATGCCTGACACCTCATCGTGAAAATGCTGTTGTGTTGTCTGCACAACATATTGCGAGGACGGAACCCACCACAAAACGAGGATGATCATGAGGACCCTCCCACTCACGAACTAATACCTGGCGACTGGAGGCAAGACCAACCCGTAGGAGGCAACCTTCCAACCCTCACACGCAACACTGTAACCATGATGCCAAGCAACAGTGGGAGTACCTCAAGAACTACTTTTCTTCGCCTGAAGGAGTCGTGGCTAGGCAGGATAGCAGCATCGAGGTGAGTCACATTTTTATGTTTTGTCCTCCAAGAAATCTCTTAAATTTTTATTGTTTAATATTTATTTCATTTATTTTTCATATGTTAAATTTATTAATAATGCTGATTTTAATTTGTTTTAAAGGACATTTCCCTCGTTATTTTCAACTTTTATGTGTTTAATTACATGCTAATTTTAGTTTCTGTCTTTTAAGTCATAATTAATTTTTTTATAGTTACAATTTCTATATATCACATCATAATGTTTTCTGTTTACTTCATTTTTCAGTTTTTCCTTCTATAATATTTGTTCATTATTCAGGCCTTTCATTTTATTTACTTTAAACCTTTTAATAAAAATATTATTTAGCAATAATATTGGATAGAAAACAAGCACATACATAAATATTTATTTAAGTGCACAAACCCACATACACATATTTTTGCAACATTAATAATAAAGGTTATTAAGGGTGTTGAAGGCGCTGGGGTAGAGGCTTAAAGTCTTAGGTGTTGCTGGTGGGGTGGGCTTGAAGTTACCGAGCAGTTCCATGATGAGGCAGCTGAGGCAGACTGGAAAAAATAAGGAATTATTAGGACATTTATTCTATATACACATTTTAATCTAGCATTATTATACATAAACCATATGTTAGGGTAACCTTCAAGTTAAATCAATAAAATATTTGGTAATATTGTGTTTTATTAACCAATAATATGGGATCCTGATTACATACACTTATGAAGGAATTTTTTATGAAAACAATTGAGAAAACCATATATAATGATATTTATCATATAATAATTTAATGAAATAAATAAATATAAATACAATAGAAATATATGAAATAACACAATTCTACTTCAAATTGAGATAAATTACAAGAGAATAATTGGAGATTAAACATTTAAATATCCTCAAATAGTATGCTATGAAGATCAAAACGTAAATGCAAAAAGTCACCTATGAAGTCTGAGAACTCAAGCACAGTCTTATAGGAAAAAAACTGAGACATAGAACATGAACATAAAAAGCACATAGCTTCAGGAACCCAAGGACATTGGGCTTCTGTTGCCAGACAATGTGGGGCTTTAGGAATCAGAATAGCTACAGGATCCACTGCCTACTTTCGGTGAGCCTCTGTGCTCCCTGCCCACTCTTCTCTCGAGATCCTGCCGATCGGATCCTGATTGAAGGCTACCAGTTTTCCAGCTTCTTCGCGATGATGGGAGGGTCGAGAGAGGCAGCCTTCTCACCCATCACTGCCGCAATCCTGTCCTTGTCTTTGTATTTCGGCATGCCTTTATCAAAAATAGGAGGGGACCTCAAACTCGAGCCACTCCCTCATAATCTTCTCTGTCTCCTCCGGCAGGGTCACCCGCTCTAACTTCCGCCGGTGTTTCCTTTTAGGACGTTGGATGATGGCGGCGGCGTCGGTCGGAGGAGGTTCGGGCTCCTTGTTTTCTTCGTCACCATCATCGTTGTTGTCCTCATGCTCGTTATCATCAGAGGCTGGCTCATTGTCCAGGATGACCTCTACCTCGGCGTGCTCGGGTGTAGCACCACATCGACATCGCGTGGTGGGTTGGCCGGGATCGGGTCAAAAGGCAAGGTCTGGCACGCAGGGTGGCCACTAGGGCGGGTCATACTTTGGGGCAACCATGTATTTTAATTAAATCCTTTAATGAGGGGTGCTTAAATGATGGTTTTTTTTGGCGTAGATTTTAAAAAAGAACTTTATTTTGTTATATAATCGCTCCTACCTACATCGATTTACATTTAAATAAAATAACATTTTTCCCTTTCGTCACGAGCTTTTGTAACCTATTTTGATTTAATCAATTAAATACAAACACAAAGTACCCTAAAATTTAAATCTTTATTGAGTGAGAAAAGTGTATGCAAAGCTTCACATATAGCTGCATGGGTCACTTTGGGTAATATTCAAAAGTTAAACTTCACTGGAGCAAACAAATCTGGCTTTGACTCATTCCTAAACATCAGACGTCTACTTGTCTCTTGTGCCCTGATTCATCCATCCCTCTTTTTATGTGAGGAATACTTGGAAGAAGCGACAGTCGCCAGGCTTACAACCCTCTCAATGCTCTGTGTGTAACAAGGCCTGTCAGCTACTTTCATAAGAGAGTCAATGAAGTGTTTCAATTCAGAAGTACTTAAAGAGCAAGCGAGACGTGGCTCAGAGATATCCTCTGACCAATTGATCAGATCTCTAATCTTGGTAGCATGACAATTGATGTCTGGTGTCCTTCTAAGTCTTACAAAGGAGTCTCCCAGTTGAGTATCTGAGTCCCGTTCTCCACTAAGGGTCTGGATTCTTTTCACCGAGATCTCCGCCCGATCATCAGAGCATAGGAGGGTTTGGAGGATGGCCTCACTCTATGCGTACTAAGTTGATCTCTTAACAGTTGGCAAAACAATATCCAACACCTCCTTCCTCTGAGACTTAAGGCAATGAAGTTGATAAAAAATGTGCCTAGGTCCCTAGATCCAAGAGTGATTAATCTTAACATTAACCAGCATGGGTAATATACACCAATCAGTTGTAGATTCTTAAATGCTTTGACATCCGAGCCGAAGAATTCTGTTAGCTGTGATTATCCAGCGACTGTGGTTTACTAGTCCTATTTCCAATAGAGAAAGCCCTGTAGGAAGTACTCTATCTCTGATTGCCGATACAATTCTATAGCCGTAGTGTTGATCAGTGGAAAGATCTTGGACCACTTCCTGAGGGACCTTGGTAAGAGGAGGACCTAAAGATATTTGAGTGAAATTTGAGTTGATATCCAAGTCTGTAACAGAGTCAAGGAGGTTTCTTATTGGTCCGAAATATCTGTTATCAGATAGTTTTGGGCCATCCAGGTTCATAATTAGATTACGGAGAGGGAGTTCCCCAGTGTGCAGATTATACACCAGCCAAACAAGCTTTCTGCCCAAATTGAGCTCCATTTTTTGCATTACTCCACGATTTACCACTGTGTGTACATTTGTGGAGTCTCCTACAATGGCCATGAAGCTTTTTTCCGAACATAGCCTTAGCGATCTTCTCTGCATGTGATTTTTTTTTTGTCGCCTTTTCTGGGACAAAGTGGGAGAGATAATCACTCCCAGGCTCACTGATTACAGTCTAATGCTCTTCTTTTGTTTTTGCTGGAAACAATTTTTCACTACCCTGTGCCTCCATCAAAGAGAAGACAAGGAATTCCCCCATCCTTCCTTAGGTTTTTCTCAAACTTATGTTTAATAACTGTCATTAGCTTTTCCTGTGCTCTCTTAACTTTATTCTTATTAATTAATTTACTTGTATCTTCCTCAATAATGAATCCAGCATCTATTAAAGCTTTTGTTGCTATAACTGCAGTTGGTCTCAATTCGACACCATACCGTATACCGACAAGAGCAATATTTGGAATCTCATCATAATTCTTTCTATTCCTGGTAGAAGATTCCGGGTCTTGGACAGCTTCAAAAGTTACTTCATCACCCAAACTGTTGTCACCATTTGAATTTTTTGCCTTCAGATCTTCACCTTCTGCCAATAAATGCTCGATTTCTTTTCTTCCTGCCTTTCCTGCTAAAACAGTGCTTTCCTCCTTACTTTTTCTCTTTTTTTCTGCTATCATTTCTTTTTCTTTCCTTAATGAAGCTCTTAATTTTTGATTATGCTCTGGAATATCAAGACCTCCAATTTGAAAGGTAGCTTTACTTCCAACCTTCTCCTTTTGTCCTTTCATAAAGGCCAGTTCCCTAGTCGGTATTTTTTTCTGTTTAATAAAACAGCAGTTAATGTGGGCTTCAGTCTCACAGCCATTACAACCTACTTCCCCACAAGTGGAAATTTGACATTTTCATGTCAATATATCAAATAACTTATCTAGTTTTGCAATGAATCTTTCTTTTACTTCAATTTTTAAAGCACCAAGGGAAACTTTTACTTTAATTTTTCCTTTACCAAGGGAAACTTTTACTGCCTCCTTCCACACCTCCTTAAGCTTTGATATTATTGTGACTTTTTGATTTACAACAGCTGGTTTGAATAGAGAATTAGCTTTGGTCCACTGATTAATCAAGCCCTGATAGATGTCTTTTACCAGCTTGTCCACTTCATAATTTCTCCGGTTATCTTCACTTTGCTCCCTCAGGTAGATGCCGTACCTCAAAATATCTCATATTGTTGGTCACAGAGAAACCATCAGCTGTTGTCCACCCCCAACAACAATAGTCAGATGAGAACTTGATTTGGATCTTGTCTTGATTTTTGTCATTGTCACACTAATCGCAGGTATATCTGCAAATGAAAAGATGGCACTTAGATAAAGAAATAATATCTACCAAATAATGATGTTATTCTAAATTGATCCACAGCCTTTAATAGCATTCAAATAAAAGGTTAATGCTCTATAAATAGTTACCAGAACTGGCAACACTACTGGAATATTGCCTTCCACTGAGTAATGAGTACTGGCTACTTGCAACTTTGGAGTTAGACCAAACTAAATTAAGGGTAAATTTCAACAGGTTTCCTACTTCTCATGTCTCTCTAATACATTTTTACATTTTCTTAGAGGAATATTTTTCAGACTACATAAATGTATTGATGATAGAAAACGGTAAATTTGATCTTTTACAAGTAATTATATTTATAGTAAAATATAGTAAATGACCCAGAACTAACAATATTTCAAATTGATGTAGGTTAGATCAATCAGAATTTAACTTTTGTACCAAGAGTATGTTCTTTTCACCAATATTCATCATGTGAATACCCCTCACCAGCAGTTTCATAAAATTTTAGAGGAAACCCGCCCTACTGGGCACAGTGAGGCTCACAGGTGGTGTTGCTGGCGTTGTACAAGTAGACAAGGTGCCTTGTCCTGGGTAGAATGGCTGCGGTGGAGGTGGCTGCCGGTGAAGATGTAAAGCTGGCGGTGGTAGTAATAGTAGCAGATTAGGTAAAACTACCCTTCCCCAGCTTTTTCATGTCCTTCCTCTCTATGGTATTTTGGCAGGAAGGGGGCATAGTGGTAGTGGGGCACAGATGGAGCTGGTGGAGGTCTTCTTTCGGTGCAGAAGGTGCCGCGAGAGGAGAGGCGTTGGTGTTGAGCTGGAGGAAGTTCAGCTTCAGGGAGAGGACTGTCGGGACTGGCCACCCGCCCGACATTGCCACTACGATGCAGTACGGCGTGATTGCCAGAT
The DNA here is from genome assembly GCA_963969495.1 of Ceratothoa steindachneri. Classification (NCBI taxonomy): domain Eukaryota; kingdom Metazoa; phylum Arthropoda; class Malacostraca; order Isopoda; family Cymothoidae; genus Ceratothoa; species Ceratothoa steindachneri. The sequence goes on from OZ018317.1 coordinate 196,514,889, forward strand.
TTTGGCAGTAAGTCATAAAAATTCGCGATTGACGGGTCTGCTCCCCGAAGGTCGAGCTTATCATAACGGCTGTCGTAGATAATTACGACTGAGCCGAAATCGTCGAAATTCTTTTGCAAGATGACATTTGGGGCCGCGCGGGCTGACTGCTTTGTGAAGTTCAAAACATCTGTAGCTTGCAGCCGCGTGGCCCGCACCGCGTGACTCCCCACGACTGACGTATCAACCCATCCGACGTTGCACAATTTTCAATTCGATTTAGGTGCCAACTACCAATAAACGTTTGCGCGTAAGCAATCGCGTTCAAAACAGTGATTGTGTGACCCAAGCATTTCTCTGTCAGGGCCATATTCCGGCTGTCCAAAGACAACACGCAAATGAACTTTGGTCTAAGAATCATTTTCTGTTTGGAGAACAAATGTCCAATAATAGCTCATCGTCTACATGAACAAGGTTCTTCTTTCCCCTCCTCACGCCAAGTTTGGCCTACTAAATAATTTTATTAAGGCCTTAAACAATGATGGCGCTACTTTCCGACGCTTATGCACTTTGGTGCCATTCTTAACCCTGCTAAGATCAAGGAGAACATATTATATGAACCTTATACCGGTGAGGTACTGAATGATGAGTTATATGAGGAAACGCTCACCTTGAAGGAATTGTAAGCATTGGGTGCATTTATGTCAGTCTGTCATGGCTACTTTGTTACTGCACGGTTACTAGATTACCACAAAGATGACGAGCAGTTTTTACAGGAATATCAAGGTGTGCTATATCAAACTTCTATCAAGATTCACTTTCTTACTCACACCCCAATTTTTTCCCCGAAACCTCAAGGCAGTAAGTAGCGTAAATGTGGAAAGGATTCACCAAGATATTACTAAGATGGAGAGCAAATATCAAGGCAAGGTGAAACCCATCATCATGTGGGACTTCTGCTGGATGCTCCTGCCCGTCATCCTGGAAGCAAAGTACAATAGAGCCTCTAAAATCTCATTTAACTGTATGTAGTCTTATATCTATATATGCTCAAATCCAACTAACAGTAATATTTAGTTTTCTCAGTTTTCTGTCACTTTTGTTTCGTCGTGCAATAGGCAATTTTAATATATTAAATAAACACATTTTATTATACATATATGCATTATAATAAGAAAGGGGATATGTGAAAAAAAAATCTAGATAAGATATAGCAAAATTGTGAGGAAATTTGAATTAAGCATATAAAATTAGTCCTAAACACCTATTCACATGCGGGTCTCATAAATGATTTAATCAAGCGTGTAAGTTAGTGTATTTATTCATTTACATTACATGTTGAGGCTGAAATCAGTAACAAGCAGGTGACTCAATGTTTACTACAGAGCTTAGCCCGAGACAAAATTTGGTACAAAGTAATCACCTCAATGCATCAATATATATCTTTGAAAATCTCTTTGACTAATTTTTTCCTAACGTTTTTTTCTACTTGGAAATGCAAACAAATTAAGTTTTCTGAATTTAATTAATCTTCATAATCATAATAAATAATTAATCTCAGAAACCGAATTTTCACTATTTCTTCCTTCGCATAAAATAATTAGGGCATCTACCCTGAAGGGATTGACGGCTAAAGGCAACAGGTGGTAGCTTTGCGGACCCAGAATCTCCTAACAGTGGCGAGTGTGAGGAGAAGCACGGCACATGAGATTTCTTGGGGCTCTTTATGATTGCGGAGAAACAAAAGACTTTCATCATAAACCACAACTTCCTCTCAAACCAGCTGTTGTAGGACTTGATCCTGAAACTTAATACGCTCACTCCATCTGTTCAGTCTTGGAGAAACTGTTCTCTTTACCTAAAATGGTTTCTAAAACAAAGGAGTAATTTAGAAATTAGGGTAAGGGATACAAAATGCTTTAACCTATTCCTACCGACGGTCCGTTTAAACGGACAGTAATAAAATCTATAATAACTGATTTAATAATTGTAGTTTTAAAAATTTATTGCATAAAAATATTCCAGGCAGTAAATGTAGAGAATAAAAATAGTTACAGTTGTCACCACTGTTCCTCATACAACATAATATACAATATGGCAGAAAGTCACAAACGCCGGACTAAACAGTAAGCATATATTTACGTTTTTTTTATATAAGAATTTGAAATTGTGTGTCAATGCTATAAATTACATAACCCTATTAGCATAGCTTCATATATTTCACAAAATATTACTATGGTATGGGACTTTTCCTGTATTATTATTGTTTTGAAATTATATGTCAGTTATAACGGACACTCGGGCACAATATCTACGAATTATCGCACATTTATAGGTAGAGAATGCCGTTTATATGATATGTTTAGAGCTACCTAACTCAGTTACATTTAGAATTATAAATATATAATAATTCAGAAATTATCTAGTAAATATTATCCAGGAATATTATATATATATATATATATATATATATATATATATATGTATATAAGGCTGGACAGAAAGTCCTGATTCACTTAGGAAGCGGAAAGAAAAACACAACATATTATGGAGCAACACTAACGTAGGCTGGTGGTCAAATGAGAAAGGCTTACCTAACCTATTTAGCCTACGTAGGCTGGTAGTCAAATGAGTAGGGCTAACTTAACCTAATGTTGGCACTTTGGGCACTCTGGGCACTTTGCTCTAATCATGGGTAGATGCATTCTTTCGAATTGTATACAGAAAAAGTGTGACATCAGCACAACCAAGTGGAAATAAATTTGGTGTTGGCAGAAATGTAGTGGTAGATCTGTTTGAAAAGACCCGCGTACATCATAAAAAGGGCTATAAAGTATTTTTTGCTAATTATTTTGCTAGTGTTGGTCTCCTAGATAAACTAACTAAGATTGGGATATGTGCATCTGGTACTTGTAAATAAAATACAATAGGTAGATGTCCCTTGAAATCCATAGTAGAAATGAAAATATCACCAAGACGAACCGCTGACTTTCGCTCATCTGATAATTTGGTCGTTGTTAAGTGGCAAGATAATAACAATGTGATATTAGTATCTAATTAATTTTGAAACCTACACGATGAGTTCAACCCATAGCAAATATATGGGGTATGTAGATCAGTTTAATCAAAACGGTGGCACCTATTGTACTAGAATACGACAAAATAAGTGGTGGTGGCCTATTTTTTCACATATGATATCAGTTGCAGTTAGCAATGCCTGTATTTTGATGAAGAAAGTTGGCACCAAAATTACTTTATATCAGTTTATTGAAAATGTGTCAACCACTCTTTTGAAAAATCATGGAGTGCAAAGCGTTCAAGGAAAAGAGTTTCGAATAATGTGCAAGATTTGTGTCGATACGACAACATCGGGCATTGGATCGTGTACATTACAAAAGAAAGACGTTGTAACGTATGCTCAGGAAAAAGTCTTTTTCAGTGCGAGAAATGAGACATTGGCTTACATCCCAAATGTTTTAAAAATATCATCTTCAATAAACTAATAAAATATGATATATTTATCTGATTGTTATGCATATATACCTGTAAATAGAAAATATTCATATAATTTCTAAATGAAATTTTTGTTTTGTTATTTGCATGCGTATTACTTATAAAAGGAATTTCTGATGTAATTTGCAAGTGGAAATAATACATTTAATTATTATTAAAAATGTGTGTTATTATCATCATTATTCAAATATAATTATTTTAAAGATATGTAGTTACTAGTAACATCGTGGATTTTGCGAATGGTACTATTTATTCCAATTTCCACTCTTACAAGCATGAGATATTGAGGATGGGCTCTGCCTAGCGTCTGTTATAACTGACAGGTTGTAATTTCGTGACCCCTTGACACATTGAAAGAATACTTATACACAATATTACTTATTGTACTCTTATTAGTATGTTAAAATTACAAACCATTCGAGAAATAATCCAACTTCCTTTACGTATGGGCTAATTTCTTATAATGGTTTCCGCAACTTACTTCTAATATTGACTACTGTACCAAAATACTTTTTTTCGTAATTTTAATCAAATAGGCATTATGAATATTAATAATCATAAAATTCTGATTTTTATATCCAGAAAAAGGGCAAGTTGAACGCGTCTTGCACCCCTCGGTCTTTTTCATTTATTTACGTTTTTTTCTCTTTACTTGCTGGTTCTAGGAAACATAAAACACCTAATGTTTTATATTCCGCAAACTGTTATTTCTTCTTTATCGTTTATTGGGTGATCTCTCATCTAGAACTTCACCTCCTTAATTCTTATGGGAGTGGTTATGAGCGACAAAATTGGATTATATACAGAGGATTCATGAATAACCATTGAATTTTAAGTCATCTTTCACCGAGAGATTTTATAAAATCATAAAACTGAATTTCTAATTTAATTTTCATTTAAACTTGGGGTCAATACTTATTAGGTTTCTTTCCTTTAGCAAAAGTTCTATAATGGTGCTGCGTTTTCTCTTTCCTGCGCTATTTTCTTAAGATAATTACACTTTGCTAAAAAATTTATACAAGGAAATTCATCAGATATTTTCTTTCCGATAAGATAAACATCAGATGGCACCCGAATTTCTTTACTGTGGCTTCGCTCCTATGGAGATTCATCAGACTAACAAAAGTCTTCTTGATCTTGATGGAAAAAGTATAAAAAGGTCGAGTTGAATAAGAGGAGTTAAGTTAATTTATTAGATGTGCCTTAATGAATATGTCATCACTTGTATTCTTCTTTTAGTTTATTAAATTATTTTATTTTGTTAATTTTTTACCCTCAGTACCTCCAGTGGGGTTCATTGTTAGTTAAGGTGACAGACTAGATCAGTCAGCTGTAAGAAGTGTGCGGTTAGTTTTTTGTTGCATTACAATGTTATACACTAAAATATCTCTTAATAGATGGGTTTCTTGTTGCATTAAATAGTGATATGTGAAGGCGCCGTTTTGCAAATGCATGGTCAGCATATGAGCTAAGGATGTGAGTATCATTATAATATATTTATTCGAAGAATAAAGCTTACAATCCTCATGGTGGCAGTTGTATCGTAAATTACTTTGAGTAGCTTTCATTTCTTTGGTTTTGCTTGAGTTATTGTTAAGTCGGTTATTGCTAATTGTCTTTGTTTTGTAGTATACTATCAGTTGTAACTTATGTTTCGGATTCTTACATTTTCACTGTTGATATATAATATTTTTAATTATTCTTTTGTCTGTTTTATATCACTCAATATTTGTTTTTTAAAGAAGAATTTTATTGCACGTTTCTTATTTCTTTATTTTTATTGTTATGCAAGTATTGCAAAAGCCATTGTAATTATTAATTGGTTTATTCGTTGAGTTTCTTTATAGAATACTTCGTATGAAGAACTGCATTTCTATTAGAGTTTGATCTATGATCGTATGACACTTACTCGGTATCTTTATGGACATCACCCTTCTCCGTTAAGGTATCTTTAAAAATGTTTGGTTTAGTATACACTTCGGTTATGTACTTATTTTCACTTGCCTTTACATCGACATCACGGAAAGGTAATTTCCGTTACGATTTAATTAATATATCCCTATACACACCCTCGTGGTGATATTCAGAGACAGAAACCCTACTTACTTTGGGGTAATCATAACTCCTGCTACGCGGTGTCGGTTTCAGAGGCAAAACCTATAGTGGAGAAAACTTCCAGATGTGGCTTTAACAAAATGGCCATTATCGCCTAAAAAAGGTCGAGCGTCCTTGTTGAAAGACCCTTTACAAATAGGGTTTTACATCGGACGACTTCCATGAAAAGGAAGTTGAGGAGGCTTTACTCCAAGGCTTAATTAGATTCGCTCCCGAAGCTTTCATAACCTTAACGGACGGCGACTACACAAATAAACAATCAAGCAAAACAATTACGCTGCCATTCACTCTACAAAGAGCTAAGCTCGTAAGAAAATAGGTCCTGAAAAACAACATAAACACAGACAGGAATCTAGTGTGAACAGGACGATGGAAACATTAAAAATATTACATTTTAACACAGACGGTAGGACAAACAAAAACTCAATGAGTCGTACCTCTCTGTGCTGGTCTGCACGGCAGTGGGCCCTCTGGTCCTGGAAACAAGGTACCCCTTCACAACTTCCTACAACTTTTTAGTCACAGTAGAACCATTCTTTTTGCCGGCGAACTCAATGCGAGGAGTGGTGCCTCAGACTACATGTCAACAACCTAGTAGGTATGAATCTTGAAACACTTATTGACAGAAAATTATCACGAGAATTGGACCAGATTTTACAACATTCATCACACATAGATCAGCCACAAAACCAGACATAATCCTCACTAGCACTGTGTTCCCCTACAACTACTTCATTAAACCGGGTCCTCCTATCCCCAGCGGCCCCCAGGCTATCCTTATTAAAATCTCAACCTCTCCCATTTAGGTCTCCATCCTAGAACACAAGAGCTACGCTCGCGCCAACTGGGATACTTTTGAACAACAACTTGAAAATTACAACCCTGACCCCTTAATTAATGCAACATTAGAAGAGGTCGAAAAAGAGTTAGATAAAATCACTGAATATTTATTAAAAGCCGATAAGGAAGGCATTTCCCGAGTTAAATATAAAACTCTTCCTGCTCCTTCTTGGACACCTAGAATGAAAACCATCGCGAGGGAATACGGGGAACAGATCAATGAAGTAAACTTCACTGGCCCCAACATCTCTACGCACAGACAAACACGATAGATACGCGACGAATTAATGACTTTTATTAGAGACCAACCAAATGTTCTTTGGGACAATTTGATAGACCGGCTGAATATAGAAAACGACTCACGTACATTCTAGCAGAGAGTAAAAAGAATAAGAGGCGGACAAACACAAAAGACCGTAAAATCTACTCGTACCAATACATAAATTACGGACGTGGAAGAAATCGAAGAAGAATTCAGACTCTTCTGTTCATTTAAATTTAAGATATCCCCGGAAGAGAATGATAACTTTGATTTAGTCTTCGAAGACAGAATAATAAATGATTTGAACGACCAGATACACAAAACCTATCCTCTCCATTATGTATCGCAGGAAAGGGATATGCAGGGACTCTGCGGTAGAATTACTGCCGAAGAACTCTCGGAGAACTTAAAATCCCTTCGTCAACCAGCACTAGAGCGTACAGGACTGACAAGGGAAATTTTTTTCGAGCCCGGCCTAACATTCTTCTGGGCTCATGAATATCATGAATGCGTGCCTGCACGTGAGTTGCTTCTCTGACTACTGGAAGGTAGCAAAAATGATATTCATTCCCAAAGCCGGTAAGACACCGGGTAGTCCAGCTAGCTTCAGGCCTATATCTCTCTTAAAATTTGTAGAGAAGGTCTTGGAAAAAATATTGGCAAACAAGGTGAATTCGTTCCTCTAAAAAAATAATTCGCACAACAACCAACAACATGGCTTCTAAAGAAAGCGAGAAATAAACACGGCCTTAGCCGTGATCACCGAGAAGTTTGCAAAAGTATTAGCAGAAAGAAGCCATGTAAATCTGGTCAAAAAAGCCTTTGGCAATGTATAGAGGAGAGGCCTGCGATACAAAATCTTACAACTGGGCCTCAGGCCCATACTAAAAAGGATCCTATGCGATTACGTAATGGAAAGGAGAGCGTTTGTGAACAATAAAGGTTTCAATGGCTCCGAGTTCGAACTCGAGGCGGGTGTATAAGTCTCTTACTTTACAACATATACACCATCGACCTTCCCCAACCTCTCTGACTGAAGGCTCGTTATACCTCCAATATGCGGATGATATAAAGATGATCTGCACGGAACCTTATCGGAATCGGAATTATATGGCATAGAGTACGGGGGTGAAAATCGAAAACATCAACTCTTTCGAGAAAAGATGGAAGATATCTATCAATACCCAAAAGTTCCGTGTAATTACAGTATTCCTTTGGACCCTCCCATACATCCGTATGGTGGGTACACGCATCCTATACCGCACGTAGGGCACGGTTCTGGGACTACAGATTATGACTCGTGGATATAGGAGTCACGTAGCTAAAACTACGTCAAATGCACGGATGGACTTGAAGGAATTTTTCAGATTCCTAAACCTGAGTACCTTCAACAAACTAAATATCTATAATGCATGCATTCAATCCAAACTTCTGTAGCCAGCGGTCCCTATAAACGTGAGTCCCGAGACCCAAGTCCTAAAACATCAAAGGATCTAAAATAAGGCTGTCTTTATTATAACGAGAACCCGAAGTACAGATTGTAGAAGGCAGAGTGAGCGCCATTATGAACTGGGGTTAACCCCCATAAACGTGGAGATTCACCAAAGAACAAGCAAGATATGGGACCACCTACACCAGCGCCTCCCGCCTGAGCTACATACCTGGAAGTTTAACTTCCCATCTACAAAGGAGAGAGAATACTACAAATTCGTAACTCTATCTTCCCATTTACGAAATATAATAATACATACTGGGAAGTTCATCTTCCCATTTGCAAAAGAGAATAATGCATACAAGGAAGTCTATCTTCCCATTTACAAAAGAGAATAATACCGGGAAGTCTCTCTTCCCATTTATAAGGTTTAATTTGTGAACCGTTTAAATTTTCACTCGAATGTTATACTTGGTTCAACCCCAACATATTAACATAACTCGTCTTCTTTTCTTTTCCCTTTTTGATTTCGTTCGCAGTAAATGCGCTAGTTGTTGTAACGTGTCAACTCAAGTCACTCTTGTTATATCCTTTCTAGCAAGAATACCGCGTATAACTATCACATCAATTTTCAGTCTTCGATCCTCATTCCTAGGAGAGTACTGAGCATCAACTAGCCTCTTTTTGTCCACAAAACAATGAATGTTAACCCTAGCGCAGTGAGATATTTCCACATTGATACTGGTGATGTACACTGCAGCTTTAGTTCATTAAAGAATAGCAAGGGTCTTGGCAGAAAATGTTGACTTGACAACACGTCGGATTGTCCTAGCCCTCCGTAGATTGGATAACGAGTACCATTATCATTCTCCAGGACTTCAATAAACACACCTTGAGTACCGCCATCGGGCAAATTAGAAAAAGTTGCCTCCGAATAAGACTTTAGAGAACAGGCTTCGATTGTCTCAAGCTTAGGAAAATCTAATCTCGTGTTGTCTCTTTTCACTTGAACTATTAACTTATTCAGTTTGAGGAAACCACCAAGAGTTGCCTTGTTACTTGCAACACTCAACTGACAATTTCAAAAGCAATGTCTGGTCTGGTATGTGTTGCGATCCCCTTCATTTTTCCGATCAAAACTCAGTACTTAGTCTTTTCCTCCAGTGATAAGTGGTTTGTTTTAAGAATAGCTCTCTGATGACTGATGACGAATGGTGTCAAAGTTGAAGCATAGTGGATCTAATAAACAGTCAAGCCATCAGCAGTCGTGGTGATGTTCAAACCAACATACTCGAATGATGCTGACGCTAAGATGCCAATCAAGAACATGTGACGGAATTTCTTTCAACAGTGTGCTTAAATGTGGGAGTTCCTATCCAGAGAAAATCATTAACGTAGACAAAAATTATGCCCTCAAAATTGTTGTGAATGTATCAGGAAAACAAAAACTTATCTAACTGACACATGTGAACACCAAACATCAATAATGTAACCCTTACTCTCAAATACCATGTTCTGGCTACATCATACAAACCGTACACGGTCTTCGTTAATTTCTGCAAGTTATCATTATAATATTCAGGAGGAGGTTTCAAGTAAAGCTCACGTTCAATGGCATTTCCCTGCAGATTAGCAGCCTTTAATTTAACAGTATGATACTCCCACTGTTTTGAAGATGCCAGAGACAAAGCCAGACGCACTGTTTCCCTGCAACACGTAGGGGAATCCTTACGCAATGAGATAGTGTCCTCTTCAAAGCCACGTGCTACTAATCTTACTTTAGTAACAATCTCATTGTCTTTCACTTTCTCGGTTATCATCCACCTCAATGATACAACATCTTGAGCAACATTTTCAACTTCCTCAAAAACGTTTCTTTTTCTCTAGCTTTAAATTTCAGCTCCTTTTGCTGCCATCCCATCATCACTATTAAACATTACATCCATCTCTCCACTTTCAGGTATCACAGATAATTCATCAATTCCATTGAAGTTAATTAAACCCTAAGTACCATCAGAATCGTACCTGGCGTTGAAACATTTACGATATTTGTTACGTGTGGTTTTTCCTGGTCTACTTATTACCTTACCAGAGACGAGGCTACCAGTACCTTAACTCGCATCTTGAAATCGTTGTCCAACTTTGATACTGGTTTGCTGTCTGTTAATTTGGGTTGCAGAGTTACCGCCGATGTCAACGCAACTATCTTCATGTTGATTCTCATTAACATCAGCGGGTTGGTGCACTTCAGCAGCCTCATTACTGCCGTTTTCTTTGCTGCAGTGGCTGGGATCATCCACATCATCCACGGGAGCATTGCAGCCCTCTTCACAAGACCCGTTACTCCACGGGCTCTCAGCTGCTGTACTTATCACCTTTATATCGAATGATTCACCAAGGGCTTTCATCTCATTATTATTAAACTCCCCCCATTATCAGTTAGGATCTTCTGGGTAGAACCAAATAGACTAATCCAACACATATGCAAACTTTTAGTGATTGTTGATGCAGTTTTGTTTTTGATTACTGTTGCTGTACAAAATCTCGTAGCCATACCGACTATCACAAGGAAGTAACAGTGATCCCACACATTGTAAAATTCGTAGCCATACAACTGGACTAGGAACAGGTCTAGCAAACGCTTGATCACTCATTAATTTAACGTTCAAGATCATTATTGTTGCTACTCATATTTCTTAGAAGTTTTATCAATCTGTCAGCTGTGGGATGTCGAAATTGTTTCTGTAGCTTCAAGATAATTTTTTTTACATCAGTATCAGTAAAGACATCATCACCTCGTGAAAGTTAGCCTGGTCAAATCATCTACACAACGGTAGTACATATTGTCCAGATGGAGTAGAACCTAGCCTGATCCATTTGTTCTTAATATTCAATGTGTCGTTCACAAAATTCAAAAGCATGCTAGCAGTTCTCATAGACCCTTTGCTCGGCAGCAATGGAATATTAGCCTCAACAACATCAGTACTAATTTCCACACGCATTTTATTAATCCAAAAAGGAATTGTTAATTTCTTCAATGAAGGTACAGAGGCGCCATCACCAAACGTAAATGATGAAACAGATGGTTGCTCTCTAATGAATGACTGTTCATATTCAGATAGGGATTTATGTATCGGTGCAGCCAAAAATTCCGATACACTGTAGTAAAGCAACCGTTGTCTAGTATAGCGCAGCCTTCCGCCAATTCCAAGCAATGAGAGCAAGTTAGTTCCCCTTGCTTCTTTGTGTACATCACCCAGAAATATTTTTAATTGCAGAAATTCAGTAGGATCACCTTCCTTAGTGACCCTATTATTATTGTTCTTGCACTACCCTGACCTCGCGATGCACGACCACTACGGTAGGAACCTTCACCACACTGTTTACCACGAGTTTGCTTGTCAGCACAAAAACTGGCTTATTCTTGATATTAACAACGGACATCATAGTTGTTGTGCTCAAAGTACCGATCTTATGAAAAAACGCGTTTTTGAGTAGATTTTATATTACCATGGGAAACCTCCCTGATGACTAACTGCAATTCATTTTCAAGAAGTTTACAAGACACCAACAACATTATCACTATCACAGGAATAGGAAGATTCATATCTTCCTGCGAAAACTTGAAATACTAGTGCTCAACTTGCTCAAAAACTAAGTAATTTTCATACTTTCCGCCTTACGAAAATTGTCCAAATTGCAAAAAAGCAGTAAATTCACGAGGACTCATTTCGGGTATGAACAGCCAACAAGATTTAGACACAGTAATCCTTTATTAAATCATTAACACTGACTTCTAAGGAGGCTAACCTAACCCTTCCAGTAAAGGAAAAATGAATCACTAACCCACGTTTAGTTTTTTGCAAGTCAGTAAGTTCGCACAATATACCAATATCTTGTTTCCAACTGTCATAGCGGCCATTTCAATAAACAGGAACTCGTATTCACTATTTACGCTTTCCATTACAAAGGCCATGACGTAACTGCTCTGCTTCAATATACTGTAGATACATACTTAAACTCATTGTATTGGCAGTAACTATCCGATGATAATAATTAGATGTGGCCTTTGGTGCTCTTATTGTCCCTAAAATGCTCTAAAATCCGAAAATAATCTAAAATATTTTTCTTTCCTCTTTTAAAAAAGCTCGAATGTAAATGAATCATTTTTTTCTTTTTATAATCTAACAAGTGATAACAAACTCCACAGAGAAGAATGAGTATGGAAAAAGAGAGAGAAAAAATAAAACACAGTAAATAGAGAAACGATTGGGAAAGAGTCACTCAAAATATACAAATCAAACCACCTAGGACGTGATGATCCCTTCCTCCAAACCAAGAAACCCCTAGTTAAGATGTAGTTTGCTGATTGAAAAAGTGAACGCCTTCCATACTGATTTATGAGGTCATCCCTATTCATTAAACGGCTAGTCTTCGTTTAATTCAATTGCCGTTTTTTTCATTCAATTACATACTCTTTTTCCACTCTACCTGGATTCTTGTTGAGTCGGCATTCCACCATTAAACGCGAAAAAATTAATTACGCTTTCAGCAACAAAAAAAAAGATGACAAGAATTCAATTTCCTGAATTCTGTTTCGTTTAACTTGAATTTAGCGGCACGCTTTAATTCATGGATTTAAAAAAACAAGAATTTTTCAATGGAGAGAAATATTAATAAACCCATAGTGGGTTTGAAGCTTTGTCAGAAACTGCGTGTACTAGGGTGCTATTCAATCAATGAGCATTTAGAATGGATGGGTTCGAATTTGGTTTAATTGGTTGAAGTCTTATAATATGATTAGAAGGACAGACTTCAACCCCAAATATATCCAAGTTTTTAGTTATGAATAAATATCTGGAATAAAGTTAGCCTCTTCTACCCGGAACACTTATAAGGTCCATCTAACAGCATTATGTGTGACAGCATTTGTTAAAAAAGGCTTTCGAAAACTTTAAATGCAATTCTTCTCGTCCATTAAGCGAGATAGGGCGAACTTTGAAGTTAAACTGCTACAAATAATGCAAGATTTCTGAGGGGATTAATAAAACACCCAGAGAAGCCAGGGTGACATGTAAACGATACAAAGATGCACCCGCTAAAACACACGAAAATTAAACGGATAATTAATAGATTGGCAGGATGATGATACGTAGATGAAACGAAGAAGAAAGGGAAGTGTCACGAATATAAGACCCAAGTAAGCGGGAAATGACATGCAGATGAATGAAAGAAGACACGAATATAACAGGAAGATGCCACGCGTTTAACAGGCAGATTAATAGAATGTAAGGGTCTCGCCCGTGACATAAAGCCAACTTGTCTGTGAATTCTACATACCTAACAAGGGGAACGATAGGTAGAAGCCAGTAAGTTAACACAAAAATTACGTAGCTGAAACTATGATAATATGCAAACTTTCTTGATCTTAGGCAGTTGCTAGACGTTGATACTAACCAGCTCTCCTTTGCGTTGGGAAGGAAGAGCTAGTTAGTATTTTCAAGTTTCCAACCGTTTTGCACGAAAATTTTCTGGTGATTTCTACGACCAGACCCAAAGTTTATGGTTGACAAGACGGAAGAATGGCAGCGGTCCTTGTTATCAATGTCATTTTTGCCCTCTTTGATAATTTATCTAAATGGAGGACCAACGACGAGAGATATTATTGAACATTCATTGAATAAAATAAATTTATTCATTACACTCTAAAATATGCTTATTTGAATCATAAATTAATTATTACTGAGAAAAATAAGAACGGTTTAAGTGGTGTAAAGATAAGGTGAGATTTAATATCCATTTAACATTACTAATTTTATAGTAGATCAAATATAATTTAGTCATACATTTATAGGTCTGTAGTTACATTTATTTATTTTTTAAACTCTTTTTATCTCTATACAATCAAAGTAAAAGCTTGAACCTCTGTGATAGAAAAGGATTATAACCAAATATCGAATAAATTATACTACAGGAATAAAAGACTACTCTTAACCAAAGCTTAATTAATGTCAGTGCTTTTGTGTGCATAGTCTTACGTGATTTATCTAACAGGTGTCTCTGTGGTTGCTTTTATCGTTAGTTTCTGATAGTAATTAGTGAAAATAACTTAGTGTAGAGGCCTCAATCTAACATGCACGGTTATTAAAGTGATTAAATTAATATCACAAAGTTTTATTCGTGCAGCTACTTTATGTACAAAGATTTTACTAAATTTTAATGAAATTCTCAGAGTTAAAAGGCTAGCTCTTTAAATCTCGGACATGCTAAATAAAGAAGATACCAAGAAAGCTTCAGATTTTTCACCTGGCGCTTGAACTTACGAGGGGCGGTCAATAAGTTTTGCAATTCGGATATAAGGAAACGTGATATGAGGAAAAGGGTTTTATTATTTTTCAATATAACTGCCCTCGACTTCAATGCACTTGCGCCACTTATCCCTGAGGCCTCGAATTCCCGACAACCAGAAATCTCCCGACTACTGTTCAATCCACTCCTGGATGGCGAGCTGTAACATATTAATCGTCCCCAAACCGGCGTCGACGCAGTACAGCCTTGAGCTTGTGGAATAAAAAGTAGTCGCTAAGAGCCAGATCTGGACTGTAGGGGGGATGGTTGAGCTCTTCAAATTCGCACTCGCGCAGGGCAGTTTGTGCAACTATGGCCCTGTGAACTTTGACGGCGTTGACGTCAATCATGGGGCTTGAGGTTTCGTGAGGTTTCTAGGGACCCAACGGTCAGAGACCTTGGTCATGGCTAAATTGTCGTTGATAATGTTGATAACACTTCCATGTGATTTTCCAAGTTCTCGCTCGATTTCTTCGACTTTCACCCGTCGAATTTCGAGGATCATCCTCTCCACACGGGCTACATTGTCCTCGTTGGTCACCTTTGACGGGCGTCCTGGACGAGGGTCATCTTCAAGGGACTCACGACCATGGCGGGACTCCCTATTTCAGCGAGCAATGGTTGCATAGGAAGGGGTAGTGTCGGTGTACACTGCAACCATGCGTTCATGGATCTCTTTTGCATTCTTGCTTTCCTTGGTCAAAAATTTGATCATTGCGCGGTGCTCAACCTTCTCCATTGTTGAAAAATTTGTGACTGACGATCTGCGATCAGCTACTGCTTCTTAAATAGATGAGGCAGGAGCGTGCGGCTGCAGGTCCTGACTTGACATAACTTGTCCTAACACGCCCACAAACAGCCATCCCCCTTCCTCTGTTTTGCCCTGCCGAATCGAAAAACTTATTGACCCCCCTGCGTACGTGCGATGAATGATCGCATTAATGCGTATGGAAAAAGAATTGTAATAAATGTTATATTTGATTGTAGAAGATTCAATACATATTTCAAGCTGTGCAAAAGAATAGAAACGGAAATAGGCGTGTCAAAACTCACGTTGAATGAGGAAAAAGAGAGGAAGAATAGCACACATTTAACAATATGGGATTATGCTTTGAAAGTAGCAACGCAAAGGCAGCAGACAGGCAGCAGAAGAAGGCATCTAGATTCACGTCAAAGAGGGAATAAAGAATAATGTGAAAAATAATTATCAGACAAAAGAAGGCCAAGAGAAATGATTGTTGTAAAAAGGGTCGTCAGGCTAATGAGACAACTTGTATAGGCAAATTTCGTAGGTGGGAGACGCCAGACTGCCTTAGATAATGGGTTAGAAAATTTGCCGTGAATCAACCATGTTAGGCGAGTTCAAACCAGAGCGAGAAATTTCATCACCACCGGTTGAATTCTAAAGTCTTATATATCTGTAAAGATACCATAATGTTTACATTTGACAGTAAATGTTGTAATTACTCCTCAGATTGCAAAATATACCCTCGTTCATTTTGTTTTAAACGCCGAGTGTGAACATTTTTCTATTTTGCATGATCTTATGATAAGCTTGTCCATATATATACCATTGGCACTTAGTGGCATAATAATTATTTTCCAGAGAATTGATTTTAAACAGTAAATTTTTTCGGTAAACGCCTTCATTCTTAAACAAAGCCTTTTGTATGCTGTCTTTTAATTAAGTTTTCAGCTCATAACTGAGGAGTTCCAAAGTCACTAAGGGATTTCTTTGCCATGAAAGAAACCAACTCCTCTTCCATTTCATCGATGATTTCCCTCGCCGAGGTCTGAAGCGCGCAAAAGGCGGCAATTTCATTAAATGCCTAGGAAGTAAAAGGAAATGAGGGGGGTTTGAGTGCTTCTCTAAGTGGCGCTGATTTCGTCTACTTTTCAAGGTTACATATTATGTCTACTTCTAACCCTTCCTATTCTCATTTACGTTTTGCTCTTCTTTATCTTATGTACAAAGTACGATTCTTATCTTATTGACATTCAACGCTTGCGCATCTTGTCTACATTCTAACTTTCGTTATTCTAATTCCTTTCTACGATTGCTTATTCTAATTCCTAGGCTTCCATACTTTCCCTACTCCCTACTTTCTCTATCCCTTCTACAGTTTATTGTATCTACTTTCAACGCTTCCTTTTATTTCCAACGTTCCAGTCTTCAAAATTGTGTCTACTCTATAGTCGGTTATTCTCTCTGCCTTGTACGCTTCCCTAATTTGTCTGACTTCTTACCCTTCCTTATTGTCTACCGCAATGCTTTCTTATTTTATTTACGTTTATATCTTCCTTACCTTCTTCACTTCCTTCTTTTATCAACCATTTTCTTTCCTTTGTTCAATCTATCTTATTTACTTCCTTACATATGCTATATTTTTTTTCTTTTTTATAAATCACTCTACATTACACCTATCTTCGTTAACCATAACACCCATTTGGGATAAATTTCTTGCAACAAAGTGACGATATTGAGGATAATAATAATCATTTAGTTTTCTTTAGTAATTTCGCTGTTTTACTAGCCTAAAGTTTATTTTCATTCCTACTTTAGTTTCGCGTTAGGCCATTTTTCATTTGAAAAAAGGTCGGCAAATTTGAAGGTATGGCCATCAAGTAATTAAAATGGTATGTGTTGTTCTCAAGGCCAAACACACGATACTATGATTTTAGGCCAGTTTTTCACCCTGAATCCGATAATCATGTTCATTTTATCTAATCAGATCAGGTTTTTGAGATATTGGCACATACCATAAATTTCTATGTTCCCATTTATTTGTAGGCAAATGTACAGCCTATAGTAAATTTTAAATTGATTTATAGACAGAAGGCTTAGAGAGTGTTCTAATTGATACCAAGAAGAGTACAACATACAAAAAAGCTCATCATGGATAAATGATCTCTTCAGGTAATTTCAATTGTGCCTAGCAGACACTACATTCCTTTCAAGCATCAGCAGTAGTCAGCTAGAAAGTTGACACCTTAACGCCCTTGGTAGCATTCCTCCATCACATGGATATCTTGGTGAAAGCGCTCACCCTGGTGTTAACAGAAGTCTCCACAAGACTCATAAAAATAGTCTAGGTAGGAGCAAAGGAAGTGCATTTTCATTGATATGGCACACCAACTTTACATAAATTGTCGATTAAATCATCAACCACATTCTTATACTAAAGGAGTTTGCAATGACTGACCTAAGGGACAACTGGTGTCCTTAATGAGCTCCCTTATTTGATGACAATCAAATATCCTGCCTTTAGTTTTTGCATCCTAGGTCGTGGAAAGCAATTCCTCTACCTTCATTGCCCATTGCCTTAACAAAGTTCTTCATCAAATCTAGATTGAGCCGAAAGTATGAAAGTAAAATCTCACTCGGTTTAACTAAAGGGTTGGACAGAACGTCGCGTGAACCGAAGTTCTGATGGCCAATCTTATCTGACTTAATGCTGGTCGTCAGCCCGACTGTTCCACAAGCACATAAAGTATGGATACTTTGTGCCCCCACCTTGAAGGCTTAGAATGAGTTCAACAACTATAAGATCTCTACAGTTCAGACATTAGTTATCCTGGATGTTGAAAGCAGACAATAGACGGTGCATGTTGTTGCAGGTTTCTTTCATTGCAGCCGAGTGTCCAGCAGGGATCGATTAAACTTATTGATGTTATTAAGAAATGCTTTAAGAATTTTGTTAGACGAGTTAATCAAAAGTCATACTTCAGGCCCATGCAAGGTTGTTACATTCGACCATTAAATTGGCTTCATCAAACGTGAAAAATTTCCTAAATTCTTTCTTGCGGTCCCGCTACCAATAGAATGTTGTCCCTCTTTGAAGACAAGAACCCAATAACTGAGCAGATTCTTTGGAAACGTTAGGTCTCGTGTCAGGTCGTTGAGTTTATCTTGCGTAAATGGCACCAGTTGGTCACCATCTTCTGGTTTATATGCAACAAAATCAGCTGTATCGGTAGTGATACTAGCTCCGGTATCGGAACTAGAACCCATGGTAAAGTCATGTTTAGGAACAGGAAGATCGGGGACATGTGGAACTGATTTTATAGCCAAAGGAAAATTGGGTTATTGAACATGGTGCTTGTTCTTGCGCTTGATGCCTTTTTTAATTTGCTATGCAGAAGTAGCTGTTGATGGCGTGATCTTTGGCTCCCCTCTACCAAATGACATATTATTCCTTTTATTAGTACTCCAATCCCGTAAATTTTCCACACGTGTTTTACAGCAATTATGGGAAGCAAATGGCTAATATAGGTTACCTGGTTTCACTCCAATTAAGCATGATATGCTTAATTTTTACTTGACGGGTCTAAAAGAGCGACATGTACGCAGATGTAACAAAACATATTTGGATGAGTAATACACATACGATCCAATTTAAAGCAAATCTAGACCTAAAAAGTGAATAAAATAGATGTAAAAAAACAGAAGTAATAAACAATTGGATGATAGCGCTATTTAGGAATATAATTTACTAATGTAAATCGAGCATATCTTAGAAATCAGACCTGACTAAATGAAACTAATTGCTCGTATATTCTTAAATTCAGGAAGCAATTATGATTTTAAAACAGTTGTAAAACCTATCACCTTTGCAAAAGAATTTGAAATGCAGGCCAGTGTTATTTATCTCTCCTTTTCTAATTGATTCATTTCTTTTATTTCCTTTCAAATGGCGTCTTCAAGTGGCTACTTCTTAGATGGTTGGTCGCCTTTACACTCCTTTGGACAATCATGAGGGACGCTCATATTCGATAGTCAAGATTAGCATGTTCGATGAGTGCGTGAGAATAGGTCAACCGTTGCTATGGGTGGTTAATCCCCATTTGGAATTTGGTATGCACCTTTACACTTTTTAATCTTTTCATATTATCTCTTTACTTTATCTCTTTATCAGTGAGTTCAGTTCATCAGATCTTCATACAACTCGGTTAAACCAATTCTCGGGATTTCGCATTTAGCTTTTGGCGACTCGGTTTGGATCCTTTTGGTTGCAGGGTGAAATTTTTAATTTTAGAAATTATAGGAATCGGCAAAGAAAGAGGTAACTTAACTGATTTAACTCAATGTGAGGAAAGTTTGGTGCTTAAATTTCACCTATAACAACAGAAGACATAAAAAGAACAGAACATTTGCGTGGCTAAATAATCTTGCGTCTTTTCTGCAAGGTCAGTTCAAAGATCCAAAAGGAAGCACCAATCAGATTTCAGCTATTTAAGGAAAGAGAGAAAATTGTGTGTGGCGGAGGAAAAAGGGGTAAGAAAGGGGCAAGAAAGTGGCTGAATTAATTTGTAGCTGGGAGTTTGTAGAAAATTGGTAATTATATCTCTTTATGTTTCCAGATTAGTCTCTCAACGGAGAATAAGGAAACCAGAAGTTTCGCCATGTCAGCGGCATTTACACGCTTCTTTTTTTTAAACTTCCAAAGTTTATTATTTACTGCCTTATGTTTTATTTTATAAGTTATCTTTAAAGTTGGTAGATGGGGGGTATTCAGGGTGAAGGGGGCTCTCATATATGTGGTGTGTTTGGGAGAAATCATTTTTCAGCTTCTTAGAAACATCATCCTTATTTCAATATTGTTTTGATGCACTGCTTCTCTGTCTGTACAGTCGCGGCCCCCCAAAATCTTAACATTCATACGATGCGGTTAATAAAAATCAAATATTTCACTTACTTATATTTTATTGTCATTATATCCTTGAATTTATTACTTTGACATACTGCCTTTGTTCTTTAACACCATATGAAATCATTTGGCCATTGGTTCGGCCAGCTTGGCAAAGTAGGAGGTGTCCATATTAATCCATAACCAATTCAGTGCCTTTAACAGGTCTTTGATGTTGGTTTGGATGTTTGTACCTTATCTTCATAACATTCCAGGAATACCCGATGGGGTCAGATCCAGCGAATTACCTAACCAGTCTAACACAACAATTTGTTGTCTACAAGGAACATTTTGACCGCTTTTGACTTGTGTGCAGGGGCACCATCATGCATGAAATAATTTCACTCATGAATACTCCAGATATATAGAAAATGTTCCTTAAACACATCAATATAATTGCTCCCCTTCATGGTAACGTTCTTGAAGAAGAAGTACAGCGCTGTTCTGCCCTTTACACCTACTGAAAGCACCCCACACCATTACACTGTCCGGATGTTTTACCGAGCCAAAGCACTGTATTAGAATCTGCCCTAAACAGCCTGATGGTACTATCGTCGCTGAACATTACTGTGAAAGTATGGAACGTACACACTCACATGCCGCCAGACAATCGTGGGAACGAAAGAAATTTGTCGTTTGAGTTGACCTTCGACTCCTTTCTCTCTCCACCCACCCTTCCTTCAACTGGCGACAGGAAGTCGTACGAAAAGAACGCCTATCTCCCAAAGAAGCTTAAATCTTATTTGCATTCTTTATGATAGCATGAAGATTGTCCAGAAGGCGCTGCGATAAACGAATTGTCGTGAATGGAATCTCTCTTTCGATTTCCCACAATCCTCGGTATAAAAAATATCGCCGTCCATCTCTCTACAGCAGTGTCCAAAACCAACTCGCGCAATCCCAACGTTGAACGAGAGTCGTTGCTGTAACGTATCCACTACCAACGCGCCATTGAGTCAACCTGGTCGCTGTCTCAAAATTGTTCCTGCAAGTAAAATCCCGCCCCGCAGAGTCTGTGACTAGAAGAGTACGCTCTGTTGCTCAACGTAACTTGAGTAAGAAAAGGAACAGCCAAATAGTTACTGGAAGTTACTATTTGTTAGTGTCACATCCAGTTAGGAGTGAACTAACCGGAACTGCAGCCAGCAGCCCCGAACCCGTTGTCTTATCCCCCCCCCTCTCCCCGAGAACTCGTGTTAACGCCACCCGAACCATCCCGTCTTGATCTGAGTAGTCGTCTCTCCAGTCCATCACAATTAATGGTAATCTGTAAACCCAGTGTCCCTCTATTCTTAAATTACCTAATTAATTAACCGTGATTGATACTCCCATTGAGTCAATATAAATCTAGACGCTTAACGTCAGTGTTTACTATTTAATCCTTAATTTTGCATGTTAACTATTGCCAATTATTATATTTGTATAAAGTAAAGTTTATTTTGAGTACGTGTGTTTATTTGTGGCTCCTCTTTTTTGACGTACCCTTGGCAAGACTTCAATTAAGCATCCCTTCGGCTAATTCATTTAACCTGTATTTTGCACTCTTAGAATTTAAAAATCACAAACCATCCCCCAGTAACAAGTTGGACTTTTATAGGGAGAATCGTGGCTACGGCACAACACGCCTCTAACCAGCTTTTGCACGTTCAATATGAATCAAAGCCTACCTATATAAATATATATATATATATATATATATATATATATATATATATATATATATATATATATATATATATATATATATATATGATCGTAGGATTAAGTCATAGGGGCAATATCACCGACTTAAACAAAAGCAGGGTGTCCAGATCAAGGACTAGAATAATTATTGGACCAGACTATGAGCAATACTACGACAATTACCTTTTCCACTCCTCTGAGGTCCAGTCCTTGGCTTTCCTGCAAATTTCAAATCGCCTTTTTTTTATACCATTATAGGAAGCAGTTACTTGGCTGTGCGTCGTGCGTGTAATCAAAGTTCTTTCTGCAGCCGGTGCCGACTCGTCTAATGGCGACGTCCTGGAGAATGTCTTGGTCTTTTTTCTTGAGTGCTGCAGCGGCTATTGAAGGGTTTACCATTACCTTTTACATTTTAAAAGCTCATCTGTCCTTATTTCGTCTTTTTTGGAGCTCCAGAGCCTGTTTTCGTTTGGAAGGGGGGCGTGCATGGTAGTAATATCGCCGCCACGTCCCAGACACGAAAAATGGCTTGTCTAAACACCTCCAGGGTTGTGGCTGCACGAATCACACACATGCTCTTATCTAAAAGGGTGATAGCACGAGATCGTTCCTCCCTGCTGAGCTTAGTCCGTTCCATTGTGTGCAGATTGAATGCAATTATATGGCTGCAAAGATAGGGTTACAGTGAGGATCGGTGCTACGAGAGTAGCGTATTATATAACCTTTCTACACAAGCACTCGTCATGCACTGAGACAAACCTGGGTGGCGGAATGTAGCTACAGACATCTCAGGCCATCTACATCAACACAACCTCCTCCCACTTTATGTATGGTGGAAAGGGAAAATACAGTAAAATCGTAACACACGAATTTTTTTCCTCTCACTTAATTGTGTGCGTTTGTCTCGGGAAGATAGCACGGGCGCGGTCTTTTCAAAGATAATGCAGCTGACCATCTGGAACATTGTGTGCCCTTCCACCCTCAACGCAAGCAGAGAAATCTGCCGTTTTTAAAAGGCACAAAATAGTCTCCTCATTTGAATACTCGGTTTATATACATTCCCTGCATTTGTATTTCCTTTGTTTTTGCTCATTCCTTACGAAACTTTCCTCTTTATGACAACAATAATATTGTTAGTTTGAAATTCTTATTGTCAAGTCAATATTTTTATCTCTCTCCATCCTGGACCTCATTTATCCCCTTGAATGCAACATATCCCTCACTGTTGAAAGGAGAATAACGACAGATGACACTTATGTGGTAAAGGGTTCTAACCCTTCCATTTCCCAAGTCTTAGCTCTTGGTAATAATACGGATTTAAGAGTCAAGGGAAGAAAGAAAGCAATTAAGAGGGACAAGAAGAAAGTAGTGAACAAAATTGAAGATGGAAAGAGTTGCTACAGCAATTCTCATCACCTACTTCTCAGGTAAAATGTTCGTACAAGTGGAGACTTATATTTTCATCTTTCAATCTAAATTAATCTGATGTTCTTTCGTTACGCAATTACATAGTCCGACTCCTTGAGTTTGATTGTTAACACCACCAAATTACTTACTATTATAGTGTAAATCGGTTAAAATCGGCCCTCAACTTTCGTCCTGTAAATAATCTGAACCCATTTGGTTTGGTGGGTTTTGCATGACTCCGCAAATCTAGCCTAAATTGCAATTTTTCTTACAAATATACTAATCAAAAGATTGATAAATATTGTCTTGAGTTGGAAAATTCAGGTCACTTTTTGAGATCTTTTCATTTTGAATTTGTTACAAAAATGATCTGAATTAATTCATCTACAAATTCAATGCTTGCAAAAGCATTGTGTACAAATGCAACTCATCTAAGAGAATTTTTTCTACAATTTAATAAAAAGCCATTTAATGCGCCTATTTAATAGGTAGTTTAAATCTGGTATATTAAGTTAAGGCTTTTAGAATATAATGGTGAGCACTAGATGTCTAATACCTTAGAAGTTAACGTCTTTGAGCTTCGCGGCTTAAATTCTCCTCCTTGCACTGAAATGTGTCTCCTCGGTCTATAGATTAAAGTAATGACACTGCAAAGTTAGTTAGTAATATGTACTAAGATGTTAAAAATAATAGAAAATGAGGTACATTTGGAATACACAGTCACCTACTTCAAGGAAGTTTAATGACTCCATTTCTAGTGCCGGAACACTGCATAAAGTAATGTCTGGCAAGCGCACTTTGATATCAACCCTAAAATGATTATTTTAAAATAAGGGGCTCGCCCTGCATTCCTACTTTAATGGGAAGTAGTTGCCTTCCCCCACTATTTTTAATAAACTAGTAGTATCACAATTCGAAAGCCTAGCATTAGGTTCAAAATCAAATGCGATTGCCAGACGTCGTTATGCGCTCCAATGTTCATTGTTTTTATGTCTTGCTCCTTAACTTCAGACCTCTAAGCCTCTCTCCTGAATGTGTAGCAAGAGATAAACTATAAAAAGGAAACCCTTTATACGGTTTAAACTCACCCCTCAGATCCGAGGGAGACCTGACAATACTGGAAGGCCAAGGCCAGTCCGGGCCTAAAGTAGATAGCACCAGACGTCGAGGAGTAGCAGAAAATAAAATAGATTAAATTCTAGGCTATCACGACAATCCTAACAAATTAACGAATACCTATTTCTCCCACATCCGAGAATGCTCTCCAACTATTTGCCGATATAGCAAACACAAAAGCGCGCCCACTTCCCAAGTACAAATCTACGAAACTTATACTAATACACAATATCAAAATTATCCTGAAGCTGTGTTAAATGTGATACCAAGAGTTTTTATCCATTTTTACTGCCAATCAGTTCCATATAGGAGGGCCATTCACAAAAATACCCCTTTTAAGGCATTATTCATAAACATGTAGAAGTTTTCTCATTCTGTAATTTGGTCTAGTTTACCATTGCAAGTTCGAAGCTTGATGCCATACGATCACGCGTAAAACCCATAAAATATGTTCTATTGATTGCAATGCCAATATTATCCGCAATACTAAAGTAGATGCTACTCTAACTAAATGCGAAGGTGAATTTATGTTTTTTGCCAATGCGATGCCTCACTTACTCTTCGGACTCAGTCGGCCTCTTGGGAGAGATGAGAAAGTTTGAATATTGTCCCATTTCGATGTCGTCCGATTAACCATACGTTACTTTGGAGTTCCGATTAGTTCAAGGTAGGATTTTCATCTCTCTTGCTTAATCACTGACTCTATATTACAATGTGCTTTCACAGAGCCACTTATTCTCCAAATCGCAACAAAATGTATGTATCCATCTTCCTTCTGCATCATTCATGCCTAGGAGACTCTCTTCATCCACATCAAGTAAGTGGTTGTTTCTTTACTAAGAGATATTTTGCCACAAGAAGGTACCAGACATCGCATGAGATTGTAGAGCCTAGTTACCTATTATAATGCTTAGTTTTGTTACAACGTGTAAAATAATATGGGTGAATGACTTCAGGATGTTTTATGGGTGGTAGGGTGCGAACCACCAGAAAGCATCCATTTTTTTCACCGTTTTAATATCGATATGTTGCAAGAACACCCTTATACCAATCTACCTCCCCCCCCAATACCTTTAATTTGTGAGACGGGAATTTGTCTCTGAAACTCATCTTGCTCAGTGGTAGCATATCTGATATGTGTCCCTTGTAAAGAAAATGATGGGTGGTTCCCTAAGTTTGACTATCACCAATGGATTTACTTACATCAAATGTCCAACCTAACATGAATCCAAGTGAACAACCTTTCTGCTTGTGTATACCAATACCAGGTATTGGGAAACTCCTTTTACACTCGCTACCATGCTCTTAACCTAGTAGAAAATGATAGCTTTGATTGATTTTGACACGATTTTATTGTTTTAAAATGTAAATATGTGATTAAATTGTAATTGTAATCCATGAAGCCTCTCTCAGCAGCGAGCACGCGCTCCAGGGGAGAGCTACAGGCACAGAACGGGTTGCGGATGAAGTCCCCGATTATGCTGGGGCATACACGACTGATGGAGGATTTAATTCGACGTAGTTGCTCTAGCGCACGTTGTAAGCCTTTCTCTTGGCATGCCTCGACACAATCTCCTGGACCAAAGGTTTATGCTTGATCCAAACTACTCTTCCAAGGTCTTGTATGTGTGGGCCGGGGCACCGTCATACTGAAAGATTTAGTCCGTCTTTCTCGTGATATTACTCATCCAGTGCAGTTCTTTCTTGGCCAAGCTATCCCTGTAATCAGCCCCGGTGAGCCTGTAAACGTCCTCGAATCACACCGGCGGTATCTTCTCTCCGTTTGAAGATACGAAGCTGAACATCATCACGGATGCAGGAAGTTATTCGTGGACACGTAGTTTAATAAGGAAACGTCCGAACCAAACCCTACCACCCCTTCGTTTTGCTTGTTTATGACTGGATCAACCTTGAAGGTTTCATCATAGCAAATAAAAATTAGTTTGTCATGACTGATCAGGTCGCTGAGAAGGCGTCCACTTCATTCCGGATTTTTTTCTTGAATAGGGTCAATAGGAATAGGTCTTTACTCGCACCTCTAGCTTAGATGGCCTCCTGCTTGACGGTTCTGGACAAGGAGGACACCAACATGATCTTCCTTTTTGCACGTAAATACTGATATTTTAAGCTTCAGTGCCCTTTCCAAGGGCTTCCTCACAGCCAAACGGTTGACAATTTGATATTTTCCTGACAGAGGTCGATCTTTTCTGAGCCTCCCTACAACTGCGGACATTCACCCAGCGGAGGTTAAGCTCCTTGGCAAAATTGGATTTTTTGTGTTACGTGCGTGGGAGAGCTGAGATCTCGACTATTTTCATTTATATCTTGATACAAGTGCACACAATGGGAAAGACATTTAAATGACAGATGCCTTTAAGTTTGTTTGAGGAAACTTTTTCTATCGCCCACGAACACCTTTCAAAAGATGAAAAAACCCAAGTTAACAGACATTTTGCAAAACTCGGTAAATGTTCTCAAAATATCTCCAACAGATTTGATCTTCCTTCTAGAATTTCAGGGTCTAGTATCTGCAGTTCTATTAGACAGAATTTTCCAGCCAGCAATTTCGATGCACAAGATGCCCTTATGGCGCAAATCATTAAAAAGAACTTAATTTAGGCCATCATAGATATTTAAGCATGGTATGGATTTATTTCATAGATTAACACTATTTATATAAACAACATTTAGGTCGCTAAAAAGTAATGAATCATGTCTTCCTCTCAACAATTTGCGTCAAACCATCAAAAGTCTCATTATTCTCATATTTGGTCCTTTTCATCATTAAAGGCGTTTATTGACCCTTTTTTTGACCTCCGTTAACACAGTTCAGCAGAGGTTATTTGATCATCACTATCATCTTTGCCTGTTTTTTTTTATTCAGAAAATACCACAAGAGGTCATTAACTGATTTAGATAGAATATTGTGGAAGGAGAGCGCGGGGTCCAAGATAAAAGTTCTTAGGTTTTAGAACGAATCAAGATCTGAGTGTGGATCCTGTATTAATCATTCTATTTCTTTACAATGCAGTAATAGACAATAGCAGAAACAACTGAGTGCAAGTATTGTGTGGCTTAGATAAGGTAAATTAGAATTATCCAAATAGCCTTTTTCTCTATTTTAGGGGGAAAAAGTTAGATGTGGACGAATAAGAGATCTAGGTGCGCCATTAAGGGAAATCAGTCTAATAACATTGGCGTTTGCGCAGATATGCGCTTTCTGATTGCTTTCTCGTTCATAATATTCCCCTTCAATTCGAACTCTTAAGTTTACCGTGGTGAAATATTGTATTAATATATAAATTCTATGCATCTTTTATTTCGGTGTGACGAGAGAATTGCTTAACTCTTCCAACGTTGTTTCAAAATTGCATAAATTTATCCTCGCTTCTGGCATGAAGAAAAAAGAACTTTGCTTCTCCTTACCCATTAACTTTATAGGTTCTAGCAAGGAAAATGAATAACCACATCTGTATATTTTGTAATACAACCTAGTTCATGAGTTGAATTTTATCTTTGGTCTCATTCATTTTTGATTCATGATAAAAGCAACAGTGTAGGATTCCTATTACAAATATCGTGAGCTTTAAGCCAATATTTAACAATAATTTAAATGCACACCCACTTTAAGGAACCCCTTTTTTAACATGTATTTTCCTCTTGACAGTTGTAACAATTATAACGAAGCTCATAAGAGCAGAAGAAACTTATAAAGTGTTTGAAATTCCAGCACAATTTCATGAGAGGGAATTAGTTTTGGCACCTTTCTAAAATAAGAGAGTACACAGGGGGTTTAAATTACTGACTTAAGTCTTTATTCACGAAATTGAGCCTCCAAGTGTAGATACTCCTGCATCTTCTGTCAGGTGATTTCCCTAGAGAACATGAACATTTCCTTAGTATCCTGTGATTAATTAAACGATAGTATTTCTCGAAATCTTGCAACCTTAATTCTGATGGTGTTTGCAACTCATGAAGTTTTCTCATCCTTGATTTACAAAATTATATAATTATTGTCATTTCTCTCTAGTGCACCTGTATCTTTATTTGAAGGCTGGCAGATGTCATTAAAACTCGCAAGCCGTTTCAAAAAAGCCGATAAGTAAAACATTGTAACAAACCGTAATCTAAGTAACCTCTGTCTTCCTCAATTGATCTCGACATCAATCACACTTGACTCACGGCCTTCGTTCTGGTGTCTCCGCTTCAAGTGATCTTCGGCTCCCAATAGGTCTACCAAACGAGGTGATCAATTAAGATCATTTTCTCTCCCTCTACCATTAAAGTCTTTTAGTCTGCCCTATATAGTTGTGCTCCAGCCAGCTGTAAACGCTATTCAAATGCACCACCAATTCTAATCAAGGTGTAATTCCAATCATCGCAAATCACGTATCTCAAATTGAGCACTTCACGAAAGATATAATTTTAACCAAAATCCGCTAATATGAATATAAATAAGTGAAACTGAAAACAACAGAGAGGGAGACAATATAAGTAGTATCAATGATATCGTCTACTTAGCTTATGCGTTGGGCAGCAATCTTGCGATTAAATTTATCATAACCAAATGTGATTTTAAGGAAAAATAAAGATAACTTAAAATTCTTAATTTAAAAGATCCCAGAAAACTAAACTAAACAAAAAAAAATGAGAAAACCTCGAATTTAATGATAACTGATCATTTAGTTATTTCGAAATATAAGTGGGTTAAATGACTTGATATTAACATCTTTGGCATTATCAAACTCTTAAGATCTATTGACGTCATATCTCAAATAAAATTCCCTCCTCAGTTAATTACCTCGTGAATATCAATTGAGCGAAATATGTAAAATTTAAAGATTGAAGCGTAAATCCTAAGTTAAAATAGGCAGGATTCAAATGAAATTATGAGCTTAAGGTTAAAGTTTCAAACCCCCGAACTGAAGCTGTAAGTAAACGTTTCCTTGTTTGTGTAGAATTTTCCAGAAATCAAATTAGCTAGAGTAAATATTTGATCTAAGTTTTTATCTTTTAAAGATTGGGAAGCTGCAGTTTACGTAGCTTTTATTATATAAAACATAAAATTTTATAATTCTTTCCTTAGTTGACACGTTTTGGAAGTGACTGACTTCCGTCATCAGTCCAGGAGTAAAAAAGAAAGGGCTGTTTTTTAATCAGAGGGAAATACATAAGTATAAATCGGAGTTTATCTGTTGTAAGTTAAATTAAAATTAAACATACCTGCTTATTAGGGCAACAGCTCTACATTAATCAAAAAAGTTAAAAAAATCTATTAAACTTAAGCTTTAAGCAAGTAATAAAATTTATGATTAATGCAGTTATTGAACTCTGAATGATTAATTAGTTAATATTCAAATTAGGGTGAAGTAAAGCCTCACTTTCAAATGATACGGTATAAAAGCTTAAATATTCGAAAAGCAGTTCCGATATAAACTCCTACCAAATGAATTACAATCAATTTCCAAACTATAAGTCATATAATTACTGCTCAACAAATTTTACCTTTATTCTGCTTATTTAAGTTTAAGACCTGTTCTAAAATTGGCAATATATTACTTCTATCCCGTCAAGTTTTTTATTTATGGATTGGTCCATATTAGTCCAACTCATAGAAGCAGGCTATCTTACGACCAAGTGAACGGAAGTGGAGACGTTTAGTATTTTTTCTTTTTATTTTATGGGTGTATTCAGACTTCTCTTTATACACATTTAGATATATAAAGCAATCGTGAAAATCTAATTTTGTGCTTTTTTTAGATTTGTTTTATGGAATATCATTCACTAATATGGCCTCATTTCGAAGGAAATGTTTGAATTCCCCTGACTTGTTTTGCTATATATGTTGTTTTACTGCACCAACTGAAAGAATGAACATTACTATCTTTGTTTGAAGAGCCTAACTAGCTTACTTTGAGATTAAATTAGGTGATCAGGACAAACCGTGGGCCTCGCATAATGTTTCCAAACCATGAGTCGAAAATCTACGCCAATGGACAAAAAGCACAAGGAAACAACCAGAATTTGGCATTTATATGGTGAGGCGGGAGCCCCAAAACATGTAAACGATTGCTACATTTGTCTCACAAAGACTTTCGGTTTTAGCAAGGAACACGACATAAAATATGTTACCCAAATCTTGATTCAGCAATTCGTCCAGTGCTTCAATCGGATGAAAGTCCAGTATCTGTATTCAAGGAACTTCCTTCAATGTACGATTTAAGTGAATCGGATGTAAGCAAAGAACTTGACAATGATTCAGATTTTGTACATACATCAAGCCAAGAACGTGGAAGCTTCAGTCATTTAGAACTAAATGATGTAGTTAGAGACCTATGCCCGTCAAAAGAGTTAGCAGAAGTGTTAACTTCTAGACCTAAACAGAAGTATTTGTTGCAAGAGAAACAAATGTAACGTTTTATCGGAACAAGGAAAGGGATTTCTTGGCATTAGTTAAAACTTGTTGGGTGCGATTCCTATTAGTCCCTCTGTGCATTTCAAAGAAAAGCATGAACACATAAGATCTGTATTAGATTTACTCAAATATGATGAACACAAATGATTCATGTGTGGATCTGAAAATGGTAAATTTTACTTGCCCAACAAGAAGGCTATACAAAATATCCGCGTTTTCTGTGTTTATGGGACAGTCGAACCAAGGACAAAAATTCGGAACATAAACTCTGGCCAATTCGAGAGAGTTTGACTATTGGGGGGAAGAATATTATACACCAACCACTTGTTGAGCGAGAGAAAATCATCTCTACACCCCTTCATATTAAATTAGGGCTGATGAAACAATTTTTGAAAGCTCTTAATGTGGAGGGTGACTGTTTCAAATTCATATGTACGATATTTTCTAGCTTAAGTTATGTTGAATTAAAGGCTGGACTTTATAGTGGGCCACAAATCAGAAAGTTAATGTAAAACCAAAACTGATCGAGTTCCATGACTGACATAGAAAAAGGAGCATGGGATTCATTGATGGCTGTTTGAAGCTATAATACTTAGGAAAATATCCTTACAGAGTATATACATGCAGTACATCGTTAAAAGGAATATGCTGTAGAATGAAGACCTGATGTGCTACAGAAGAATGGGTGCCATATTTGAAATCAGTACGTCAAAATTAATTGAGAACAACCGCATAAGATAAGTCAGCACGTCAAAATTAATTAAGAACAACCACATAACATAAGTCAGCAAAAGGTGTGTTGACCAGTGTTATATATCAACAAAGTAATCTAAAAAATGAAATGGTAGGATTTTGGTCATGAAAAGAATTTGAACTAATTGAATAAAAGGAAACCATAATTCACATATTTTCGCCCTTCTTAATTTGGGGTCTAATCTTCCTTAATGTGAGTTTTCCATGACCGAAGGAGTGTGTGAACTTGTCCTTTTTTCGTGCTAAAGCTGCTTGAACCAACCTATCCGTAGAAAACAGCTTTTGGCTATTTTATGAAAAATTTCGCAGTAAATGGGAAAAAATAATGTATCCAATTATAGTAAAGATGCTACTTCGTATATTTAGGTGAAGCCATGAGCCTTTTTCAAAAAACTCAACACCATAAGCCATAGAATGACATATCATGTGCTCAACTGCTATATATTTAGCTATCGGTAATTATGCTAAAGGTCTTCAAATAATTGAAGGAAGATGTGAGTTAACAATAAACTAAGCCTCACTTTTTAATTCTCTCCTCAAGAGATAAATTAATGCGACTGTGAGTTGTGGAAACAGCGTGATTTGATGGATTGAAATGATAGAAATAGCATATTAAAAAGAACGGTCCATCTTAGTAACACGAGTTCTCTGTCAAAATGAAAACAAAGACAAACATTGAATGCTTGCATGGAGTTGGTTCGGAAGAAAAGAGGAATTCATGATGCTTGGATGCATTGTCTTAATTAAGGCCCCTAAAACGTTCGATTAC
This sequence comes from Ceratothoa steindachneri, assembly GCA_963969495.1. Lineage (NCBI taxonomy): Eukaryota > Metazoa > Arthropoda > Malacostraca > Isopoda > Cymothoidae > Ceratothoa > Ceratothoa steindachneri. The sequence continues at coordinate 196,547,208 of OZ018317.1, forward strand.
TCTACTCTTCTAGAATTTATCCAACCTCATCAATGATCAAATGTTGGGATTTGCTAAGATGTTAACAGGAGGCCTGTATCTCAATAGATCGCTCTTTAGAAACGGCTGATTCTTCTATGTTAATCCATTAAATCCGTTCTTGCTAAGATGATCATAACAGGAATTTATACCGTAGGAACATAAATTTAAATTTGACGATTAGTTATTTGATTGTTCGTCTTTTTTATTACTGTAACCAACCCCACATCTATGTGGCTGCAAGACATCACTAACATTGCCTCGATGGATGGTAAATTGACTAACGTGGGATTGGATTCTTAGCTGAAACTTTGTTTTTATTGACTTTAAGCTTCCAAACTGTACTGCAAAAGGTTTGGTGGAATCCTTCCTTTATTATAGGTCCTCTCTTAGTTCTTATTAAGATATACCCTCATTCAGTACTTTACTAAGCTCTTTTTTTTTAAAACTGGTGAATGTGGGATGGAGAACCGGTACTTATTGGGTTAAACAAAAGAGAAAATTGAGTAGACACAATTGTTTTTTATCTAAGATAAATATCTATTCCTTTACCTTTAAGAAAAGCTACAATTTTTATTTGGTTACAAATTTAAATTTATTTAGCATTCCCTTTGTATACAGAACCCTTTAAAAAATAATCTTCGCTCATATTTCGAACAAAGTGAATGAGAAAACATACATAAAAACAAGAATCTCAAAGCTTAATGTCAAGATCAACCATTAACCAATACCCCTCACCTTACCTAGTACACCCCATTTTAATGGTTGTTTATCCTCGCGAGAAGGAAAATGAAATAAAATTTTAACTTTATCGAGCCCCGAGGACTGCTTCATTCAGCTCTAATTAGTCTATTTATTTATTCTGCTACGCGATCAAGGGCCTACTTCAATTGATAATATTTTCTTCCCATTCCACAAGTGTGCACAAGTGTTGACGTCACAATGGATGACCTAGGTATTGCCTCGTGTGGCCTATCAAGATCCCTAATGTATACGCAGCCATTGTGCGACAGAAGAGGACACTGAGATCCTTACCTCTCCAAGTGCCACGGAAACAATTTACTTGCTACCACATATCCCACCCTAAATTCCTTCACACAGGAGAGTAATTTGCCGGCACCTCAACCTCTTGTTTTAGAGGTCCGACGATGGAGGCAATCACAGCGGAAATTCTCAGGAACCACAGGAGGGCAAATGTACCCGAGGTGATTATATATAAATTATATACCCATGTTTTCAAGTGGTTTTGTTGGCAACCACAATGGCAATAAAAGTAAAATAAAATGGGTCTCTTTTTTAATGTGCGAGCCTCCCCAAAATTATGTAACGTGAGGAGTTAATTGACCTGCAAATGAGTTTTATGTAAATGAGCCAAACATGGGCACATCTGGGGAAATTACAAAGCGACTCCCAGAAGTTTCTGATGCAGCGGAGAACAATGACCATGTCAATGAGCTGTACAGTTAAAAAAAAACATGATAGACAGGAAAACAGAACTAATGCCATTGTCGTGGTTTAGGAAGGACCGAGTGATGGTGGTGCATAGGCTAATTACGTACTTCAAAACTCCTTGATTACGTTTTCTCTCTAAGAGTACTATATTTTTAATTATGATTATCTGATTATTATGAATATTATTATTACGTTAATCTTTAAGGGCTCCTACTGCATTGCCCAGCGTTTCGAGGATTGAATAAAAAAATGTACCTAATAAAACTAGAACTTTAATTAAAAACATCAACCATTAAAATTTAATACACTAAATACACAGAAAGGAATTAAACCAATTTAAATGATGCTTTCTAAATTTACGTACATGAATTTATAGTAATGGTTGACTCTCAGCTCAATTATATATTAAATGCAACTGATCTTAAGCAGATACAAGGGGTTTAAATACCTTACGAGATTCCACGAGAATCGGATCTGAGTCTGACCTTGAACTCAATAGTTGTCACTTCAAGAATGTTGTTTCCGGGCCGACGACTGGATCGTGTCTAGATGTGCTCGAACGAGAGAAATACTTTAAAGCCAAAGAGGACTTTGGAGAGTGTGGCAGATGGAGAGACGCTCGCCTTCTGGAGGAAATGATCTCACTACCGGACAGGAAAAGAATGTTTCTTTTACCCTTAGGGTTACTCTGGGAATAATTTTGCACTGGCGAGCGATGAGTTAATGCGTGAATCCTTTGACTCAGGGGAGTGCTTGAAGGAGTTCACCTTAGGGTATTCCTCAAGGGCGAAGACTAACTCTGTGCTTTGGGATACACCAAGATAGGGGAGTTTCTCTGACGAGAGTTAGTTAAACTTGCTTCTTAAATCAAGTTATCTTAAAGTTCGTTGTGACCACCAGGAAGTGACTCCGGATGAGCTTCTTCTTAGTCCCTTCTGTTGGTAGCCTGACCTCTTGCCGGTCTTAGTCGTTTTCTTGACTAACGTAATCTACCTTGTTTTTCCAAAGTTATTTGATTTTATACTTCGCCACCCCACTGATGGTGAGGAAAGGAGGGGGGGATGCGTGGACAGGCTGCATTACGTCTCACCCTCTAACGGTTTTTCTCTGAGCGTCATTCAGCTAGCCCTAAGGGACCTTCTGTCTTTAGGACGACGCTCCTCTAATTTCGCATATGCGGTGAAATTGAATACCCACTCTTAGGGAAAATCTTGCTGTTTTAAGCCATGTTAAGCTCACCTGGGTTCTGCCATGCAATGATTAGAGCATTATGTGGTTTTTGGGCGGCCTTTCAGCTTCGCTTCGAAGCGAGGGGAGAGAGGGGAGGAGGTTAAGTAGTCGGGCTACGCCGTCTCCACTGCCAAGACGTTGTGGTTAAAGACCAGTGGCTCAATTGTGAGGGGGAAGTATCTATACTCTTACAGCCATCTATACGAGAAATGCCAAGGGAGTGGTCGCAAGAAATAGGGATGGCGGCCAAACAGACAATAACACATATATAAAGTGAAAATCTATTCAAATAATGTGCTGCTTGTATTTGGCACAAATTGCCATCCTCACCCGATCGGTGTAGTTAAAAACTACATAGAAGAAGTGTCCTTCAACCCAAGTGGGAGACTAGCTGCTAAAAAGTCCCTGCTTTCAACAGAGTTCCGTAAAATGTTCCGGCAAATGAACGACATTCTCATCTATCCCTCACAGATCAAATTGTAACGAAACTAATAGGTATTATAAATGAAATTCATAACTCCCAAAGTAACTTAACCTAACTTAATATGGTAAAATACCCGATAATATATTTACAATCCCTAAATGGATAACCGACTTCTTTCTACGGCAGTGGTAGAAGTATCCTGCTGCTACAATGGCTTAAACGGCATTGACTCTGAAGTCAAAAAACCTTAATACAAAATACATTACCCAAAGGTACGTAACTTGTAGAGTAATTCTTTTACCACCGGCGTATCTCTGATCTAAATTCTAATTTTTCACTAATTCCAAAGCTAGAAATACCCTTTTACCATGGAACTTTGTCAATTTCTCATTTCTAAAATCAAAGAAATGCTACAGACATTTCCCTCGCCATGGAAATATATCAAAGTCGAAGGTCAAGTCGAATTCCCTGCCCCGGTGAGAAATGATGATGGTTGGCTAAAAAGTGCAGATACCTCAACTATAAAACCAAACACCATTAAAAGAGAAATAACTACTTACATAATGCTCGAGGTTGGCCACTCTTCCTCGCAACTATATAACTCTTTGTCTAATATAACTGCAATTGTAAATAATCATTAATAATGCAATGCACTCAAAACTAATAGTTGCAGTGATAAAAGTTATCTCACCATGTGATAGGTGTATGAGGAAAGCTTACATAATTAACAACTTATGTTTATTCCTTACGAAAATTAGAAACTTAATACGAGAAACTTGAGGAAGAGGAGAAAAGAATTGTAGCAAAGGTGATATAAGCTTTATAATAGTGATAATAATAATAAAACTACGACTACTACTAATAATTATATTAGTAATAATAATAATAAAATTAGTTAAATATTGTTATTTTTAAATAAAAGGCTACACTATTATACAATATAAACACAGTTGAGTATATATTTCTTATTGAATAAATAAGTACATTGTATAAATAACTAATAAAATCAAGATCTATATCGGTATGTAATTATACCGTTGCATCAATTTGCATCCGTAAGGTATGCGTCAAGCTCGGAACCAAGACTTAGAGAAAAGTTCGCTGGTCCCCACTTTTAACTCAGCAGCTTCTTTATAGTAAGATTCCAAGTGAGCAAAAATATTTTATTCAAGTGGTTTCGTTTTTTTGGCTTAGTTTTGGATTTCGTTTTGTTTGTTTTGTTTTGTTCTACTATATAGATTGTAGGTATAAAGCCTTCTTCGTTAGTGATTTTATTTATTTTCGCCGCCCGTCCGTTTTAAATGGTGGGTGAGGTTCTCCGACCGGATGATCAAACAGTCAATGAAGAGTGGTAGTACTGTTTTAACAGCCACGAAGTGGCAGGGAACCCTTATTGACCCTTATTCCAGGCAACGAGTGTGTTGACATGACAACCACTTCGGCAGATTGCACGACTGAAGAGGGATGTGTTGTATATTTAAAGAGAGAAAGTGGGAAACGACAGTGGGATTCTGATTGGATATGTATTTGATGGCGTACGTTGCCGTAGCACTCGTCAAAGGTACCCAGACGCGACGAACCGGCCCATTAGCGGTTTTTTCCTGCGAGCTCTGAAATGTTTTGATTCCACTCTCGCCCTAGCTCGAATCCGATACCTAAGTGTTAAAATCTACAACACCTCAACTCCTAAGGGAGTGAGACCTCCCTTGTTTCTTATTAAACGCTAGAATTTCTACGGTTTCAACTTGTTATTAATAATAATTCAGGAGGAAAGTGGCGTTGGAAAAATTATCTATTGCCGCAGATCCACGATCTCTCAGCGTTGAGGCAGGAAGGGCACACAATCGTTAAGATATCAGCTGCAGCCAAAACTCCATGGCGTCTTTTATTTCCCCGCTAAGAGGAGGAGTGATGAGTGGAAATTGCTGTTGGCATTAACTCATTTTCATGTAGTAATTTGTAGCAATGGAAGATTTCGTCTTTAAGAAGAGCCAGCGTCTCTAGTTAGTAGCGGATTCGGGTCAATTTTGTTTTCTCTACCCTAGTCAAGTATACATTTATGATCTGTTTTGAATTAGACCTGGCGCCTGTGTATATTTAACAAACATTTCAGTTCATTCAGTTAGGTTCATTGTATTTTTTTTTACACTCGCTGCCTGTCAGCCAGCCAGGGTCATAGATGACATGGTTGAGGCAGACAGTCTGTTGAATGAAGTTATATAGCTCTTAGAACCATATTAAGTAAATATTTGATACTTTTGGTAAAAATAAAACGAATGTTTTACAAAAAAATGCATATATTTTATGAAATACAGCAAAAAAGTATTAAACGTACTATATTTGTTAAATATACACAGGCGCTAAGTCTAATTCCAAACAGATCATAAATGTATACATTAATCAATGAAAAACCAATGGGTACCATAGTAAAAAAAAATACAATGAACTGAACTGAATGAACTGAAATGTTTGTTACTTCTGGTCAAATGAAAACCAATGCTTTAGAAAAAATGCATTTATCTGGCAAACCTACTTAAGTTCTACAATTGTGTTTGTAGCATCTGCCTAATATTTCAGACGTTAAATACAGAAGTTTCATAGAGTGTCCATTGATGCATAATTCTATGCCAAATTCGAATGCATTGTTCTTATATTGTCGCCATTTTGAGAATCAAATTTAAGATTTTAAGAAATAAAATTTAAAGAAATTTAAGAAATAAAAAGATAACAATATAAAATGCACTGAGCAGGTGGATGGAAACGAAGGACTGTGAGAAAGCAGCGAAAACTTTGCTGGCGTTAAATAGACATGTGGCTGATAATTGGAGTATAGTTGAGAAAGCATAAACGACCCGCAGATTCTGAAACAACTTGTGGTCAAAGAGGCTACAGCAAAATTGGATAGAAATACATTAATTAATTTATGTAATAAGTAAAGAAAAACTCACCTCACTCAAAGTAAACAAACAAATAATAGTTTACAGAAACCAAAACTTAATTTATCCCACATAAAATACAAAAACAAAAACAACTGATGATGTGCCTAATAAAAAATGGCCGAGAATTAAAATTATTAGAGTAAAAAAGAGAAGTGAGGTGCATATACATTAATGTATTAAGAGAGTGAGAAGATGGGTAAGGGAGACCGTAATAACGGGAAAAAGAAAGACATAAGATGAATTAAGGTTGCAATATCGCGAGAGAAGGTGTAATCAAGATAATGGACGAACAAAAATTGGACCAATGATTTTTCAAGAGGGCGAGAGAAAGAGAGATTTAATGAGGGTAAAAAGAAGTAAATGGATTTCTTTGAGGGCATAAAATGAAGACTTTTATGTATAGCGATGATAATTGGTGTATATATTTTTACTTTGGTTTATGGCCTAACTCAGTTAATTACAAACAAGCGTCTACGCATGATAAAATAATACACGCGGGACGAGATGATCCTAAAAAAGACGAAATATGGTTAGAACAGAAGCCCAAGGGAGGTGGAAAGGAGTCCAGAAGCACATGATTATATATTTTAAAAGATGAGTTACGAGGGACGGTCAATAAGTTTTGCAAATCGGTAGGGCACAACAGAGGAAGGGGGATGTCTGTTTGTGGGGGTGCTACGACAAGTTATGACAAGTCAGGACCTGCAGCCGCACGCTCCTGCCTCATCTATTTAAGAAGCAGTAGCTGCTAGCCGATCGTCAGTCACAAATCTTTGAACAATGGACAAGGTTGAGCACCGCGCAGTGATCAAATTTTGACCAAGGAAGGCAAGAATGCAAAAGAGATCCATGCCTGCATGGTTTAAGTGTACACCGACATCGCCCCTTCCTATGCAACCATTGCTCGCTGGAATAGGGAGTTCCGCCATGGTCGTGAGTCCTTTGAAGATGACCCCCGTCCAGGACGCCCGTCAGTCGTGACCAACGACGACAATGTGGCCCGTGCGGAGAGGATGATCCTCGAAAATCGACGGGTCAAGGTTGAAAAAATCGAGCGAGAACATGAAATATCACATGGAAGTGTTATCAACATCATTCACGACAAGATGGCCATGACCAAGATCTCTGCTCGTTGGGTCCCTAGAAACCTTACGCCCCATGATCGACTTCAACGTCGTCAAAGTCCACAAGGCCAGAGTTGCACAAGCTGCCCTGCGCGAGTGCGGATTCGAGGAGCTCAACCATCCCCCTTACAGTTCAGATCTGGCCCTTAGCAACTACATTTTATTCCACCAGCTCAATGCTGCACTGCTTGGACTCCAGTTTGGGAACGAGGAAGATGTCCAGCTTGCCTTCCAGGAGTAGATTGAACAGCAGTCGGAAGATTTCTGTTTGTCGGGAATTTGAAGCCTCAGGGACAAGAGGCTCAAGTGCATTGAAGTCGATGGTAGTTATATTGAAAAATAATAAAACACTTTTCCTCATATCTTGTTTTCTTATATCCTAATTGTAAAACTTATTGACTGCCCCTCGTATGAGGTGAAGAGTTATAGTAAACAAAGTAGAAACATATATTCAAAGGAAACTGACACTTTTTGTTTTTTTAGAAGTAAGAAAAAACAGGTAGTTATAAGCGGTTATAAGCGGAAGAGAGTGTAATATGAAGAAAACACAAAAAAGGGCAAATAATTAATTTCCAAATGCAGAGGAGAATGAAAATCATGAAATAAACCATCTGCGGGGATTGCGATTTACACATAGTGAGCAAAGTATAATTGCGAGTGGACTGTTTTTAGCTCATCAATATTAGTTGTAATAGTTTAGAGGTTTGATATACATGTATACACATTTATGTGAATCGCAAGAAGCTTAAAAAAAAAAGAAGTAACCAAATGTATATCACAGGAAAGGAAATTTGACATAATTTCCTATGAAAGAGATAAATTTATTTCAGGTGAATATGTTAATATAGTTATTACAACACAGAGCAAATTTATAGATTTGATAAAATTATAAATTGTTTTATCATCTAGAAACCAATGTAATTGCTACTATAATAAAAGTAACAATTTTTATCTTAAGAAACAAATTTCTCAAAAGATTTAATAGTTCTCACTAGACATACTGTAAGTAGATGCTACAATGATATATCCTTCATTCATTCACTAATCACCCTTACTTTGCAGGAAATGACAGAAGCAACGCCTGTGAACACAACTATATATCAATGGGAGCTTCAGCAAAGAATATACTCCGTCAAGCATTACTACAGGACAGGCTCGTTCAAGAAAGTGCAGGACACTTTCGTGCATCAGATCGAATGTGAAAAACCCCCTTCAAGAGCAGAATTCAGGACTAGGTGGACCACTTCAAGAACTATGTGACAGTGAAGAATCTCAATGCAGCCAGTATCAACCGTCCAATCTATTCAAGATGCCCCAGGAAGCGTGCAGCTGAGCTGGTCGAGAACGAACGTGAGAGAGTCACTTCAGCAAAGTCCAAAACGCTCTGTACGCAAGCAAAGTCAGTCCCTCGGTATATCCCGTGATACCTCCAGGATAGTGCTAGAAATGGATGTAATGGCTTAACCATACAGAATACAGATTAAGCAGACCCTTACAGCCTTAGACAAAGAGCAGAGAAAGGCTATGGCAGTGTTCGCAATGTGACCCAGGACCATCACAGAACTCAAGAACGCCATCAGGGACAATATCAGCGTTTGTAAGGACGTCATGGACAACTTTGTGCTGTGCCTCAAGAAATGCACAGAGCTAAATGGAGGTCATCTCGAACACGTGCTCATGTTTTTATATGATGTTTTTAAACACAATAAACTTGTTATTACCAAAGTTTCATTCGATCCTTGCAGGAAATTAAGAAATTAGGCCTATCGAAAGTTGGGGCATGCTTTGCTTGTGTGACTCTCTAAGTATACTTGGGTGGGTGAAGATCCTTTAGTGGAATTCAGTAATTATTTTATTGCCAAATAGTTCCCCGGCTAAGCTTATGAGGACTTTGACAATTATATGATTCGAAAGTGAATGTAAAACACCATGAAGGTTAAAAAGTTCGTTAGTATCGTCCTAATTATAATTATGTTATTGCTAAAACAAAATAATTCCCAGGCTAACCTTGAGAGGATCTGGGCAATTATATGATTCGAGACGGATTGTTAAACATCATAATGCGTCTAATTTACTTAGAATCGATCAAATAGTTACAATGTTATTACAAAAAAAAGGCAAAATGGGGACCGACCGACCTACATTTTCAGATGTAGAGTCGCTCGCGAATAAGGGCATGCGACTAACAAAGAAGATGAACCAACGGTGAAGTGCACTAGCATCGGAATTGGTGATTCAACTGAATTTTTAGTCGCGTGCAGCTTTATATCTCGCTATGTCGGTCGGGCCTCGTTTTGCTTTTTGGGGGGCTAAAAGCTTGTAACTATTCGGCCGATTCTAACAAAAGTTAAACTGCATATGTTGTTTTACATTTTATTATATATGATATAATTGCCAAGGTCTTCCCAAGGTTAGCCCATGAATTATTTTCTTTTGGCAATAACATAAAACTATTCGGCTGATTCTAACGAAGTTTTAAAACTTATGTTTTACATTTTCGAATGATATATTTGCCAAATTCCTCCCAAAGTTAGGCATGGACTTTGTTTTCAATAACATCATAATTATTGCGCTGATTCTAGACGAAATATGAAACCCTTATGTTGGTTTGCACTCTATTTCGAAAGATATAATTGTCAAAGTCTTACCGAGGTCAGCCTAGGAATTATTAGGCAATGGCATCATAACTAATCGACCGGTCTTAATTAAATTTAAAAGAATTATTTTTTTCCTTAACTTTCGAATGATATAATTGTCAATGTCATCCTAAGGTTATTCCCGAAATTTTTGATACTTTTGTATCTCATAAGGTCATAACCAGAATATGTGAGAGCATGCAACTTCGGTCAGCAAAACTTGTTTTTTCTAATGACATTCGTTTTAGGTCCTCTTCCTCTTCTTTCTCTATGTATGCCCCAATGCCACCAAAGGGAAAAGAAGGAAAGATGATATTTGCATTTAAGTTTACCCAAATGAGGCCCGTCATTGAGGATGAAAAGCAGTTGTTCTTTCTTCTATTTGATAACAGATTTTGGTGGCTTTATTTCGTTCTTTTTGAATGTTGACGATGGAATTAGAAAAAGAGCAGAAATATTTGTTAATTTTTCTAAAACACTTATACCATTTGAGCTTTAGAGGGGTAGTGCCTCTTGCCTTTCTCCAGTTTAAAGATTTATTGCTCATACAGTTTTCAAAATGAAGGCTAATTTCATGTTGAGTTGCAATTAGTTCCCCGAATTATAGCCTGTAGCACTTTTCAAGCAAAAATAGACGAAGAGAAGAGCAACGTTTTTCTTGTTATATAAAAGATCTAAACAAACTCTAGCTCATGGCAAATGTGTATTGCAAAAATGTATATTCTCCAAGTGCGATGTGTAAGAGTTTATTTTCCCCAAATAAATGCTTTTGTATCTCACTTCGTTTTGTTGACACGTACATTTTGTACACTTGATATGTACCCACTTTATCAATGTACCGAAACAAATCCTAACTAGGGCTTGTGCCTTCAAAAAAGATTAAGAAAGCAGTATTAAATGATGAAATTGGACAAACCTGTCCTCTCGCTGTTCCAGTGTGTGTGTAGAGCGTGCAGCTATCCTGAACCTCTCCTTTTTCAAAATGAAGTAGCTACCATTGTGAAGTGTGTGAGTGCAACCACTCTGAAAACTCACAATGATTGATTTTTGTTAACAATTTAGTGTACCAATTCATTATAATGTGACCATGCGAATCTATAACCAGAAAGCTTGGTTGATCTCTCTCTTATTAGTTAGCCAGTCTTTTGATGTGGTGTGCATTTTATGAGTTTTATGATGGTCATAAATGCAAAGATTGACATTCTGAATAATTTGATAATATCGTCTTTCATTCTCAATTATTCCAAGAAAACCTTTTTCCTCAAAAATTCTCAAGCTATATCGTAATTTAATCTGAGAATCTTTTTCGTTAAAATAAATGTTTACTTGTTTACTATGTTAATGATGGCGTCTTCGGGAAAGTTGTTTCAAGCGATAAAAATATTATCAACGTTTGCTTGTTTGTTTTTCCTCTTATAAATTTGATTGTAATTAAAAGAGCTTCCTATTTATCGTATTTATGAAAGTTGCAATATTTAATTGAATTTATCTATATATAAATATACTTGCATATTACCTAGTTGCAAGGTTTTAATGAATATCTCTCTGGGGCTGCAGTAATGGCTGGTCGCAACACGTAATTTTAAATCTCCTCTCTGTTTTATTATAACGATCAATAAAATCTATATTTATGTTATTGGCACGAGCTTTTAAGGTTGAATCTAATATATACGAAAGAAACATCCCAAGGTGCAATTAGCAGCGTTGAGGGAATAAAAATCAAGTGAAAAGGATGGCTTATTAAGATAATGGGTTGAACATCTTTCTGAAAACATATAATAATTAGGAGTTTATTTCAGGAATTTGCTAGAATAAAATAAAAGTAGGATTACATCTATTAAGCGAGCATCCTCTAGAATTTTGTTTGATGTAATCGCAAAAGTAAAATAAATTCTAACAGCGTTAGTCAATTTCATGTGTCCATAAAAAGGATTATTTAGTTCGTCCTTTCACAAATAAAAGATGGACAAGCGATGTTTGCAAAAATTATATATTGATTGTCATTAAATAAAAGCCTTATGAGGTTTAGCCAAACAGCGTTTAATTTATTTGAAAGATATTAGAGATTAATGCAATTTAAAAGATTTGTTTACATCTATTGTTCACAAATTCCGGAGAAGAGAGTAGGCAAGGGAAGTGGAAATATAAGAATTAGGTATATATATTATATTTAAAATTGAACTGAAAAAAATTGATTTATTTGGTGTACAAAAGATGAAATATTTATAGCTAGGGTGAGAGACGATAAAATCAGATTCCTTTATTGAAACAACCATTCACAGGTCGCGTGGTGTCTCACGAACGTGAGAGAAGCTGGGAAGTTTCTGAAACGCACCTAGAAGCACCATGAAATATTGAACCATTTTGAAGTTCTCCAGTGATCTCGGCAAAGGTGCGCGCATTTCTTTGGATTCATCAAGAACGTCAGGTTGTTGTAATCTTCTATCATTTTTTCGAAGAGTTTTAAGATATCACAGAGTGCTAACTTGCAAAGACCATGACATTCAATCGAGGGCATGTAAAAAAAGATGAAAAAGTTTGAAGTCATCAGATGTTAAGGATGTATAAATGGAGAGAGGATATAAATTAACGATTAGTTTCACAACTCTTATTTCTGCAGGATCATATTATTTTGGGGTTATTTTCTTTAACATATCTGCACTAGTGTTTTCGACGCGGAAGACGATTTTCGAACTATGTATTTCGCAATTCTGGAATTTATTTCATTTCGTGACAATGGATAAGTTTTAATATTCCTATGTCCCTTTGCATCTATGGAGACAATAACTGCATCGTTTGCTCTGACTGAGATCATATAAAGCACTTTATAGCAGAAAATAAAAATATCTTTCGATTTAAATAAAAAATGTCTAGCTATGGATCATAGAAAACTCCCTCTTAATATGAACAAAGTTTTCAATGCGCTCGATCAGACAACATTATTTGGGCTTAATAATTTTCGATTCAAGTTTAATCCTTTCACTATTTATGTTTTCCTCATATTTGCTTATTCATTCTCTCTTCACTTCATACTTTTATTAGTGAGTCAACGTAAGATCGTTCGTTTAATTATATCTACCTATCAACCTATCATTAGCCTTAGCGAATAAGAAGGAAATATACAATTGAGAAACCATCACAAACTTTTATATATATGATTATTTATACACTAGGGATAATGATAAGATAAATCATATGAATTAATCAACTCGTTTGGATGTACAGATAATTTCATCAACTAGTAAATAGTAGGCCCTTTTTATGATATGGTTATGCATTTAAATATTTGTACATAAACACACAACTAAGAAAATTTAGTATGATTCTATAGAGTTGATGTACATTTATTTAATATGAAATAGTTTAAATTCATCTTTTATTGAAAAACTATATGCAGAATATTTACCAATATTAATAATGGTTTTAGGGCTAAGTTTAACTTGCGGTAGAGTTCAAGCCTTGAACGACGCGGTTGCTTAAGGAAAATTTGGGATTCATTTCTATGAATTGCCACTTCTCACGCTACTTGTTGTTTCGTCTCGCCGCTGTCATGCTTGCAAAAGCAACCGCAGGTACTGCCATATCGAGATTATATCAATAATTTACACTTTACTTCTACATGGTCACCCCCCCAAAAAACGGGCCCCAACTTTTGATAGGTCTCATTTCTTAATTTTCTGCAAGGATTGAATGAAACTTTGGTGATAACTAGTTTATTGTGTTTAAAAAAATATTATCAAAACATGAGTGTCTTTGGACTTTTCTTCTTTATACTAGTGCACGTGTTCAAGTGTAGATGGAGTTTACAGGGGAGAGAAGGCACATCCGAAGAGATGAGTCTTCAGGAGACGTTTAAAAGTACCAAGGGAGGGAGAGGATCGGACTTCAGCAGGAAGAGCATTCCAGAATCAAGGAACGGTCACCCATCGAGCAGAAAACAGAACGAAGAGTGTTGAGGAGGGGAGCGAGGTAGCCCTAGAGAAAGAAATCTGTGGGAGGGCTAGGTTCTGGTCTGTGCCCACACAAAATAAGTATTAAGACTAATCACATGGCAACCAAAGTTATCTTTCAGCCAATCTCGGGACAAGTTTGAGGTGCGAGAGCTTGGTCAATCTTGCTGGAACCAAAACTTGCCCAAAAGCGAAGGGAACAGAGTCTGCAGTTTACTCTTGAATGTTTTGAGGATCTCAACATACCGTTTCTTGGTGACTGTCACTGTTGCGCCAGATTCCTCGAAGTAGAATGGTTAGATGATGCCTCTGATTGAGATTGCAGTCCATATCGTGCACTTAGTGGAGTGTAGGCGATTGGTCGCTACCGCATTTGATCTGGAGATCTACTATAAGACATTTGTCTCTAAGATTACCTTTCCTTCAAGATGGGAGTGAGCTTCATTTGAGGTCCAAAGGAGGTTAAGAAAAGTTATGATTTCCTGAATCTTTACTGCCATAGCCTTTCTCTGCTCCTTTTCTGAGGCTGTAAGGGTCTGCTTCGTCTGTATTCTGTATGGGTAGGACTTTACATCCATTACTAGCACTCTCTCGCAAGTCTCACGGCATATACCGAGGGACTGACTTCGCTTGCGCACAGAGCGTTTTTAATTCTGCTGAACTGACTCTCTCACGCTCTCTCGACCAGCTCAGCTGTACGCTTGCCGGGGAGTCCTGAATGGCTTGGATGGTTGATACTGGCTGCATTGAAGTTCTCCACTATCCCATAGTTCTCGAAGTGCTCCACGAAGGCTTGAATTCTGCTCTTGCAAGGAACTTTTTTTACATTTCAACTGATGCACGAAAGTGTCCTGCACTTTCTTGCACGAGCCTGTCTTGTAGTAATGTTTGACGCAATATATTATTTGCAGGAGCTTCCATTGAGATCTAATTTTGTTCACTGGTGTTGCTTCTGTCGTGTCATGCAAAGTAAGGGATATTAGTAAATGAAGGAAGGATATATCAAAAAAAGTAAGTGCAGGCACGTTTTTGGGGGGATCACCTTGTATAATGTGAAGTAAACTTATAGATTTTTTAAGACTTCGTTTAGAGCTTATATATTAAAAATTCCACTTATCATTGTTGTATAGCGACGTTCTAAATGTTCTATTAATTCTCTGTTTCTTGCAAAATATAAAGGATAGAAATGAGTTGCGTAATCGCAGGTAGTTATAACTCACAAACTTTAGAATTTAACAGAGGATCTATTTTTCTGGTTTAGAACAGTGGTTCTCAACCTTGGGCCACATGGCCCCTAGGGGCCATGCAACATTACTAGGGGTCCACGAATTGTGGTCCACGGTGATCTTTTGATTGTCCATAGAGCAATTCTACTGCATAACTGTTATTATTACTGAGAATGGAGAGAGAAAGACAGAAAGAGAGAAAGAGAGAGAGGAAGAGAGAGAGAAGAAGAGAGAGAGAAAAAGAAAAAGAGAGAGTGAGAGGGGATGGTAACCTGTGTTTATGAAGTACTGTTGAGTGCCAATTTGTGTTTTTGAATATTAACATTTGCCATTGATAATTTATGAGCAGTAAAATAAACAATGAAATTTTATAACACCATTTTTTTCATATATTTTATATATATCGTTATCGTTCAAATTATTTATTAGTATCAATTTTTAATTTCTATTAATGCTTTTCATAGAAAACATTAATTTACAACCCCTCGCCTCCGGGTCCAACACATACAGATACACAGTGTGAACTCATGTAGAATTCCTGTGAAATTTTTTCAGTTTTAATTGTTCGTAAAACGTGTTTTGGTGTTTAATGAGTAAGTTAATATAATATAATTTCTATATACTTTAATTATTAGCGATGGGATTAAACTTATCAAAATAATAGCATACATAGGAAGTTCTTCGCAAAATTAATAGGCTTGGAACCCTTCATTCCAATTGATTATAATAATGAACTCCATCAGATTAGATTTAAATCAAAGCGAGGAGTAATTATTGCCCTATGGATATACTAAATTATTATATTATACCATTTTATACTATTATATGTTATTTTGTATTATAGTATAGCGTATTATGGTGTAATATAGCGTTTCTTAATTATTGTATCATCGTGTATCGCATCGTATTGCATCATGTTATAACATGTTATGTTAAGTTATGTCACAAATATCAAGACGTGCGTGTGAAATTAATCCTCAATACACTCTCTCACACATGCACACACACACACTTAAAAATAATTCGTGACGTACCTTCTGATCCAGAGAAATAGTAATAGTGCCCAATATATTCTACTTGAAGTACCGCAAAGTTAGCTTGGATGTTTAGTTAAATTTATCACGATCATTGGCCTCTATACGCCTCATAATTGCAATGGTTTATCTTAAAATGTCTTCTCTCTCCATCTCCTCTCCCTCTCTCTCTTTCTCTCTTCCTTTCTTTCTCCCTCTTTTTTTCTCTCTCTCTCTTTTTCTTTCTTGTATATGTATATTTATATATATATATACTGTACTTTAGGCAGAAAGTGACCAAATTATCATAGCTATTTAACCTTAAATATCAAGGTCACTCACTTCTCTCTGTATTTGTTGCAAATTTATCCTTTAGTTTTGTTAAAGAATTACATATAATTCTTAACTATCAACCTAAATATATGCTACATATAACAGCTTCTGATATATTTTTACAGATAACCCATGGCGGCGCTAACAATGAAGAAGTGCTGACAGTATTCTGTTGAATATTTATCTTACGGATTTATTTCATCACCACAGAATGCAACGAAACCAATGTGCCTTATATGCATGGATGTACTTTCAAATGCAAAGATGAGGCCTTGTAAACTTAAAATACTTCTAAAAACCATGCACAATAAAAAGGAAGACAAACCAGTAGAATACTTTAGAAAACTCCGTAATGATTTTCAAGCAAGAAAAATAGTGGTTCAAGTGTTTAACAGCCAAGTAATCAAACCAAATGATGGTTTATTTGCATCTTATAAAATAAGTAAAATAATAGCAAAGGCTGGAAAACCCCATAATATTGGTAAAACAGTAATTTTGCCCGCAGTGTCTGTTATAATTTCATCAGTTCTGAAACAAAGTCGAGTTGAATCACTAATTCCATCCCGTTAAGCCACTCCTATGTGTCACGACGCATTGATGAAATGGCAGAGGATGTTGAAAAGCAATTAATAGCTAATTTGAAAGAACAACAGTTTGCTCTTCAGCTTGATGAATCAACATCGAGAGATAATGGCGTAATTCTACTAACATATGTTAGATTTATGGATGATCAAGGACTCAGAGAGGAAATGCTTTTCGCCAGAAGTCTTAAACCGACACAAGAGGAAAAACAATTTTTAATGAAGTTGTTACATATTTCCAGGAAAACAATGTTCCACTTAAAAACATAATGTCATGTGCTACTGATGGTGCATCATCGATGACTGGTAAGGTTTTATTGCACACTTGAAACAAGCTGTCCCCGGAGTAATTTGCATACACTGTGTGATACACCTTCAGCACTTAGTTGCTAAGAAATTGGATGGACGTCTACATGATGTGCTTAGTGTTGTGATAAAAGTGGTTAACCATATTAAATTAAATATCCAAGAGACTGCCTCTTTCGTTAATTCTGTAGTCAAAATGGAGAAGAGTTTGAACGTCTTGTAATGAATACTGAGGTGAGATGGTTGTCAAAGGGGAATTGTCTTCATTGTTTTATTGCACTTTAGGATTCTATGGCTTATATTTGGCCAACACTTATCTTCGCACCCAACTGCTTGCAACTAAATGGGATGTATTTTACTTAACAGATAAATGTTAAAAAATTAATTTACGCAATAAACAGTTCCAAGGAAAGGAATCTGATCTCATAACCAGTAAAGGTGCAATTACTGCTTTCCTGAAAAAGATTAATATCAGACGTCGTCCATTCGAACAGTTTCCTTGCTTTGCCTCAATTAGCAGCGATCTGCACGATGATGATGTTGCATTGTATGATGAATATTTGGAAAATTTACACAAAGATATGCAAGCTCGGTTTAGTGACTTACTCATGATAGATATACCAACTTGGGTGACAATTCCTTTGGAAGTTAATGTTGTCCATTTTATTCTTAAATTTACTCGGGATGCCAATTACATGCCAAAAACTTGGAAGAGTGGAAACTGAAGTTAAGATTTCTTGTGGGACTAGTACACATGAATAACTAGAGAATAATTTTTTGTTTGTGAAATGAGGTTGGAGTGACGAATGAGTGGCTAAAAAATGTTTCACGTTTAAAGGATTGTATAAATGAGGTTGTGAAAGTGTTTTGAGGTGGTATTGGTATACGAGGATAATAGGTGTTACCAAACTTGTAAAATGAATATAAGACAGTGACTGTTAAGGTATGAGAAAGGTTATAAGAAGGCATTAAACAGTCTTATAAGAAGAAGATACTATTATTTAGGGAAGGTGTGAATAGAGTGGAATTGGTTATGTCGGCCGTGTTCGAGGCCTTTTCCGAAGGTTTAACTCCAAATGAAAAAGATTCTACAGTATTTAGCCCCACATTGATATTTACAAATATTTTTGTAGGAAAAATACTTTGTGTACCTGCGTTTAATAAACTTAAAGTGGTGGATAGGTGTAGTTTTAAAAGTGTTTGAAGCACATCAACTCCACTTTGTGTGAAATTGTTTGAAGTTGAGGTCTTAAAAACATCTAACTCACTTAAACCTGACACTCAGAGTAAAATATTTACCATACAAATTATACAAGAAACCAAGTTAAATTCGCACAATGATTAATTAATTGAGAAACAACAATAGAAACCTGGGCTAATGAACCCGTGATTGTCTGTAATGGCAAGATAAAGCATGATTTCTACTCAGCCCAGCCATTAGCAAATTAAGGAACACCTTCCTAAAATTCTTTCCACCCTGAAACCTACCCGTGAAATCACGAATCATCTGTTTATCAGTAGGAGATTGCGAATGATTAACAAAAAGCCTACTTATTCTTTGATTGGTTTGACAAAGTTCTTCATTAGTGTTAGTTTATGTGTAGTGGTGTAAGTATGATATGCTATTGATTTTGAATGGACCTGGTTTTAGCTTAGTCGCGACATATATAAAAGTGATTGTAATTTCTCCTGTAACAAACACAAATTAAAGTATAGAGCTCGTGGAGTCATTTGCAAGCACAACTAACTTGATACACCCTATTAAAAAAACTCATTCATTTAAAACCTTAATTAAAAACTTAAGCTGATTCTAAAACAAATAGTTATAGGAGAGAGGATAATAACCTCGACTTTAGAAATAAGCGATATATACTGATGCAATATTAATAATAAGTATTTTTTATTTTCCGTTCCTTCAAGGATATGGGACTTCACAAAGAACATGACTTCAAACTAACTATGTAAAAGCTTGGATTCAGACGTCTGATATCTCCACATTTTTGAAGGTGATAAGGGAACGAGTAGAAGGTCTAACTAATGTTGCCCTAAGTATTTCATATAACGAAGCCTTTTGTCAAATCGAAGACAGTTCAATTCTTTACTGTTAAAGTAGCTTATAACGTGGCATTATTTATAGAGAGAGACGGTCAGTTTAGGAGCTCTCGCTAGCCAAGCAAATTCTACGATGGACTTCTGGTATTAAGGCGCGGTGACACCAGCGAACACGAATGCGAAAATTTAGACTACATAACGTTTTGCTAGCCCATTAGCAGATAGATACCTCGAGACTCCACGAACGGGGGTAGGGAACTCCACACACATCAGCACACGCATAATCATTCACAACACCGCTCTCATATACTGTCCGTCTCCAAAGCCCAACATACCAACTCTTTCTTCTGTTAGGGGAAACCTGACACATCGGGAAGACGCTGCGTACCATTGTCCTTTATATTGGTACTCATCTCAACATGCTTCTGAAACGGAAAGACGAAGTTTTCTAAATATGAGCGGTGGTGGCTCTCAAAACACAATACTACACCAACACATTCACCAGCATCGAGGAACTGCCCTTGCAACTCCAGTCTTGCCAGCGATTTTTATATTTATTTTTATGTTCCGAAGTTACACAAATAATTTACGAGAGGAAAAGCATTGTGTTAGGTACCTGATAGGGTGTAGAAAATACCATTAAAGACGAAGTTATTTTAATAAAGGAGGCGAAGCTTAAAATAAGAAAAAGAATCATGAGCAAGACAAGAGAATAAGAAAAATAGTTTAAATAAACGAGACAAATGATCAGCAATTTCATTTCAATTACGGAAAATGCTCTAGCTCGATTTTGGGGATAATTCATATATATATTTTTGGTTAAAAACAGGTGTTGTTTTTATTAATTAGAAACTTTTATTCTATGGCAAATTAAAAAAATGTTCGGATTTTCTTTTGTGAAGTTATTGCAATCACATCATCCTGTATTATATATAATATTTAATGTAATTTCGAAATGTGGGCTTCACCTACAATAATTACCATTATGTGTGTTGGTTACACATCACTCCACCCCAGAATATTCATAATTCGTAAGCCTAGCATTAGATTCGTATTGAAAAGCGGTTGTCATATGTCGTTAGGCATCTCGTTTTTATACCCTGTTGCTTGACCTTTGACATATAAGCCTCTCCCCCGAATGCTATTTAAATCAATCATACTTTCTTTAAAATTTATTAAAATGAAATGTCCATATCATATTTGAATTGAAAAAAATTCCCTTCAAATTGATATATAATACACTAAATATAATGTGATTCCAACTCCCAATGTGGCTCTCAAGATGCCTGTCAATCTATTTTTCGTCAGATTAGAAATTTGCCACCTTAATTAGTAAAAGTGATATATAGTGTATATATAACAAAGATATACTCTATATACACTATCGTTTGCATTAATTTTTAAAGTAGATATATTTATAACAAAGCGGCCACAAAAATTTCTTTATAAGGAAAAAGACTTTGGAGCAAAAGCAGAGGCATAGTTTTGAGTTAAACTAAAGAAAAGCCTGAACATATTTAGAGATAACATCAAGAATCAGGAAGACATTAACTAAAATACTTAAGACTTAATACTTGTGTTTCAGAGCGAATAAGATTTGTAGAACGGAGGAGTAGAAACGTGAATGGCCGTCTGCGACCTCAGCACCAAAGGATACCAGTGAGTGAAGCATTGAAGAACAAATCACAAACATATGATTACCACAAAGAAATAAATAACAGTAAAACACTAAAATAATAGGACAGAGTATAGGTATATGAAAAATCCAAGCTAATCTGCATTACGCACTCTACAATAAAAAAGAGATTATGGAAGACAAACTAAGAAGGCCAAAAATAAGAAACATGCACCTACTACTCCCTACCACAAACATCCAAAACTCATAGCCACAGGGGACTGACCTTATTGACATATGTGCAAGTATGATGACGTATATTCATGTATGAATGTTAAAAAAACTGCCATTTACTACCTATTGAAGCTTCACCTTGGCAAATTCAATTCAAGGCTGAATATTGCAGTCTAGTAATATTCGACCCTGTTGAGCTGGGCGCTGTCATTTCCATGATCTCTCGTCCCAATCTGCTTCTTTTTCAGTTAATATTATTACTCTTCTTTTGTACTCCACTATTATAAGTTCGCTTCCTGCACCTAGGGATGGATCGACTCGCTACCACAGTCCAATTCAGTAGTTATATTCGCTATTTTCCATTATTTTCCAATTGGATACCTCCAAATTATCCTCCTTGTCAATTATCATCATATACCCTAATATTGCTGGTGTACTCTCAGAAGAAGAGGAAAGGTTTTTGGTCGTGAATCTTTGCATCCTCGAGAAGTTTTTCAGAGTATTCAATTTCAACTTGTTTTCACCTCCAACAACTTCACTCTATCTATCAAATAATTGCCCCGCTTTGATTTGGTTCGAATTCAAGTCAATTAAATCGTCACAAAACCATTATACTAACTACTAAGTTGTCCAATGTACCTTGTCCATCATGGATGGAATAAGAGGATGAAATTATATTTGTTGCCTGAAGAAAAAGGTTGATTGTGGTAACATTATAAATGGTTGGAGGAGAAAGCTTGGTTCGTTTTTGGCATTTGTTTAGATTTCCTTGCCAAATGTCCTTTATCCCATTCGAAGCTCCTGGAGCAGTTGCTTAAGTAAACACCTTCACTATTGGTCTTAAGCTCTTGCGATCCTAGTGGATAAGGCCTTGCTATTCTAGGGACGCGTTAGCGGGGTATAAATGACAGCTCACACAAGAATCTGGCTATCACTTGGTGGACGGGTTGTGCTAACCATTCAATTGTATGGGTAGATCTTACACTTCTCATCACACACATAGTCAATTAAAATAGTGATTATTTTCCTTTCCCGTCTTCGAAGCACAACACACACACACACATATACCATTTCAAGGAATCCTGTCGCTGGGATAGATACAGATACTTGATAGATACTTGAGAGGCAGATATATTTAACGATGTTAAATCAATGGGTTTATCTTTAAAGTTGGGGAGAATATAAGTATGATTAAAAGTTATTCTGTGAGGGTTATGGATTTCAACTGATTCAGTGCGAATGGAGCATTCACTAGGGATTAGAAAAGGTGATTCAATTTTAAACATAGAATGATTTCCAAAAATGATGAATGTGATTTTCGGTGTTCCTTTAAATGAAACTCAAATGTTGCTGATAAAGTTAAGTTGAATTATCTGACCTTATTTTCAAAAGAGTATGGAAATGTTGGTGTGTGTTGATGTGGGACCAGTTCAGCAGGACAGGAGTTATTAACGATATATTCAATTGTCTGTGTGATGGGAGAAAGAATGTCAATATTTGTGTGCGCATATTTGCAGTGATCTATGTCATCTTTCGTTAATGTACTGTATATATGACGATTATTAGAGAGGAATAAGTAAAGCATGGAAGTTTCTAAGCAAATACGCTTTGCTTTAGTGGTGTTATAAAAATACGGGGTCGGAAAAGGATGTAACTGATAAACGTTGAAAGTAGGAAATCAAACAGCGGTATGGCAAGGATGTACGTGTACTGAGTAGGTCCGTGTATAGTCCATGTACTTTCAAGGAATTGAAGATAGTTGTTGGTATTTAGAGGAAATTTGGTATTAAGATGCAATGTAGTTTGTGCCACTAAAAGAGGCAAGATATTTGGTATGGTGTTTTGGTGTATAACATGTTGCGAGTCATCTATGTACCTGAAATATATTTCTCTGATTTCTAACAAATATATATCTATCAGATTTACTTGAATATGAAGTAATGCTATCACTTCTTGATTGCGCTCATGTTCTTGATAACTATTTAATAAATGTTATAAGTGATTAAAGTTATCAACTACCCGAGGAAGACATTCCTTATTGGGTTGTAGGTCTTTTATACAGGGTAACCCCCCCAAAAGTGGGCCTGCAACCAAATTTAGTGATATATCCTTGATTTATTTACTAATTAATTACCCTTAATTTACAAGATATGACAGAAGCAACGCCTGTGAATACAATTAGATCTCAATGAGAGCTCCAGCAAAGAATATACTACGTCAAACATTACTAAAGGACAAGCTCGTTTAAGAAAGTGCAAGACACTTTGGTGCATCAGTTCTAATGTGATAAAGCCCCCACCAAGAGCAGAATTCAGGACTGGGTGGACCACTTTGAGAACTATGGAAAAAGGAAGAACCTCAATGTAGCCAGTGATAACCTTTTAAGCCATTCAGGACGCTCCAGGAAGCGTACAGCTGAGCTGGTCGAGAGCGTGAGAAAGTCAGTTCAGCACAGTCGAAAACGCTATGTACGCAAGCGAAGTCAGTCCCTCGGTATATGCCGTAAGACTTGTACAGAGTGCTAGTAATAGATGAAATGCCTACCTATACAGAAAACAGACAAAGGAAACCCTTACAGCCTTAGAAAATGAGCAGAGAAAGGCTATGACAGTCAAGATACTGGAGAAGATTCAGGATATCCCAACTTTCTTTGACCCCCTTTAGCCCTCAGATGAAGCTCATTATATTTTGAAGGAAAGGTAAACTGGAAGACAAATGTCTTCTTGGGGATCTCCTGACTAAAGAAGTTAGCCACCAAGCCCCTACACTCCCCTAAGTGCACGGTATAGAATGCAATCTCAGCCACAGGCATAATCGGGCCATTCTTATTCGAGGAATCTGGCGCCACAATGACAGTCACCAAGGAGCAGTATGTTGAGGTCCTCAAAACCTTAAAAATGGAGCTACAGACCCTGTTCCTGTCGCTTATAGGGAAGTGTTAGGTCTAGCAAGATGGAGCAAGCTCTCACACATCAAAACTCAAACTTTCCCCAAGATTTTCTGAAAGAGACCTTTGGTGGCCGTGTGATCATTCTTAAGATTGATTTTGAGGTGAAACCTCACAGTCCAGACCTTAGCCCTTCCAGATTTCTTTCTATGTAACTACCATAAAGACAGAGTCTACGCAGGGAGACCCAGGACCATCACAGAATTCAAGGAAGCCATTAGAGAGGGGATCAGAGCCATTAGTCGGTTGGTTTGTAAGGATGTCATGGAGAACTTTGTGCTATGCCTCAAGAAATGCACAAAGCTAAATGAAGGTCATTTCGAACACGTGCTCTAGAATAAAGAAGAAAAGTCCAAAGACTCTTATGTTTTGATATGATGTTCATAAACATAATAAACTAGTTATCACCAAAGTTTCATTCAATTCTTGCAGAAAATTAAGCAATAAGGCCTATCGAAATTTTGATCCCGTTTTGGAGGGGTCACCCTGTAACATCAATTAAACCAAAACCTACATCATTTTGGTGTTTAGCTAAGAGTTTTATTTTTAGGTTTATATGGATTAGGTCTGACTCTGTAGCAACAGGAAATAATCCTTTAAGTAGTTTTCCTCCACGTACAGCACCTAACCCATAGGCTCAAGCATCGACAGCAAGAGTAAAAAGTTTCGTTTAATCAGGATATTGTAATATGGGTTCGATAGCTAGTTTATTGCTTATAATTTCAAATGCATATTGGTGTTCAGTGGTCCATGTGAATATAACATTCTTTTGGAAGTGTTTGTGATGGGTCTAGCTATTTCGGAAAATCTAGGAAGAAATGAACGGTAGAGTTCTACAAAACTGATGAATGTTCTGACCTTTTCAATACTTTGGGGGATAAGATAATTTGCAAGGTCTCAGGTTTAGCAGGATCTGGCTTAATCCCTTGTGAAAAAATCTAGTGGGCTAGATAAACTTAAGACGCCTGCAGAAAATGCATTTTTATAATTTTGATTTTAGATTTGCAGCACCCAATTTACTAAACACATGGTTGAGACACTCGAAATGACTCTGAACATCTAGGCTGTAAACTATGATGTTATCAAGGTACACTAAAGCTTTCACTTCAACGAGCTCAGAGAGCACAATGTTCATCAACCGAGAGAAATTTGCATGTCCGTCTCTAAATCCAAACGGAAGGACACGAAATTAATAATGTCCACGATTTCTGCTGAATGCTGGCATAAGGCGGTATACAGGTCTAACCTCTATCTGCCAATATTCAGAGGCGAGGTCTAGACTAGTTAATAGTTTTGATTTTCCAATATTCTGGATAGTTTCTTG
The DNA here is from genome assembly GCA_963969495.1 of Ceratothoa steindachneri. NCBI lineage: Eukaryota > Metazoa > Arthropoda > Malacostraca > Isopoda > Cymothoidae > Ceratothoa > Ceratothoa steindachneri. The sequence continues at coordinate 196,572,612 of OZ018317.1, forward strand.
AAGATTTGGGAGTGGGAAATGATCAGCGACAGTAATTTGACTTAAACGTCCGAAGTCTATGCAAAGGCGTGTGTCCCCATTTTCTTTTGATGCAAAAATCATAGGAACTAACCATGAGCTGACTGATTGTTGAATGACTCCACGATCAATAAACATTGACGTCTACAATTTTTAATTGGGAATAGAGAGTGCGATAGGGAGGCATGCAAATAGGCTTTGTACCAGATTCCATTCTAATTTCAAAGAGAACTATATTGGTGCGTCCTAAATGGTCTCCAAAAAGAGCACTCACATCCTTGTTTTTAGTTAACAGATCAAGAAATGCTTACAAAACCTGAGGGTCCTGGAGCTCATGGAACTTCTAAAAGGAGTGTTAGAGACAGTAACAATATTTATATTTTAACTATAAATGGTTTAAGTTGGTAGAATCGGTAATACGATTAATCTTAAGGCTTTGGCTGCCATCATAATTCACAGCAAAGGCATTGCAAATTACTTGTTTTTGGTAACGGTAACAAACTATAGGATTCATAGTTTCGTTAGCTTTAGCATAGATTAGGCTAAAAAAACATTACTACTTATGTTATCCTTATCATTGATGAGAGTATAAAAGTTTACCAAAGGTTGGTTATCGGAATTAGCAATTTGAACAGGAAAATAAACTTTTTCCATGAGACCTAAGGTTACATTTACTTTAGGATACATATACAGACGAGATGCCTGCGATTCTGCTAAATCTACATTGTTTAAGCCTTTTGAACTACTGTACATCATTCTGTTTTGTTCAGACTTATTAGGAAATTTAGGCATCACAGTATTGTGACTGGAGTTCAAATTAAACGACGTTGCTTGAAAAGGATTATGATCAGGCAGACCACGAACATGTCTCACTTGGACCTTTAAGGGATGTAACTTAGAACGACATTTAACTAAATGTTTGGCATGGAATATTTCCTATTGCCTGAAAGAATATCGGCATCGAATTTGCTCCATTATCATCAACGATATAAAAATGAGCTGGGTAAATTGATTCATTGGAATTAAAAAATAAATCAATCTCTCCATAAGTGGTCATATGGTTGCCTGTAACCATAGGGTTATAATATATTTATGACCTGTATGATCCTGTAAGCACTTTATTGTGCGTTTTTTAATTAAAGTGTAATGTTTGCCCGTGTTTAAACTGGCTTCAAAATCTAAATCACCCATGTGAACTTTAACAATTAAGTCTATATCTAAGTTCCTCTCTCCTATTACTCAAATTGGAGAATTTTGTTGTTTCATTATGATCTACATGACTGTGGGAAAATGTGGTTCGTGGATCGAAGGTTGGGAACATTCCGCTGAAAAAGGATTATTAGTCCGGGTCTGGGATCATACTCTGAGAGATGAATCATGCGAGTGTTGTATTCATATGATGTGTTTACAGAAGAGTGGTCTACATATCTTATTCATCAATCATTTTGACGAGGTGAATTTTGTGGGCGCTTTTCTTGAGTATTGGAATATGTCTAGCTTGATTGTTGTTTTTGTGTTTTTTTGTTGTTTTGCGCTTTAAGTATGCTTCATATGCAGGATATGCCTTATCTCTACAACGGGGTTTATCACCACGTTGGTGGCCAAGTTCGTGACACCAAGAACAATATTGAGGATATGGGCACTGAAGAAGTACATGAGCAGGGCTATCACAGTTAAATCAAAGGCGAGGATGTTCTAGTTAGAGTGTTCCTCGAAGGGTTATAGGATTTAGTTAATGACTTTTACTGGCAGAATAGTTTGTAGTGTGCTGAATCCTATTCACGAGCTTTTCTCGGACTTTCCTGGAGGGGGGAGGGGTGTTAGTTTATTGTATTGGGCTTTTTATCTTATTAAAAGTCTCACTTAAGCTTTGGTTTATGTCTAAAATCACCTGAAATTTATTCATTACAATAGTTGGTAAATTTTGGAAAAGAGCAGTAGCCATAAGGAAATTATACTGCTAAGGGGTGAATGCAATGTTAGATCGATTGTGCGCTGCCCAATGGGCTTCTTCTAACATTTTATGAGAAAAATTAAAAAAGTAATGTGAGTCTTCATTTTCTTATTTTTTACATCTAGCTTGGAAAATAGAAGTCATGCTAGTTAGTAGTTGGGCTTGTGATGCTTTCTTGTATCGTGTTATCAACTGTGCCTTAAAATCTATCCAGGTGCTTGGGGCTATTTTAGGGGAGTAAGTTACTGCATCTAGTGCATTCCCTTCTTTTAAATCAATAAATCTACGTGCCTCATTTATCTCTATATCATCATCTACAATTTTTTCTCTAAGCAAGTGTTGTTCTAATGAATTTAACCATGGTTGCACCGGGTCTCTGTTAATTTCCCATTGATAGTACCTTTAAAAAAGTATACTTTTTGGGAAGGCTACAGAACAGGTGAGGTTTATTTATGTTGGTGGTTGTTATTAAGCTTGATTTTGGGAGTAGTTGCAAAAAATGCTGGGGATCATAAAGAATGGGAATAGTAGTAATAACAGTGGAAAATGGAGTTGTTATTGTTGTGTCGGTAGTTGTGATGAGAGGGGTTAAGGGTCAAGGTGGAGTGGGAGATACTTGAAAACTTAAGAAATCGTTAAATTCACTCATAGGGTGGTAATTAACCAAACTCGGAGGATTACTTCCTAATAAATATTAATTTAAAAATAGAATGAAATATGATAAACAAAATTTTAAAGCTTTGTTAAAAATAAAATATTTTATTTAATTAAAATTTTCACTTTTATATTTAAAGTTGATATATTAAAAAGTGCCTTTTGTTTCACTATTAACTTTTGCAATTGAAAGTTGAATCGAATTGAATTCTTTTTCCTTTTACTTAGATAAAATTTTACTTGTATCTACTTTATATAATTTATATTGAATATATTGATTTGTTCTACTTTCAGAAGTGGATTTTATTTCTTTAATTTTAAGGAAAACTTTGTTTAGTTTTAACTAAAATAAATGGTTAAATAAAAATTTAGCGTTACTTTTATGAAAGATTGGAAGATTCTGAAGACGTCACACAAGTAGAGTGGTTTAACAGCAAAGTAGTTCTTGAAAATGTTGGAGGAGGTCGTGACAATATCAGACTTTTAGAATGTTTTGGCAGTAGTGTAGTTCTTGAAGAACAAGGTTAAAGAAATGCGGCTTTTAGCTGAAGGAAATTGGATCAGGCGCTTAAAAAAAATGACGAAGCCTCTTCTTAGGACACTGATGAGAATGATTTGCCTCGTGCTTGTTTCAAAGATTATTTTCTTTTCGGTCAAAAGTAGCTGTAGGCGGAACCACTACGAGCTCCCTGCCACAAATCAAGAGAAGTTTACATAAGATACCGTGTATGAAGAGGAAGGTTGTCGGTCGCCTCCTAAAAATTCAAGGTCGCCAGTGTTACGATTGGTATGAAATATTACGCCAGCTAACGGCTGGTAACGGCGTCTGTTAAGACTGTAGGAGGCACGATGCACGATGAAGAAGGTGACTACCAGTCGCTTGAAGATATGAATCGGTTATTTCGAATTACACTGGACAGAAGGACGTATTGAAAAAACTTCAAGGTGGTAGATTTATGTCTGAGAGTATTTGTTTTAGTTACTTTGTTTTTTAGATATTTAAAATTGATCCAATGGTTATATAGAGCACTGAACACAGTGGGATGGTTTTTACAATAACTATCCAGCTAACATTTCCTTAGGGTTAATGGGGTGGAGATTTCTTACAATTAAGCCAATGTCAATACATTTTGAAGATAAAGGATACTCCTACCTTAGTATTAACCAATAGTATATAATTAAATGTGGCTAGAGGTGGAGCCAGACAGAGTTTACCTAAGAACATCTTTTGCAAAAAAATCAGTGAAGCCACAGGAAATTAGTCGGCGATATTAAAGAATTTTGATACTTAAGAGGAAAAATTGCTAGTTGAGGCCATAAGAGTTAACTGACGCAGGGAGGCTGGGACAGTAAGAATGGGATTGAAATAATGGAATGCCTGTGTCAGAAACTGCACTTTTAGCTTCAGAAGATAATGTATATTTGTGTGAATTTCTGAGCTCTTATTTCATCTCCGTCTGATAATCCTTTAATGATTATTATTAATTATTATCATCATTAGTATTATCATGATCATCATTATTATTATTATCATTATTATTATCATCATCGTTATTAGTAGTAGTAGTAGTATAATATTACTGTTGGAGTTTAATCATAAGTAAAGATATAATCCTAACAGTAGCTAGAGCAGTTTATTAAGGAGCAGAGAGTTTGTTCGACCAAAATGTCCACATAAAGAAGAAAATGCACTCCAAAATTTGAGTAAGTTTAATATATTGAAGTGTGTGGCAGCATATGTGTCCCTGATAGAAAAGCGTTGGTGTAATCAAAGCAGGAAGTATCGAAACAACATCTGCCAGCCTCATATCTATTGTGGTTGAAGTGAGTGAAACTATGGTCAAGATTATGTTAGAAGAAGGAGAAGATATGTAGGCATTAGTAGCATAAAGTTTGAGGGATAGATACGTATAGAAGGAGCCACTCAGGTTTTTTACTTTGTTCAAAAATGGTAACTAGTACTTAAAAACCTTAAAAAAGAAACTAATATTTTAGGGCCTAAATTTAGGCGTCATTATTGATTTGCCGGAAGTTTTCTGAGAGCCGTTCAATAATGATATCTTATGTGGCTGAGAAATATGGGACAACTTGCAGGCTAATGTCATCATACTGAATCGATAGAGAATGTGACGATTAAAATGAATAAGAGGGAGTAGATAAAAGTGGAAGACGAATTGCTCTGAACGTTATTCATGCACAACACCAATCCCTTAGTGTATTTCTTTCTTTGGCAAGGGCAGCTTTGGATGAGAAAATTTTGAGATGTTTTTACTCTCCCCGCGTTAATGCATTCAGGATGATCTTGAGGCCCTATATCCTCACACTTTTTCACCTTCTCTAGTTTTATCACTCTTTAAACAGCTCTTTTCTTACAATCTTTCTGCGTTATTCGCTCTGGTTGGAAATGCCCTGTATATTCGGAACAAATTTAGCGAACAACAAAGCACAACCCTGCCTCCCTGGACATATTTTTCAAAGTTACGATGGGGACAAAACAAGTGTGAACAACTTGTATGGGATTTACAGTATTAAACGATGCCGTGCGATCAAGAATATTCTTGAATAGAAGGAAGACTAGTAACAGCGATTAAACTACCGTGTTCAGTTACATTTAAGGAATCATAACTTTAACGTAGTGACTACCGTTGCTGCCAGACTAAAAAATATAGAAATTGTTGGAGAAGGCGGTGTTATCAAGAGCTCAGGCTGCTACCAGCCTTGCAAAGACAATCGAGAGAAACTGGAATAAAATGATAAGACAGTACCTTGGTTGGTTGGTTGAGTCACAGAAAGGTGCGTTATAATTGAGAAATAGCAGCATATTTAAAATTGCTTACACCACACTAAAGGTTTGCGAGGCTTTTAAGATACCAAAGAGATAGGGGAGGAGAAACGGGAATACCTAACGATAAAGAGCATGGAGAGAACGAATGAAATGGAAATATCTCTCTTTTTTGAGAGTAATTAGAGTGGCGGCATAGGTTGCTGTTCCTACCTTGAGATTCTGATGCGGAGACTATACATAGTAAATCGAATATGAAATATTCTATCGATGGATAACGCAAGCAAAATAAGAAGGGATGATGTGGAGTGAGAGATTTTTGCTTTATAGAAGAAAATACAGGCGTAAGAAGTTTCGAAAGTTTGCGGGAATTTTCGCATTGCATGCATCTATTAAGTATGGAGTTGTAAGGGTGAGTTGCATGGTAGTAGGCGAGAGAGGAAGCTGCTCTGCGTTAGGCCGCTTCTTCGGCTCTCTGTGTCCCTTAGCTCATGAAAGAGAATCGGAGAGCCAACGAGAACGCTGTCAAAGAATTAAGTGTAAAAAATAGGTGCATGGACATCAATGCTATGGAGGAGAATGCCGGTAAAAGTTGCTGAAGATACAGGAAGTGAAAATGCATCGAATATAAGAAACAGAAAATCTACAGGGCACATTTGGCCCTGGTGGGCACACAATGGACCAGATTTCAGATGCACCATGCTTGGCTATGCTACAATTGTCACCTATTTCCAGGGTATACACTTGGTATGAGAGGCTCTGTCGTTCCTAAGTGTTAAGTTTAGCAGTGGCTAAGTTTAAGCCACAAAAAATAAGGAAGATAATGTTCGAAGAGATATAAGACCAACGGGTTAGTATATTGCCCAACTCAATAAAGAAATGTCTCAAGGCTGGCCAGGTAGTCATTAAATAGATGTTTTAAAGCCATGGAGCTAATAAGATAAATATATTTAAAGGTTTGGGAGGAGTAGAACGAAAGTAGAGATAGTATCAAATGAATAGTAGCAATTGATCTAAACCGAGATATTTGCAAAGTAATTATTTTTTATTATACCGTAAATCTGGTGTACAAGTTGGCGTAAAACTTATCTTATCCATAATCAGAACAAGTACAAAGGCTTGCTTGAATGTATGATATTTGAAACCCTTCCTCAAAACTCCTGGACGAAGTTCAATAAAACTTCTTTCTGTTGAGTTTCGGACCATTTACAAACACATTCAAACAAAATTGTCCGGCCTCTCAATCTAAGAATGAAAAGTGCATCCGCTTAAAATTCAGTTCAAGATCAAATGAAAGATTACCAAACTCGTTAAACGATTTAAGTTGTTTCCGTTACTCCAAGGCAAGAAGGACTGGGTGAAATGAATTACTCTGTACACGCGAAAGAATTATTCCTGGTATGAATATTTTATTATATAAAATGTAAATGTTATTGGACTTGTTAAAATTATTTAATTTATTAAAAATTTTCTGATTATTCTTAAAGATAATTGTAATAATAGATGGGCATTTTTAAGGCAGCGATACCTTGGCATTTCTGAGATAAGAATAGCTAGGGCATTTTTATTCTTCTTTAAATTCTATGCCGTTTATGGTGGCAATTTCTTGTCCATTTATAAAGTAGTAATATATAGGCTTTGTTTTGATATGAAATTTAGGAATTTATGAGTCGAGGGCTGAAAGACAAGGTTTTAAGCGTGTGAATATCGATTTATCGCTATTAACTCGAAATTCTCGCAAGCCATCTGGACATCAGCATTACGAAAGATAAAAAATTAATTTTTTTTGGCAATATAAAACGCAAAATATAGTTCTAAAACCAACCCATTCCTACTCATAAATAACGTCTACAACCATAGCAAAAGATACTTTTCATTTGGTAGGATGTGAAAGGAGTATTTCATGATAAACTCTTAACTAGTAAACAAAGAGTTACTGTTAAAAAATTGCAAACTGTAAATAAGGCTTATTAGCAAAACTTCTTTCGCTGTTCAAACAAAAGGGCCTCTTCGTTCATGAAAAAGCATTCCAACACGAAGCACGTTTGACTCAGAAACAAAGTATGGCGTTACGTTGTTTTCCTGGTCCTTCATATTCACCCACCTCGCTCTTCTCTGTTTATCATTTATTAAAGCCATCATTTCCAATTCATTTAAAGGCCAAGTTATACTCTGATATGAAGGAGATGACAAAAGGATATCACATAAAATATTGAATCAAATCAAAATTAATTATTCAGGAAAGTCATCCAATGCTTAGTTAACTCTTCCAAGGCGATCCTAAGGTATCTCGTTTTTTATTTTCGTTCCCGTTTGAAAGTGGATTACAAAATGTCAGTATTTTGGTCCCAACTGGAAATGTAACGAGATATGCCATTGAGCGGTGAAATTCTGAGTTGACTCTGAAGTTATTTTATCGAGATGATCGTACGACTGACAAGATTGATATTTTTCAATCTTGTCTTCACTAAAAAAAAAAAAGTGATGAATATATTTAACCTTAGATCAGTCAGACAGATGAGCGTGCAATTGAGTCGAAATGGGACCTGTACTATTTTGTTAAAGATAATGTTGGCAATATTGTTATAAATAATATAGATTAATCATTTATTTAAAGCGGATAAATTTCTTCTATATTTGAAACATTTTGTTGACATACTATAAAGTCGACCGGGAATGAAAAAACGATGGCAAAGTTTGTTAATATTTCTGACAACTCTATATTTTCCTGAAAAAATGCATTTTTTATATTAAAATTATTTATCTTCGTTTACTAAATATTGATCGTTTAATAAACTAATATTAAGTTATGAATGAGCAGAGATTAAATGAATCTAAGAAAATGAAAAAAATATAATTAGATTAAATTCGGAATTATGGCAGTATAAAGTGAATGCATAACTGGCCACCTCACTTACAGAATAATTCGTTTCTGATGTGGTGTTGATGTTTTACAAATGGAAAAACAAACGGTTCTTTCACGCCTAAGATGGTATAATTAGGCTTATGGGGAGATTCGGATAGGTCTGAGTGAAAAGCCGTGGCGGGAAATCGAGGGGAATAAAATCTCCCGCACATTTGCAGCGACCGAGGAGGAGCAGCACGATGAACCTGAGCCACGATTGAACAGCTAAATGAAGGATATTTTCGAAATTGACGCCTTGAATGAACACATAAATCATAAAACGCCTAAATGCAACGATAATCAAGTTCCTGTAAAGACATCGGTGTCCGTATAGGAGGAGCCTGTGGTCTGAAGGCAATAAAGGTATGGTGGAAAGTAACTCGTCGTAGTTAGGCCGTAGCTTTATCCAAGTTGCGACATTTTTTCCTCACATAGTAAAGGAAAGACACCAATCGTATAATGAAATGCACAGAAAGATCAGTATGTTGTATCCCTGTCACGCTCTTTCGCATCAGAAGCTGGTTCTCGTTAGTGTTGGGGGAGGCAGGGAAGTTTCTTTTATTACAGCAAACGGTAATCGTAGAACCCTTTGTGCGTTGGCCGTAGGAGTACTTGGATATGAAAACCCCGAAATGGGAAACTAATACTTTACTTTCAAGTAGTAGTAGTAGTAGTAGTAGTACTGGTTCGCTAACCTGCCTTTATCCAGGCGGATCCCTACCGGATAATGCAATAGGCATAAAGGTCAGTATGACAATCGCTGGTGGGCCGAGGGCACCAGAGGCAGGTCGTTTTGGGGAAGAAGTACCAGGAAGTGTTATGTTTTTTTCCCCTAAACAGAGTTTAGGTTGAACCTTCGTCGTCCCGAGGCAGAGGGGCCTGTTTTGCTGTGAAAACAGGAGAGGTAAGAAAGCAGTGTTGTAAGTGGCTATGTGTGTGATGAGAAGTGTAAGATTTACCCATCCGAATACAAGGGTAAGCACATCGTGCCCACCAATTGGTAGCAAGATCTCTCGTGCGCTCACGTTTGTGTCCTCTCTTGCCGGAATCGAACCCGGTACCACGACGTTGGGAAACCAACGCCGTATCTACTCAGATAGCAAGAGCTCTCACTTTGGTGTATGTGATTATCACTGCCCCCTATGCATGATACATCTTATTCAGGTTTCCAAAACAGAGGAAAGGGTGGGTATTTGTTTTGTAAAGAAGAAATGGGATATGATCGCGGTATTATGGTCGACATGAGAGTAATAATAGGTGTGGAACTACATACCCTATTGGGGGTAAGTTTCAAAGTATCATGGACTTGGTGAATTATTTGTGTCCGTGCTCGCTTAATCTAGAAGGTCAAAGGCCTTACCCACTATGATTGCGACAGTTTCATCATTAGCCTGTCGAAGAATGCTGTCGGAAAAGTTAGGTTAAAATTGAAGGATGATATACAGCATTATCGTTGAGACACGAGCATGTTTTTTTGAAAACCAGAAATCACACACTAAAAAAATGGAAAATAATCAAAATGAAAATTGAAAACTTACATTTTTTAGCCATGTGAATAATACCATTCCCCAGATGTTAGCTGGGTTGTTTCTTTAGCGGCGAACAACATCATCATAAGATGAATTTTAAAACACCATTGGCCGAATTTCTCTAAGAAATCAGAAGCTCATAAATACCAGGGAAATCTCCCTTGGGGAATAATTAATCTAATATATTCCTTCCAGATGCCTTAGTACCAAAAATGAGACTGTCAAGAATACTTAGATTTTCTAAACCAAATAGAGAGACCAAAGAAATTCTAAAAACTTCTCAGGGCGGTTTTCGGCTCCAACAGCAAGGAAAAAGATATACACAAATCATCGAATCTATCAAAAATACCTTGCACACAATTTATTAACAGAGCACTTGGCCTTTCACACAGAACAATAAACAAAAGATTAGAATCATTTGCAATAAATAGATCACCACCTACTTACAGCAGATATGATATTCTAGCAACTGAGGCAACATATAATACAAGGGGTGGTCAATAAGTTTTGCAAATCGGTAGGGCAAAACAGAGGAAGGGGACTGGCTGTTTGTGAGAGTATTAGGACAAGTTATTACATTCAGGACCTGCAGCCGCACGCTCTTGCCTCATCTATTTAAGAAGCAGTAGCTGATCGCAGATCGTCAATCACAATTTTTCAACAATGGAGAAGGTTGAGAACCGCGCAGTGATCAAATTTTTGACCAAGGAAGGCAAAAATGCAAAAGAGAACCATGAAATAAGTGGTTTCAGTGTACACCGACACTGCCCCTTCCTATGTAACCATTGCTCGCTGGTAGAGGGAGTTCCGCTATGGTCATGAGTTCCTTGACGATGAGCCCCGTCTAGGACGCCCATCAGACGTGACCAACGAGGACAATGTGGCGTGTGTGGAGAGGATGATCATTGAAAATCGACGGATGAAGTTTGAAGAATCGAGCGAGAACTTGGAATATCACATGGAAGTGTTATCAACATCAACCACGACAATTTAGCCATGACCAAGGTCTATGCTCGTTGGGTCCCTAGAAACTTCACACCCCATGATCGACTTCAACGTCGTCAAAGTCTACAAGGCCAGAGTTTCACAAGCTGTCCTGCGCGAGTGCGGATACGAGGAGCTCAACCATCCTCCCTACAGTCCAGATCTGGCCCCTAGCGACTACTTTTTATTCCGCCAGTTCAAGACTGCACTGCATGGACGCCGGTTTGGGGACGATGAAGATGTCCAGCTCGCCGTCCAGGAGTGAATTGAACAGCAGTCCGGAGATTTCAGTTTGTCGGGAATTCGAAGCCTCAGGGATAAGTGGCGCAAGTGCAGTGAAGTCGAGGGTAGTTATATTGAAAAATAATAAAACACTTTTCCTCATATCTCGTTTCCTTATATCCGAATTGCAAAACTTATTGACCGCCCCTCGTATATACACCTAAAATATCTGAAATTTAGGAGTTACTCACAATCAGATACAAATCTTCCGCCATTTTGCATCACATCTGGGTGTTCCAGATACTTAGAAATTTGACCACCCATCTACAAGGCAAAAGAAATTCGCTCATTATTCAGATCGTCGAATAATATACATATTTAATACTCACATTCTATTAAATGACACTTAAAATTGAATACACCCATCATATCAACGTGACTGATCTTATCAACAGTACGCAGTCCATGCAATAGTGACACTACAGAGCACGCCATCATCATTACACAGAGCGCGCAAGTCTTCCCAAGCCGTCACAGCCCGAGCACAGGCGGGTCGAGAATCAGATCCTCTTACGCCGCTTAAATTCCCGTGCAGCCCTGAGTTCAAGAAGCTGAATCACGCTGAGTTCGCCAGGGCCCAAAAGGACTGCTCTTCCCTACAACCCCTGTGGGAAAAAGTAGGAAGAGGTAACTTCGAGATAGTACCGGAAACCGACAGGTGAGGTACCTCGTAGAAGACTCCCTGTTATTTTGCACCTCCCCGGACACAGTAGGTTGCATTGTCAAGACTATTTGTGTTCCACGCACCTATGTTCCTAAGATATTGCAGCTAGCACATGAAATATTTCAAATATTTTAAATATTTCTTTTGACCCGGAGCAGGAAAAGAAATAGCTGAATACTGTAGAACTTGCGACCTGTGTCAGAAGACTACAGCTAATGGACGGAAGCCCCAGCCCCTTTACAGAAGACCCCCATTGTAGCAGAGCCGTTCACAAGGGTTGCCTTTGACCTCGAATGGCCAATATATTCTCCTTCCGCTGAGGGACACTTAAACTTGCTCACGCCCGTCGATTGCACCACCCGGTTTCCTGACGCGGTCGCGCTAAAAACATCAACAGTATTACATGTGCGGAAGCCCTTATCACCATTTTTTCGAGAGTTGGGATTCCCAAGGAAGTACTGTCAGATAGAGGCCGACAGTTCACTTCATAACTGAGGGAACACGTGAGCGCGTTACTCAAAATTGCGCCCTTTCACCTTGCGGCAAACGGCATGGGCGAGAAATTAAACTTAACCATGAAGAGTGTCCTCAAAAAGCTGTGCCATGAGCAGCCGCAAGAATGGCAACGGTATTTACCAGTCGCTCTATTCGTTTGCCGCAAAATTCCCCATAGGACCCTCGGTTTCTCCCCATTCGAGCTGCTTTACGGACGAAATGTCAGAGGCCCATTATGTATCTTGAAGGAGCTCTTAACTAATCCCCAGGTGGAAGAAGAGATTAAAGCCACCTACTCTTATGTCCTACATCTGCGGGAAAGACTGAAGCATCGCTCATAAATTGCCGTCAAAAATAAGAAGAAAAATTTGGATAATTACCGTGCCTATTTTGATACAAAAGCTAAGACTCGTCAACTAAAACCCGGAAACGAAGTTTTGCTCCTTCTCCTCAAAAACACAAACAAGTTGCTTCCCCAGGTGAAAGGACCGTACCACGTAATTAAAGATCATGGACCCGTCGACTACGTCATCCAGGCCTAATCGGATAATAAGCTTTACCATATAAACATACTAAAGAAATACCACAGGCGAGCATGCATTAATAATATTGTTGCGTTCGACGAGGAAGAAGTCATTGACGCCCATTTCACAAAAACTCCCTTGAAAGTCGTAAATACTTTGTTTATGGAGATGAACAGGGACTACCGGCTCCCCACTCTTCCTTTTATCTTGCTTCCCCAGGATGAACCCTCCACCGAGTTAGACGTGAACCAAGAACTCGTGCCTGCTAAGATCACCCAAATGGTCTACTCAATTCGAACACGACATAGAACTCACTACGAAGGACCCTGCGCGAGCTAAACCCTACCCCCTACCCATGCACCTTCCTAAGGCTTTCAACGATGAAGTAGACAACCACGAGAAATTAGGGATTATCGAACCGTCCCAATCAGACTATTGCTCCCCAATTGTCATGGTACGAAAGCCCGATAATTCATTCTATTTTCGTCGACATTCGGAAACTGAACACTGTCACTAGATTTGACGCATAACCCCTCCCCTTCATCGATCAGAACCTGCACCTATTCGAAGGAACCGCGTATATTTCTGAAATTGACTTGTGTAAGGGCTATTACCATATTCTCTTGAAACCATCGGTGAGGAAATTTACAGCATTTCCCACAGAAAGAGGCCTCAAACAATTCACCCGGTTGCCTTTTGGCCTAGTTACGGCCTGTAGCAGTTATAATCGCATTATGTGAAAAGTTGTAGAAGGGCTAGAAAACGTCACATTTTATTTTGACAACATGTACGTAGCCACGCGTAAATGGGAAAAACACTTCGCGTATCTTCATCCACTCTAAGACAAACTGAGGTCTCACGTCTTAAGAATTAAGCCCTTCAAGTGCCATTTTTCTTATAGCACTATTGCATATTTAGGGTTCAAGATTGGCGAGAACTGCATATCCCCACAGAAGGATAAGATACAAGCAATAAACGATATGCCCCCCTAAGTCTAAAAGAAGCAACTACGTTCGTTTTTAGGAGCAGCTTCCTTCTATCGGCGTCTTCTCCCCCATTTCGCATTGGTCACCCCCCCTTAAATGACCTGCTTAAAAAGAAATCTCCAGACCCTATTAAGTGAAACCCCATGGCTATTGCCAGTTTCCACGGAATCAAACAAAAACTAGTAACTGCCCCTATCCTGCAATTACCTAATCCCGAGAACAAATTCGGCATCCGGACCAACGCCTCTCATCTTCGAATTGGATGCGCCTTGTTGCAAAACGAGGCAGGAGTGCCGTTCCCGGTGACTTTTTCAAGTCGGAAACTTTCGGATCAGGAAAAGAAGTATGCCACTGTGGAGCTAGAAGCTTTAGCTATCGTGTTTGGGGTACAAAAGTTCCGCATATATTTGATAGGTAGACCGTTCTCCATAGAAACGGTTCATAAACCCCTAGCGTACTTAAAAAGTTGTAAGAGTCAGAATGGAATACTGATGCGATGGGCCCTCTTATCATCCGAATATCAATATGATATCCGATACATAAAGGGATCTCTTAATGTACTCGCGGATAATTTGTCTAGGAACCAGGTAGACGAGCCCAGTGAGTCTTTGTAAATAATCGGTATTATAGCTGTGTTGTTTTCGATAAAGGTTTAGTGTTCATCCACTAATTATTCATACATTATATTTGTAAAATTGATAATCTGACATGCTCTATAACTGTCGTGATTAATTTTAGGTGTTTTTTTTTTGGGGGGGGGGTTTGCATGTGGTTCTTATATCATACTACGCGGATTAATATATTGATTATAATCATTTTTTTTTTGGTACTTATACATCAGCTCTTAATTATTCAGGAGTTTCCTGTATATGACCGGTAATCCGTGTGTTGTTTTACCGTCAGGATTATTTTATGTTGTTCATGTATTCGTTGAATTCGAGTTTGGTTATTTTATTTTCGTGTACCCAATATTAAAGGAATACTTTATTCCTAGTTACACGTTAGAATAATGTCTTCCAAAACTGGTAGGGATGTAGAAGTCTAAGTACATCCATGCATTAGTGCATACATAAATACACCGACACAGCTGCGTGCCCCTCCCCCCCTCATTCCAAATTCGCCATTTCGCATCGAATCTCCTTCGCTCCTTTTTGCGCCGTCATAAACCCGCAGTTTTGAGAAAAGGAAAGCTCGGATGGCGGCGATTCGTAAATATTTTGCATGTCCTGGCTGCAGACAAAAGGTCTTCTGCGCGACGATAAGGATTTTATGAGAATCCGGTGCTCTCTCTCTCTCTCGAGCGAAATATAAGGGAAAATTCTCCCTGGAGTCAGGCAGAAGATCTTGGACCTACTTTGTGTGTAGAGCTAGTCGAACAAAGGAAACAGTTCGCCTGTTGTAAGGATGAAACTTGGGGGAATTTGTTGTTGACGTCACGGTACTTGTAGGTGCTAAACTTCTCGCAGACCCTTCCTTCCTCCCTTCAGAGTAAGAGGTTGCACAGGACCTCCCTTTGCGGATTACCCTAGACGCAGTTAAGTAATCATTTTGGCTACTTACTCCAGGTGCTAATAATCGGAACGGACACTTCGAGGAGGAGAATTCCGATTTGAGCCACCGTTTGACTCGCTTCCGCGATTCGGCCTAAGATAATTACATCAAGACAACGGTCTAGGATTACCCCCACATTCGGTAACCTCGGACGACCGAGCTAGGTGCGAACATCGTCAGAAGAAGGAGACATTCACTGTCATCCTCCTAATACTTACGAACTCCAAGGTATAGTTAAAATGAATTATCCCCTCCGCTAACTTCACCAGTTTAACTGTTACCTAGAATTTCCATCCCGAGCTCATAACCTTGATTATTACAATTGATTAATTCAGTGCTTAATTCCATAACATTATTCAATTCATTCTGTCGGATACAATTAAGACGCAAGCATGCGAGTATGTAGATTTCAAGTGAATCCCCACGACATTATATATACTTACCTATTCAGTGCAAAGACTAATCCTACTTATATCTATATATGCTATTTTATATTTGTAATTCATGTATATTAAAGATTATTTTTGTATCTGTGTGTTTTAACTATTTTGGACGATCTTTTGGCAATTGAAAAGCAATCCACTCGGCTAATTCTTATTATTACAAAAGTCCACCCATCACTGGCTTTTACTGAGTGAGAACACACTCAGAGGATCATTATCTTAACTTTGATCAAGAGGGATGCACCGGAGTTATTCTTATTTACCGGAAGTGGCTATGGTAGGTGTATTGGCTAAACTTCACCCCCACTTTACTTTGGTGCGGGATTATAATATATGCCAAGAAAGTGGGACTGAGATTACCCATTCACTTACCCTCGACAATGAGTAATCATAATTCATATTTATACTATCACTATATTCTTTTTACATCGTAATGAACCCACTACAATGTCCAAAATAAGAATAGAACTAGAAATTTCATCTTTCACCTTTTTTCAATGTTGTAAATGTTTTTTTGTCGTAAAAATAAGAAAAACGAGAAAGATACCTAAGAATATGACTAGGAATTTCATACCATATTGTGTAATTAAATCTTGAAGGAGCTGTGTATTAAATTAAGACAAGGCGTAAACTACTTCTAAAATTGATGGGATTCTATGAGAACAAATGAAGAGAAAGAATAAGAGAAACCAGGAGTAGTACGATCTTTAGTAATGACGTTTCGTTCCCCAGGAGGTTGTTCCTCAGAGTGAAAAGAACAATGCCAAGAAATGAATAAAATGATATGAGGGGGAAAGTGGGAGAAAAAGTTTTTTGAGTCCCGTGCCAGGCCCCCACCCCCCGACCAGGCCCTCCCGTAGGCGAAGCCCGGTCTCCCCGAGTTTCCCAGGCGTCCTCTTCCCTCGGGGCTTGAAGGCACCGAGGGAAAAGAGTTCTGGAGAGGGGGAGAGAGGGAGAGAGGGAGGGGAAGAAGTAAAGATCGGTCAGCCTAAAATAAAGTCAAAGGCTTGAAAGTTGACCAAGCTGGTCTGTGGACTTGCTTAACGAGTGACCCGGCCCACAGTGTTTAAATTTTTGTCCTATCTTTTGCTGTACCTGTCCCTAGGGTTAGTATTTGGCCCTTCTTTGGATAGCTGTAAAGGAGAAAGATGATTGAATTGAAAGGAAGTTGGAGGTTTGCAGAGAGGGGCAAGTTGCGTGGAGGTCATACTAATCTCTGTTCTATAAACTAATTTTAGAGTTAAGTTTGAAATAAGTTAGAGTGAAAGTGTGTCTATTTGCTTACTTACATATGTGTTTGTTTTGTTATTATGTTATGTGTGTATGAGATAGGCGTTCAAAAAGTTGTTAGCATTATTTGTTTTACTGCTATGTTAATAATTTGAGTTTCTATAAATTTTGTAGCATAATTCTCGTATCTGTATCTGTTTTGTGAGTTTATGTTCCTTGGTCATTTATTTGTTTATTTTCTCTTCTTTATTTATGCTGTTTTTCCTTTATCGTTCATTCGCACTTTTTGGTTAGTTTTTTCATTCCTAGTTGGTTATTAGTCCAATCCGGTGAGTTTGTTTTGTCAGTATTCATGAAATTTTTTTCCCAATCGGGTTTCGTTAATTGGTTTTTACATGTAAATCTCCTCTTCTTTCCTTTGGTCCGCTTCGTTTTTTGCACTAGGAAACAGCATATGTTGTCTCCATCCTGCTCCTCGTGCTATTTGATTATTTGATTCCTCTCCTATTTCTTCTTGTGTTTTTTTGTATGATCTTTTTGGCTCTTTTTTCAATTATCATATGTAATGGTTTTATTTTAGCTTGGTGTTGTAATTCTTTGGTTTTTCCTATCTAATCGTCGCGTGTTCGTAATGATATTTACTGCCTTATTCTGCATGCGTTGCATTCTTATTAGATTGCTTCTTGAAAGCGTATATATGGCAATTGGTGGATATATTAAGTTAGTTGGTAGATCTTTTTCTTATTTTTCATTTTTAGATTTCTTAATCTGTAAAGTAAAGTTAGCATGCCTCGCGCTTTGTTTATTCTTTTGGTCACGTGTTTCTTGTAACCATTTTTGGTAATAGTTAGACCTAAAATCTTGCCTTTACTTTTATTTCTGTATCACTCTCCATCTACATAAACGTTAGATAGTTTTTTGTGATACATAGTTACAATTTTACATTTATCTTTATTCGTTTTAATTTTCCATTTGCGTTCATACTCGTTTAGATTTTCTATTTCTGTTACCGTTACTCTGGACTGCATCTGTGGGTTCCGATAAACACGGAATTATTTGAGTGGAATCATCTGCGTATTGTATGTTCACACAGCCCGCGTTCCTGCGTGGGGAAATGTTAGAGGTATACACTTAGTATAGCGAATGACTTAAACACCCTTCTAGAGCAAGGCCCGCATTAAGCTTGAATCTTTCACCTTGGTAATTACCCGTGTCTATGTATGCATATCTTTCCATGACGTAGTCGGATAAAATTCTTTCCACATAGTTGTTCCTTTACAGATTTGAAATTTTATGTTGTATGCCTCTTTGCCAGAATTTATCGAATATCTTCGATACGTTCCTGCATACAATGTCCATCCTACATTTCCCTTCTTTAACTTTGGTTATTTTTTCTGTAATCACGCTGAGGGCCATCTCCGTATTCCTGTTATTACTGAAGCCGAATTGTTGATTGTTTAAGAGATCTTTTTCTGTGAGATATTCATTTAATTTTGTGTTCAGGATATTTTCAAACACCTTCCCGATGAAGTCGAAAAGGAATATACGTCTAAAGTTTTCGACCTCCGAATGCGGTTTTTCCGGCTTCGGTATGAATATCATTTTGGCTATCTTTAACTCATCTGGGAAGTATCAGATGTTTATAAAGGCGTTAAACACGTTCCTTATCCCCTCGAGTATATTATCCGGTGCCTCTATATAATATTTTGGGGTGAGACCCGATTTTCCAGGGGCCGTTTGTTTGAAATTGGAGATAGTCTTCTTTATTTCCTCGATTGTGATTTCGGTGTTAAATCCGTCGTTCGCATACCGTTCCTCTTCTATGTATTGCTGTGGAAAAGTCCTCTAATACGTTTATTTAGTTTGTCAATTATTTGGTTTTTGAGGTCTATGTCGTAGTTTTCGTTTTCCTCTTCGCTTATGTTGAACAGTCCTTTCCAGTATTACCTGAAATGTCTTTCATTCTTGTATTCGTGTTCTATAAAATTCCCGTTTCTGTCCTTAATCTGTATTTTATCTTGTCCTTTTGTGCTTCCCATGCGTCTTACTTTTTCCCAAATTCTCGGGTCATTTGTTCGTTGTCAATATTTTGAACGGCTATGTCCCAATATTCTTTTTGTTTGGCCGATATTACGATGAGTAGTCCCCTACTCTTCGTTGTCAGATTATGGTATTTTTATCTTGATATTCCTTTTGTTATGATGTCCTCGTTTATCGTTTTTAATTTCTGCATTCTTAGTCTTCATTTCGTATGTCCATATACAGTATTTAATAGTTTTGCAGGTGTTTCTTGATATAGCAATTTCGTTGGCTGTTTGAATCTGCGTCCTTATTTTCTCTAACTCATCGTCGATTTTATCTAATGTTTCTTCATTTAAACTATTCGGTTCGTAGTCATTCATCTCTTGTCTGTATTTTCTCCAGTCAGCTCTTGGTTGTTTTATAGTTAATAGCGTTGCTATATGGTCGTTGCCGAGAACATCAACGGGTTCCCTATAGTAGTTAAAAGATAAATTAGAGTTTGCAAAGCATCTGCCTTGCAAACTCCAATTTACCTTTTAACTACCATAGGGAACCCGTTGATGTTCTCGGCAACGACCATCTGGAGTAGTTTCCTTTGTGAGTACGATGAATGTTGGGAAGTGTGGTCCTAGTCTTCTTAATATTATTCTTTCTATTAGGGTTTGTAGGTCCTTTCCTGTTTGCTTCCTCCTTCTGTAGCCGGTATTTGAGTATCTTGCGCTTAGATCTCCCATAAACAAGGTTGTTAGTTGTCGAAGAAAGAGTAAAGAGTGATCCATTAAGATTTTGTTTAAAGGAGTCGTGTAAAACGAGAGTTATCGGGAAGAGGAATGCCCTACGCCCGTCGGTAAACTTCCGGCGAGATTAGATGAGAATTTCTTCGGTTCAGTTGGACTATCAAAACCCCGCCGCCGAGCTATAAACGCCAAGGCAGTGAGGCAGGGCTTAATTGATTCCGTTAGCAAATATACCATCGCCGCAACGGAAGTCTGGACTCTCGTTATTTTAGGTTATTTTTATATTATTTACCTCCATTAGGTTAGGTTAATATAATTAAATACACTTTTGTTGATACTTTGAATATTTTATAATCTTACCCCTGGCAAATATGATATCCTGTATCCTTTGGGCATAATTTCAAAAAGATTTTTGAAGTAATTCAAGTCCCTGTTGGTGCACCATACTTTCTCGATGACCTCCTGAAGGTCCTGCACTGATGACGCATTGACCCCATTAACCTTGTCTTTGATGACTTTTCCTTCGTTTTCAATGGAGTTGAGATCGAGAATGCTCCCAGGCCAGTCCAACACGTTGATGCGCTTCCTCAGTAGCAATTGCTTGAACAAATTAGCCTTGTGACAAGGAGCTGAATCATGCATAAAGATGGATGTTCTATGAAGGTCAATATGCTTAAATAGATGACCTTCCACAACTTACTTGTAGCGCTGAGCATTTATAGTCATATTCTTAGGCAGGAAATATAAACCACTACTCCCTAACTTGGCACTGAAACAACCATAAACCATAACTGAGGGACTGTGTTTTACAGTCTTCACTGTGTACTGAGGGCTGGACCTGTTTGACTCAACTGGCCTCATCACCTTTACTCTGTGTGACCTTATGACCTGAAATGTGCTTTCATCTGACCACATGACCTCTGACCACTGTTACACTGTCCAGCCCTTGTGCTGCTTTGCAAAATAAAGCCTCTTATTCCTTATGCGTTCATTCAACAGCGATTTGAATGTGGCAGTACGGCTGGGTAATTTCCAATCTTTCAGAAGACGACGCTGTACGGTCGGTTCTGAGACATTTTGAACGAGGGTAGGGTTCATTTCCTTGAGTTGTCTGGCTGGTGCCCTAGGGTTCTTCATAACAGCCTTCTTTAGCAAGCGATCTGTCCCCAATGTAGTCTTTCTTTCTGGTCCCTGACTTTTTTTATGTTTGGGTATGGTGTTCAGTGGAAGCTTACGGGAAGCAGAGAGGAGTGCCATTACGATAGATTTTGCCCGCCCTTTTCACAGGCATATTTCACTTATGTTAAAAATTTTTTCCCTCAAAGTAAGAATACAGACGTTTTCCTTATTTGTGAGAGGCATGGAACCCATGGTTCCAGTGCTGGTTAAAAAATATATGATCACCCAAATATCTTCAAGAAACTACCAAAATAAAAGTCACAGCGCAAAGAATTGAGCGTCCCCTGACGACCAAGTCTGAGCGCGTACTGAATAATACAGCTGTCATAATGCGCATATATACCTAACAGACGTTTCCAGAAACCGCAACGAAACATAAATCAATTATAGGATTTTCCCTGCAACGATTAGTGGACCTATATCAATGCATATAATATGACCAAATATCCAGACTTCAGTTGCGGCGACTGTAGGAGTTCCGGCGAACGTCAATATATTCCCCATCACAAAATTATTAATTGAAGTATTCCGTCAGAATCCGCCCAAGGAGCCAAGCCCGGAAAATACAGAAATAATTCGTCGGCCTCTAGTAAGACATATGTGGAATCATCTACTGACGGTGTATATTTTCGAGCGATAGAACAGGGTGTCATACCGGCCCGCAGCTAGGATCTGATTTGAAACGACGCCGTCAGGATCGAAGGACCTGTCCAGGATAAACGTACAGTCTCAGCCCCACAGAAGATTTCTCCCTCGAGTGTCTACTGGAGAATCTTTCCCTTATGAGCGTCTACTTGGAGAATCTTATCGAAGCCTCTACTTGTGGTAACTCTTAAAAAAATAGTAAGATATTTACACCTTTCTTTTCCTCTTCTAGGCGGTGCGACGCCCTCCGACTAATACTCGTCGAGTAGTCTCCTCCCGAGTCATCTCGGATAAATAAAGTGAATTATTGTGCTCCTAAGGCTAGGATTCCATTGGTAGTTTCCTCCTAAAGCCTATCGTATTAGTATTCGGAGTATTGAGCCATTGCGGAGGAGTAATCATTGGTAATTATTGATAATTTTTCTATTGCTGAATTAATAAATAACTAGAGAGTGTAATTATTGGTATTATATATTTTGTTGTGTAATTAAAGATTATTTTGCAATTCTTGTTTTAGTCCTCCAACCTCCAAAGCCTAATTAAATAAGACCAACCAAGCCAGCCATATTTACATTATTCGAATAACAAAAACCACCTGCATCAACGAAATTCAATTTTAATTATTATTTTGGGCTGTCGTAGTCCTTCCTCGAACAAACGCAGAAATCGAGAAATAAGCGATAACTACCTAATTCTACGGCAGCAGTCTATTATTAAATATCGGTACAAAGTTATTTATTGGGGGACCTGGGTGTCGCAGTGGTTGGTAGCCTGTAGCAAATATTATATTAATTAGTTCCATTTTAACTTCGATTGCAAGGTAAGATTCGGTTAGTCCTTGTTTTGTGTTGTACT
The DNA here is from genome assembly GCA_963969495.1 of Ceratothoa steindachneri. Lineage (NCBI taxonomy): Eukaryota > Metazoa > Arthropoda > Malacostraca > Isopoda > Cymothoidae > Ceratothoa > Ceratothoa steindachneri. The sequence goes on from OZ018317.1 coordinate 196,595,051, forward strand.
CTAATCCTCTTTTTATGGCTATTGCTGCTCCGTCGTGGTGTTTTAGTGTGATTAGTTGCTATTACGTCGTAGTTCCATATTTTTATTTTGCGAGTTTCAAGGTTAATCCCGTGATCTGAAATTAAAATGGTTTCGGAATCTATTTTACTGAAAATATTTCCGTATGTGTTTTCTTTATACTTCCAACCATTCGTATTTATCTGTAGAATTCTTAATTTTCTATAATCCATCTTGTTTGTATGTTCTTAAGCGCTTCTTATTTTGAATAGAGTGGAGGTTGTAGGTAAATTTATTTGTATCTTTTTTCTTTTTCTGGTATTTCTTCATTTCCTCCCTGTCCTTGCTGAAGTCTGTCTCTTATCCGTTTCTCATTTCGTAGTTGGTATTTCTGGTCTTTGGTTGTATGGCGATGCTCCCCTAGTCGATTTACTTTTTTGTTTTTTTGTTTTTGCGTGTGTTTTTTTACACGTTTTTCTTATTATTCTCATCAGTGCTGTTCTCAGATTTTGTTTCCTCGCTTTCTGTGTCATCCTCTTGTTCCAATTCGCTTTCATTTCTTTGTGTTTCTTCCATGTATTTCTTTTTTTGTATCTTCTGAAATAATTATGTTCAATATAGCCGATGAGTGACTATTTTGTCGGAATTTCATTGAATTCAATGTAGTGTCATATGTTCCTGGTTGGACAATGTTTAAGACTTGTGCGTGTAGAATGCATGTCAGTATTATTACGTTCAGAGTTTCGTCAAGCGTCACTTGAGTGTTTTGTCATTGTTCTTTGCTGCTGCTGTCGCCAGATATGTTGTGTTTATTGTTACTTCTTTTCGTTGTTGTGTTTTTATTTCTTTTCTCTTTATTATTTCATTTCGTTTCGGACATGTTATTGCTATTGTTCTGTTGTTCGCTCCGCAATTAACACACTTTTTAGTGAGGTTTGTGCAGCTCCTCTAAGAAAGAATGGGCCACTTCACTCCGAACATATTTCTCCTTCCTTTCTTGGGCAGTTTACGGTGATGTGGTCTTTCATTTTGTAGCATCAAAAACATATTTGTATATTGTAATACTGGTCCCTTTGAATGTTCCTTAAATTTGATTATGTCGTGTATCTTCATCCAGGGTTGCTGTTCCATTACTTCATGTTTTATTTCATCTAGGGAGTGTTCCCTCACCCATCATTCTACCTTTCAACATACGATTCTACGGTTGGCCATAATCTGGAATGGTACTTTAGGCTTTAAGTCTATTTTCCTTAAAGTGATGGTTCCAGCCGATGAAAGTAGCAGCTCGACATCGTTGTTTTTCACACAGTTGACAACAAATCCATTAAGTGTCTTAATGCGTTTAATCAGGGTGATTTGTAAACCCTTGAAATGCTTTTTGCAACATCCTGTGGTTTCCGTTTTATCTCGTTCTGAATTCGCCGAAGTGGGAGCTTTTTGGCGAAGTCCAGTGGATCCATGTTAATTTTTTTCATTCCTCAACAGAAAGGAGGGGGGGGGGTGTTCTTGAAGAAATAAGGTAGTAGATTATTTACCCCACTCCACTAATGGGGGAAGCCCCATATTTGTTCCTAATACTATCTCGCCTTCCTGCTTTGGAGCGCACACTCCCTGACCACTCTACCTAATTAGGCCTAGCCCTATAAGCGGTCCTGCAGTCAGATTCGGGCTCGTCCCCGATAACCGGGCTCTTTTTCTGTCCCCATAAGGGGTTTCCTTCAGTTCATTACACCCTACTACTGACTGCTTCTGAAACCTTGCTGGTGGTTAGGTTATAATGTGCTAGGTGGAAATAATGTAGGAGAGTATCAGATATAAAAAGGTCTATATTGAGATAGGAAAATTTAAGGAGATCACCGCTTTGGAGTGAATCCCTGCGAATCAGAAATAGGATGTCTCTCTATTCAGTTCGATTCGCGCATATATTTCTTTTTTCTTTTATTGGTATATATGTAAACGTATATAGAAAATGCTCTCTTCGCATAGTTATTTTAAATCAAAAGATTGATCTAACTAGCAGTGCGTAGATCGCTGTGAGGAGCCAGATGACCTTTAGCCATCGACAAGAAATGAGCGGGACCGCTGGCTTATATATGCATGGACTTAATAATAATTTGACGATCGTCTAAGCTCGTCGCTGATTAGGCAGTTTCCTGATTAGTCCTAGCCAGTGTGTGGGGCAATCCAGCTCCGCGAAGTTGTTCCTATGCATCTATTTCACGGTAAAGTAGGCAAAGGAGAGGGCAAGACTACCTGTTTGTCATGTTCCGACATATGTTGAAAAAGCCAGAGTTGGTGTTGAGGCATTCTGGCGTGGCTATGAATAACGCTTCTAATGCCTTCCTCTTCCTTCTGTTGGGTGCATAAGCGACTGCTCTCGCTTTCCTCCAGGTGATCAGGTGGACAGCATCTGGCAGGTGTTCGATGAGAGCGTTGCTAAACCGCCCTGCCTGAATATCCTGCTCGTGCTCGCTGACTCTGGTGTCAACGCCCCTGTGTGTCTTACCAAAGTAGGCCTGAGAGAGTCGCTGCAGGGCATCCTGTATACCACAGAGTTACTGTTAGTCCCTGTCGGTGGTTTTGATCGGCAGATGTCTCTCACTTTGACACCGGCTTGAGGGGCCATTATGGTAGATGGAGCCAGCTTCCTTCCGGTACTTATTACTAGGCCTCACTTACCCTGCTGCTGCAGCACGCTGTAGAAACTATGACAAGCAAGTAAACTTCGATATTCTGATGATGATGAGATTATGGACTCTACAACCTCCTTTAGAAATTCGTTGAAGGTATGAACTATTATATTACTTCAAATTGTTATTAATATTTTTAATGTTGAATGTGATGAATCTCTGCATACTTTAAAATGTGTTCCTCGAAGGCTTTGTATTAGAGAATGAAACGAATGATGTCGAGGAAAAACACTTAATAAAATAAAAACAATCGAATTGAAAATGGGTTTAAATTGTGTGAAGTGGTCCTAATATTGTTCAAATATATGTTTGAAAAATCATAATTCGTTCCCTTCCCCTCTAATCTCTGCGATTAATGAGCATTAGATAGTGAACGTTTGAGCACTGTTCATAATGGAGTTTGAGCTATACATACACTTGTTTAAATTTTTGCTATTGAGAAAATTAAATTTCATTATTCCTTAATTTGAATATTTTTACTTTCGCTGTAATAGATATTTGGGGTGAATGTGGGTGGGGGGTATATGCACAAAAGTTCCTCTGAATAACAGTTGCAGTAAAGAGGTGAGGAGGTAAAATTTGAATACTTTGCTCCACAGTCCTCAAGCGGTAATTAATATGCTTTGCCTGCTTCGTCTGTATAAGAAGCCTCACTCCTCTGCCACCTTACGAACGGTGACATAAAATTTTTCTGTAACTTATGGAGCTTCTCACCCCTAAACCCCTTCGACGATTGCTACAAAAAGCCTTGCAAATTTTTAGAGGGTCTTAGCTGACTCTAGCAAAACCGACCCTATTCTTCAAGTGAAATCGCGCAAGAATAATCCATCCACGAAATTCCTCCTTGGTTTGAGGACATGGAAAATGTCATGGATTATCGGATCCTTTCTCAAGAGCCTATTCCTTTTCAAGTAATTGAAAGAAAATGCGATTTAACAAAATTCTAAACCTCAAATTTGAATTTTTGCTCTATGAGGTAAATTGATGGGATTTAAGGAATTACCATGGAATTTCGCAGGTTAGGTTAAATCTTATAACCTCCGTTTACTTTTCATGGCTCGGAACGGTTGGTGGATGGCACGCAGGGCAACTCTCCAGTTGAGCCTCGCCACGAATAATTTTATTGAACTTTGGGTTCCAATAAATCTCTAAGAGTGACTAATTATACTTAACAGGATTAATTCAACTATCTAGTAGGTTCTATATATAAAACTGGTCAAAACAAAATAAACTTTACGACTTTACAAAAACAAATGAAACACTGGACATAAAAGATGAATCACAAATGAAAAAGAATGGAGATAAAAGATATATAAACCAAAGTATACATACTCGGCCGCACACGACCGACATCAATTCCGGGTGGATCTGCCATCCAAAGATTTGACTGCTCGAGAGGAGCACGAATGGGGGAGCACTGAGCTCGAGTACTTTCCAAGAGCACGGGTTGGGTTTGCACTAAAAGCCGATTCGTGCTCGGCCTGTTCGAAGTTATGACGGAAAATACAACTTGTATTCCAGTAACCACAGTCAGCCTCAAAATTAGGGATGGAGGGAGTATTTGCCGGGAGGAAGCTGGGCTCGAGAGATCTTTTCTCATTTGTTTCTTTTTTTCTCTTTCTTGCTTGTTTTCGGGCTCTTGGGGCATGGAAGACCAAGATAAAGAAGTCTTAGAGAGAGACAAAATAGACACTCGTGAGGATAATTCCAGTGATCAGGGCACTGGATCATATTACAAAAACTATGCCCGGGTCAAGTTTAAGTACGGAATTATTTCGAGGGCAATGATTGTTTATAATATTTAACAATTATCCTAACTGAATTCCCACCTACGCTCGGCCAACGATCACAGCATACAGTCCTTACCTTATGCAAGGTCTCATCTTAGCAGAATACTAATTTACCCAGGCAACTACTCAACTATTTATACGGAGCTCCGGAAGTGAAAGTTAGAGAGGCGCCGGAAGTGAATTTAAAACTTCACGCCATCTCGCAGAACCTCTCGTTGTTACGGTCAAACTCACTATAGGCCAAGTTATCGAATGAAAGTGACCTCAAAAGAAGCCGATCGCAAGTTCTTTCCGTCCTACTCGTCTCTCTCTTTCTCTGTCTCTTTCTCTCTCTCTGACATGAAAGAAACAGCATATAAAAAAGAGGCTCCATTTGATAAACATGACCGTTGCCAAAATGGAAGCAACGACAAATATTGAGATTGTGAAGTAAGTAGAGTGAATCAATATTGCTTTTGTGAATCGTCTTCATTAAGTTTTCCCCAAACTTTAATCAGTCGACTTTTCTTCCTGACAAACTTCACCAAACATTCAATGTTTTTTTTCTAATTTAACTGTAGAATTTATCTCAAATAGTCGCTCTTTAGAAACTGCTGAATATTCCATGTTATACCATAAAATATCTTCCTGCTTGCACACATCACAACAGAAATTTATCATGACGGAACAGAAATTGAAATTCCTAGTTACTTTGAAATTACTGTAGTCCACAAGACCAGTTTATGTAATTTTAAGGATGGATAAGATTTTATGACTATTTATAATTCAATCTTTCCAAAGTGTATGCACAAATATTTATCAATATATATTTACTTGGTTTCGAATTCAATAATGTCTATTCCCTTCATTTGTCATATTTATTTGAACTAAATATAAATTACAAACCTTATTAATAATTATACAAAAATTAAGGCAACAAATATGTATTTTAAAAAAATAAAGACTACTTCCACTTTGTTAACTTTAACAACATAAAAGTCAAGGAAATTGCATTTTAGGGAGTGAAGTTCTAAAGTTCAATTATTTCCTATTTTTTACTACTAATAAGCGATAGACGACCAGTAAAATTCGAATAAGGATTCTCGATTAAAATATAAGTTTTTATCCTATGAAAGGAAGCAGAAAAGTTAGGCGCTACAAGATATTTGTATTTGATTGTTGCTCAGGGTGATGACTCGCGTCTTCTCGGTGGAACCGATCTACTACACTTGTGGTTACTTACAGAAGTGCCGTGCCTCTGTAGACATTGGCGACCATGGAATGCCATACTTCTCTATTCTTTGTCATTCGTAGCATCTGTCCAGCCGTTTCCGTCTTCAACTGTCCTTAATATTTCATCCATATACTCCCTTTGTCTGCCTCTTGTTCTTCTTCCTTGGATTCTTCCAGTTAGACTCAAATTTTCTATTTTTTCTTCTCTTCGCATAACAAGTCCTAAAATCTGATTTGACTTTCTCTTAGATTTTTAAGTAATTCTCCCCTAGTTCCCATTTGCTTTTTTACCTCTTTATTTGATATTCTCTCTATACACTAGATCTTGAACTTTCTCCGCCAACATCACATCTCGAATGCCTCCAACTTTTCTTTATTTGCTTATTTATCGTCCAAGCTTCTGATCCAAACAAAATGACATATCAGAAAAAGAACTTGATTATTCCTCAAGCTTGAATCCAACCTGTGGCACCTAAATTTTGACCAGCTACGAGGAACAAATAGTCAACGGAGCTAAGTTTGTTCGTAAACACCAGTTGGCCTCTAAAAAGAAGGTTAGGAAACGGAAAATAAATTCGTGGCGACACTGGTATGGTTTTCATTGAAAAGGTAAAATCAGCACAAAGTCCGCAAGTAAAAAGGATTCTCTTCAACATCAACTAAGAAGAAATAGTGAAAAATAATTTCCCCGAGGAGGATTTAAAGCAGAACAAGAACAACCCATCCATCGTCGTTTGATATCTCGATTTGGTTTTTGGAGAACTACTGTCTTATCAGAACCAAATGACGGATACCAAAGCCTAACCTTTTTTCGAACATTTTCCTAGCTCCTAGGAGGACAAGCCAGCGCAACTCAGTGCTGATCCCAATCCTGGATAAATAGGGAGAATTGGAGGCCGAAAGGGCATCCGTCCGTAAAGTCTCCGCTAAAAACTTAATGAATGAGTCTTTTCCCGAATGAAATGACTTGTCAACAACTGCGACTCCAGGTAGAGAAAAGCCGAGAAGAAGAAGAATTCTTAATAAGAGTAGGAGGCTCTACCCATCGACCTCATTTAAATTATGCCTTGACTTAAAATGAAAAAGCCTTCATCAACCAGAATCTCAAGTATCAATTTCTATTTACTCCCAAATCTTATACTCATTCATATGTATATTGATCTTGAAGATTAATGTCAAAACCAACCAAGGACCAATCATCTCCTTATTTTCTCGCGAAGCCCTCAATTAATTGGCTATTTATACTCACGAGTGATCCTGAATAAGATCAACTTCTCTGACAATTTCTTTAGTGCCTGTTACAAAATATTTAAAATAAATACAATTAAAACTCTTCTTCACCGTACCTACTACTTATCATCTTCATATTTTAATCTTGATAAAGAAATAGACTTCCTTCGCAGCTATTTTACAAACAATTTTTATCCTTTACACATTTTTGTGGATACTCTTAAAACTTTCCTTGAAAAAAATTACTTCCATATAAAGTTCCCAAGGGCATACGATATCTTTCACTCCTGGGTTTAGGCCCTCTCAATCACCAATTCTGCAAACAAATACAAAAAATCCTCAAACATTATTTTGAACAAATTAACTTTAGAATAAATTTTTCTAATAATTTAGCGAAAGGTTCACTATTTAATGTAAAGGACTTACTCCCATGTAGCATGCACAGTGTTATAGTATATATATTTACATGTCCTCGGTGTCGTAGAGGCAATTATGTCGGTAGTACACTGCGCGCGTTACACGCTCCAGCTTGTTTTCACCTTGGCATAAGTAGCAAAACAGGTAACCCCCTTACCCGCCAGGAATGCTCTTCCGTTAGGGATCATATTATGCTTTGCAAAACCGATGCAACTATTAATGCTTTTAAAATTATAGATTCTTCCAATGATGATATAAGCCTACGAATAATTGAATCCATTTATATTAAAACCCTTAGACCCTCTCTCAACAATGATGTATCCGCCTTCCCTTTCCATGTCTTATAATAACCGACCAATTATTATACCTCACCCTTCTTTATTGTTTCTTACTCTCCATTACTTTAGTCGTCTTTCTACAACTTGTGTGACCGGTAAGATTTCAATTTGTCAAAAATGAAAATTAAACTTTTTTGTGCACTTAGCTGTTCATAAATCCCCCCCCCCCTATGCTCGCACTTTTTTAATCCTTGTTTAAATAATTAACTATTTATGATTTATCACTATAAAATATAAATATGTATATACATGTATATTCATATATAATTGTACCTTCCAGTTCTAATTAATCTTAATGTTAATTGTTTTTGCTATTTAAAGCTAATTTTCTCTAAACTCTAAAAAAGAACCCAAACAACCCAAACTCGTGTTTCTTGTCTCATTGCTTATTCGCGTCCAATTTCTCTTTTATATATATATATGCAAATTTTGTTGAAGACCATTGTGTATTTTGCCTTAATTAATTTCCTTTTGTAACTTTTTCTTCTTCTAACTATCTTTTTTATTCCATCTTCTAGATAGTGGATTACTTGTCCAGTATTTATCTCTTTTTAAATGAATGTGTTTGGTAAAAACCAAACTAAATTTCTAAGCTTTCGATTGTATTCGATCATCTTCGGAGCGTTTTGAAATGTTCTTGCCTCCTTTACCAATGTAATAAGTGGAGTAAGGATCTGGCAGAGTGAAAGAAAACGATTTTTAAGGCGTATTTATTCTGCCTAGCTAAACGTAACGTTAGAGGAAATGGGCCACTTCTGTGAGTGGAAGTTTTAAAATAGTTTTAATGTGCGATTCCAGCTTGTCGCTTGATTATTGATGGTCGGCTTATCTTCATTTATTAATATGGATTCTAAGATGTTAAGGCTTGCTTAATTAACCTCTTTTTTCAATAATGGTGTTATCAACAATCATATCTCTCATTATGTTAATATTATAGACACTCTCCATATGGTTCTTAGGCCCTCCGCTTTGTAGATGCATAGTTGAACGCCTCGAACGTGAAGTGGTTGTCATTCCAATATATTTTGAGTTTTTATAAAGCTTAAAACTTGTTTAACCGCGAGCCGTACCTTTTAGCCCCCTAAAAAAAAATTCTCCACTCATTACATCGGTAAAGGAGGCAAGAAAATTTCAAAACGCTTCGAAGATGATCGAATACAATCGAAAGCTTAAAAATTTAGTTTGGTTTTACCAAACACATTCATTGAAAAAAGAGATGAATGCTGGACAAGTAATCCACCATCTACAAGATGGAATAAAAAAGATAGGAGAAGAGAAAGTTACCAAAGGAAATTAATTAAGGCAAAATACACAATGTTTTTCAACAAAATTTGCATTCAAGAATGACTTCTACCCAACTACACTAATATATATATATATATATATATATATATATATATATATATATATATATATATATATATATATATATATATATATTGTCGTAGAATGACTCCCGACGATACCATATATATACTATTCGTTGAGGGAACTTCCTTAATTATCTCTAGAGTGCGTTTTACTGTCTTGGCGGCCGATATTATGTATCTTCAAAAATGCTTAAGAAGTGGAACTGAGCTCAAGGATAATAATATTGCTATCATTAATAAAATAGAGTTTTATTAATAATAACTATAAACAATACACAAAAACGGAAAATATTGACAAACAGAATGGAAAGGGTCGTGGAGACTCGGGCTAATCCAAGGATTTAAGGGATCAAAAAAGGTAAAACGAATATGGAGTTAAAGAGATGGGATGGTTCGATAAACCATTTAAAGCACAGGATAGAATTGACAAATAAGGGATAAATACTCAAAAGGTGACGCTTGGCTTACGTAACTTCATTAGGGTGCGGTGGAAGGTACTTGAAGGAATATTCGGTCCGCTGGCGAGTTCCAGCCAAAGGGGGGGGGGATAAGATGATCCTGACGTGGCGTCTTGGGAAGGAGAACCGTTTCTCGACGAACGGCTGGAAGAACAATGGCTGTTCTAGGTTGTTCTCTTCTGAACAAAGGGGGGGATGAGAACCGTCTCTTGTCTACAGGCTCAAGAACAATTGCTGTTCTAATGTTGTTCTCCTTTGAACAACAGGGGGGGTGGGGTGAAAACCGTTTCTTGGCGAAGGGCTCAAAACGAACAATGGCTGTTCTAATGTTGTTCTTCCTTGTACAACAGGGGGGGGGGGAAGAATCGTTTCTTGGCGAAGGGCTCAAAACGAACAATGGCTGTTCTAATGTTGTTCTCCCTTGAACAACAGCGGGGGATGAGAACCGTTTCTTGGCGAAGGGCTCAAAACGAACAATGGCTGTTCTAATGTTGTTCTCCTTGAACAACAGGGGGAGGATGAGAACCGTTTCTTGGCGAAGGGCTCAAAACGAACAATGGCTGTTCTAATGCTGTTCTCCTTGAACAGCAGGGGGGAATGCCTTGGGGACTTGACGTCACTAAAGGCTCGAACCTTTGGCACTCAAGGAATATTGTCCTCCTGGACAAGTGATGGTGAATCTCGAGGCCGAGGTTCCTTGGCGCACAAAGGGAGAGAGGGTCGTGGTGATGTTTCGCGACGAAAATCTGGATCTCCAATCTGATCTTAGTGGTAAAGAGTCCATATAAATAGCCAGGACATCTCCTTGGCGTGGGGAGAATGGGGTGGAAGCTTCGAGGGAACGCACAGCTGGGCCGGATAAAAATGCCTTATCGGTTTATAAGCCTAACTCGATCTGGCGAGGTCGGCGTATGGGGGCGAACGGGGGGACGATAACCTCCTTGTTTAAACATTGACGTCCGGCAGCTGTTGATAAGACTCCAAGCCTCGAATCGAAGATGCACGTGGGCCTCCTCGAGGTTTTAACTAATATGGGATAGGAGTTGAATTTAACACAGATTTAACTCGTTCTATCACACCCCTCCATTCCAGGGGAAGTTGTCACTTCGAAAAAAAAAGAGAGAAGGGACAACGATAGAGCTCCGTTGTAGGGAACTCGTTTTCTTGTACCAACCGTATCTTCCTGCACCTAACTAGTATTACCTCAGTACATGATTATTTTGATCTTTAGATTACAGGGGAAAATAACCTTTAATACAACTTAATAAAAAAAAAGGGCATGGAACAATGAAATGTTATAAACTTAGTACATACGGGACAAAATAATTTATACGTAAATTAATAAGAACAAATATATATACATCAAAAAAAAATTAGACATTGAGCGTTACAAAATTCAGACATATACATTAATTAACTATATTACAAAAGAATCTTAAATTAAGTCGTACAAGACGGTATATACCTACATGGAGATACTAATCCTATGAATACAATTGTTCTACGCTATTCGGTAACGCATTCCTACTGAGTGCGTCAGTGACCTGGTTATCGGAACCTTTGATATAATTTATTTTAAATCGATACTCTTGCAAGAGTAAACTCCAGCGCATGATGCGGCCGTTTGAGTGTCTCAAATTCCTAATATAGGCTAACGGACGGTGGTCGGTTCCTATTCGAAATTCTTTACATATCAAGTACAGCTTGAATTTGTCTATGACCCAGATAATTGATAGAGCTATCTTTTCTCTAGTGGCATATCTCTTTCCGCGTGGTATTAATTGACGACTAGCATATGCAACTGGATGATTCGTTCTGTCATCCACGTATTGAAGGAGTACACTTCGAATGCCCTCCTTGATCACGTCGGTCTTAACCCCAAAGGATTTTTCCGGGTTGGGCAACTTAAAAATGGGGGCAGAAATGAACTTACTTTTGAGCTGATTAAAATGGGAAACAGCGACATCATTCAAACGTAAACGATCGGAGAAATTCTTTTCCTGAAGGGGGCATAGGGGGGCCGAAATTGCAGCGAAATTCGGAACAAATCGCTGATAGGGAGAAGCTGATCCTAGGAACGATCTCAATGGCTTCTTTGTAATCGGGAGGGGCATGTGGGCGATCGCCTTAATCTTGTTCTCGTGGGGACCTAACTTGCTTCGTCCTATTTTGAAACCCAAATATTTAATGGGTTCGTGGGCAAAATGGCATTTGCTGGGGCCAATGGTGAGGCCATTTTCACGCAGTTGCTCGAAAAGAACTAATAGGGCGGGTAAATGGTGATTCCATTTAATTAGTTCTTGGAGCTGACTCTTCTGACGTGGTGTCAGCTGCGCGTCACTATCCAGGTCAGAGGGTTCCAAAGACTTGCCTGGTAGGGAAGGAGGAGGGTAATCGGCATCAGGTTGGATGCACACTGTCTGGATTACCTTAAGGGACTCCGCGGGGCAATCCTCTTCAAGCGCCGATGCTTCGTCTAGTTCTACGAAGGTATCTCCATGGGCGCGTTGGGGGTTCTTTTTTTCTTGGGGTCCAAGGACAGTCTCCGTGTCCTTGTCTGGGGCCTTATCACCTAAGGGTTTTAGTGAATCACATTCCTCTTTTTCCGTCCTAAAGTCCTGGTTAGGGGTCTCCGAGAAATCGGACGGTATCGGGGTTCTGATGGGGACGGGCTCCTGGGCTTCTTTCTTATCTCGGCCTTGAGGAAGGGCGGCCTGAAACACAGGGTCGAAACTTACTTGGGGGCTCTTTCCTATAAGTACGAAACAGAATTTTATTGGTGCTACAATGACTTCAGCCCAGCCATTATAATATTGACACTGCAGGTAACATCTAGCGACCGGGAATCTGTTCGCCCGCCCAAGGTAGTCACGTACCACCGCAAATTTTTCGTGGTTAGAGGCCACTGGGAGGAGTTCGTCGGACACGATGAAGCACGTACATCCTGTGTCCCTGACGAGAGTCGATACTCGGCAGTTGTCCACGCTGCCCTCCTCATATTTCAAAGTTCCCGATGAACTTTTACCAAAAACAAAATTTACCTGGTGGCCTGACGGAGGGGGAGAAGTTTCTGCTTGGGTCTGCACCACCGAAGGAGCCGGAGTCGCATTAATCTGGTGAACTTGGTTGCCTGGTCCGCTTTTAAGCCTAGAATTTTGGGGGCAATTCCAGCTCATGTGGTTTTCTACACCACAGGTGAAGCATATGGTTGGTCGCTTCGGGAAGAGAGATGGAGGAGAAGTCTTAACGGGAGGTTTGGAGTCCCGTTGTTGGTTTTGGGAAAAGAAGTTTGGGGGTTTCACGGGGCTCGGAAACTTTGTCAGCTTTCCTGGGAAGGGGCGCGAATCCTTCCTTCTTTCTTCTCGTTGGATTACTCTTTCCCTTTCTATTACTTCCATTTTTCTTTGAAATTCTGCTTCAATCCGAGCTAATTCAATCTGATGGTCAGCTTGTCTTATCCGTTCCTCTCTTTCTTCCTTTTTTCTTTGCTCCTCTCGAATGTACTTAATTAGTTCTTTTCCGGAAAGTCCACAGGACTCTCCTTGCGCTTTAAAGATTTCGAATGGAGTCATCTTTGCACTTGGGGGGCACTAGTCAACCAACCAAAATTCCTTGCAACAAGAATTATGCCTCTATAGAATTAGCCTACCTAAATATGGGCACTGACCTATTCGTACTTGGTTTCTTAATCTAAATAACCACTGACTAAAATCACAAAAAAAACAAACAAATTATTATAACCGTTCCTTGAGCTACTCCAGCTTCTTAAGTTAAAAAAAAAGGGGATAGCAATCGTTAAAACAAAAGGGAACTACTATATTCTAGTATTATAACGAATAACACTATGCTTTACTCGACTGAGACCAGTGTTTGCAAAGATATAGCGTTAAACCTTACACACCTGATACCAAATTAAATAGTATATATATATATGTCGTAGAATGACTCCCGACGATACCATATATATACTATTCGTTGAGGGAACTTCCTTAATTATCTCTAGAGTGCGTTTTACTGTCTTGGCGGCCGATATTATGTATCTTCAAAAATGCTTAAGAAGTGGAACTGAGCTCAAGGATAATAATATTGCTATCATTAATAAAATAGAGTTTTATTAATAATAACTATAAACAATACACAAAAACGGAAAATATTGACAAACAGAATGGAAAGGGTCGTGGAGACTCGGGCTAATCCAAGGATTTAAGGGATCAAAAAAGGTAAAACGAATATGGAGTTAAAGAGATGGGATGGTTCGATAAACCATTTAAAGCACAGGATAGAATTGACAAATAAGGGATCAATACTCAAAAGGTGACGCTTGGCTTACGTAACTTCATTCGGGTGCGGTGGAAGGTCTTTGAAGGAATATTCGGTCCGCTGGCGAGTTCCAGCCAAAGGGGGGGGGTGATAAGATGATCCTGACGTGGCGTCTTGGGAAGGAGAACCGTTTCTCGACGAACGGCTGGAAGAACAATGGCTGTTCTAGGTTGTTCTCTTCTGAACAAAGGGGGGGATGAGAACCGTCTCTTGTCTACAGGCTCAAGAACAATGGCTGTTCTAATGTTGTTCTCCTTTGAACAACAGGGGGGGGGGGGGTGAGAACCGTTTCTTGGCGAAGGGCTCAAAACGAACAATGGCTGTTCTAATGTTGTTCTTCCTTGAACAACAGGGGGGGGGGAAGAACCGTTTCTTGGCGAAGGGCTCAAAACGAACAATGGCTGTTCTAATGTTGTTCTCCCTTGAACAACAGCGGGGGATGAGAACCGTTTCTTGGCGAAGGGCTCAAAACGAACAATGGCTGTTCTAATGTTGTTCTCCTTGAACAACAGGGGGAGGATGAGAACCGTTTCTTGGCGAAGGGCTCAAAACGAACAATGGCTGTTCTAATGCTGTTCTCCTTGAACAGCAGGGGGGAATGCCTTGGGGACTTGACGTCACTAAAGGCTCGAACCTTTGGCACTCAAGGAATATTGTCCTCCTGGACAAGTGATGGTAAATCTCGAGGCCGAGGTCCCTTGGCGCACAAAGGGAGAGAGGGTCGTGGTGATGTTTCGCGACGAAAATCTGGATCTCCAATCTGATCTTAGTGGTAAAGAGTCCATATAAATAGCCAGGACATCTCCTTGGCGTGGGGGAGAATGGGGTGGAAGCTTCGAGGGAACGCACAGCTGGGCCGGAGAAAAATGCCTTATCGGTTCATAAGCCTAACTCGATCTGGCGAGGTCGGCGTATGGGGGCGAACGGGGGGACGATAACCTCCTTGTTTGAACATTGACGTCCGGCAGCTGTTGATAAGACTCCAAGCCTCGAATCGAAGATGCACGTGGGCCTCCTCGAGGTTTTAACTAATATGGGATAGGAGTTGAATTTAACACAGATTCAACTCGTTCTATCACATATATATATATATATTAACTCTCAAAACCGGGATTTTATTATAAATCTCTCGTCGTCTTTCACTCTTTTTAGCTAGCAGCTTCATTTTGGTATAAATTGAAGTAATCAAAGTGCAAAATATTCCCTTCAAATATATTTATTTATTTGTCTTGAGGAATTAGTAGTTGGCATTGAGCAAAATTGTGTGAGTTGGGTCAATATAAGATTTATACACTAGAAGCCGGTGTTAATAGTTGCACGATTGTGCAACTATTGTATGATCAAACAAAAAAGACAAAATCGTAAAAAAATACATTATTTAATTCTTGAATCTGTTTTGTAAAAAATTCACTTTATTTTAAAATAAACAAATATATAAAAGTTTTAAAGAAAAAGAGACTTAATTGATCTTAGTAAAAATGATATACGAATAAAAAGAGAACAAAATGTTAATTTATGGTGAATTGAATACTAAGTAAAAAATCAATAGAGCATCGATAAACTAAAGTTAAGATATTCCCGGGATAAAAGATAATCAAGAAAATGAAGTAATAAGCGTCAGTAAAATGAATGATTGCAAAAAGGTGGCCAGGACCATCAAAGAGTTGGGGGCAAAAGCTATTGGTGCGTGGAACGGCCTCTCTTCACTGACGGTATACGAGAGCCTCTTAAGAATTACTGTCATCGTCTTTTAACGGTTTGAAGTTTCTTGGCAATCGATTTCTCACCGTTTACGGCCGATCCACACACTAACAAGCAGAACGTGCAGGGGATGAGCTTCGGCCAAGTTATTAATAAATTTATCCCAAAATAGCTGTCTTTTTCATCCAATCAAACTATTAAACTCTGATGATGATTCCCTCGTTCGTTTTCGCTTCTGTTCACATCAGTTGATTTCCAGCCAAGTTCTATTTTAGCTCCGAAATTTCGATATCTCCCTTAACAAATATCAATTTTAAATAAATCTTTTGCGCCTTAAAACTCTCCCATATGACACTCTACTACATAAACGCATGACATTCTGGGCGAAACCCATTTCCGTGACGAGATATTTTCGTGTTATCTGATTTTATGCCCGGCTAAGTTGTGTACATAGGATAGTATTTTTGTCATGGCGTTAGTCAGTTTTAAATAGATGGTGGACAACAGAAAACTTTGGTCAGTTTTTGAAAGGTTGTATAACATCCGTGGCGTCTATTGCGGTAAAAAGTGTGCTACATACTGTTATCTCGATCAATATGAAAGTTAGGCTTACATTAAGTCGAAAAAAGTTTCTCTTACAACATTTAGAATTATTTGTTTTAATTTTAATAACAACGTACACATTAAGGCAATGGAAATAACATTTGAATGAGCTTTCAGGGATAGAGAAGGTAAATGAATTCAGGTTTAAATTGCGGACATTGCCTTGAAACGACCACCTTAATTGCGACTATACCCAGGCAATAGCCGACTATATTTTCAATATTACTTATAAGAACATTCCTGTCTATAGGTATTAGAGAAGAAATGTAATGCGGGAGACGAATGAAGAAGGCCGCTTAATTGCAGCTCTATGGGTGGTTCATCTCTTCGTTATTCAGTTAGCCACAATTACACCCGATCCTCCCTTTAAATTTTCTCTTCTTCCCACAAAGACTGGGGAGGATGGTTTCCATTCCCTCCTTCAGGATACTGCTTCGGTTTAAGTAATTAATTATTTTTGAATAGTTGCTCTTTAGCAAACTGAAATTCACATTTGGGATTTCTTTTTACCATTTTAAATAATTTCAAGTTTATTCTACGATTTATTTCCTTCAAGGTTTGGTATGTAGTTTATCCATCACAAGATTTTGAATAAGCTACTCTTGATTGTTTGCTCCTAGCTCAAAATATGATATTATTTTTTCTAATACATATTAAAGATTACTTTTCCACAACTGTTTTTAGTACCAAAATTTCATTCTCAGAATGGAGGTGAGGTGACACATGAAAGACCACATATTTCAAAAACCATGTAATAGTGGCAATTAATCAGGCCCTATCGACTTCAGAGACACCACGAAATTGCATAAATAGTAAACTGATATACAGTTGCATTCCAGCACTTCCAGCTATTGTCTTTATATTGTATAAAAATACCATAAATTAATATTAATGGTATTAGTGTGGAGCCCTAATTTTACAACCAATAGTGCCACCAGTTAACCTAGGCTCATATTAAGTCAGCACTCTTTACTCAGTACGCACTTCAATAATAAAGATTCGATGGAACACTACTTCTATCTTCCGGAATGAGCCCTGAGTTTCCTGATTGGGTATAGTGTATACTTCCTGCATGACTAGCTACATTTCGCGCGTACGAGTTTCTTAATAGTTTGAGCATTAATACGAGTTAAGGCAATTCATGGTGAGGCCTAGATGTTACCTTTTTATGTCATTTGCACTTTCTTATTTAAATGATACCAAGACACAACAATATTTGAATGCATTTTATTAACCCAATAAAACAATAAATAGAATATTTTAGGTTGAGTGCTGTTTGGGATGGACGGTATATATATAATAGAGGGTTGTTCATATTGTTTTCTGTCCATTCAATTATTTCATCCACATCATCTATAACTGCGGTGGTGTTCTTCATTCGTTTACTCATGAGTGACATTTCATTCCTTATCATCTTAAGTTGCTAGCTATCCTTCACTAATGACCTCTTCTTGAGTTTTTTTTCCTAATATTGCTTCTTTATATCTTTTGGAAATTTTCTTCATTATCATTATTCTTTTGTAGGGTCTAATTTATTATCAAACATTTGATTACTTAAGATTAACTAATTACCAGGTTTGGCAAAAGTTATGTTACACATGTGTGAGTTTTTAGCTTTCGAGTGGTTTAAATGTGTAATAGAAAATGATTGAGACATTTTGGCCACGATATTCTTGCCCTATGTGAGAAAGATCACTAATAGGGCGAACAGGTTTTTCATCAGGACGGTAGCCCAGCTGATACGAACTAAACCGTGGCAGCGTTGTTTGGGTCAAACATGAACTGGTTGAACCATACTTTGCCGCCGAAGTTGCCCGACCTCAATCCTGTCGACTACATCATGTTGTCGCATTTCGAGGGCATGGCCTGTAATGATTTACGCAGCAGCGTTGGCGCATTGAAGTCGTCCCTTAACTGTGTTTGGGCCAGCATGTGAAAGGATGTGAAAAAAGAGAATCTACGGATCTACTAGTCATTGGTACCGGCTCAAGAGAGAGCCATTGAGGGCAAGGGTGATGCAAAATCTGCTTGAGAAGTTGTATTTGAAAAAGTTTGAAATTATTCATACATTTTCGAACTGTGACCTTTATCAAAAATAAATATTGGAATTGCACTGTATGCGTCGAAAGGACATATGTAAGTACTTAGAATGAGAAATACATCCTAGCACTCAGGAATAAGGGCCTTTGATTTAAGTTAGCTGTGAACTCGACCTTTTTCTGGCTATCATTACACATGTGCCCACATTTACGATTCCAATCATGTAATCAAAAGGAATGATAATAGTATCAAAAAAGGTTAAAAAACAATTATAAATTCCTTGAGCAAAGTAAGCAGTTGTTTATAACAGTGTTGAACATTTAACACCTATTATTTAAATTATTATCCCATAATATAGCCATAAGTACAAGATGCTTCCTTGTTTTAATTGTTTCACTAAACTTATAAGAATTTTTCGTTCTGCAATAATGACACAAGATTATTCGATTAGGTAGCAGCAATCATTTTTTGAAAGCCCTCAACAAATTAGAGAAATTTTCTATATCGCAATGTAACAAAAAGTCAATGATTTATCCAATATCCCCATCTAGATCTGGAGCTGCCCCAAAATTATATCAACTATTTCTTCGTCTAAAGACTTCAGCACGCCGAAAGGTTCATCAAAAGCATTTTGAGATATATTGTTTAAACCAAAAGTTAAATGAATATTCCATAATCTACATCCTTATCATCCTTTTCAAACTTCCAAAATATTTCCTAGAATTCCATTATTAATCCATAACTCTATGAATGGATGAATTTTTTAACAATGCGAGGCAATCGCTTTGCTACAATATAGAGTTATAGAAGATATATAAAATACATTTTATGAACTTCACCATTTGTAATTCTTTGTCTTTTAAAAAATTCACGAAACTTCGATACTTATATTTATTTCTCAACTTCACCATTTTGTTTTTTGATATTATAAAAGGATTATTAGAAATAACTTTGATAAAAAAGTCATAACCAAACTAAGATGAAATTATTATTCAAACACTCCCAAAATCCCCCTCCTAAATTATAGAGTTATTGATGATGATGATGATGATGAATTTAAGTTTGTCAGTCTCCTAAATATATTTGAAGCTTTTATCCAATTCTTTATAATATTTTCTTTACAGCCAGAAAGACGGCTCGCAGGGCTAGTTTTTCGCATATGAATTTGAAGCTATTAACATCGTTCTAAGAGTTCTTAAAATTAAATATAATTAAGATATTTAGAAATTTTTGAAAACAAAAATAATTGCAAATCCTGAATTTCTGAAAATATATTAAAATTGAAGGCATAGCTGTATTTTTTTGTATATAATTAAAAATTTACATGAACCAAATAGAGATTTGAGGAGGGTGTTTTCCGTATATATAAAAAATACGATAAAAGTTTTCTTGCCATTAGACCTAGAGAATAGGCTGGATCTGAACAAACATGGACCAAGACCAATGTTTATAGATCTAAACCCCGAAGCTAGAGCTACAGTACTTATAACGGAGGCCACTGGCCGAAACTTTACTAGCGAGAGCAAGATCCTGACATAAGGAAAAGTTGCGAAGCTGCTCTTATTGTCTTTTGAGATCAGTTTAATAAAATAAAGCGAGCAAAATATCCAAAATCCGCATCCAGATCTGAATCAAGTCCAGCATCAATGCAACTCTTTGGTAGCCCAAATTTGATTTATTTAATAAATTTGATTTAAATCCGTGAATAAATTTTAGAAATACCTTGAAAAATAAACAGACAGACGGAGATACACGAGAGATCCCAAATTTCTCCACCGCATCTTTTAGAAAAGGGAAAAATTATTGGTGCCAATATTTCTTGCATTTTTTATTCCTATGACAATTTTGGAGTCATGGTGATCGTTTAAAATCAGTCCAGCAAAATTTTCTATAGCAGAGATATGAAAAATATTGAGATATGAAAGAAAAACTTTTAAATTATACCACATCAACTTGCTTAAATATGAAGAGAAAAATAAAAGCTTCAAATAATCCGCAACTCTGCTGTACTTTTTTTAAATAAGTATATTTAAAAGAGTCATTCTCATATAACCTGGCTTTCTCTGAGGTCATTACTATTTGTGATAGAACGGTCTGAGGCCGCTTAAATTCAGTCACTATCACATGTTCGTTAAAACAAATGGCTACCCACGTGCATCTGCGATGAGAAAGCAGGGCGCGCTATCGCTGCCTGAGTCAATATTTAACCAAGAAGGTTCATCCCCCCCTCCGTTTCGCCCCATACGTCGATTTCGCCAGATTGAGTTAGGCTTATGGGCAGATAAGGTATGTTCCAAGGCGTGGCTGGGGCAGTCCCTCGAAGCCCCCACTCCATTGTCCCCTACGCCAAAGGGATGGCTGCGACTATTTATATGAAACTTTCCCGATTGAATCAGATCAGATCAGATCTAGATTATCTTCGCGAGACATCACGCCGATCCGGTCTCACCTTGTTCACCAGGGGCCCTATACCTCGAGATCCACTATTTTTGGCCTAGAAGAGGACAATATTCCTTGAGTGCCTAGCTTCGAGCCTTCAAGACGCCAAGTCCACAAGGCCCTCCCTGTTGTTCAGAAAGAGAACAACGTTAAAACAGCCATTGTTCTTTGAGCCCGTTGACAAGAGACGGTCCTCACCCTCTCCCCCTGTTGTTCAGAAAGATAAGAACGTTAGAACAGCCATTTTTATTTGAGCCTGTAGACAAGAGACGGTTCTCACCCTCTCTGTTGTTCAGAAGAGAACAACGTTAAATCAGCCATTGTTCTTCAAGCCCGTTCGTCAAGAAACGGTTTTCATTCCCAAGAGGTCACGTCAGGATAATTTAATCCCCCCCCTTCGGCTGGAACTCGCCAGCGGATGGAAGAGTCCTTCGCGTCACCTTCCTCTGCACAACAACTTGTAATTACGTAAGCTGAGCATTATCTTCAATTATCTAACCTTTGTCAACCCTACCCTGTGCTTTAAATGGTTTAGCGAACCATTCCACCTCCTTTAATTTTTATTTGTTTACCTTTTGGAATCTCCCCAAATCTTAATCCTCGGATTAGTCAGATATTTCCACGACCCTTTCCATTCTCCGTTTATGTAAACATTTTCCGTTTTGTGTGTTGTTGATAGTTTAATTAATAAAATTAAACCATATTATACTAGACATATTATTATGCTTGAGCCCAATTCCACTTCTTAGGCATATTAAAGATAAATAACCTTGGTCAATCAGATTTACCACGCACTCGAAATATATTTAGAATCATTCCCTCAACGAATAGTTACATATGGTATATCGTCAAGAGTCTATTCTACGACACTATTCATAGGATCACGTTCACATACATTACAATAAGCCTTATTTTCAGTTTTCTCTAAAGAAGCCATAAGTTCTTGAATCAGTTAACCACATAGTAGACACTTTAAGCTGACAAAATTGTTTTTTAATCGCTCAATTTATCTTTAGATGATCCTACCCTTATCTTTTGCTTGCTATATTTTTTTAATATGAGTATTTACCCGCTACGTGAACTGTAGTTTAAACCCTAAGCATACTTCAATTGTACACAGAACACTGATTACACGCATGTTTTAGTTGGAATCAGACATAATTTTAACTGGCTTTGAAGTCGCAAAATATGCGCGTACTTCAACATAACTGAGACATGTTTAGAAAATACGTTGAAACACAGCCATAAGAATACAAGACGACGGGAGTCTTAAAACAAGTTTTTTTAGTTAGAAACTACCATAAAAAAAATGAATTTCAGGGATTTATAGGACTATTAAATGTTTCAATAAGAAATAAATAGAGGAAACAATTCTCTTCAGGTATGAAAAAGAAATCTTAAAGGATAATTTATGAGACATATTATTTGTCTTGACATTTTAATCTTTAATCATATTACCCCAAAACTTTCTGAAGCTTTTTTTTTCGATAGGTTTATTTATGGAAAAAACACAATTAAGTACATACGACGATATTTACTTGAGGTATTACATACCTATGTTTATTAAAGTCTATTTTCTGAAATTTGATTACATAGAACTTATTTTGCCAGAAGTATTTTCTGAGAACATATCCATAAAAAATGGAGCTTCCTAATAAAAGAAGAATTATATTGCCAAGTATTTAGGTGAAAAAAAAGGCTTTTTAGAAATTAGAAACTACTCTAGCCTGACCATAACACTGTAAAGAAAATTTGGGGGAATGTTATTTAACTAAAAGAGAAAAAGGTTCTACCAGATTTTGAGCTCTTACTTTGAGAAATCTATTTTTGAACTCTCAAGAGAATTAATCGTCTTAAATTCCTCATGATAGCAGCAAAGACTCTTTTAAGCTGATAGGGCTCTTGTGCATTGAGGGAAACAAGGCGTTAGGCTCGCAGGGCGGGTTTGTATTTAGATGAGGTTAATTTGAGTCTTGTTTTTGGTAAACCAGGTGTATATTGTTTTTAGGTAGTGTTGGAGAAGAAATCTCTTTCTTCCTGCACATGCATGTGAATGTTATGTCGTCTTTGTATTAAACTATGTCTATCTAGAGTGAGTGGTCTCTATTGCAGACGTGAGGTTGAGGCGGCAGAAGGAATCGAAGAGATGATTTCAAAGGAAAAAATCATAAAATTAGAAAGTGCATAGATTTAATCAATTCAGTTATTCACCATATGTAATATAATCATTATTTATTTAACTGTAAAATATTCACTTATCGTTAATCGCTCTTTAATAAACGGTTAGAATATTGTAAAATTAAAATAATTAATCATTTCTGTTATTAAAGAGAGGGACGGCAATATTTAAAATTATATAAAAGATTCTGTTTTAAACGCAATTTGACATGATTCGGAAAAATTGTTTGGAAAATAATTTTCATGTTTAAATATTTTCTTATGTTAAGTGATTATGTGAATTAAAGTGAAATTAGTTCTAATTTGTTATTTAACATCAAATATTTAACGACCTTGTTTTATAATATTTTAACAGTCAATTATTTAATGATTAAATTACCTAGAAGAAACACTATTCATTTAAAGGCTTTTTTGAATTGTTGTTTGCGTACAAACAAGGACATTCAGATCTGAAGAAGACTCTCGAACATAAATAAAACATGATATATTCTCTGCCCCCCTCCCCTTCCTGCCCAAAACATTGGGGCCAAAAGATTCAAATATAAGAATTTAGACCAAACTTCCCTTTGTTTTAAACATATTAACTGAAATAACGAGGAAAGGACAGTCTTTGTAGTATTATTTTTATTAAATGAACGAGATTTTTGGAATTATCCTGCTTCCAGCATGACTGATGATGGGAAGAGGAAACTTCCGAAACAAGTCTCCTTTATTTAATAACAACTATTCTAAAAAGAGCGTTGTTTCCTCGTATTCAAAAACGCAGTACTCAATTATTCTTAGACCACTAAAATTAATGTGGTGCATAAAAGTGCTATTGTAAAGTTGCGTTAAAGTTCCTGCCAAAAAACTAGTTTGAAATATTAGTTCAAATCCTTTGTTAGAAAAGTTTGAAAAATTGTAGGCGAGAAAAACAAAATAAAAAATAGTGAATGAAATTAATAAAATTTGTAATCTAAATAAAAGCGAAATAAATGTTTTTCGTTTCTGTTAAATGTTTCGTAAAACTAGCTTAGATGAAATTTGAATTTGAAATTTTCAAATAAATTATAATTTTACTTGAATGTATTGGTCATAAATAATCATGAAAACATCTGAGAGGTAATATATTATGAATGACCTTAAAGTAATTTGGTCTCAGATAATTTGGGAGGAAGTGGTGGTGAGGCCAGACTAAAATAAGTACCTTTTATTAAAGAATTATGCTAAAATGGACCAAAAATAGTTAAAAGTTTCTAAAAGGCACAGTTTTGGGAGAGAGGTGGTCTAGATTGGATCTCAAATAGATAAATTTGGTTCAATAGGGCTCATTTGACCAATTAAATTATTTAAATTCTAGAAATATTCATTTTCCCTGACTTAAGTTTTCTTATTTCTACCTGAGATCCCCTCGTTCGTTTTGTTTCGATCCACTTGATTTGTTACTTTTCCCCAAGTTGTGTTTCATACACAAATTTCAATATCCTTTTAACCAAATATTGATTTTCTACTAAAGTCGAAGACGAAATCCAGCTGTGTTATCCGATTTTATAGCAAGATTGGTTGTGCGGTTTCTTGGTTGGGTCGTGGAAGCAGTTTCAACTTTAAATCATCCGTGGACAAAAATGAATTTGGGGCAGATTTTTAAGATGTTAAATATATACGTGAGGTCCGTTGTGGCAATCAATATGCCTCACGTTGTTCTCTTTATTCATATAAATGTTAGACTTACAATCGTTGATCAATAGGTTACTAGGACAATATTCATATGTGCTTCTTTATAACACTGGCCAACACCAACTTTATTGTCTGCGTTTTGCAGCTGATTTTGGACATTTTCGATGCACTGAATCCAAATATTACATTAGTTTTGCTCTATGAGGCAAACTCTTTAAATTATAGCCACATAATTTTGGCACTGGTTTGTTTTACATGTACGGGTATTATCTATTTTTATGATGCAGAATCTTTCTTATTTCTTTAAATAAACGAATTATTACGAAATTGCATACGTTAATTTTTTAATATTTGGTATTTTTCTTTTGCAAGGCAAGGAAATGGATTCGATTAGAAGATCCCGGAAAAAGAAGACGATGTATTCTGCTACATCTGCGGGAAATACACCGTTGTTCCTTACAAGAATCCAGTCACAAGTGTCATAAAGCTTGCTTAGTATGGCTTGTTTAGTTTTAAAACTTGGTGAATAGAATAAAACTTCGGCGCCCACAAGGTATGAAAGCCATGCAGCGATATTCTTCTACTTCCGTGCTATTGATTCGACTGGGATAAATAATAAGAATCAGAGTAGCTTTTAAGTATCTTGATCTTCAATTAACACGCCGTCCTGTAGCTCATTTGGATGAAATTCCAGTACCTATTTTTGGAGAACTTCCTGGGTTTAGTGATGAAGTTTTCTCCTGTGTTGAAGAAAATAAAGTAGAAAAAGTAGTTCCTGACAATGATGCTCTACATTATTTTTTCACAAAAGGAGCTAAATTATATAGTTTGCAAACTCAGCCTGTCAAATTCCTCTGCCAAACTGTTTGCATCCAGATTGAAAGAAAAATCTTCCTCGCTGACAGTGCTTGCATCACTATCTGCCGCAAAAAAGAAATAGTACCTTTGTTTATTCTCTAAAGTAAATGAATTGGCATATTGTAGAGATATTAAGCAGCTTATGCACAAGCTTGGTGTTTCAGAGTAGCAATTAGAAGATTAGAGACTGTTCAATGACAGCAGCTAGCAATCGCTGAAATTTGTTCTTCTGCGCAATGGTAACCATATTTCCTCTGTACCCATCGCTCACTCGGCTACACTGAAGGAGAAATATGAAGCGCTGAAGTACGGCCTTGAAAGAAAATTGTTATTATTAGTATGGGTGGTTAATTTGTGTTGACTTGAAGATTGCGAACCGTTTGTTGGGAAAACAGTTTGAGTTCACCAAGTACCCATGGTTTCTGTTTGTGTGGGATATGTTGAAAGCTGGAATCTTTAATGTTCCTCAAATTAGTTAGTTCATCATTTATGCGCATGGCATATATTAAAAATAATGTTTGTAATCTGTTAAAACATTGTCGAGATATCCCTGACCACCAAAATTCCTATGAATCCTCCACCATAATTACAATTATACCACGGCCATAATCAACCATATTTGGGGATAACAATTCTACAAACTTACCACGATATTTGTTAGAGAATTCATTCACTGCGCTAGACATATAAATCAGCCCCCAACTTCAAGTCAACTGGCAATTCTTCAATTCTTTTAAACGCTACGCACCCCTTCACCAGATTCTGACGTGCTTCAATTCTTCTCCTCTGACCACAAAGACTCGTGGAGTATAGCCGGCATAAGAACAAAATTCCGGTTACGTTCTTCCTCTCTTCAACGAATCCTTTAAAATTAACACGCATTACCGGATATACTAATGCAAACGTACACAATTATACATACATAGATATTTCCCCGGGTGGTACATAAGCTTTTGTTTTCCAAAAAGAAATTCCTAGTGTGGTGGGAATTGAAGTGAGTGGATGACAAATGTTTCATCTATCTCCACATCATTCTAAACGTGAGGAAAATCCTTACGAAACAAATTGGAATGTATCCACGTCACTCCATTCATCTCCATCCATCACTTCATTCTATTTCCCGCCATTTCTGAACATTTCAATTTTACGATACATATAATTATAAGTAACCTGAACTATTTTGTAGTGATACTCATAAATGAGAAGTGAAGGGAGGATAGATATGTGTAGGTAAATGCGTGAGGGAGTAATCATGGGGGCTGAGTATGCTCCTTTGTATTTAGCCTTCCACATTGTTCCAAATCCAGGAGCATGCAATTGCATACGTAGCATATATTTATGTACAGCATATTCTTGTAGAATGTGCAGTCAAATTTGAATGTTTATTAATATAATTCCGGTAACATAAAATTTAAGGTTTACAGTGGCAAAAAAATACAATATATTTTTACTTATTTAGTGAGATGTATGGGGGAAAATGAGCGAATAGTTCTAGTGGGGGCATTTTGTAGATAGATGGCCCCATAATACACTTAGATGAAGAACGGCACAAGCTGGCATTTAACATTTTTGCTCACACTTTCATCTTTCTAGAATATTTTTTTTAAATGCATTTAACCATTTGAAGACAACAGCTCGTAACATTTTTGGTGAGATAAAGCTGACTTAAATGTTTTTTTACGAGATAAGTCTCACAAATAAAGGTTGTCAGATGATCCCCACAACTAAACAACGCAACACAAGATAATCCATGGATACCGGCATATTTTTGTGGACCTAAATATAATGACCACAATACTCGGAAGAAGTCTAAAAGGTGTTCAACCTCAAATGAGTCATTTGAAGATTCAACTTCTGTTAAACGATTAGACACTACAATGACGACGAAATGGAGGTATGTTTTTAAACAAATCTATTTCCAATATGTAAATTTGGATTATTAAGGCATTTTATTTTCAGACATATTATTTATATTAAGACATATTGAGAGGAAAACGGAATCTCTCCTCACATAAAATATCTGAAAGTTCTTAGAAGTTAGCATTTTCAACTTTCTCTTAGTGCCATTATCATGGCATCGCCTACTAATCACCATCATTTTCAATTTTGAGCTTATAGCTACAGTGCTATGAACAGCCTCTTTTTATCTAAAGGTTTTATTTTGTGTAATAATTCTTTTGACTAGTCTTTTATCAAGGGCAGTCAAATTTGTGATTATAGGTAAACCTAATTTCTAAAATTCTTACTAAACTTAAAGCTAATTTGAGGTTAGATTCAAAAGGGGTCGATTACATCTTTTAATTATTCTCACCCATCGATTTGTAGTAACACATGGGATACCATATTTACAATAAATCATGTGCCATCTAATTTGCATCATTGTCCTTTAAACCCCGAGCACTAATCTTAAAAGTCATGCTAAAGAGCGCTAATTAAACAATTTAATTAAGTAGCTCAATTTGGCCCTTATCGTGTCAGCGTTCTTTACTCTCTATATGCATTATAGAAATTTCCT
Organism: Ceratothoa steindachneri; assembly: GCA_963969495.1. Taxonomy (NCBI): domain Eukaryota; kingdom Metazoa; phylum Arthropoda; class Malacostraca; order Isopoda; family Cymothoidae; genus Ceratothoa; species Ceratothoa steindachneri. Next base: position 196,622,863 of record OZ018317.1, read on the forward strand.
GATAACAGCACTTTGCCGTAAAGGACTGATATCCTACTGTGAGAGAGAAGAAATTTTACTCCCTTCATTATCTGCTACATCTCACATGTATTTGCTTGGTATTCTTGAAACAGTTAATGCGAGTTCACACAATTCATCAATACGGGAGTCTTCCTTTATTAGATTTAGGTTCTATTTCAGATTTGAAAGATACCGACTACCATATATAAATAAGTTTTGGTTAATAAATAAAACAATAAGTATAAATATACAGGTAAATTGTGTTTTCAGAAGGCGGACGTTCTTACTTGAAGTATATATATTTTTATTTGCTCATCCACCATTATTACTACGCTTTTTATCATTTCAATTATTCTTCCCTACTTTTAGTTCTATATTATCCTATCCAATATTTGCGTTATATTTTTATTAAAAGTGATGTCTCATTTTGTTTAAAGTCATTTTTTAGTTTCACTATGGATAATGGATATTGAAGTTACTATAATTGGGTGCTATACAGAGTTATATTTAAATCTTAAGAGCAAAAGTTTCCTCGACTTTGATAATTGTATTCAAGGAGGATTGTTTATATATATGCAGGATTCATCACAGTCCGCATCAACAGCTGCATTGTTTAATTTCAAGATCAGCTTCTCTTTAGTTTAAATATAATTTCAAATGATTACTCTAGGCAAGGATAATTACTAGGCAACGGCTTGACTATATTTGCCTAGACGTCTTTGAACCAGGTAGTAAGTCATTTTGGGGACAAAATGGTGAACGATTAATGATTGATTATAGAAATAATATACAATCTGTTTTTACAAAATATGTATAAATAAATAGTTTATAGTGATGAAAATCAAGAAAATTTAGCAGAGTAAAGAAGAGATAAGTATATGTATGAAAAAAACGCCTTCTGTTTACGAAGGCGCTGATCACCGATCTTTTGTAACAATTGCGGCACTCTGAAGACTCATTCTTACAAAAACTTAAATCTTTAGCTTTATTGTACACTTTCGACACAAAGCACTCTTGAGAAGAACCAGCCAGATCATCAAAGAATAGGAGCGCAGAATGCTTTTCATTATTGTGGGTAAAGTTGAGTGATGGATTTTTTTCTGAAGGTCTGGATGTTCTTCATGTCCAAGAAAATTCGTCAATAAAGTGGACATAGATCGGAAGTTGGAGTGTGGGATTATTTTAAAAAATGTTTTTTTATGCCATCCTAAATATCGCTCTCATCCGGTTTCTCGACATCCCGCAAGGATACGCCACGATTTGCCGCACAATGTAGGATGTAGAGCAGTTGGACTCCAACGAGGCCAACAAAAGTCCTTCAGAAGATAGGGCTTGAGGCCTCATATCCACAGATCTTAGTGCAAATAATCGTCATCCTACGGTAGCTCGACCCATTCTTTACAGAGAACACACGTGAAGAATTTAATGCCGACTTTTGCAACAAGCAGAAATGGGCGACAATAAAAAAAAAAGAATTTCGGCAAAAGCCAAAACATAGTAAAAATTGTGTTCTCGAGCATTGAAATAGCTCAGAGAGCAAAAACAGAAGTCTTCTTTGGATTCTACTTAAGATTTGCACCAGAGTAAATCGAGGCTGAAGAATTCTTTCGGCTGGACTACTGCTTTCGATGCTTCGGGGTCGAGAAACACACTACGAAGGAATGTCAGACTAAGAAACTGGCCTGCTCGAACTGTCCCGAATGCGGTCAGGGTTGGAAAGTATGCAGAAGCGAAAGACCGAAGTGCCCTGTGGATGGGATCACGGAGCATTTACCATAAGATGTCCCATCCACAAAAAAGCACTCCGTAAGAAAAAAGAAAAATAAAGATGGAAATTGAAGCAAAAAAAAGCTGCTACGCAAAGAACCACTATGGCACCAAGGACGGAGGTACTGAAATTAATAATAACAAAAGAATATGATTATTTTTTCCCACATAGCAAAATTAGCAAATTCCCAACCTTTTGGGCTCCACGCCACACCTCAGAGTCTTAAAATATGCTATGTCACCCCTGATGTCAAAAAATAAACTATATTATTTGAATGTCAAATTTATTACACTAATAAATCCTTCGATAAAATGTACAATCAATCAAACAAAATATGATTAAAAAAATAAAATCATTGAAACAAAATAAAATCTACTTTCTGAAAGTAAAAAATATAGGGCATAATATATTAAGCTTAAATAAATAATCAATTTAATTAGATAATTGTGTTTGATGTCTGGCGCAATTTGCATTTATTCGAGGCATGAAATATGTTAGTTTAGCCTTAAATCACCTCATTTTGGGATTTCAAGTGTATTTCCAAATTTAAGTAACAAGTCAGTTACAGCATTCAAACTGCATTCTACCAAATGTGAGGACGGAAATGACCATATTAGTTTTCTGGCTAAACTTATTGCATATAGGTATTTCGTCTCTATCTCATTACAGACCCATATCATACAACCTTTTTGTTGAAAAAAGTTTTGACAGAATCAGCATTTTGTATTTCTGATAGCTCTTATTGATAATGCAATGCTACATCAAAGAGGTCCACTTGAGTTGAGTTCTTCAAGCTGGAATTTTTTTTAGGTCGGAAATCTGCACTCAAAATCACCTACTAGGGTTTTCAAATGATTAGCGATAATTTTACCAGAACATCAGTTACCTTGTAATTATTAAGCGAAGAAATTTGTTCAAATTTTTGGGCAAACATTTTTCTGTGATAATTTCAAAAATGTGATGAAACCAAATATCTTGGACTATGAATATATCAGTGTCATAATTTTCTTGTAGCTATTTATTTAATAAATTCATTTTGTCAAAAATATATGCTGAATTGATGAGACATGCCTTACCATCAATGCTTACGAGGAGATTAATTTCAGGTAGGTGATGTAAATAATCGTTTAGAATACCGAAAAGTTCCATGAGTCTTTTCAAGCAATTACCCTTAGATAACAATCTCACCTCAGTGTAAAGCAAAAAGTTTACAGGATATACATTCATATACTCACAAAACTGATGGAAAAGAGACTTTCGCATTTAGTATTGGTTTTTATGTAACTGACACACTTTATAACTGATTTTAAGATGTCATGTAGAACAGACGACACTATTTGGCCAACTAAATTTTGTTGCTGAATAACACAACGCACAGGCAGCATTTCTGAATTGTCTTCCATCAATAATTTTAAGCAGCCATTTTACTTGCCCATCTTAACTGGAAAACCATTTGCTGCACAAAATGTAATGTTGTTTATTGATATCTTATTTTTCTAAAAAAAATTTTTAAGCGTACTATATATATAAATTGCCTGAGGGGTACTTTGCATTGATTCACAAAAAGAGAAATTCACCAATAAATTCTTAATTATTGATATATCTTACATAGGCAAATAAAAGAGCTTCAATGTTTCTAACAGTTGATTCACCCATTGGTATTAAGAATTTGCTAGATTTCCGTATTTCAACAAGTTGTACTTCAACATCTGCACTCATTTCATCTATTTTGCTGAGAGGCATGTATTTAACATCTTTATCATCTTGTTTGAGAACTAATTGGCTAAAAGTTTTATTGTTGGTTTAATTAAATCCTCAGCAATGATATAATTGTTCGCTGATTTTGCTATATGGAGAGAAATTTCATAGATGGCCTGAAAATACGATTATTAGCTGTGGTTCGCAACAAGAAAAAAAATGAATATAGATTGTCTCGTCGAAGTCCCGTAAGAGTTCATCAGACAACAAGGCTTTATCCGCCGGGATTCTATCCTAGTCAAATTGTAACCCCTGTGAACGGCATGCCTTTGAATTTGCGCAACAGTCTCCCTTCGTTTAATCGAACCGAAGAAAATCTCCATCGATTACATTTAAGTAAAGGAAGTTTCCTCTTCCAGTGGAATTACGATCATTCCCACAATTCCCGTCAAACGTCATCTTTAAAGATTGGCTATCTTCATCGAAAGGTTATTTCGGATCGGGCATCACTTTCCTCATTCGGACCGTGGCTCACTTGCCTCATCGGATCGTTTCCCACTCGCCCCATCGCAAGAAAGACCTTCCTCAAAGTCACCGACCCGTAAGACTGAAACCCCCTCCATTGTTAGTATTGTCAAGTTCTCTCTTTTGATCTGAGCCTAGTAACAATAATCAACTAACTCTATTTTGAGAATCCCTCCTCATAATGAATATCTAGAAACAATTTCAATTTGAATAATCCCCTTTTGCCATTTTTTTGTAATTCTTATTTTGATGTTTGCAAAGAAAATTATATTTTTGTTAATTTATCTTTAACTAACCTCAAAAGATACTCTCGGCCTATTCAAGTAAATCCAACCAACTATTTATTCACTCTGTTTGATTATTCAGGATTTGAAACCCAACGCCTCAATTTTGACCTTCTAGTCGGTCGTTAATCCCTGCGAACAGTCCTTAAACGGTTCGCGTTGCAGTAGGTTATTAAGTCACTCTCCCTCACATATGTAATATAGGAGTAGTGTATGGTATAGAGTGGTGTACCAAGAGAGGAATATTCTAATGATTAATTAATGTGAATTTCATGTTTAGGTTGGAAATGTGCTTCCAAACGAACTCTGTTCATTGATTTGTTGGTCATTATTTTTAGCATAATAGGCAAAAAGGTAATCATTTATAATGAGCGGCAAGTTTAAATCCAAACTGATAATACTTGTTGTGATAGAACGGTCTGAGGCCGCTTAAATTCAGTCGTTATCACATGTTTGTTAGAACACATGGCTACCCACGTGCCTCTGCGATGAGAAACACGGGCGCGCTATCGCCACCTGAGTCAATATTTAACCATGGAGGTTCATCCCCCCCCCCTCTTTCGCCTCATACGTCGATCTCGCCAGATTGAGTTAGGCTTATGGGCAGATAAGGTATGCTCCAAGGCGCGGCTGGGGCAGTCCCTCGAAGCCCTTCACTCCATTGTCCCCTACGCCAAGGGGATGGCTTCGACTACTTATACATTAGCATTTTCCAATAAGATCAGATCAGATCCAGATTATCTTCGCGAGACATCACGCCGATCCGGTCTCACCTTGTGCACCAGGGCCAGCTACATCGAGATCCACCATTATTGTCCAGACGAGAAAAATATACCTTGAGTGCCAAGGTTCAAGCCTTCAAGACGCCAAGTCAGCAAGGCCCCCCTGTTGTTCAGAAAGAGAACAACGTTAGAACAGCCATTGTTCTTTGAGCCCGTTGACAAGAGACGGACCTCCCCCTCCCCCCTGTTGTGCAGAAAGAGAACAACGTTAGAACAGCCATTGTTCTTAGAGCCCGTAGGCAAGAGACGGTTCTCACCCCCCTGTTGTTCAGAAGAGAACAACGTTAGAACAGCCATTGTTCTTCAAGCACCTTCGTCAAGAAACGGTTCTCATTCCCAAGACGTTACGTCAGAATAATTTAATCCCCCCCTTCTTCGGCTGGAACTCACCAGCGGACGGAAGAGTCCTTCGCGTCGCCTTCCTCTCCCAACAACTTGTAATTACGTAAGCTGAGCATTACCTTCAATTATCTAACCTTTCGTCAACCCTACACTGTGGTTTAAATGGTTTAGCGAACCATTCCACCCACTTTAATTTTTATTTGTTAACCTGTTGGAATCTCCTCAAAATCTTAATCCTCGGATTAGTCAGATATTCCCACGACCCTTTACATTCTCCGTTTATGTAAACATTTTCTGTTTTGTGTGTTGTTGATAGTTTAATTAATAAAACTCTATTTTAATAATGATAGCCATATTATTATCCTTGAGCCCAATTCCACTTCTTAAGCATATTGAAGATAAACAACCTCGGTCAATCAGATTTACCACGCACTCGAAATATATTAGAATCATTCCCTCAACGAATATTTATATATGGTATATCGTCGAGATTCTATTCTACGACACTTGTATTCTTCCGAATATTGGAGAAATATTTTTGAGTTTGTACTACTACTTATTTCATACATAGGGGTGATATCCGAAAAAAAAGAATTAATTTTATTAACTATTCCTAACTTATGATCCAAATAATTTAATAGTTGGTCTTTGTTTTGGCCGTTGTGTATAAGTATATTTGTGAGATATAAAAATTATGAATATGGGACGCTTTTAATCCTCACGTTGCTGAATTATCTATTAACTTTCTACCCAGGCGAAAACCCCCGGAAAAAATGTAATTATTTTGAAAGATCCCGAAAATAAAATATTTAAAATAATATTATTAAAACTTGCACTACTTTCTCATATAACTTTTTTGCTAAACTTTAAAAATGCATCAAAATGTTTCAAGTGTCAAATGAAAGCAATGTAAGGGTTAAAATATTTCCATACTGCATACTTATATAAATGTATACATCCCTACTCATGCAGACAAATATAAAATATAAAAGTAGAGAAATAGGTTAAAAATATAAAATAACAATTTTAATGGATTATGATTACGAGGAAAGCAAAAGTAAAATCATTTGAAAATTAATCAATATAACTATACACTTAAAAATTTTAAAGTCAAATCCTTTGGAAATATTGATCTAATACAGACAACAAACAAAGTCTTATTATTTAATACAGACAAAACAGATAATTTAAAGAAATTCTAAAAATACTAAAATCATTGCAAATTTCTTATTCAAGAGTGAGATTATTAAAATGTAAAGGAAAATTTTTAAATTATTATTTAATAATACAAACAATACAGAAAATATTCTGAAAATGTTGTCTTATATAGATAATATAGAAGAAAAGCTGAGAAATTTATTAAAAATTTTCTTAACCCACACCAAAAGAAATGAACATGTACTTTTAGTAATTTATAAAGTTACTATAAATAAGTAGGAATATCATAGGAAATTTGATAATAAACTAAATACGGGATGTCTGGCAACTCAATTTATAGGGCCTAGGTGATTTTAAACATAATTGTGGCGTTTAAGTGAGAAGTTCAGCTCAAAATCTCTTTCCAATTTTCCTGAAAATTCTACTTAATTATCAGGAAATACTTAAAAAACATATCAAATAGTTTTGCAGATAAACCCATTGCCAAAAAAGTAATCAAAAATCCGTCGTAGCTTCCATACTGAAAATAAGTTAACCATTGCTGTATGTAAAATTGTAAACTGCACAGTGTCAACAAAGAGCACTATGATACGCAAAGTTGTGTATTTGAAAATAATTAAACTATGTCGTAGAATTGCTCATAGTCTGGTCAAATAATTATTCTAGTCCTTGATCTGGACACACCGCTTTTGTTTAAGTCAATGGTATTGACCCTATGACCCAATCTACGATCATATATATATAGGTAGGCTTTAATTCCTACTGAACGTGCGAAAGCTGGTTAGAGGCGGGTTGTGCCGTAGCCAGGATTCTCACTATAAAAGTCCCACTTGTTACTGCGGGGAGGTTTGTGATTGTTGAATTCTAAGAGTGCATAATACAGGTTGAATAAATTAGCCGAAGGATTCTTAATTAAACTCTTGCCAAAGGGGAAGGCAAAAATGAGGAGCCTCAAATAAACACACGTACAAAAAATAGACTTTACTTTACACAAATATGAAAATTAGCAATAGTTAAACGGTCAAAATTAAGGATTAAATAGTAAATACTGATGTTAAGCGTTTAGATTTATAATGACTCAATGGGAGTATCAATCACTGTTAATTAAATAGGTAATTTAAGAATAGAGGGACACTGGGTTTACAGATTACCATTTGGATTACTATTACAGATTACTATTTGGATGTTCCTTTTCTTTCTCAAGTTACGTTGATCAACAGAGCGTATTCTTTTAGTCAAAGACTCTGCGGGGCGGGGTTTACGTCAGGAACACTTTGAAACAGAGACTAAGTTGTCTCAGCGGCGCTTGGACAGTCGATACGTTACGGCAACAACTCTTGTTCAACGTGAGAGTTACGCGTTACGCGACTTGGTTTGGGACACTGCTCTAGAGGGATGAACGGCGATGTTATTTATATCACGGATTGTGGGAAATCGAGAGAGAGATTCTATGTACGACAATTCGCTTATAGCAGCGCCTTCTGGACAATCTCCATGGTATCATAAAGAAGGCAAATAGAATTTAGGCTTTTCTGTGAGATAGGCCTTTTTTCGTCAGACTTTCTGTCGCCAGTTTGGGAAAGGGTGGGGTGAGAGAGAGAGGAGACGAAGGTCAACTCAAACGACAAATGTCTTTCGTTCCCACGATTGTCTGGCAGCATGCGAGTATGTACGTTCCATACCGTGACACGCCTACTGATTTCGAGGAACATTATTCCCCCATGAAATAAGGAATAATGTGAAAATTAACTTCACCGGGGGAATTTGTAATTATCTTCCTTGACTCGAGCAATTGAGTCGGTAATTTAATTAAAACCATTAGAAATTTACCTTAGCATCTAATGGCTACAAAATTCTACTGCTACGTCAGTTTCTCTAATTTACATATACAAAACTACACAAAACACATAAGGAGTACAGGCAAGAAATAATTATTAATACAAAGAGATACACACAAATAAATAAGTAATTGACTATTAATCGCTATCTAAAATTGGGTTTCTCGAAAGGCTATCTGCGAGTACATTGTCAGACCACTTTAGATACCTGATTTCATAACGGTACTCCACTAGCAATACTGACCAGCGCATTAGCCTGCCGTTGTGGTTTTTACAAGTTTTCAAGTAGGCTAACGGTCTATGATCAGGCTCTAGGAGGAATGGACGACCTACCAGATACATTCTAAATTTTGTAATCACCAAAACAATCGCTAGAGCTGCCAGTTCTACCGTAGCGTATGCCCTTTCGCGAGCAGTCAGTCGGTGACTCGCATAGCTTATATGAGCGGGTTCTTGGTTTTCGTCGTATTGGAGTAATACTCAGCGAATACCAAGTTGGGAGGCATCTGTCCTTACGCCAAATTTCTTTTGAGGGTTCAGCAGGTTTAAGATTGGGGCGGAGACTAGCTTCTCTTTGAGCTCTTCAAAGTGCGCTTCGGCGTCGGGGTTCCACTCAAGGGGGGTTCGGGAGTTTCTTTTTTAGCAGATCGTTTAGGGGAGCTGCTACAGAAGCGAATTGTGGTACGAAGCGGCGGTAAAACAAAGCAACATCGAGGAAAGACCATAAATGCTTCTTGGTGCACGGTAGGGGCATATTTACAATAGCCTTCACCTTCTCTTTCTGTGGGGCCAGATGACTTTCGCCTATTTTAAATCCAAGGTATTCTATGGATTTATAAGAAAAATTGCATTTTGAGGGTTTAATCGTTTAGCCATGATGCTTTAAGCGTTCTAAAAGCGGGCGGAGGAACAAGATATGGTTGTTCCATGAACGTGTAGCCACATACACGTTATCAAACTAAAAAGAAACGTTTTTTAAACCGTCTATTACACGGCTCATTATGCGGTTGTAGCTACGACAGGCAGTGACTAGACCAAAAGGAAGAAGACGGAATTCCATTAGACCTTTGTCTGTAGGAAAGGCTGTTAGTTTCCTTGCTGATGCTTTTAGGGGAATCTGATAATAGACCTTACATAGGTCTATCTCAGTGATGTAGGCGGCTTCTTCGAAGAGATGTAAATTTTGGTCAATTAGGGGGAAAGGCTCGGCGTCGAACACGGTGACGGTGTTTTACTTCCGAAAATCGACGCACATCCTAAAGGACTGGTCTGGCTTGCGGATCATGACTATTGGGGAACAGTAATCGGACGTAGATGGCTGGATAATCCCTAATTGCAAAAGATTGTCGACTTCCTCATTGAAAGCCTCTCTCTAAGGGGACCGGTACGGGATAGGGCTTACATCGCACAGGTTCGAGCGTAGTGAGGGTGATATCATGTCCGAACTGAGTCGAGCATCCTGGTGACTCAGAAATGGCGTCACTAAATTCTTCCAAAAGCGCCATCATTTGGTTCTTTTGGGCAGGGGTGAGGTCGGAGTTTACATTTAACTCGGTAAAGGTTCTTTTATAGGGGGCAGCTTGGACGGGAGAACGGTGAGGGGTCAATCTTCGCTTGACTCTACGCAAATCGAATTAACAATATTTAGGGGGGTCTTTGGGTGGACGGCGTCATTTACCATTTCTTCGTCGAAGGCGACTCTCAAGAAGGGCTCTGGGGTTCTTTGCAGGGAAGCTGGGGCTATTCGTCCTTTTTCCGTGGTTTTCTGGCACAAATCGCACGTTTTGCAGAATTCTGCAATATCTTTGGCTGCACAGGGCCAAAAAACGTATTTAAATACTCGCTGGGAAGTCTTGTTATGACCGAAATGACCAGCCATGGGACTTTCATGTGCTACGCGCAGGATTTGGTCTACATGTGTGCGCGGAATACAGATAACCTTCGACGGTGGGTCAGACTCATCCCGTAAGGCGCGAAACAGAAGGGAGTCGTTAAGGATGCATCTTATGGGACGGTTCTCTCGAACGATCACCTCTTCGTTCTTTTGGGCCTTTTCCCAAAGGGATTGAAGTAAAGGGCAGCTCTGCTGAGCTCTGAGGAATTGTGCCTTACTCGTTTGGACCTCTAAATGAGCCTCAGGGGTGAAAAGGCGTGTTAAGGAAGAGGCCTCGTGGCTAGCTTGCGCTCGAGTGACGACAGCTTCAGTCAATTCACTCGGGGAGAGTAGTCCACTCTGGCTAATGAGTACCAAGCAAAATTTGATGGGGGCTGCCACTACGTCGGCCCAACCAGTGGAATATTTACACTGTACATGGCAGTGGATTACCGGGAATCTATTTTATCGACCCAAGAAGTCGTGTACAATTGCCTACTTCTTATGTTGGGGATCGACAGGGGAAAGCAATTCGTCTGATAGCACAATGCATGTGCACCCTGTGTCTCTGATGAGGATGCACACTTTACAGCCATTGATCGAGCCGGTTTCGAAATTTAGTCCTCCGGGGGAACTCTTGTTGAACAGGAAGTTCACTTGAAATTCCTGTGGGGATGGAGACGAGGGGGATGACGTAAGCGCGGCGTGCTGTTCCGGGGGAAGGGTAGCGGTTACTTGCTGGACTTGTTGGCTCTGTGTGGGACGTAGGCTGGAATTTTGTACACATTGGGACTTATAATGGCCGGGGGAACCGCAGGAGTAGCATATAACCTGCTTATTCTGGTGCTGGTTATTGTAGAGGGTATTGAAAAATGGGGGTTTTCTGTCTTCGTGGGTTACAAAAGGCTTATTCTTTGGCCTAAACGGGGCTGTGGTCTTTATCAATGGAGGGGGTTTCCTTTGTTGGGACTTCCATTGACTAAATTTATTCTTCGGGGACGGGGGTACTATTCTTCCGGGTATCCTGTGGGTATAGGCGATGATTTGTCGCATGGAGATCAACTTCCTCGAAGCATTCTTGAAAAGTAGACGCTCGGCGGTCTTGCACAAATGCTTGGATCTCCTGGGGGAACATAAAGTCAATCAGGGCCTCATACTCCGATTCGACTATGGAGGATTCTAACCAGAACTGGAGGTTTCGCTTCAGGATATATACAAAATGTCGGAAAGTTTGACCGAGCTGGATTTTAGCCTATCTAAACTTAGCGCGGTAGAACTGAGGGTTCAAGTTGAAGGTGGATAGCAATTTGGCCTTCAAGCTGAAATAGTCTATTGTAGCTTCATGTGGTAACGAGATGAAAATTTCTCTTAAGCACGGACTGAGCAATGGGAGCAATCTACTGACTCCTTCGGATTCTAGGGCCCATTCGTTTACATCGAAGATCTTTTCAAAATGTGTTAAGTATGAGCACAAATCTTCTTCGTCTTTATATTAGGGAAGTTTCATAGCGGGGGCTTGGGGTTGATGATCACGGGATCTAACCGGAATGACTTCAACTTGGTCTCTTCTTAATTCCCTTTCATATTTTTTAATCCTTTCTCAATCTTCAAATTCTAATGCTTCTTTTCTTACTTTCATTTCTAACACTTCTTTTCTTCTCCTTTCTTCTTATTCTTCTTTTCTTCTCTTTTCTTCCAATTCTTCTTTTCTTTCTTCCATTTCACGTGCTCTTTCCTCTTGCTGTTCGCTTCGGACAAATTCTTTTAGTTCCTGTCCTGTGAAACCAAGAGCTTGTCCTTGCTTGACGAAAACTTCGAACGATTGTGAAGCCATTGCTGCTCTTGCTGACGCAACTGGTGACTCAGGAAAGAACTTACGCACGTGGTAAGAGAATTAGAAGCTGCGGTTGTTCCTAACCGATACAATCTAATAATTAAACCCCAAAATAACGAATATTTTCCTAGCTTTGCTTTTGCTATCTGGAAAGGATTATTAATGGCTATTATTTATATTCATTCCGGGAATAGACTCTAATTATCAAAATTCACGTTAGTTTATTTAGGCTTCCTTGTACGTGAGCAAGTTTTAGGCTATATGATTTCGCTTCCTCAAAAATTGAACCCCATAAAGCTGACACCACTTTTATATATGTCGTAGAATTGCTCATAGTCTGGTCCAATAATTATTCTAGTCCTTAATCTGGACACACCGCTTTTGTTTAAGTCGATTGTATTGACCCTATGTCTCAATCTACGATCACATATATATATATATTTTGGTAGGCTTTAATTCCTACTGAACGTGGGAAAGCTAATTAGAGGCGGGTTGGGCCGTAGCCAGGATTCTAACTATAAAAGTCCCAATTGTTACTGCGGGGAGGTTTGTGATTGTTGAATTCTAAGAGTGCATAATACAGGTTGAATAAATAAGCTGAAAAGAATCTTAATTAAAGTCTTGCCAAGGGTACTTCAAAAGGGAGAAGCCACAAATAAACACACGTACAAAAAATAAACTTTACGCTACACAAATATATTAATTAGCAATAGTTAAACGAGCAAAATTAAGGATTAAATAGTAAACACTGAAGTTAAACGTCTAAATTTATAATGAATCAATGGGAGTATCAATCACTGTTAATTAAATAGGTAATTTGAGAATAGAGGGACTCTGGGTTTACAGATTACCATTAATTGTGATGGACTGGAGAGACGACTACTCAGGTCCAGACGGGGTGGTTCGGGTGGCGTTAACACGAGTTCTCGGGGAGAGGGGGGATACGACGAGTTCAGGGCTGCTGGCTGCAGTTCTGGTTAGTTCACTCCTAACTGGATGTGACACTAAAAAATATACACTTCTAGTAACTATTTGGATGTTCCTTTTCTTTCTCAAGTTACGTTGATCAACAGAGCGTATTCTTCTAGTCACAGACTCTGCGGGGCGGGATTTACGTCAGGAACACTTTGAGACAGCGACCAAGTGGTCTCGGCGGCGCGTGGACAGTCGATACGTTACGGCAACGACTCTCGTTCAACGTGAGAGTTACTCGTTACGCGACTTGGTTTGGGACACTGCTCTAGTGGGATGGACGGTGATGTTATTTATATCACGGATTGTGGGAAATCAAGAGAGAGATTCTATTCACGACAATTTGCTTATGTCAGCGCCTTCTGGACAATCTCAATGGTATCATAAAGAAGGCAAATAGAATTTAGGCTTCTCTGTGAGATAGGCCTTCTTCCGTCAGACTTCCTGTCGCCAGTTGGAGAAAGGATGGGCGGTAAGAGAGAACAGACGAAGGTCAACTCAAACGACAAATTTCTTTCGTTCCCACGATTATCTGGCGGCATGCGAGTATTTACGTTCCATATCCTTACAAACTAAAACCCGGAAATTTGTTTATATAAAGTAAAATTTAAAATTGCTCCCTTTGATTTTTAAATTTCCCCTTGTGCAAGGTGCGTGCCAAGTTCAGAATCACTGTTCTGCAGAGATTGCCTATGAAAAATATTTTTAAGAGGAAACTATGGATTCCTTCCAATAGAACTTTATAAGAATTTATGAAAATTGAATTTATTAACGAAGAACAAGAAAAACAAGAAGATAAGAAAGAAGAAGACGAATAATCAACTTAGACGAACCACGAAAGCCAGGGTAAAAATATATATAAATATAAAATCAACAAAAAAAGAGGAAAAAATTCAAGGAGAACCGTCAAAAGTAGAAGAAAGACTCTCAACAATGATATAAAACATCTCAGCTAACCGGAACGAAGTTCTCCTCGAGATAGGTACCTCTTGAATGGAAGAAACATTGCACTTAAGGTTTTTGCCTCGCCCCTGTACAGAACACCTAAAGAAGATTTAGAATAACTATTTTCTGGTATACTACGAGTGAACCTCAAATAGATATACGAGAGGCCCTATACAATGAAGGAGGCAGAGAAACTCCTCATGGTAGAGATATAAATCACATCATCCAGTGTCTATACCATAAACATGTAGCCTTTCAAGATAAAACAAAATTGGAAAAGGACGTCGGAAATTGATAAAACAGAAGGAAAAATAAGTAGGTGAAAAATCGCCCCAAACCATCAGTGTAATATATAAATTGAAAATATAGTGATTAAAAGTGTTTAAAGTGAATATATGACCAAAATATAAATATTGAAACAGTAACTTAATATTGTGACTTAATACAAATATATTATAAGTGAACCAAAACGAGGACTTTAAATAGCAAAGGTGATGAAAGTAAAAGAAACTTAAAATAAGAAAAGTGCTAAAATAATTTTAGTTAATAAAACCTAAGTTTAACAAATATAAGAATTTAATAATTATACTTAATGAATTATTGTATATATTAAATCTAATATTAACAATGTAACTAATCTAAGTCAGCAGGACTATGTGAATTTATTTATTATTTACTCAGTATCAAGTTAACAAGAAATCTAAAATATGGTATAAAAACTAGATCGTCCCCAATCACCTGGAAACTCTATTTTCTTACTTCAACTTATATACTTTCTCTTATGTCCCACTGCTCTGTTATTCCACTCATTTATCTATTTACATTAAATGAAAAAGAATGTAAAATCAAATAAAAAATAATTATAAAATTTATGTGTTATATAATTACTATAACTTATTTTTCCTCTTAATGAATCGTGAAATCGTTCACCATTCTACCCCGAAAATGACTTAATACAAGGTCTAAATCGTTAAGACAAATAAAGCCATGCCTCTTCCGGGTAGTTTTCCTTGCCTAGAGTTATTATTTAAAATTATAGTTTAAGCTATAAAGATTTAGTTTAAATTAAACAATGCAGCCGTGGCTATGGACTTTAATGAATCCTGCGGCTTTTAGTTACTTAAACGGGTCGATTGTAATAGCTAGAAATTGTTTAAAAGGTTAATTCAATGCATATAATCATTGAAAACTTTAATTATATAATCAGACTGTAAAAAGAATTTAACTGTCACGGCAAAACTTACATCTCATGTGCATTTTATTATGAAGTTGAATGTACTGACTTCGAATTTGAT
The DNA here is from genome assembly GCA_963969495.1 of Ceratothoa steindachneri. NCBI lineage: Eukaryota > Metazoa > Arthropoda > Malacostraca > Isopoda > Cymothoidae > Ceratothoa > Ceratothoa steindachneri. Next base: position 196,638,177 of record OZ018317.1, read on the forward strand.
AATAAAAATTTCCCACTACCAAACATTTTCTTGCAAATTGCCGATTTATTAATTTTTTAAATGATAGCGATTTGTATGACAGCATAAATGTATTTCGCTTCAACTCTTGGATTACATGTGTCCACGGTAATTAACTCACAGATGTAAAATGAATCAGAATGTTTGTTAGCATTATATAATCTGTTAACCTTCTAATTTACTATTAACTTCTTCGCTTGTAGGACGTCTTAGGTGTGTCACACTTCAGGTTCAGCAATCTATCTAAATATTCATCACTCACATATCCTGCATCCCTTGGAAAGAAGAACTGATGAGAATGAAGAGAGTGGATCTTCCATGACCTATTGCATCCTAGATCTTGGAAGCACTTCATTAGGCTCTTTACTATGAGCTCTCTCTTTTTCCCTTTGTGCTTTCCCAGAATTTCTTTGCATAGATCTTTGAATGCATGACAGGCTGCTAGCTCAGTTTCATCCATTATCGCGTCGAAGTCCTCATCAGCTGTAAGTTGACGAATCTTGTTGCCTACGAATATGTGCCCTCTTTAAACTTAGCATCACTTATTTTAGGGATGAAGGCTTGTTATTTTGCAGTGCTTTAATAAATTGTTCATTAGTCCAAATTTGATATGCACTGGTGCCAAAATGATTTTCTATTTAACTAGTGGCTCATGAGTTACATTATCGCATCCAGGCGTCATAGTTTCCCGAGGTGACCATTTTGAGCGTACATAATGTTCTGATATGTCCCTACTATCCCACTTGCAAAGGAAGCGCATAAATTTGGTGTATCCAGTTTATAGCCCATTAAGTAGGGCTACTACTTTCAACTTCGCACAAATTAGTCACTCATGCGATCTAGAATAAAAACACGGTTCTCATATGCCCTTCTTAAAGCTGTCTCTGAATTCAGATATAATGTCCTTCATCTTTACCTCTTCGTCCTGTAAAAACCACAACCTAGCAAACCATACCCGATATTATTGTTCAAATACTTAGCAATTAAAACATTCAATCGCTTCGTGTTCAGGTGTGTTTTTACTATAATTATCAAAACCCTTGTATATCAGCAAATTATGTAATAACACTGTACAACAATGAAAAAAAGATGGGAATAGAAGTAACCTTTTCTCCAGGTATTCTTGTGCTTAAATCACAAATATAACATCCGTCTCTTTCTGTAACATTCCAGTTTTTCGCAAATAACCATCGTAATTAAGTTAAATAGACTGATGGATCCGTAAGGATTGAATGCAAACAGGAGTGGGCCGAAACTGACAACTCTAAAAGTTATAAACGGATTTTGATATAATTTTAATGTGGTGTTCCTAAGGTATTTTTCAATCTAACCTATAAACTCTATGAAACATTTTCAAAGTTATATGAGTCTAAATGCGTAATAACTCTTACGCACCGCTTAAGAATTTTGCAACTTACTATATGTAAATGCTTCCTCTTTTTACTTATTTATTTAATATTTGTTGCCATTACTATTTATATTATTTTTCTCATACTACAGTGTTTTTTCATTACAGTAGACAGAGCTAAAATGCCTATAGAATGCAAAAATTCACCAGACAGTGTCTGTTATATATGTTGATCAGTGCATTAAAATATACAAGAGACGGTTGACTAAACATGTCCATAAAATTTATGAGCTGTACTTTGGATGTAAAGTGGGCGACCACAAAAAGACGGCACCTCACATATTTGTGTCATGTTTTTAAGTTACCTGTCTGCCTGGGTGAAAGGCAAAGTGCCTGGCTTCATGTTTGGCGTACCAATGTTGTGAACGGAGCCAAAGCACCATTCAACGGATTGCTACTTCTGCTTAAACATATTAGAGGTTGGTATTCAATGTGCTTTCTTTCCTGGTCTTTAATATATTTTCCAGAGATGTATCAATTAAAAAGATTAAAATACATACTATGTTGTACTTTCCCTATTTCTCCAAGTCATCACTGCCAGTAATATCCATTTTTAGTCTGATTTTATTTTATTTCCTGCATGTCGCAACCGCAAAAGAAAATGCAAGAAATCTATCATGTATCAAGATTTTCAGCCTGCATTTCTCCCAGTTCAACATTCAAGGGCTATTCCGGCATGACAGGTACTTTTCTAAACTACTAAGCGTTGACGCGTTAACTCTGCTGATTTAGAAACTCAAAATACACCATATGTGGCACAGCTTGAATCTTACAAGAAACGACACTTCATCACCCAACCGGAACTCAATGATCTAGTTCTTTATCCAACACTTACTAAGCAACAGATGGAACTTCTAGCCTAACGTCTTCTACAATATGTAGAAATCATTCTGCAGTAGGGTGGATATTGAAAGTGGGGAGTTAACGTTTTTTGAGAAGAAAGTCACATAATAGTGCGAAAAATACTGGCTAGGCATATATATTCAGTCTGTTAAAATTCTATTCATTTAAAGGAATATTTTCAGGTGCCCCAACACCACTGAACATATGAATTTTTTCCCTTATAACTCAGGTTGTACTGTCAAGAACCTTTTAGGAAGGTAGTAACATCATTTTTCCTTAATAATGATCAATAAAATTCACAGTATAATCTCTCACTTTTTAAAGTGTCTTGACTGAATTTAAAAACTAGACAGCTCTTAGTTAATCGTAAATTTCATGAAGATAATCTAAAGCTCAACACGAGGAGGTGGCTGTATGTTAAACTTCACCAACCCTTCCTTGGACAAGAATCATATTGTTTGCATCATATATTTATTTTTCTCTATGAATTGAGCTTTACTCTTAAAGGAAGACATCTTGGCACAGGATTGAAGACTCGATCTTATGTATCCATTTCTTGACTCATATCCACACATCTTTAAAGATGCCCCACTCACTTCTTTAATTATCATTTGCTCTGCTTGAGTATGGCAGGGCAAGTTCTCAAACTTCATTATGCTCTTGATAGAAATGTGATATCCAATGGCTTCTTCTGTCAAATGTTTTTTTAGTGGTAGTTCAGTGATCTCGCATTTCTTCCAGTCTATCAGTTTAGTGAATTTTCAGCATTGAAGGTAAGTGGACGTACTTGAAAATATCTCAATTTTTCTTTGATCTTATTTCTGTCCTTCCTTATTCTTCAGCAAACAAGTTCTCTTGTGCTAGTTTTATTATCATCAATCATTAAGAGTAGGATGTTTTATGGATGACCAAAAAAAGCATTTCTTTGAATTACAGGATTAATGATATCGCACACGTCTTTCGTCAGTGTTCTTGTGAGTTGAAATGTCTTCAATAAATTTTGTAGACTATTTTCATAAATTTATTTTGCTTAATGGAGAACCACATAGGTACATAAACTCTGATTAAGAACGATACAATACAATAGAGGATCTTTAAGGGATTCTTCGTTGAAATATAGAGTCGAATTGTCTGGTTAGAGGGAGTTACCAAACGTGAATAGGTCATTTTTTCTGGATTGCGATGTGCCAGATCTGGAAGAAAATATCTTTTTGTGATTACTTTATTGATTTCCAGTAAATATTTTTGGTCTGTGCTAAGATCTTTACCATTCAGAACTGGTTCTTCAGCATCGATTTGATCGAATGCCACAATGGGTTGTTTCTCTGTGTTTGAGAGCTGCCTGCCAATGGGAACAGTGAAACTATTAGGGCCAGATGTTTTTCCATCGAGTCTCTCTAATTTTATAGTGTATGGTTATCAATGTGATTTATCTTCGGTTAATAAATCAACATAGATAGCGTTTCTAAAACCATAACCATAAATTTTGTTTAATCGAAGATGTCTGCCGTTAGCTTTAGGCCTAATGCGACAGCGAAGTAAATTTTGGAATAATGACTTGGGCTTTAAGAAATACAATTACACAAATATAAATATATTCATAAAATCAACGAATGTACAATGAGATAAGTAGGTTAAGTAAATATGGTGAATAATATGGTCAAACAATATAGAGTGAATAATAGAGTAAATAATAATATAGTAAATAATTTAGAGTAACTTTGATAGAGTATCTTTGATATACATAGTGTAGTAATTTAGAGTATCTTTGATGTAGAGTAAATAATGTAGTATCTATGTAGTATCTATAATGGACTGAATTGAGGCTGCAATGAGAGGTAAATATAATTAGGACTTACTCTCGTCTGGTCGTTTGCAAAGAATGTGAGAGTGGAATTAACTCAGTATGATTTGTTTTGAGTTAAAAGAATAATTGTAGAAGGAATGGTTACCGACCTTTATACGAAGAAAGCAGATAGTCGAGTGGGCAGACGGAGTGCTCTTTTGATCGAGCTGGGAACGTGTGTTTGTTTGTTTGTTTGTGTGTAAAATTTAAGAGATGTTGTTTTGGAACATTATACGTTAATTGAATTGACAAGAAAATAAATGAATTAATTAATTATTAACTTTAACATAAAATGATTTAATTTACAAAAGTTTAAGTAAATTAATTGAAAGATTAAATTGACAAAGTTAGAGTAAAATAAATGAATGATTAAATTAACAAAGTTAAAGGATTGCATGAATTATTTAAATGACAAAAGAATTGAATTTTATACATAATAATTGATGATATATATATATATATATATATATATATATATATATATATATATATATATATATATATATATATATTTAAGTTTCCTAGGAGTTTTTTATTATAGGAATGCCCAGAGGCATTGCTATACTAATAACTGTCTTAATGGAAATTTGTTTGCGTGGAGCTGACAGATGAAATGATGAAGTGGTTTATTAAGCTTCATCTCTATCAGCCTTATATCTCCACCTTTTGCTCCATACTCCAGTGTTCACTGCCGTGCCTTCACAACCAATAGTAATAAGGTATTTCAGATCAATATCATTCTCTTAATCATAGTCAAACAAACCTTTACTTATTCCGTCACCTGACCCACATTTTACAGTGTAATGGGCCTATGTATTTTGACCCAGGTTTCTGCACTAGAGCTATATGTTCTTCAGGTATCTTCTTTCTATAATATTTTATTCCCTTTATTTCTTGGTTTGAGGCCATATCTTTCCTGCCATCAAAAAATATGCTTATAATGGGTGTCTGCTTTTCATCTTTGACCACTGATGATCTCGTCTTTTGTCTTGCTCTTCTAACTTTGTTTCTGTCTATTACTTCAGATGTATCCTGGGCTAACACAGCTCATATATCTTGTAATACAGAACTAGCAATATGTCTAGCAACTCTGTCAGACAATCTAGCTGTATCATAAGCATTTACGAGTCTAGGTAGATGTTTTGTTTTTGTTCTCTTTGGTGTTGTATGATCTATCTTTGGAAAAAATCATTTTTAGCCTATTGACTCTGGGTATGACTTATCTTCACTCGTATTGACTGATATAGTCTCATTTTCGGATGATGTGTCATTCTGATCAATGTTACTCTCTTCTTCATTTGCATAACTTGAAGAGCTTAGTAAGAATAATTCTCTTCGCTTTCTCAACCTTGTCGACGTTTTTTTTCTTGGACAAAGGCAGATGCACTTAACCAATTGCCATTTTTCTTTCATGCTTCTGATCTAGCAGGAAATTATGTTCTTCTATTGGAATTCTTCTATCTTTAGGGCAAGAACAGTTTGATGGCAGTTTATACTGGCAGGCTGCAATGTCAAAAGGTTTTTTTCCGTGCCTCACACCTGAAGGCCTCAAATTTTACTCTGAAAGCATTGGAGTCTATTCTTCCTTTCATGTGTATATGTATGTTGCGATATTTGGACGGTAAGTTTTTAACATTGCATCATTTCCTTGATTTGAATTAACTGGGATTGATGCACTTTTCCTGATCATTTTAAGTTTGCCTACAACATTGTCTCCAATTTCCGATACTGATGGATCTTTATTTGTGCTTTGTTTCAATAAGTCTTACAAACACATAATATTTCTCAACACTTTCATATGTTAACAGCTGTCGATGCCATAGTTCTTGCTCAGACCCCAAAATAGGGCACAGGACTGACTCTATGGTTGAAATTTATGATTTGCCATTCTTATATTTTCAATTCTTTAATAAAACATAAAATGCGTCATTTAGCTTTAAAATTCTAAAATATACGAAATGCGTTAAATCATCAAAATATTATATATGGTTGTAGAGGAATCATCACTTCCCCCCCGTTCTCTCGTAATGGAGTCACGAGGCGATTACCGCAAAGACATCCGGCCCCAGGCACCGTTGGGTCAAGCGCGTAACCGCAGCGCCGTACCACTCAGCGCTATGAATAACCTAAAGGTTAAAATGCAAGATCTCCCCCAGGAGAGTGAGATTCAATTTCACTCAAATAAGAAATTGGAGACGTGTTTCTTCCAAACTCGAAGGCTAACGAGGAGCCGATTTAAGACTTGGTGAGAAAAACCGTTTGGCATAAGAACCCTCCTGGGCACGCCATCAAGCCTCCCCCCTATTAGCACGCTCCCAGTAGGGTGACAATGTATAAATAAGAAACACTGAGAATAATCGTGGTAGAATACGTCAGTCTCCAGGTGACGAAGTCCTCGGATTAAAACCGAGCTACCTAGACTGGATTGGTAGGTTACTTGGCTCGCCAGACCAAGAAGTACCCTGCAAGAGAGGCAGGACTACCTACCTTAAGGAGCTAAGAAGCAGCTCATCCTCGAGCTAGTCCCTGGTTATCAAACCAAACGTCAAGTTAACTTTGTTAAGTTCAACTTACTCTTGTCAGAGAGACTCCTCATATCCTGGTGCATCTTAAACACCTTGAAGAATTAAGAAAAGAAGCAGGAAAAGGCTTCCTCTCGAGCCCGTTACTCGGTGGCAACACCGAACTCATAAGTTAACTTGGTTGAGAAACCAAGTTTAATTTGTTCTCGTCAGAGAAACCCCCCTCCTTTATACTCGCCCTTGAGGAAGACTGGAACTAAGAAGAAGCTCATCCTCGAGCTAGTTCCTGGTTACCAAACCGACCTTGAAGTTCAACTTATTGTCGCCAAAGAAACCTCCCTCCGTTATCTTCGCCCTTGAAGAAGACCCTCCCCGAGTTCAGTCCTTGCCCATGAAGAATTAAATAACGAGGGGGAAAAGCTCCTTCTCGAGCTCGTTACTCGGTGCTCACACCGCACTCTAAGTTAACTTGGTTTAAGAGCCAAGTTCGACTCACTCTCACCAGAGAGACCACGACTACCTTGGTGCCGCATAAAGCACTGTAATTTTTCTCGTCTTTGAAAAACCCCCCCTTCCCCGGAATACCGTGTGGACACGCCAGCTGCTACCCTCGCCAAAAGGACCTCGTGATCCCGCCCACCTACATTTGGCCAGGCGGCACGCGTCGTGAGAAAAGAACATTCCTGAGCTATTTAAACTCCAGTAAAGTCCGTAAGCCTAAATCTTATATAATGATGTGTGTAGCGGAATTAAACAATTTTAGAGGGTCAAACTAATTTAATTAATTCTTGTTTATTATAATATTCGGAGTATTGCTGTGGTTAACGTTTAAATTTTGTGTATTCAATTTTTAGAGTTAAAATATAAGTTTATTTTGGGAATTATTGTGCGTTTCTCTATATCCTTACTCGTTTCAAACGGCTCTTTTCTTATAATATCAATATTAGCACTCTTAGCAATCTTAGAACAAAAGGGGGGCATTCTAAAACAATGGTAATGAGACAAAAGACAAGTCACCATCGTCTACTAAGTGAAGAATGGACTTAGCCTAGACGCTAGACTGAGTTTTAACCTGACGTTGTCTAATCTCTTGTAACCATGATGTAAGTCTGAGGATCTTATTCATAGTAAACCATCTTATTTAGGAATAACTCATACATTTTTATTTTTTTAAATTGATTTCAAGTGATTAAACATTTTTGTGAATTATAATTATAAGAGAGCATTATTCATATATTAAAAGGGTCTGGGTCACCGTAAGATCTCCCATATTGTCCACACTATTAAAATAAATAATTCTGAAAACAAGTTTTACGATCCACTCTATTCTGCAGATCTACAGCAATTCTTCACTTTTAAAAACACCTTGACTAATTAATTGTAATGATATCAGAGGCCTATTCAATGTCCTTGAGCTGACCTATGAACCAAATGAGTAGGGTTTTTCAGAGAGATATACATCCCTTTACAGCATAAAAGCGGTTCTGTTGTACATTGGGAACACCATAACTTCAGTTCCAGTTGCTCAGTCTGTAATTTTAAGGATTTAATATATACTGAATCTGGTATCCTGAGTGTGATAGACATTTAATGCTGGCTATGATTTTAAAATTTTCTCTTATTACTGACATCTAAAAATTTTATTATGTTATCTCTTATAGGCAAATGTTTTTTTATAGAAAGAACAGGCCATGTCGTATTTCTAATACCCATATGCGAAGTGTGAAGGGCTCCCAACGATCCCAGAGTGAATTCAATATATGCCTGCGCGGCACAAGCTGGACAAATAAACTTGTACATATTACCACATTCATTTAGGGAAGGAATGTGCTTTATTGTTTTATAAAAATCCTTTATATATATATATATATATATATATATATATATATATATATATATATATATATATGTATATATATATATATATATTAAGGACTATAATATATTGTGTATTTGGATACTTAGCTAGGATTTCAAATTCGGTCACGGAACCATTTAACATGAATGAGGTGGTAAGGTGCATCGATGCATATATTAATTTCATGAAAACCAGCCTATTTTGTAAAGTCAGGTATTTATTCCAAGGTTTGGGATAACGATGTGATTAATAATAATTGGAATCAATTTGGTGATTTATATTCATCTTTAATACATTCAATAATGTCTTCTTTACCACACTCAGCATAGGAGAATTAATATAGGTATATTAACTCCTTAAAACCAAACTATGAATTCATATATTCTGTCCATTTCGCTTCTTGTTCTGTAAAAAACAGAACCTCCTAAACCATACTCAATATTATATTTCGAATTGTCATCAGTTAAAACATTTCGCTTAATGTTAAGGTGTTTTCTTTACTGGAGTAATTAAAACCCTTGTATATCAGCAAACTTTGTAATAATTATTTATTTAAAGTGTTCAATTATTATATACAGTGAATTAAGCATTTAACATAATATTTACAGTTATATGTGGTGGTCCCACAAAAATGGATCGTTTTGAAGAAGCAATATCTCAATAAGCATTTAACCTTGGACATGAAATAAAAAGAAATGAAAGGTGAATCCTTTATCTATACATAATTATTCAATGTAAATATCGTATTAAATTCATTTTCTGAGTCAATTATATTTTAAAAAATAATGTAAAAAACGTTGTTTTTTATTTTCGAAATTGCAACCCTTAAAAATTTCAAAGTTTTAAACCAAATTTACATTTTAAGAATGGTTCTATATGCCCACCTTTATGGTAAACCAGAGCCCGTAATTTTAACTTACATTTTAAAATTGCATTTTAAATTTTTAATTATGAAAAATTTTTGTTCTTTTTTTCCGCTTCCTAGCAGATCAATCAAAGAATAAAAAACATGTATTTTACATTATTTTATAAAGGCTAATTAACTCATTAAAAGATTTAAAACAAGTTTTACAAAGAAAAAGAATTTATAGATAAAGGATTCTTCATGTCCCTAACTGAAATGATTATTAAGATACTCGTTTTCAAAACGGTCCAATTTTGGGGGTAGTAGCCCCCCCCTTTATATATATATATATATATATATATATATATATATATATATATATATATATATATATATATATATATATATATATATATATATATGTGTATTTGTGTGTGTGTGTGTGTGTGTGAGGGGCTTAGTTGAGTGTTTGCGTCAGATTACTTTAGGCTCTCAGATTTGCAAATTTATGGATAAACGTTTTAGCAGAGGATTCAAGTGTTTTCCCCCAAAATTTTATTTTGGAGATTTCTTGTTATACGTTTTTTTTCTTTAAAAATTGATAATAGTTAGATTTGCAATGAAATATACAAAAATGATGATAAATGAACATATTTTTTTTAAAAGCCCATCTCGAACTAATAATATCACTTTTTATTAAGAGGCTCTTAAAACTTACCATTTGATAATTATGCGGCTGTATCTTTTATAACTTGTTCATACTCATGTACATTTAGTGCTCTTTTTAAAACGCCAATATATTTGTAAACCATTTCATTAATAAAATGAGAGATTCCGATTCTAAACATATTATTCTGTTTAATTATGAAAAATGACAGATCAATTTCTCTTCTAGAAATTTCAAATTCTCAATATAGGAATTTTTAAAAAAATGATAGCAGTAATTTTACTTTCGAATTTAAGGAATTTTTCCGAAAATATCTCAAAAATTTCCCTTTCACTTTGATGTGAAACGTCCCCCCAAATAGGACTATGTTGTGAGTTCATGCTAAAACACATTTTCTCATAAGAAACGAGTGTTTAATCTCATGTATTATGGAAATTATACATTTTCCTATGTTGTTCCTTCTCTTAAATATCGACGTTCTTTTAAAAACATTCACTATCACCATTTGTCTGCTTCAATCAACTTGCGCAGTGGTGGAAATTAAAAGATGCACAAGATATTTGAGGATAGCTACATTGAATGGAGGTTCTAAAGGGATACCACGAATTCATGCAGCCACTAACCGTTATCAATTATATCTTATATTATGCGAAAGACCTAGAGAAAGTCACTGCAACAGACCTTCAATTGACTTCTCGAATCCATACAACGAGCGTGCTCCAGAACATGGCCTTTGTACCTCAGGCTAGGCTTAAAAGGAGCATCCCTTTGATTCTTTCAACTTTTATCAAGAGACTGGACATATGTATCTCAAATTCATTTTATACGCTTTGGGTGTCACAATTTCCCTGAGAATAATTCAAGGCTGATTTTCACTCTCAAGACGCTTCCTTCTTTTACCTTTTCTCTTTTCACATCACAGTAAGACATCAATTAACCCCTTATAATAGAAAACAGATGTTTATCTTCAATTTATATGAATTATTTTCTGCTTACATTGAAAGAGTAGTGTAACTGCCTATAATCAGTAACAAACCTCAGACAACAGAACGCTATAAGTGGGAAAAGTTAAAAGACAACTTTGCTTCTTTATTTTTATCGCTCTTGTTTTCACTTAGAACAAAGATTTTAATCCTCACAATCCAAAGAAAAAACTTAAAATTCGTCGTCACGAATGTGTGTGTGATGGGGAGGGGAATTGCAACCGATTTGCACCAATCGACAATTATTTCAGTAGAGATTGATTGTTCAACTTTAGATTCCAGCGAGTCACTAGAATAAATGGCACCGGTGCAAATTCTACCCAATTGTTCGGCCCATCTGGCGATTAACTGTACAAAAAGTGGCTTAACTTTGCTCAACCCTGGAAGCGTTGTTTCCAATGGCTTTGATGAAGATTGAAAATGATTATTTCGGTGCGATTCAAATCATCAGCTTCCCCAATATTTTTACCTATGGATATCCTGGAAATTGGAGGCTCGTTCATAATTTTATCATGAGAGAGAAACTACAAATTATTAATTATTTGATTAAGCGTATTTTATTTGTTACCAAAAATAAAAATATCTAGCCGTTAGAATTGAATTATCCAAATAATAGTTATTCCTAATTAGATAAACCAGGAAAAAAGATAAAGGACAAGTGAAAATGCAGACAAAAACTTAAGGGGAATATTAATGAAAATATATGCTTTTAGTTTTATGTGATTTCAAAGAATCGATAGCAAATAAAGAGATAAATTATTGTTTTTCTCCAATGTTGATAAAATTTAATCTTCTGAGATTTTTTTTAATATTCTAAAACTTATGCGAGTAAAAGTCTGCTTAATTGTAGCTTTGGCATCTAATGTTATGTCATTTGCAAAATCGTCCATATTATGCAATGTTATTTACTACTTTCAGATTCATAGTAGTACTTATTATGGGGCAATACATGACAGTTTCTAAAAACCTCTTAGATCCAATGTTTAATGTTTCCAGCAGCAAGCATGATTCTGCTCCATTGATATCAACCAGGGTGATCTTAGCTGTGAGTCTCTGTAAGAGAAGCCTTCTTGTACTGATGCTGTCTGACTTCTCTTTAAAATGCATTGGGCAACTAAGCAGCAATGACATGCTTTATTTCACTCATTCTACTGCTGTACAGGGCAAATGACACGACTGTCTGCGTCAGCTAGCATTTGTGGTTTTCCATCTTATTAAGGAGATACCATAGTCATTTTTTCATCTCTTTAGTAGGTTAGATTATCATATATGAAATGAAAGCTCATTAAAAGCCCTTTGATTTCAGCAAAATAATAATAACCTACAGAGTAGTTTTTAAGATACGGAGGGTTCGTTCAGCCCCCTCCCCCCGCAACTTGAAACCTGATATCAGATAAATGGCTATAGAATTACTAAAATTTAAGCATTTGAACTCAATTCACGAGTAAACGATGCACATATGATTTAGTTATTATTTTAAATGTTTTCTTTTGTTCCATTAAAATTTGTGTTAATGATTGACTAATACATATATTTTTCGGAGAAGGTCAACTACAGGTTTTGTTCTCAGTTGGACAAGGGGGTGTTAGTTAAATAGTAGTGGTGTTCTGAATGCTCTAGAATTAAGTCCAATCTATATTCAAATGATGCTAAAATATATACCAGTTCTCAGGTGCCGTTCTTTTGGCCAAATACTTGTATTTAAAATCGCATGGGATAGTTTGGCGTTTTGTTCACAAACATCTTTAAAAATCTAACGGGGAATTTCCACGAATGTATACAATTTTGCATTATCATAATTTTCACTATGTTCTATTAATGTTGCTAAAACAAAATATATAATATAAAAAGTCCATCAAATTTGAAATGAAATGATATAAAATTCCATGGTGTAGTTTTGTTTTTTTTCTCACAAATTAACTTTAGATATCTAAGAAAAAGATTTTCACGAATGTATATAAGTTTGCATTATCTCTATTTTCGATATGTTCTACTTTGATATCATCATTATAGGTGTGTATAAGAGGGCAATGAAAATGTTAAGTCTGTCCAGCTTTGATAAAGTGTCGTCGTGTAACTAAAGTTTATTTGCAAACATCAGCATTTTCATGTACTACAGGAATCTGGCCATCCATCTGACCTAATGAATGGTGCCTGGTCGACTCGGGTTGAACATTTGACTTTTCAGGACTTTATAAAGGGGGATAAACCTTATCCGCCTTAAAAATATAACTTTTATAATATATACTTTTACTAAGATAAAAAAGTACGACATGATTTTTTATCATATAAATTATTAGAATTTTTAAAACTTAAAATCATTTCAACTTTAGCTTGAAACAATGGGTCATTTAAATTTCTTTTGCCCTGCGACAACCTAAAACATATGTAATCTTTTGATAGGAGTCATCTCTACTACGAAATTTTCGAAAAGAAATCAACCGACTAAAAACTGTTTATTTTATAGGATATAAGGATTGTATATAATATTAATAGAGAAAAACCAGAAAAGAACTCAAGCTAGAGAGAGATTAATATGACTAGAAAATTGCGCGCAAGCATCTTGAACAACACGATATTTTTCAAATTTTCAACTCTAAATTTGCAGCCCAAATAAATAGCGTCAAATTAAAATGATATTTATTTTTACTACATCATAGAGATTCTTGGCATCTAAATAATCTCTCAGTAAAAAGAAAGAGACACGTTTTATTATCATCACTACTGTCTCTCTCCGTCATTCATTCATCGTGGCGATGTTTAATTTTTTTTGTGGCAGTTTTAAATTTATTTTTGATAAGTTGGAAAGGAATTTTACTTTATATAATATAAATTTGGTGTTTTTCCATGGAACACATGAACAAATGTATTGTGCACTATCTATCATCAGGTAAAATATAATGATAAAAATATATTTGTTATGGACTTACATCAGCAATTTTGTTGCAAATCAACTGCCTCAAACCTTCATAATGTGTTATTAAATTCTCAAATTAAGTACAGTTCCAATATTCATTTTTTTGTTTTTGTTGTTCTCATATAATGATACTCTTCAAACAAGCTATGGTTAATTAATTATTATATAAAAATTGGTGATCCCAAGAAAATTAAAATGATGGAGGGTTAAACTATTTTAAGTAGTTCAATAACATGACTAAAACTAGCTTTACACCAACCTATTAAACATGACTTGATGAATGATTATTTTTCAAGAACATTCGATTTGTTTTCTGTCAGATATTATTAAGTTAACTCATAAGTAATGAGGCATTTTTTTCATACTTATCATTATTTTATGGGTAGATATCATAAACTTTATAAGGTTATTTATATATTTATTAATTTAATAAGTGATATAATTTCCCCTAGTTTCTATTACTAGTCCCATCATTCATATAACATTTCAAAGCCATGTTTGTAAAAATCTTTGATTTAAAAACCTTTTAACAATAGTTCGACTTCTGTTCTGGATATCTTCATTCTCTTAAGGTTATTCCCTAAACTCAAATAAATGATATTAATTTGAGATGTATCTTTATACATATTAGATTATTATTCTTTTAGGAGTTTATCGAATCACCTAATCACAGTGGAGATAACGACCACAGAATTTTAACTAACAATTTAAGAACTGTTTTTAAATCAAAGAAGAAGATAACTCATCTTCAAAGGATTAATGCTTGCCTTTTTTTCCAACTGTTGCATATATATAGTCCATTTGATCAGACTGAACATCCATGGTAATAGTCTGCTTTTGGGTATAAGATTCAAAAGGGTAATATGCCATCCATATCCCTCCAAACGCATAAAAGACCCTTCCTTTAATAATGCCCCTGCTTTAGGTTGAAATAGTGAATTTCATCATCACTGTGTAGAATATTTTTTAATCGATGTTAAACGATTTTTACAAACCGGTTACTGAAATTTTAGTAGAAAGATGTAGACTAATGATGGAAATTAGGCTACTTAGTAAATTGAAAAATAAATAGTTATTTAAATATAAATAATTTCGAACAGCTGCTTGATTTCTAAGTATAAAATAATAATTAACTTAAAGAAGTGCTAGATTACTTGTGAGATGAAAAAATAAAATTTTACTAATTGACCATCTTGGAAATGCAATAAAGGATTCCCCATAGCACAAAAGCATTACAGTCTTTATTTATCCAAATTTACGTTAGAAATTAAAAGAAACAAAACTTTGAGCCATTTATGTTCACTCCTATTTACTTTGATTTAATTTAAGGGAAAAGGATGTGAAAATATGATATAATAAAAAGTGAATTTCTAATTGGGAAAATTATAATTTGATGTCAAACATTTTCTAGTGGTTCCTTATGTTTTAATGTATTTCTTTTCTGTCTTGTAGTCTCGTTCCATTATTAGTTTTGAGATCACTCCAAATCACGTTGCTTCTTCGGGTGCTTGTCCTGTGTGGTTCCTTAGCGCGGATAGGGAACGCGTCTACTTGAAACCTCTACTCATCTGACCAAGGC
This sequence comes from Ceratothoa steindachneri, assembly GCA_963969495.1. Classification (NCBI taxonomy): domain Eukaryota; kingdom Metazoa; phylum Arthropoda; class Malacostraca; order Isopoda; family Cymothoidae; genus Ceratothoa; species Ceratothoa steindachneri. The sequence continues at coordinate 196,653,662 of OZ018317.1, forward strand.
AACTCAACTTTTCATTGAAGAGCGCCATCGCATATCACATATAAAGATGTCTTTTCACACATAATTGCACCAAAACTAAGGACATGTATGACAGGAGGAGGTTAAAGGTAGGAAGCAATCCGGTTTATGGGCGAAGATGAGAAAACCCTGAAGAGTAAAGACGTCACCAGTTTGAAAGGTTAAAATGAGGCGGATATTTTGGAGAGATCCCTCAAACCACACGAGTGAGGTGAAGGGTGGCGTTAATCTCGTATCTGACTCTAAAAGATACTCAAATAATATACCTGATTGGCTAGGCTTACTGAAGGCTTGTGATTGAGAAATGACTGAGAGGAGTCACGTAAAATGTGTTTAATTCCAACAAACAAAAACAAGCAAGAGAAAAATGAGGCTCGCGTTTACACGATTGGTCAGGAAAAATTCCACTACTGGTCAGAAAAGCGAGTGTTACCAAGAAAAGTCTTAGGCGGATTAAAACGGGGACTTTGGTACGCTAAACGAACTGAAATTAGTTCTTACCTTCGATCTTCTATCTGACTTAAAACTCTACTAAAGAGTAAAAATCTCTTTCTCTTGATTTTTCCATTTTTCTTCTATGTAGAATATAGGAGGGGTAGGTCTCTTTTCGTCAAATGGCCACCAATGCATTTCGCTCCGACCATTGGGCAAGGATTTCTTCGGGTGACGCAAAAGAGTTTATATCACTATCTATTTCCACTACTTTGATAAATTTTTGTCATAGCTGTGAAGCCGCCACGTTTGGATTCCTGACCAGTTTACAAACAAATATATATCTATATATATATATATATATATAAATTTATATACATCCGCAAGGAAATTTGTTCCAATTCTTCCTATTCCTGCGAAGCACTTTGCTGGTGCAATTTTAGTTACAAGGCTATGCCTCCGCACATGTTTTATCCAGTAGCTTAAATATTTCCGTTCTTTACTTCCACAACAGGATTTCTTACTGCAACGTTTTACTTTGATATGGGTGCCATAAAGAAATCTGTAGGCTAATTTATTTCGAAAAGGATTTTGCATTTTTTTAGGATCTCTTCATTTCCTATTGTTTTCCTAAATAAACTTCAAACGTCCGGAAATGAAATAAAATTTATAAGAACTCGGCATAGAATTCAACCGCTGGCAATCCGATGATCGCAACATCTGGCAACCTAGGGCCGTTCGAGGCCTTACTAATCTGAAACTCAAAAGAAAGGCAAATTATTGTTATTACCAGAAATCTCATCGCTCTACGACAACTAGCACCTGTAAGAGCACGCTATATCTTAAAGTAAATTAGGCAGATAAAGTTAAGTGAGTTGTCTACTATAACGATTTTCATCGGTCTTTAACTGCCTCCTGTAGACTTGTTCTATTAAAACCATCATTGGTATACACTAGATTTATATATATATATATATATATATATATATATATATATATATATATATGTTTAAATAGCGAACTACTCAAGTGAGTACAAATTTGATTTTTATCATTATGTGTACATCTGGTGTGTATTTTTAGAATTTCTTTAATTTCCGCCACTCACCATAAGGAGGCCCTTTTGTGGCTTTATTTGACAGTGTATTTTTATTTTCGTAAGGGTACTTCTAAATGTTTTGTTGAAGACAATTGAAAAAAGTAAAGTGGGTGACAATTTACTTATGTCATTCTTCATTGCTCATCCTAAAGAGAAGAGAAAAGGAAATTGTTTTTTATAAAGAGAGAAGAATTATCGAAAATGTTCGCTTGTTTGCACTTTTCAACCTTTTCTCCGGCGGCCGCCTTTTGAACAGCAATTATCGATCTGCCCTCACTTGGAGGAGCCGGTTTTTGGTCCCTTTTATGCCAGGTCCCAATGTGAGCTTTTCACCCGCGATCCCATTTGATTACCATGATCTTTTCAATTAAATTCGCCGTTCTCTTCTCGTTCCTCGCTCTTTCTGTTCTCCTTTCTCATTTTCTCTGTTCTATTCCTTTGATATTGCTTTAATTCTCCTTTGTTTGTTCAACTGATCACTGAGGCTTCGTGATAGTGCTCAATAAGGAGAGCGAGGAATTAAGGAGTTGTGAAAGTGAGTTAAAATGAAGATGGCGGCGAAAATAAAGAGCCAATTTGGCGCAAATAAATGATGGCTCGTTTTGTGATTAACAGGCAAAAAAGAGGAACGAGGTACCCTAGATTGAAGTGACATTGATGCGTGCTAACACAACCAAGTGATCATTAAAGGGAAAATTAAGATATTCATAATTTTTCCCTCTCCAGTAATTTTATTCATTAAATAACGTTCAGCCTGCATTTTTCCCCATATTTAATGCCTTCACGAGGATTCGACGCCTTCTTTCGTCTCATTTATTACAATTCATTTATCTTCGAAACTTCCGTAATCCGGGAAGTGAACCTCACGATCAATCTCAGGATTCAGACCCTCGTGGAAGTGGTATAACTATTGGTGTTCTGTGTTCATAAATGTGTAGGAATCACGCAGCCTTGCCTAGAAGAGCTGCTTCCTCCTTGGTTGGTTTGTCACTGTGTTGTATTTATGCACTGCAAGACTTTCGATGGAGAGTTGGTTGGGTAGTCGGCAACATCCATGGAAGTTATTACTTCCTCATTCTTATATCTTTTTCTGGCCGCATTCTAGGAAATGACTGGGAAAGGTCAGTACTGTCTTCAATTTAATGACCGGCTGATCGTTTTGCATGTTTTTCACTTTTGTAGAGGTGGCCAAGTGTGTTACAGCCCTCAAAGGGCAAAGAATGCCAAAAGTTTTTTTAGAACTATAAAATGAGTTATGAATCAATATTTTTAAAATATTGGTCGTTTAACAAACTTATTATTTATACTTATAGTTTTCTTTCCTTTTATTGGACATCGTATAAAAATGTTATGAAGAAAATAATGTTTTAAAGATACGATGCGTCTACACTGCGTTTTAATTTAGTTTCATATCATTTTTATTGGATAACTGTTTCAGGTTTATTGCAGACTATTATTTATGATATCATTGAGACGAGACGAGATAAGGTCCTCAAACCTTCAGAAAGTAGTTTGTTCAGTGGAGGAGCGAAGTAATATCACTATGTGAATTTTGAGGGGTTTCGATTCCTCAAAACATATGATTTTGCGCAAAATAAATTTCCATGGGGTCACGTGTTTCTGTCAGTTGACGAAGGAAAAATGGTCACTATCGAAAATCACTTTCAACTGCTTTTTATCGACCGCTCATTCACATCACCGTTGATTTTACTACATGGAGGACCTCCTTTTTTAATTGATGTTTCAGAAATAGCTACTTCAACTTTCACCGCTTGAACTGCGATATAACCTGATTCGGCCTTATTTCTCCAATGCACTTTACCTCTCAATTCATCACAATAACTATAAGATGTTCTATAAAAAGCGCCGAATTTGAAAGTTGAATAATTAAAAGAAATTTTTATAAACATGGTTATATTGTGTTGAACACAATATCGACCATATGTCTACCTGCATACATATATGTCCTTCTTTAAATTTCCGATAACTCACTCACAGACGTGTGGCTCGATACCTCCAAGAAGAAATCATAATGGGTAAGATCGCAAAACTTTGGTAGCCATTTCTAGTCTCTATGCAAGGATATTTCTCATTGCGGAATGTTTTCGTGGAATAATGCAAGCATTTGTCGCTGTGTGGCGGGTCGCTCCATCTTACTAAAGCCAGAGGTTGTCAATCTCCGTATCTTCCAATTTCGGAAATAACTGAGTGGATATCTTGTATCGGTAACGTTCTTCGTTAATTGTAACTGCATTCATCTCATCATCTTAAAAGAAGTACAGTCCAAGCACTCCACCTGTCCAAAAACCAGACAACATAATCGCTTTCAGTGGATGCATTTCACGCTCTTGCATTATTCAAGGATTTTTACTTCCCCAAAGTCGGCAGTTCTTTTTATTGATAAATTCAATCAATTGGAAGTCGAACCACGTCACTAAAGATGAGTTTCGGATGCAAGTCTCTTGACAACCCAGTCAGCAAATTGCTTTTGCCTTCTGGGGTCAGTTGGCTGAAGATGCTGCGTAAGTTGAATTTTGTACGGATGGATATGGAGATCTTTATACAGAATTCAATGTAATGAAGTGTTTTGGAAGTTTCACTGCTTCGAATGTCGGCAAATTGATTTTCCCAGACTCAGAGTAACACTGCCTTGTACAGTTGTAGTTTGTTGCTCAGTTCGACAAAGAACGATACCGTCTAGCAAAATTGGCCGTTGCAACTGAACCATTTGTTTTAAACTTGTTCTTTAGACTGCAAACTGTAGACTCGTCGGGTGCTTCATTTTTCCCCAAATTGCTACAAAGTGTTTGCATGTTTGCGTCGCACTTTCTCAATTATGGTAAAATGTACTCACGATGAGAACGCATTGCTTAGCTGTAAACTACTCCATGAGGCACCACACAAACAAGTATTCTTAAAACTAAACAAAAACTATTGATTGTAGTGAAGAGAAAGAGGAAACATGATAAAAGCATGCCGTCACACTTCAAAATATAAAAGAGTCGATCAATTCCAATTTTGCGCCCTTTATGGAACTCCCTTTTTAATGGTAAAGAAAGAAAAAATTCAAATAATAGGAAATACATAATTCATATTGTTTGCGTTGTTTGTCCTCTTGCCTTCTATTGCTCAGTTTTTCAGGAGACAATGGTAAGTGTTGAGATAGCAACTGTATTTCCCCTCCTCTGCTAGTACGAGCCAAGATGCTGTAATACCTTAATGCTTAAGTTGTCTTCGCCATTTTATTGTAATCTAATAAGCGTCCATTTGCTTAACTTTCAATAATAAACGAACTGATACAATTCTCCTGTTGGAATATATGTATATAAGAAAGGTAAGTTTTTTGTAGAGGAAAATCTTTTCTAAATAATATATTATCCTGGGATATTTTTTTTTTCTTTCATATAAAAGAAAGCGCATTACTTGCCCCTGAACAATGGGTTTGAAATTAAAAGATGCCCTGGATAGTATAAGGGAATGTTATTCAGAGCCGCTATTCCAACATTTTTGTGTCAAGAAAATTTTCCTCGGAATCCCAGTTTAATCAATTTTTATGCAAATATCTGCTGTGGAAGAATGAGAGAGAGAAGGAATTCCCTCCCCCCCTCCTTCTAACATCCCTAGTTCTCCGGTGACCGTTCTAAATTCGTCTGCTCTATATACTGCAAAAATTAGAACAATGGAAAGACCATTGAGTGGGTATCGCGACTTCGCGCTATAGAAACTTATCGCGACCCAAGGCAATTAAGGAAATCTGCTGGCGATGAATCTCTTTCCCCGTCTAGATAATTTCGGGGTATATATTCGTCAATTCAGAATTCACATGCAGATTGTGTTTTAAGCCGCCGTTTAGTACGTTAGGTGTATCATCTTCGTTAGTGGAGAGGAAATCGACTACATTCGCGCCCAGAGAACAATTGAGTGATTGTCGAAAAGCAAAGGAAGAGCTATTCGTCACTCAGTGTTGTTCGTGGAAATAGATAGATCCGCTTCAACCCTTCTCACCACGTCTTTGGATTTTAAGGATTGAAAAAGCCATCTCCGAACACCATCCGTCTGCCTCTTAAGGATAAGTCCGTCCCCACCCAACTTCATTTCCCGAAGTTAAATTGAGCGTCCTCCCGTGAGACGCCCACAAGTTCAAAGTCGAGCTTACCTACCTGGTCCTACTCGCCGCACATCGAGGTAAAAGGGATTTAATCCCTGCTTCGTCACGCTCCTCTTACCTTTACCGCGTCGAACCTTAAAGATCCCCTTTGTTCTAGAACTTGCATAATTGTAAAATCATTAATAATTTAATTATTCTTTGGTTCAAACTTAATTGATATTGTTAATCATCTTAGCAGTAAACCGTCAATATTTATTTGCATTGCCATTTAACTTTTCCTATATGTAATCTTTTGTCCTATTAAAGTAAATTTTGTAGCCGTGTTTGGGTATTCGTTGGCCTAGCAACTGTGTATGTAAATGACTCTTAGAAGCATCCCAAGTGGAGCATAAATTTCGATCCGCCAGTAGGCCTGTGTGTGTATAAAGGCGTATACCGGTCATGCCACGACATCTGAATGAAATGGAGTCAATTATTCACATCTTATAATGTTCGAGTTTTAAAAAAAAATCAAAATATATATTAGATTTCCAACTCTATCATGGATTTTAAATTTATCATTCATAATAATATCATTAGTTATGTTTATCAATAGGCGACCACCTAGACAAGTACTTGGAAAAAGTTAAAATGAAATTCATTGTTTATATTTAAACAAGAAATCTGGAAAAAAGGGAAAAGGAAGGAGTGAAAAGGAGAATAAAAATCTGGAACTGTAAATAATAAAACAATTTAGACCAAGGAGTTTAGAGGAAAGAGATTTACAAGCAATTAGAACCTGGATTTAGTGATCCATCCTAGAAAGTGGTAATTTTGTTGTAGAAGTAATAAGAAACATAACTGACTTCAGTGCTATGCCGACCCATTAGCTGTTTATGGGAAGCAGGAACAGCATTAAGCTAACAACCTTCAAAGCACCTATAATATAAAAGGCTGGCTTTGTCTCTCTGTATCTGTCTGTCTCTTCCCCCCTTTCTCTTTGTTTTCCTTCTCTCACTCACTTTTTCTTTCTATCTTCTTTTGTTGCTGTGCCTACCATTCTCGCCACAACAGTGAGTTTGAGTGTATCTGCTTTTGCTCACGCAAGAGTTGCTTGCATTGCCTTCGCGATTCGAGATCAAGAATGAATTATTATAAAAAGTTTTTATCTTCGAGTCTCCAATCTATGAATCCAAAACCCTGCCTTCGTATGTGTTAATCTAGTTACCGCAAATATTACACAAATTTATCGTCTATTAAATAACTAACCATAACATTTGTTGGATAACTTCGCCCAAAATAGAGCAACGTATTTACTTGCCATAAATTTACCCTTTTCTCAAATCTATTTAGACACACCAATCTGATCAGGGCGTGAGGGAAGATTCATATACTTTTGCTTGTTTGTTGTGAAAGGCTTTCATAAGGATTTTGTTTTCATATACCTAAGCATGTGGGTTTCTAGTGTGTCGTGTCTTCCGCAGTATTTAAATTCCTCAAGTTTTGCATTTGCCTTTTCATCATCATTACATTTACCTTGTTACTATTCACCCTAGTTTATGTACTCTCGCTAATTTTCTCAAATATTTAAAATTATTGGCCTAATGCCAGGTTAAAAACCCTTAGTTTGATTTCGACACTGATTTGCTTAGCTTTTTATTTTCTTCCTTTATACCATATACATGTTTGATCTTCACTGTTGTGTATATGCACAAGAAATCGCTTGAATTTCCGTCTTCTTTTTAAGAATATAGTGACCTAGCCAGTATTGCCCTAACATTTGTACCCAATTGGATAAAATATTCCCCAAAGCTCGCTTCGATTCGGTTTACCGGCTTTTTATACAATACATAAAAAAAAATTCGGCACATTAAGAATCGGTATTCCATCTCGATAAGAAATACCAATAAATAGCTTGGAATTACCCTATCTTTCTTTTTCTGAATCAATATCAATATTTTATGGAAATATCCGCCCAGCTGTTAGCAAACGCAAATATCAATTTTATTTCCTCTATATTAAGCAACTTCGGAAGGGAAAATTGTTAATGGAAAAGTCCCTTTCAGCTCGAATAATTTTCCATAAATGAGCACATATCTTTAACGAGATTCATACATTTCTCATACATTTCATAATTTGCCCAACATTGTATTTATGTACTTACATATATTATTAGTGGAATTATGAGTAATTTTTATTTTCTGCTATTTATATAGTAAGCCTTTATTATCCCTGGAAATGAAATTTTTCGATATTGATCTTTCTCTACCTTATCAGATATATTGTTCGGCAAATTTTGGGGGGCTTCTGTTGAATTAATGCTGCAATATACTGTAGATTAAATTACCTAGATTCTCTACAGCAGTTATTTTCAACATTTTTGCAATCAATTTGGTGACATTCTGTTCTTATCATCTGTAGAATTCAAGGGTAAAATCAAAATCAGGTCTTAATAATAATATACATATATACACATAAATCTGAAAAATGGTTTCCGTTCTTTTAAACATATATTTAGATAAAAACTATTGTCAAAAATATGTGCAACAATGGATGTTTAGATAGAACAAACAAAATACACCCCAAATGATAGGGCACATTTAAACATACTCATGATATATATAAGTTATTAGGGTAATGCCTCTTTCTTCTTAGAATTCTTTGTTTCAAGATATTGAGCTTTTATCGTTCAATTCCATATTTAACGTTGTGTTTGAGACTCTCCTTCTCTCAAGCTATGTGCACGGAGACATGGAAGAATTGTTTATTTAGCCACAGTTTTATGATAAAATAAATTTATTTCATTTATCTCCATTATTATCACTAGATATTTTTTTACATTTTCAGAGTTTTATATTGTAATTAACGTTTGAGATGCCTGGAAAGTGAAATTGCAAGGAAAGCTTAATTTCAAAGAGAAGGCTTTTTGGTCATTCAGATGATGGCCTGTACCCCCCAAAAATAGTTGTGGACATTGGATTCCCATTTCTTTCCTTAACAGAATTCGAGTTGAATTAAAATGGTAAAATATTATCGGAATCAAGACCTGGCAGAGCATTATTTTTACTGTCGAATCGATTTTTGCTCAGGTGTCTGACGTTGGACGGGAATGGGTTTTTAGAATAACGCTTTAGATGTTTGCAATTCAAAGGTTAAAACTACAAGTGAAACATTATAACTTTTTTGATATTATTTGGGAAATATTGAATAATGATGAAAGGGTGAGAGTTGGTTGATGGGCTTGGAACTTTAGTCAGTTAAAAATAGAAAATAATTCTTCATGGAGAATGTGGCCCTCTTTTATGGTGTACAAAAAGTAAAAGAATCGGAGCCATCAAATGAGTTCTTTAGCCGAGGCAATCTCCAGACTTGATCTCAATAGAAGACGTGCAGGGAATACGCGACAAGTCTTTTTGGAAAATTTTCCTAGAACTAAAAAATGATCAGAATTTCTAAAGGTCATAGCCAAACATTGGCAAAAATTCCCCAAACTGTAATCTCTGAACTTATTTATTTCATAGATTTTCAGCTATAAAAGCATCTTAAGGGAAGTCCACGCAGACTTAAAAGCGAATTGGGATTGTTAAAAATGTATTTCATTCTTTAAATTTACAAATACAAGTGTTTCAGTTATTACTTTTTTTCTATTTAAGTTTTTTATCCATGTAGGCATGTAGCATAAAATTACGATTCCTAAATTTATCGTGCGGAATTTAATCTGCTGCGAACCTTATTTAAAAAAAACCTCGCAGTAACTCAAAAAGATATATTTATAAAGCACAATGTTAATGTGTTCATCTGGTGGTAATATTCCATATCGGAATAAACGAGGGTTACTACTCTCTTTCGCCACAACCAAGCTCTCTCTAGAACGTAAAAAATGAGAAGATAAACAGATAAAGTGTACTGAAGCTAGAATATTACCGTCATACTACAATCATCAATCTCCTTTTGATTGATTTCTGCCGGTGTCATTAGTCGTATAGCACACTCTCCATATCAGAGTTCCACCATTTCAAACCTATCTCAGGATAAGATATTTTGTAATATTATCGATTTATTTATGCCTTATCCGTAGTGAGTTCCCGCTCCCGTTAGTATCAGCCGATGCATCAAAGTAAGAATTCTCTTTCAATCGCGAATTCATTTGAATCACAATGATGCCCTCAAATACTAAATCACTGTTTTTATTCTAGTCTATAGCAGCCCCTGCCACTCGCATTTAATCCAATACTAGACATTACTCTCATAGACCAGTTTGTATATACTGTATTGCCGGAATCTCTTAAGTGCAAATTATTTCATGATCCAATTAACTCCTCGAGGCTTGAGAACACGATCTGTCCTTTATTTTGCCCTTACAGGAGGCTGACATATTTAGTGACTAGATCTCCTTACAAGAGGTACAACCTGCATTATGTCCGTTTCCGCTGGAAGTCCTATTTACCTGAGTACCTCATTACCATTACGGTTCGATCAGCCAATCTCCGGCCGCTCTCAGCGTTTGTCAAAGTTATGCTTCTCACACGTTCTCATTATGATCTTGTCGTGGTAAACTACTCTATACCATACACTACTCCTATATTATGCAGCGGGTGACTTAATCACATACTGCAATGCAAACAGTTGAATGACTGTTCGCAAGGATTAACAACTGACTAGGAGGTCAAACTTGAACCGTTGGGTTTTAAATCCTTAACAATCAGGAAAAGTGCATAATTGGTTCGCGAGGTTTACTTGAATAAGCCGAGAGTATCGTTTAAGGAGATGGGGGGATTTGGAAAAAAGAGTCATCTTAATCCGGAGGCGAAGGCGATTCATCATTTAGCAGCAAAAGGCCAGACAGAGCCGCCCTTTCTCACCTCGTCACCGGAAGGGAGGGGGGCTGTGACGAGTTCGCAGGATCGGGGTATTTCCACAATGCACTCAGGAGTTGATAATTCGTGAATGTTCGAACAGGAAGTTACGTGCCTCATGGCCAGATACACTCGCACATGGTCTCCAATAAATTATAGGGGGGGGGGAGATCACAGGTTGTTCTTTTACACCCGTCCCTTCCATATGATAGAACTTTTCTAAGACAGAGGGAAGAACAATGGACATTGCAAATTTGGATAGGAGGAATTAATATTAAAACGTCAGCCTAATAAAAAAATGGGGGACCTGAACTGTATTCGAGAGGCTTACGAAAAGGCTATGGTATTGATCTAAGCAAAAAGTAATGTAAATGGTTCGACAAAAAAAATTGCATTTAAATTAAGTAACAAAATTAAAACTTTGTCTAAAAGGATAGTGGAACAACAACACACAAAAAAAACGAACACTATTTTAAATACGTATCTACAAGGACCATAGATATATGGTTAGCTTACGGATTGACAAGCGACCTATAATTTAGTGGATTAGCTAGTATTGTCGGCTAATGAATTCCGGGAAAGATTATCAGCTATTCAATTTTCGGTACCACGTATATACTAAACTTACTAAACTTTAAACGGATATTGTTGGAGTATCAAAAGCTATCGCATTATACATCCGTTCTGCCTCTCAGTATTTCGCTGGTACTACAAAGGGCGATGGTCAGTCTGGACAATAAACTCTTTCCCTATTAAATACATGCTAAATTTGATAATACTCCATAATATAGCTAATGCTTCCAGTTCTATTACCGAGTAATTACGTTCACGGAGCAGTAGCTTTCGGCTCGCGATACCACTAGGTGGCTTTCACCCTCGTCACTGTAATAGAGCAGCACGCATTCAATTCCTTCGTCCCTCTCATCCGTCCAGGTGCCGAAAGGTTTGGAGGGATTAGGGAGCCTCAGAATGGGGGCGGACGCCAGCCTATCCTTGAGCTTCTGGAATCTGACAGTAGCTTCGGGATTCCATGAAAGGGGATCTGTTGATCTCTTCTGAAGGAGGGCACTTAAAGGGGCGGAAATAGACACGAAGTAGGGATGAATCTATGGGAAAAGGAGGTTGATCCCATGAATGACCTCAGCTGTTTCTTCGTGCAGGGAAGGGGCATCTCGACAATAGGTCTGACCTTTTCGTCCTGGGGGCCAATCTGCTTTTTCGAGCGAACAGGCTCTTGACTGGTAGGGACGATGTTATGCTCAAATTGATTAGGGCAACCGAGGGCTTCGGAGATAACATCTTCAAATCCATTTTACAACTGCTGCAGCTGACTATTTTGAAGATGCGCTAGCTAGGAAAGACATCCAGTACAGGAGATGATGATTCCAGGGGCCCAGGTAAAGATTGGATAGGGGAATCACCATTTTTTTCAATGCATACTATTTGCACAGCCTGTGGGGAGGCGAATCCTATGGTCCTATGGAAAATTTCACGAAACGCAAACAGTGCCACGGGTAAAATGCGGTGCCATTTTCGCGGTTGATCTATATACAATTTTTTGAGGATTGCTTTCAATGTGCTATTTAGCATTTCGCAAACTACGTTTGCAGTTGGGTGGTGTGGGGTGGTAAACAGAGGTTTTATCATGAGGATCTTTCCGACATACTCTATGAGCTTGGAGGTAAATTGTCTTCCTCGATTCAACAATACCTCTTTAGAAATACCTACCCGAGAAAAAATGGAAATCAGGGCTTCGGCGCACGAAACGCTATCAATGCGCTTAAGGGCAACTGCCTCAAGAAATCGGGTAGCGAAGTCTACCAAAGTGTGGACTTAACTGTGTCCTTCACTAGATGGGGGATGAATAAGGCCAATAAGATCAATAGCCACGCGAGAAAAAGGTTTCGAGATTCTCGGGCTTTTCTGAAGGGCGGCTGGTTTGACGTGCCCTTTTGCTGATATTCTTTGGCAGGCATCGCATGATTTTCAGTACTCTGCAATTTCTCTGGCCGCACCCGGCCAATAGAAATACTTAAAAATCCTCTGCTCGCTTATTTTATGACTAAAATGACGGAAAAATAAACAGTTGTGATAAATCTGGACGACTTGAGGGACGTGAGAGTAAAGAACACACAAGGTGTGTGTTTCAGGTTCGGTTCTGTCGCAATATATACGATGTAACAGCTCATCCTTGGCAAGGGATGAGATGCTTTTTCCACCACGGGAAGACTCTTGCTCATGAGTCCTGTCTATCTCCAAAAGGGGGAGGAGAGATTCCCATCCATTCTGGGCGCGGGCAAAATGCTCGTTCCGGAGGTTCTCCCTCTCCGGATTGACGGGGTTTTCTAAAGGAATAGATTCCAGGGAAGCCTTGGCGGCCTAGGCACGGGTTACTACGGGTTGTGCTACCCGGTTACTCTTAACCTGGATGTTCTGACCAATAAGTACAGAGAAAAATTTAAAATTGGGCTGCTACTATTTCGACCCAACCAGTCAAATACTCACATTCAATTTGGCATTTTACAATAGGGAAACTATTCGCACGGCCGAGGTCATCATGGAACACAGCAAACTTTTGGGGGTCAGGACCGACCGGGGAAATTAAATTCTGGGATACTACGACGCGTGTGCACCCAGTGTCATGTACAAGGGTGGACACACGGCATCCGTTCACGGCTCCGTTTTCAAATTTTAAATTACCAGAGGAGATCTTATTGAAGAGAAAATTTACTTAGTGACTGAGGTTGCTGAGTTTGCTGGTCGACGAGAGAGAGGTAGTTGTATCTTGAAGAGACGGGGGAGGAGCAGGAGTGGCACTAACTTGGTGTAAGTGATGGGAGGACAGGCTTCTAAATTGGGAATTGTGAGGACAGTTCGTGCGTAGTTGACCTTCTATTCCGCACATAAAACAGATTATTTGCCTTCTGGGGAATATTAACGCAGGGGGAGTGGTAATAATGGGATTAATGTCTCTTTGTCCTAAATGAGGGAGGTTCCTTGGTTTCGAGTGGCCTTGAACTTTCACGTTCTTTGAGGGGGCCTGGATTTATTAATTTTAAACTTGGGAGGAGACGGGGGAGGCTTCTTATTAGCTTTGTGATACAAGTTATGGCTAATTGCATAAACATCAGCCTCTTCTATTCATTCCTTGAACGTAGAGCAGTGCTTCTCCTTAACGAAGGCACATATTTCGTTTGTCAGGGAAGCTAAGAATTGATCTATTAGGACTAAGTCCAGAAGGGACTCGTACTCTTTGGGGACTTTACACGCATCTAACAAAAATTGGTGGTGTTTCTGGAGGGTGTACCCAAAATGGCAAAGGCTCTGACCGGGGTGGATTTTGTAGTGATGGAAACGGGCACGATAGAAGTTTGGGGTCATATTCACGGCATCTAAGAGTTCGTAGATAAGTATAGAGTAGTCCTCATTGGACTGAGGGAGGGGAAATGAATATGTCTCTTAACTGTGAGTTTAGGACGGTGAGCAACTTGGTGACACCATCTACCACGATGTACCAATTGTTGATTTCTAAAATCTTCTCGAAATACGCAAGATATTATCAAAAATCTTTTCCTTCTTTAAAGACGGGTAATCTTACTGAATGGGATTGTGGAATTTCGGTCCTGGAGTTAAGCCACATAGACTCTAATTGATTACTGCTTAATTCCAGTTCATGCTAACTTATTCTCTCACGTTCTTCAGTGTCTCGTTGTACTCTTAGTTCTTGTTCCTTCGCTATTTTCTCTTCTCTTTCATTTCTCTCTTCTTCCTAAATATAAGTTAATAATTCTCAGCCTGACAGGCCCAACAACTCTCTTTGACTATGGAAACGGTCAAACGAAGAAGAAGACTTCTTTTTTTACTTACTTGGGGGAACGAAACACGCGAACGGGGCTATTGACGTAACGAACTTTCTCGGCAATATACGTCAAGCCTAACTTTTCCCAAAACTCAATATTTAAAAATTATCCCACTAAAGGAACACTAAAACTCTTCCTACACGGTTAGGACGAGTGAATTAATATTTCTAATCCGGTTGGGGATTAAGTCAAATATTCCGGGAAAATAAAATACAAAAACGCAAAGAACGGGTTCCAACTAATAATGTAAATTTTAAATAGTTAATAGACTAATGGTACACTGATCTAGAACTAACTTGAACGTACTTCGGACAAAAATAGAAAAATAAAGAAACTTACTAAACTGATTTACTATGTAATAGCCCTTGCACACTAGACACCAGTTTTTTTTTAATATAGAAGTAATATATATATATATATATATATATATATATATATATATATATATCGTAGTACACCACTCTATAGCTTACACTACTCTTATATTATGTGGGGGGGGGGGAAAGAGACTTAATCCCCTACTGCAACACAAACCGTTTTACGGACTCTTCGCAGGGATTAACGACCGACAAGGAGGTCAAACTTGAGGCGTTGGGTTTCATATCATTAATGACACTAGGCACAAATTTTAACCTTTTATTTGTTACACACATGTGAATAAGTGTTTCTAATTAGTTTTGAGGGCGCTGAACCTGAATTTGAAAACCAAAATTCTCTATCACTTCTAGATTTTGTGTAATGACTCCGTCCTCCCTTTTCGCTATTTGTTTCGATTAATAAATAAAAAAATAATTTTATTTTAGAATTTTTTAGGACAGACAGTGTAGATCACTGGCGAAGTTACCCAAGAAACTTTGCTGTAGCCTTCTCGTTTTTCTTTTGCGAGACATCAAAGTTTGTTTATGTAAAGACCAGCAATAATCCCCCATCATATTTGCATTAAATTCTTCTTGGTACCTCATCTTGATAACCAAAATTTGCTAATGAAAATCTTCACAATGTTCATCCCTAACCACTACCAGATTTTCACGAAAAAAATCGAGATGAGAATGCAGAAAGTGCATTTTAAGTGCCTCCCACATCCCATCATGTCCTAGGCTTCAAGCATATTGTTTATTTTTTCTCGGTAATTTGGAAATTTAAAATTTTCGAGAAAGTTTCCAGTGACTTCCATAAAAGATGTCCATGCTTTGCATTTCTTTTCATAGAGACACAAAGTGTAGGAATCATCAAAACAACTCTGCGAATTTGTCGTCCAGTGAAAACTACAGCTTTTATTTTTGCATCAGTTAATGATCCTTTAAATTTGTTTTTCAAATATTAAAAGCCTTTATTTCTTTGGTCCATACCCTTTACAAATTTTTCATTAACCCTAATTAAATATGATGAGGTGAAAGATGAACATTTTTGGATCTACTAGAGCATCATGTTTAACATTATGTTTGCTAACAATGTGTTCTTTTCTCGCTGGCGATTCTTCCTTTTTATAGTGATTTTTATCATCTCTGCTATCCAATAGACATAAAAAAGCACATGTATTTTGTGAATCCCAACTTCAACAGAAGAAGTGATACAACTTTCAAATCACAACAGATGCTCCAGTTATGCTCTTTGTACTCAATAAGTTTCTTCAATTTATCCAGAAATCAATTTAGAATCATCATCTGAACTAAAATATTAACCTATTGTAGTATGTGGTTCGGTACTAGAGTAGAGTCATCATGTGGTGCCGGTTTCAACGCTGATAGGCAATTTAGATAAATAATTTTAGATTTGTTTTCTTTGAAAATCCAGCCACATTTGTTAGGCAGAAATAAAATCATCAAAGTGATTTGAGGGCTCACACCACATCATGGGAACAACAAATGGCATTGCCTTCCTTTTCCCATTCAACCAAGCTGTCAACATTCTCTTATACTGCGTGCAGCAAATATGAGGGGCAAAATCTTTATCCTTTTCCCATACTTTGCATCAAAAATAGTATCTGTAGGCTTGCTTCATTATTACTGCTGTTTCTATTTTTCTCCTTTGTGCCACTGGTGTGAATTGCCCACAAATATAACCAAAGATGTTAGGGCTGTTCACACATCCGCGTCTAGAACTTGAAGCAAAGACAAGATTTCAAGTACAACTTGGGAAAGCAAACGATACACAATGTGAGATCCTTATCATAAGGTTCTTATCAGAGAAAAGTTTTGATAAACCTGTGATCTTTTTTGCCAGTAACCAGTTATCAGTAGCAGAAAAGTTATCACATATATTAAATATATTAAAAACTGCATATTGGTACAATATTAAGCAGAAGTGTGAAATGGCAAGAAAAGAAAAAGACAGATTTGTAATCAGCGTCTAAAGATCATCTAGAATCACTTATTTTCTGCTCTTTAACAAAATGTCTGTTCCCTAGTGTATAATCAGACAGAGTGCCTAAATGGTTGGCGAGATTTACTTGAATAGGCGGAGAGTATCGTTCAAGATTAATTAAAGATGAAACAACCAAAATTTAATTTTATTTACAAAGATCAAAATAAGAATAGAAATTGGCAAAAGGGAATTATTTAAAATGAAATAGTCTCTTGATAATTATTATGAGAAGGGATTCTCAATTGGAATTAATTGAGTAGCGAAATACCAAAACAAGGACTGCACCAAATACAATTCTAGAACATCCATACGTTCTAAATCCTTTTTATTAGTTCAAATCAACTTCTCAGTACATGGAGATTGACTATTTCTCTTTCGAATAATGCAATGACTTAGATAAATATTTCAGAAAAAAATATCGTGGATGGATTAAATCTTTTATAGAAGTATGGTCATAATAGATTAAGATTATCCAATACAACTTGGTATTCCTAGCAGCATTTTAGAAATATATGGGTCATGTTTTTTAGAGAAGCCCAAATACCATCACTTGATAGCTTCGAGCCAGCCATTAACCTTTTTGGTTTAGTCAACAAAAGCGTTAAATTCGCTGTAGGATGGAGGAGAGATTTGTAGACAAGATAAATGCTAGTAGGTTCAACCAATTATTCAAAAAGTAATAAAACTACACACCACATGGATGAAAGGAAGTTTTATAGGTCCATTCAAAGAATCATGTTTAATTCCATTTACGATCA
Organism: Ceratothoa steindachneri; assembly: GCA_963969495.1. Lineage (NCBI taxonomy): Eukaryota > Metazoa > Arthropoda > Malacostraca > Isopoda > Cymothoidae > Ceratothoa > Ceratothoa steindachneri. The sequence goes on from OZ018317.1 coordinate 196,671,136, forward strand.
ATGGCCTTCGTGAAAACTATGCCAGGTGTTTGGCACTGCATTTAACACCGATAGGTATATGTTCTTGATGCTTTTCTCAATTTGGCCAGGAGGTTTATCGTAGGGATATAATTACAAGCTCAGTATCAGGCAACCATCGTCAGATTGACCCCAATCAGATCTCCCACTATGCCTTAACGCCTCGTAGACAGCAAGCGGTGATTATAGTCAAAGTGCCTGTCGTCGCCGAAATCTTTGTATATAATTTGAACGTGGAATAATCCAAAGTAGGTAATAATTTCTACTGCTTAAATTTGGGAGAGATAAATGTGAAAAGATATGAAATAAGAAAACAATTCAGTCTAGCAAAAACTTTTATAGGAAAGACATCATTGCTTAAAGATGTGGTTATAATTGTGCATTAAAACCCGAATAAAAAGACCAAGAATCCTGTAGGGGAATCGTGACTCCCCCCGTTATCTCGTGAGGGAGTCACGAGGCGATTCCCGCAAAGGCATCCGGCCACAGGCACCGTCGGGTCAAGCGTGTAACCGCAGCGCCGCACCACTCTTCGCTATGAAAGACCTAAGGGTTAAATCGCAAGATCTCCCCCAGGAGAGTGAGATTCAATTTCACGCCAAGTAAGAAATTGGAGACGTGTTTCTCCAAAGCTCGAAGGCTAACGAGGAGCCGATGTAAGACTTGGTGAGAAAAACCGTTTGGCATAAGAACCCTCCTGGGCCCATCCTTAAGCCCCCCCCCCTCTTACCACTCCCACAGTCGGGTGACCAGGTATAAATAAGAAACACTGAGGAAAATCAAGGTAGAATTCGTCAGTCTCCAGGTGACGAAGTTCTCGGAATTAAGACACTGGGCTACCTAGACTTGATTGGTAGTTTACTTGGCTCGCCAGACCAAGAAATACCCTGCAAAAGAGGCAAGGCTACCTACCTTAAGGGGCTAAGAAGCAGCTCATCCTCGAGCTAGTCCCTGGTTATTAAACCAAAGGTTAAATTAACTTTGTTAAGTTCAACTTACTCTCGTCAGAGAGACTCCTCATATCCTGGTGCATCTTAAACACTAGGGGTATTCCTCGTCCTTGAGGAATTAAAGAAAGAAGAAAAAGGCTTCCCCTCGTGTCCGTTTCTCAAGGGCCACACTGAACTCATAAGTTAACTTGCTTGAGGAACCAAGTTCAACTTATTCACGTCAGAGAAACCCCCCCTCCGTCATAATTGCCCTTGAAGAAGACTGGAACTAAGAAAAAGCTCATCTTTGAGCTAGTTCCTGGTTACCAAACCAAACTTTAAGTAACTTATTCTTGTTAGAGAAACCTCCCCTCATCGATCTTCGTCGTTGAAGAAGACCCTATCCGAGTTCAGTCCTCGCACATGAGGAATTAAGTAACGAAAGAGAAAAGCTCCCCCTGGAGCTCGTTACTCGCTGGTCACACCGCACTCCAAGTTAACTTGGTTTAAGAACCAAGTTCGACTCACTCTCGCCAGAGAGACCATGACTACCTTGGTGCCACCTAAAGCACCGAATAGTTCTCGTCCTTGAAGAACCCCCCCCCTTAAATACCGTGTGGATCCCCCAGCTGCTACCCTCGCCAAAGGACCCCGTTCTCTTGCCCACCTACATCTGGCCAGGCAGCACGCGTCGTGAGACAATAACATTCCTGAGGTATTTAAACTCCAGTAGAGTCCGTAAGCCTAAATCTTATATTATTGATGTGTGTAGCGAAATTAACCAATTTCAGAGGGTCAAACTATGTAATTGAATTAATTCTTGTGTATGATAATATTTGGAGTATTGCTGTGGTTAATGTTTAAATTTTGTGTATCCAATTGTTAAAGTTTTAATATAAGTTTATTTTGGCAATTATTGTGCGTTTCTCGATATCCTTACGTGTTTCCAACGGTTCTCTTCTTTAAGATATCAATATTAGACTCTTAGCACTCTTAGAACAAAAAGGGGGGCATTCTACGACAAATCCTGTGTAAATAAAAGTTTTACTATATCTAAAGCTGTTACATATTGCTTTGACTTCATCCGCGTTTATCGGAAAACGTTTAGACCAATTCATGTTTAAGTGTTTGACAAAATCTCTAAAAACTAGCGAAGAAAATATGTAAAAACAATATAAAATAAACGCAGGAAAAAGAAACGTAAGAGGCATTTTTATAACTATTTATGTTCCTACAATGTTAAGCTTATGTGGCTACATTTCTTAGAATCAAACGTGGTCTACCATCCAACAAAATGTCATGACTTCAAGATATTAGGATACTATTCTTATAATTAATTTTAAAAAAAATGTCATTCTTTGCAACTCGTTCAATTTACTATTACTCAAAATTTAAAAGACAAAATAAAATTAGCTGACAAAATTTTCAATATTGCCATAATTATTTCTTTAAAGTAGACTTACTTAGTCAAAATAAACAATCTGTAAACAAGAACGTTGGAATAGATGACGTCTGAAAGACTCATTTGTTGAACCAATAGAAGATTTATTCTAACATGAAGCAGTCGTTATTATTACCATTGTTCCACTAATGCCGATTCAGCCATTTTGTTACACTAATCCTTGTCCCTGATTTGCTTGGTCAGTGAGCTTTTTAAATAAAGTCGATGACTGGTTTGAGGTCATAAGGGATCCACCCACCTCACTAATTCCCTGAAACCCTACACCCCTCACCTTACGCAAGTCTTCACCGTCAACCATTTCGATATCTCTAGGTATAATTAATGAAATTTAAAAATGGATAACAAGTATATGTAAATTTTATATTATAATCCTGATTCTGTAAATTATATATTAATTACCATTTTGGTTTGAAGTCGCTCCTTTGTTAACGTCATAAGGAATCCCTACATCTCACGTTTCGCCCTCACACCTATCTCTCGAGTTGTTTCCCAGCATCACTATGATATGATAGTTCAGTAACCTTATTCAAGTAAAGTAGCTGATTGGTTTGACGTCAGGAGGGATTCACCGACCAACCCACTTCATTTCTAACTGCCTCTCTCAACAATTGAAATAAACGTAATTCTTAAGGAATCGTTCAGTTAATGCCATTAAAAAGATTTATTTTACATTTAAATTTTTAGTTGCGTGCGAGTCTAGTCGTCGGCGACTCTACATCTCACCTTGTCGGTCGGTCAGTCGGTCCCCATTTTTGCTGGTTTTTTTTTAAAACATTGTAACTCTTCGGCCTATTCTAACAAAATTTGAATGCCTTATGTTGTTTTATATTTCCTTTTGAATCATATAACTTCCAGGTCCTCTTAAGGTTAGTTTTTGAATTTTTGCAAGGTTTGATGGTGGTAAGGTCATAAATAAGAATAATTGAGAGCACGTGACCTTTTGGTCAGCAGACCTTGTCATATTCATAACGTGTTGTTTTGTTCTGAAAGATAACCATCGCGTGAGTTTTGCTGGGCATTTGTGGCGTGGAATGTGAAAGGAAGTTTACTACCAATGTATTAAGGAAGGTCTGTATATACAGATCAGTGGGAGGGAGAACATCATCCTTCACCATACCAAAATTTGCCTTATTCACGCCCTTGCCAAATATTTTAATGGAGTGAATTTCTCTCACCTTTACGCTACACCAAATTTGTTCTAATGGAGATGTATTTTTTCATGCACTAAGGAGATAAAAAGATAAAATCGACTGAATAAATTTCCATACCCACTGTAGGGGTATAGGATAATATGAAGTGGTTATATTTGCCGAGGAAAAGTGCAATTTCCACATCCAAACCACTATTCACTATAACGGCTAAGAGTCTATTAGCTATCTCACCTCTCCCTAGTGTGGTTTGCATCATGGTTTCGCATGTTATAATAAAAGAGCTAGTATAATATTAAGGGGTTACATCTTTCGCCAAAAAGTGCAGTCGCTGCATTTAATACACCATACACCACATCGGCTGAGAATTTATTAACTATCTCACTTCGTCCTGGAATGGTTTGCATCATGGTTTCCAATTCATACTCACATTGAGTGAGAACCTCGTGTTTGCTATAGAGAATTCATTCACTCTCTATTGTCTGGGGCTAGCGGCCCAACGAACTAAGTTTAATTAGGAAAATATCGTGTTTGAGAGTATACTAAAGTTTCTGAAATCCATGCCAATAACAATCATGACAGAAGCATGTCAGAAGACTCATAGAAGAAGAAGGAATCCCAGATGCCCGCTGCCCATGAAACTCCCTTACATTCAGGTTTATGCAGCGTTATGAGCGAAGAATTCGCTCAAAGACAGAATGAGTGCCCATATCTCCTACCCTTGTGCAAGAAATCTCAGAGCCTCGATCAGGATTCAATCCCGGGTAAGAACACAGCCTCTTATATCGTGAAAGAAGGCTTACTATATCGCGCTTGCTCGGATGGGGTTAACCCGGAGACTCACGCCCTCTTTATTCCCCGTTTGCATGTCCCACTGGTCCTAAAAATTGGGCACTATAGCGTGTTTTCTGCCTATTTCAGCCAACATAAAATTAGTCAGAGAATTTTCTGGTATTTCTACTGGCTTGGTCCTGCAGTTGACATTTCGAAATACTGCCAATCCTGTGGCATCAGCCAGAAAACCAAGGCGAAAGGGCGTGTTAAACCGTCCCGCCTTCAGAAGAGACGAATCATATCGAAACCCCTTCGTTCAAGATATTACAACATTCCAATTCATCGAAGAAATGCCTTTAACGCTGAGGTTAATAATCTGCTCAACCCCCATATCTTTGAACCCTCCACGTCAAAATATTCTTCCCAAATAGTTCTAGGACGAAAATCGGATAACTCTTACCGATTGCATGTAAATTTTCGCAAGTTAAATTCCGTGACCGTTTTCGATGCTGAACCGATTAATTTAATTGACCAAGACATTCATTTGTTCGGAAAAGTAAAATTTATTAGCGAGCTCTACACCAGATAAATTTTAATGGTAATTGCTCCATATCGGTTGTCTACCATGTAATTATTATAACCGCCAGCTAGGGATTAGATTATATTCAATTATTTCTGTTTATGTGCTTACGTTTCTCGATGTGTACGTCTATGACGCACTCCGCCCTTGTATATATGAAATTAGTATTGAGAAGCATGGTCCGGCTTCATAATATGTTTATATGTACCACCGTAATCCTTCTGCAATTTATGTAAAATGTATCATTGAATATCCATTTCATTCTTATTTTGGCTTTGTATAGCTTATCGTAGAAATATTATTTTCATTTGTTTAATTATGTCTCCCTTAATGTTCTTATGGTTGGCAATAATTAATTTCTTTTTCCGTTCATATGTACACGCAGTAGGGTAAAATTAGCTTGTACACTTGCTCGACGTCAGGTCGGGAATTCCGTTTTTTGCTTTTCCGCTTACCTCGTGACAACTCGTGTGAAAGACTCTGAGTCCTCAAGGAATTCATCTAAGGCCGTGGTTCTCAACCTTTTTTTATCCATGCACCCTTTTCCTTTAAAAGAAATGTGCTGGCCCCTAAGCCCCTAAATTTTTCACTAATAAAAAAGCAAAGGAATTGTATCAATGAATAAAAAAAATAGTAAATAATTATGCTGATTTTAAAGGCAAACTTTAAGTTTAAACTAATACAAAGAAATTATTAGATAGTTAAATTTTATGTAGCATTTATGTACATTAGTAAATAATTCATAATATACCTTTAAAAAGATAAGTGAGTAAATAAATAAAAAATGTAAATTTATTCAATGAGATCCTTGTGAGTGATGTTGCTAATACAAATAAATTATTTAATAGTTAAATTCTATGTGACATTTATATACATTAGTAAATAATTCATAATATAACATTTATAAAGATAAGTGAGTAATTAATTGTAAAATGTAGATTTATTCAATGAGATCCCTGTGACTGATGGTGCTCAGCGAGTTTTTTTATATTCGGCTCCATTGATGCCAATCATAATCGAAGCTAACCCCTTTGCACAATGTCGACTCTATTACGAGCTTTTGACAATAAGTGAGAAACACGACTAAATCATGATTCAACAAGGTAAGATGATGCAAAAGCAATGACGTAGAGTGTTGCTTTATCCCAGAGTAGTAGATACTTTTTAGTAGCTTCATTTGTTTTCCAAAAATCAAGCTTCCCATCTTTAAATTTTGCCTGCAATATTTTATCACTTTGTAATTCAATGAGGGTATCCTGTAAAGAAATGTCTACATCGGCAAACTTAACTTCGTAAGGAATTGTCACCCAAGTTGGTATATCCATCATGAGTAAGTCGCTAAACCGAGCTTGCATATCTTTGTGTAAATTTTCCAAATATTCACCATACAATGCAATATCATCATCGTGCAGATCGCTGCTAATTGAGGCCAAACAAGGAAGCTGTTCAAATGAACTACGTTTGATATTAATCTTGTACAACTGTCGCTTTTACTGGTTATGAGATGAGATTTTTTTCCTTGGAGCTGTTTATTAAGTAAATTTATTTTTTCAAATTTATCTGATAAGTAAAATACATCACATTTAGTTGCAAGCAGTTGTGTTCCAAAATGGGTGTTGCCAAGAAATAAGACAATAGAATCTTAAAGTGCAATCAAACGATGAAGACAATTCCCATTTTAAAACCATCTCACCTCAGTATGCATTACAAGACGCTCAAACTCTTCTTCATTTTAACTACAGAATTTATGAAAGAGGCAGTGTCGTGGAGAATTTGATTTGATATAGTTAACCACTTTTATCACAACACTAAGGATATCATGTAGGCGTCCACCCAATTTCTTAGCAACTAAGTGTTGACAGTGAATTACACAGTGTATGCAAAATACTCCGGGGACAGCTTGTTTCAAGTGTGCAATAAAACCTTACCAGTCATGGATGACGCGCTATTAGTAGCACATGCCATTATGTTTTTGAATGGAATATTGCTTTTCTTGAAATATGTAACAACTTCGTTAAAAATTGTTTCATCTCTTGTGTCGGTCTTAAGACTTCTGGCAAAAAGCATTTCCTTTCTGAGTCCTTGATCATCCAGAAATCTAACATATGTTAGTAAAATTACTTTATTATCTTTTGATGTTGATTCATCAAGCTGAAGAGCAAACTAGAGAATTTGATTTGATATGGTTAACCACTTTTATCACAACACTAAGGATATCATGTAGACGTCCACCCAATTTCTTAGCAACTAAGTGTTGACAGTGTATCACACAGTGTATGCAAAATACTCCAGGGACAGCTTGTTTCAAGTGTGCAATAAAACCTTACCAGTCATGGATGACGCACCATCAGTAGCACATGCCATTATGTTTTTGAATGGAATATTGCTTTCCTTAAAATATGTAACTACTTCATTAAAAATTGTTTTATCTCTTGTGTCAGTCTTAAGACTTCTGGCGAAAAGCATTTCCTTTCTGAGTCCTTGATCATCCATAAATCTAACATATGTTAGTAAAATTACTTTATTATCTCTTGATGTTGATTCATTAAGCTGAAAAGCAAACTGGAGAATTTGATTTAATATGGTTAACCACTTTTATCACAACACTAAGGACATCATGTAGGCGTCCACCCAATTTCTTAGCAACTAAGTGTTGACAGTGAATTACACAGTGTATGCAAAATACTCCGGGAACAGCTTGTTTCAAGTTTGAAATAAAACCTTGCTGTCATGGATGACGCACCATCAGTAGCACATGCCATTATGTTTTTGAATGGAATATTGTTTTTTTTTAAATATGTAACAACTTCATTAAAAATTGTTTCACCTCTTGTGCAGGTCTTAAGACTTCTGGCGAAAAGCATTTCCTCACTGAGTCCTTGATCATCCATAAATCTAACATATGTTAGTAGAATTACTTCATTATCTCTTGATGTTGATTTATCAAGCTGAAGAGCAAACTGTTTTACTTGCAAATTAGCTATTAATTGCTTTTCAAAATCCTCTGCCATTTCATCAATGCGTCGTGACACAGATGAGTTGCTTAATGGGATGGAATTAGTGATTTCACTTGCACTTTGCTTCAGAACTGATGAAATTATAACAGACACTGCAGGCCAAATTACTGTTTCATCAATATTATGGGGTTTTCCAGCCTTTGCTATTATCTTGCTAATTTCATAAGATGCCACTAAACCATCATTTGGTTTGCTTACCTGGCATTTAAACACTTAAAACACTATTTTTCTTCCTTGAAAATCATTACGGAGTTTTCTAAAGTATTCTACTGGTTTGTCTTTCTTTTTATTGTGCATGGTTTCCAGATGTATTTTAAGTTAAAAAGGCCTCATGCTTGCAATTGAAGGTACATTCATGGATATATTAAGGTTTATAGTTAAGAATTAGATATAATTTGTTAACAAAAGTAAAGGATAAATTTGCAACAAATGCAGAGAGAAGTGAGTGACCTTGATGTTTTAAGGTGAAATAGGTATGATAATTTGGTAATTTTTTGTTTAAAATACAATATATATATATATATATATATATATATATATATATATATATATATATATATATATATATATATATATATATATATATATATATATATATATATATATATATATATATATATATATATATATATATACTTATACAAGAAAGGAAGAGAGACAGAGAAAGAGGGAGAGGGAGATGGAGAGAGAAGCCATTTTAAGATAAACCATTGCAATTATAAGGCGTGAAGAGGCCAATGATCGTGAGTAATTTAACTAAACATCCAAGTTAACATATTTAACTTTGTGGTACTTCAAGTAGAAAATATTGGGCACTAATACTATTACTCTGGATCAGAATGTACGTCACGAATTAGTTTTCACTGTGTGTGTGTGCGTGCGTGCGTGTGTGATGGAGTGTATTGAAGATTAATTTCACATGCACGTGTTGATATTTGTAACATAACTAAACATAACATGTTGTGACATGATGCAATACGATACGATACAAGATGACACAATAATTAAGAACTGCTATAATACACCATAATACGCTATACTATAATACAAAACAACATATAATAGTATAAAATGCTATAATATAATAATTTAGTAAATCCAGGAATCAATAATTACTTCTCGCTTTGATTCAAATCTAATCTGATGGAGTTCATTATTATAATCAATTGGAAGGAAGGGTCCTAAGCTGATTAAGTTTGCGAAGAACTTCCTGCATAGGAATGCTATTATTTTGATACATTTAATCCCATCTCTAAGAATTAAAATACAGAGAAATTATATTATAATAACTTACTCATTAAACATTAAAACACGTTTTACGAACAATTAAAACTGAAAAAAATTCACATGAATTCTCCATGAGTTCACACTGTGTATCTGTATGCGTTGGACCCGGAGGCGAGAGGTTGCCAAATAATGTTTTCTATGAAGAGCATTAATAGAAATTGAAAATTGATACTAATAAATAATTTGGACGATAATGATATATATAAAATATAGTAAAAAAATGGTGTTATAAAATTTCATTGTTTTTTTACTGCTCATAAATTATTGATGGCAAAAGTTAATATTTGAAAACACAAAAGGGCATCCAACATTACTTCCTAAACACGGGTTACCAACCTCCCACCTTCACCTCCCCCTCCTCTACTCTCTCTCTCTCTCTTCCTCTTCCTCTCTCTCTCTCTCTTTCTCTTCCTCTCTCTCTTTATTTCTCTCTTTCTCTCTCCATTCTCAGTAATAATAACGGTTCTGAAGTAGAATGGCTGTATGGACAATCAAAAGATCACCGTGGACAACAATTCGTTATTTTATGTTTGTGGATCCCTAGTAATGTTACATGGCCCCCTATGGTCCATGTGGCCCACGGTTGAGAATCACTGGTCTAAGGGAATGTCTCCTTTCTCCTCAAACTCCGAAAGTGCCATCTTTTAAGATGGGATGGATGTGGCAGAATGAGGTCAATTGGCGACCACGTGCCCTCCCATACTCACTTGGGTCCTGAGAACACCGCATGGAGCTGTGAAAGGATGGCTGAAATTGGTCAAGGATGCGGCCGAAACCGTTATCACAAGCCTCAACTGTACTTGACTAGGGACCGATGTCATCGTCTCCCACGGCAAATTCTCCGCAAGCATTCTGGCTTTCTACTCGAAGATTGAAATCATTTGGATATTCCAACCAACGTTATCACGATTCCCACTTTCCCAGAAGGAGTCGCTAAATTTTCGCCAAATTCACGCGGCGTCTGCAGCCACCTCCCCAGGCACCTATATAACGATTCAACTGTGTTTAGAGAGCAGCATTGTTAGACTTACAAAGATTCCGGCGAACGTGCTGAAGGACCCCCCCTGCCCCAACGGCAATTTTGATTCTAGGTGAAGGCTAAATCGATCGCTAAACTCTGCCATAGTCAATTTTTCCATTATCTCCATCCGTGAACTCTGCCATAGTCAATCGTCAAGTACCTGATGAGGATTCCCGAATCTGCAGACTTGACAAAAACTTCCTCATCTGAAGCATGAGGTAACTTGACTTCTTCCGTCGTTTTCAACTGGCCTCTTTTCGGTAACGAGCACGTAAGGTAATCGTATCCGTTGCCGCCTGCCGAGTGATCTTGAATCTGACTTACCCCATTGCTTCATTATTTGTGTGAACCGCCCTCAGCGGTTTAAAATCCCTCTTTAAATCATCAAACTGAATCTGACCTCTTTAATTTACCTAACTGTATCTTGTGTGAACCTTTAACCCCGTCTGCGCGATCATTCTCTTTAAACCCAATTTTGGTGAAAATATAAATATCGTTTGATCTTTCTTTTGCAAACCCAACGCGTACCAGCTACCTGTTAATCTTTCTTCTACTTGCACTCTGAAATATTTGTTTAAAATGACCTCGCAAAGTTAATATATATATATATATATATATATATATATATATATATATATATATATATATATATAGAGAGAGAGAGAGAGAGAGAGAGAGAGAGAGAGAGGGGGGGAGAAAGAGAGAGAGTCTGGCCATTCCACGACATACAAGAGAGAAAAAATTATCTAACTTTTTAGCAAAAAAAGTGTTTGAGAACAATAGGAATAAAATTAATCGAACATCAAATAAAGGACAGGTAAGAAAAAACTCTCAGGAAAAACAAGAAGATGGCCTCTTACACTATTTTTGCCATATTAAATATTGCTAGTATTAACTCCTATGTAGTTAAATAAGTTAGCGAAATAGAGTTTGCGAACAATAGGAATAGAATTAATCGAAGATCAAATAAAGGACAGGAGAGAAAAATATGTCTTACCTGTTGTATATAGTCTCAAGCAATTCGATTTGAACATTTTGTAACGGTGCCAGGATGAAAAATAAGCGAGTCAACTTGAGTTATCAATTGATATTCTAATCTATCATATTTAACCTTCTAATATCATACCGCAAGGAATATATTTCATTATGTATCAAACGCTGACACTGAGTTCAGGTACCAGCATCTGTGTAGCTTATTATCGTACCCTAGAGAAGCACACTGGCTTCTCAATGAAGCACGCCGACGGGTTACAGTGTTTCATGGGAAACAGACGGGAGTCTGAACGGAGTGAATGGCGGGCGTTCAGTCTCTGCAAGAGATGGTTAGCTTCAGATTAAAGATCCGGGTGGCTGGTTTGATAAATGCCCGAGGGCAAGGCGGTCCTTAGAGTATTCTAGGCGCCAGCCTAAGCAAACACATTTCATGATAACACGTCGTTCCAGACGATGAAACATGCATCGTGATATAAAGTTAGGGATAATGTGGCTGCGCATGGTGTTATCGCAGGTATGGGTGGGTACTAGGGGCGTCTAAAAGCAAACATAGCTGTGATGGGTGATTAAGCTAGGGACGGATTCTTTTTGGAACTTTCTAAAATTATCATGCTAGGCGCACGTGGTCTTCAAAGAATAGAGGGGTATTTCAGAGGGGCTTCTTGTCACGGTGGTTCTTCAAGGCTAGCGTACGTAATGGGTAACTGTTGCCTCATTCTTCATACTAGAGCAAGACGCAACCGAGGCCTTCATTTCAAGCATCCGTTCGTATCCCAAAAGGTTTGTTCGTGTTCGGAAATCTCAATATGGGAGCTGATGTTAGTTTTTCCTTCAGCTGATGGAAATGGGCGTTCACTTTGGGGTTCCAGATGAGGAGGTCCGGGGAATGTTTCCTTAATAGGCAGCTAAAGGGAGGCGCTAAGGCGGCGAAATTCGGGACAAAACGTCGGTAAAAATATGTTGACCCGAGAAAAGAGCGTAATTGCTTTTTTGTACGCGGGAGGGGCATGCCGGCGATGACCTTTATCTTTTTTTTCTTAGGCGCCATTTTATTCTCATTAATGTGAAACTCGAGGTTTTTTAATACTGCTATAGGCGAAATGACACTTCATACGGCCTATAGTGCGGCCGTTTTCACGAAGCCTATTGAGGAGCGATTCTATGGAGATAAGATGCCGGTCCCATGTACGGGTGTCACGTAAACGTAATCAAAGTTAAAGGAAATGTTACTCAGCCAATCCAGTATCATGCGCATCATTCGATTATAGTTACTACAGGCAGTGACTAAACCAAAATTTAGGCGCTTAAACTGCATAAGGCCTTTTTTTGTGGGAAATGAGTTGTATTACCGGGCACTATACTTAAGGGAGATTTGATGGCAGGCCTTACACGAGTCTATCTCCGAAATAAACTTGGCCTCTTTAAATACATGTAGGCTTTGGTCCATCAAAGGGATATGATCAGCGTTGAAAACTGTTACGGCGTTCAGCTTTGTAAAGTCTACGCACCTGCGAAAAGACTGATCCAGCTTTCTGACCATAACAATGAGAGAGCAATAATTCGACTTGGAACCTATGTCCGGGGTCGGTATTGCTTATATCCACCCAGAATGGCAACACAATGCCATTCTGGGTGTGTGTTGGATACACCATACACAAAGAAGTGTGTATGGCGGGAGCGGTCCGACTATATCAATATGCACAATCTCGATACTGTGGGCAACTGAGTTTGGCGATGGCGGTGATGGCTTAGCGGGAGCGGGTCCGTATAGAGCCCTATCTTCTTTCAGGATCGCCCTACACAGGGTGGGTATGTTCTGAAGGACGTTAATGATCAGTGCTACAGCAATAGTGCGGGTCATACTCTAGAATTTTATGAAACTGGTGATGAGGGGTATTCAAATGATGAATATTGGTGAAAAAAACATACTTTTGGCAGAAAAGTAAAATTCTGATTCTTCTAACCTACATCACTTTAAAGTTGAAATATTGTTAGTTCTGGGTCATTTAATATATTTTACTATTATTTTAGTTACCCATAAAAGATCAAATTTACCGTTGTCTATTCTCAATACATTTATGTAGTCTGAAAGGTATTTATCTAAAAAAATGTAAAAATGTATTAGAGAGACATGAGAAGTAGGAAACCTGTTCAAAACGCCCCTTAATTTAGTTTGGTCTAACTCCAAAATTGTAAGTAACCAGTGGAAGGCAATATTCCAGTAGTGTTGCCAGTTCTGGTAGCTATTGTAACTGGTAACAGTTTATAGAGTATTTACATTTTATTTGAATGCTAGTAAAGCCTGTGGATCATTTTAGAATAATATATAATTATTTGGTAGGGATTATTTACAGATATACCTGCGATTAGTGTGACAATGGCGAAAATCAAGTTCACATCTGACTAATTTTGATGGGACTGGGCAAGAGCTGATGGTTTCTGAGTTACCAACGATAAGATATATTTTGAGGTACGGCATCTACCTGAGGGAGCAAAGTGAAGATGACCGGAGAAATTATGAAGTGGACAAGCTGGTAAAAGACATGTATCAGGGCTTTATTAATCTGTGGACCAAAGCTAATGGTCTCTTCAAACCACCTGTTGCAAATCAAAAAGTCACAATAATATCAAAGCTTAAGGAGGTGTAGAAGGAGGGAGTAAAAGTTTACCTTGGTAAAGAAAAATTTGAAGTAAAAAAGAGTTTCATTGTAAAACTAGATAAGTTATTTGATATATTGACATGCAAATATCAAATTTCCAGGTGTGCGGAAGTAGGTTGTAATGGCTGTGAGACTGAAACCCACATTAAATGCTGTTGTAGTAACGAAAAAAAATAGCTACTCTGGATCTGGCCTTTATCTAAAGACAAAAGGAGAAGGTTAGAAGTAAAAGTACCTTTTAAATTGGAGGTCTTGATATTCCTGAGCATAATAGACAATTAAGAGCTTCAGTAAGGAAAGGTAAAGGAAGGATAGCAAAAAGAAAGAGAAAAAGTAAGGAAGAAAGCGCTGTTTTAGCAAGAAAAGCAGGAGGAAAAGAAATCGAGACATTTTTTGTCAGAAGTTGTAGACCTGGAGGCGCAAAATTCTGATGGTGACAACAGTTTGGGTAATGAAGTAACATTTGAAGCTGTCCAAGAGCCGGAATCTTCCACCAGGAATAAAAAAAATAATGATGAAATTCCAAATATTGCTTTTGCTAGTATAAGGTACGGTGTCGGAGTGAAACCAACTGCAGCTATAGAAACAACAGCTTTAATAGATGCTGGATTCATTACTGATGAAGATACAATTAAAGTAATTGATAAGAATAAAGTTAAGAGAGCACGGGAAAAGCTAATGACAGCTATTGAGCATGATTTTGAGAAAAACTTGAGGAAAGATGGGGCAATTTCTTGTGTTCTCTTTGATGAATCAATTGATATGACGAATTTTATGATGGATACAGGTGGAAGTGAAAGATTATTTTCAGCAAAAACAAAAGAGGAGAGTATTACACTGTCATCAGTGAGCATGGAAGCAATTATCTCTTCCACTTTGTCCCAGAAGAGGCTGCAAAAGAAGAATCACATGCAAATAAGATCACTAAAGCTATGTTTGGATGGCTGAGGGAAAGGGGTTTGGATTAAAGCTTAATGACCATTGGAAGAGACTCAGCGAATGTAAACACAGGTGTAAATGCTGGAGTAATGCGAAAAATAGAGCTAGATTTGGGTAGAAAGCTTGTTTGATTGTTCTGTAACGTGCACACTGGGGAACTCCATCTGCCTCATCTAATTATCAACCTGGATGGCCCAACACTATCTGATAACAGATATTCCGGACCAATAGGAAACCTCCTTGACTCTGTTACAGACTTGGATATCAACCCAAATTTCACTCAAATATCTTTATGTCCTCCTCTGACCAAGATACCACAGGAAGTGGTACAAGATCTTTCAACTGAACTGATCAACACTACGACTATAGATGTAGTGCTTCCTACACGGCTTTCTCTATGGGAATTAGGACCAGTAAACAACAATCGATGGCTGACCATAGCTAACAGACTTTTTAGGCTGTGGGTATCAAAGCATGAGCTCAAAGGAAAAGCCTTTAAAAATCTACGATTGATTGTCAAGTTCACCATTGGTGTATATTACCTATACTGGTTTAACGTTAAGATTACCTTCCTGACTAGTTGAATAGTTTAGACCATCACCTAAACTATTCAACTAGTCAGGAAGGTATATGCGAAAACAGATCACTATGGCTCAAATATATTAATATAAGAACAAAACAGAAAAAATTGTGGGGTCAGTCAGACCACAGGTTACCTCAGTGAAGTCACATTAATGATAATGGAATTAATATTGCTGCTTTGTTCGTATGATAAAGTGTGCGAATATTCGAAGTGAATCAAATGTTTTTTGATCAATGAATATATGTGAAGTTAAATAGCTGCTGGGCGATTGAGTTTAGACCTTGATGCGATGAGAATAGTCATCGACGCTTTTAACTAATGATCTGCATATACAAATCGTTTCTAAATCTCGTTCGCTTCAGTCTCAGGCGAACGTTCGAGCGAAAATTCATTTTGGTAAAATGAGATGCCCCGTTAACGGTGGAGGAATTCGTTTTGTGAAAAAACCTAAGGGGTGGGTCCCGTCTCTAAGTTCCCACCCATCTGTGGGACTATTATACCTTAAGTAATATTTTATATTTAAACTCGTATGTATGCAAGGATATAATGCGGTTACCAGAACAATGGTAACCTTCTCATCAGTTCAACTCACATGACTGGTGAAGGGTCTTCATCACCGGATAGCATATGTGCATATTCATTAGATTTTTAAGTTTAAGCAGCGGCAACACTTCTTCAAGGTTTTCAACACTTATTTGTACTTTTTGAAATCTAAGCTTCATTTAGTTTTCGTAATAGAGACAGGGACAACTGCATGATGTTGGTGGACTTTCGGACATTTGAATAAATTTGCTTAAGAAAATGAGGTAATTGTTCATTGTTATGTTCTGTATTGAAGTCCTTAAAACTAGCTGCTTAAATCAAATTGTGGAGACATTTTTAAAAAAATCATTGTCTTAAATTTAAATACTCAGGGTATAGATTTTAAATCTCCCAATTTCTAAAATAATTATTAAGTTCTTTGCAACTTTAGATCTCCTTGCTTACTTTTATTCTTCCATCTCAAGAACACTTATGCTTTTATGTAAGTTTTTAGTTTGGATTCCTAAGTTTATATCTCATTCTTTACATCTTGTTCTTGAGTTTTTAGAATGTTTCTCATTGGTGTTCAAGTTCCTACTTATGAATATCTGTGTTTTTTGTTCAAATTTATTTGTGAACGTTTAAAATATGCCTGCTAGGCTCTAGTTGAATGTTACCGTTTGAGATTATGAAATTTTTCACTCCTTCCTTATTAATCGTTTCTCTCCTTTTCCTCAATCTGTTTTTTAGGCCTTCATGATTCTATTCACTCTTTTTTACTTAGGTAAAATGCTTTTATTGATTTAAAATTTTATTTTCCCAGTTGTAAAAAGGATTCTGAATTAAATGTGTGGTTCATTTGAAGATAAAATACGTCCAATTCCTTTCAATTGCTTTGGCTCTCAACCTTTAATTCAAGTTTCTTCTTTTGCTGTTAGAGGCCACTCGCATTAATCATCAGAAATAATTATACCTGTGTGTACAAAGGCACTGTCAATACGAGAGATAAATATCCTATGGAAAATAAATCCGAAGTGCAAATTAGCCCACTTCGAAATTTCATTTATTATTCTCCTCCTGTAGAAGTTTAAGCAAAAGGCTCAGAACCCACCCTCATTAAAGGGGAAGTTTCTTTGTCGATTGAATATTCTTTCATGTCTCTCTTAACCAAGAAAGGGGCAACTGGCGGGGAAGTATGAAGCCATGGATGAATTAGAGAAGACGGTGATGAATAGGCAAGGAAAATATTTAAATAATGGAGCGAATTGGTCAATAAACCGAAGGATTACTTAACAAGAGACAGGATATTAGGGTCCAAGAGAAAATGAGAAAAATAATATGTAGACAATTAGGACGACAGGACATGAAAGGGGAAAACGTTGGTGTTGAACCGTAAAAAAATATTTTATTAAGGCAATGAAACCTAGAATCTTGACTAAAAAATATTACCATCGGCAATTGGTTAATAGGGGGCAAAATGAAGAATCCGAATAAATTTTACTTTTTCGACTAACTCACCTCAAGAGTGAGAGCAGATATAATATGATATTTGAGGGCAGGTCAAAGAGTTGGTACTTCGGTAGATTGCAATATTACAGGTTTGAATGCCAAACATAAATTTTCAGAGTAGGTAATTTGTTTATAAATATTTGTAAACAATTAGTTGATACTAGAGACAACTGATTGGTAATAGATTTAAGGTATCTTTCGAATGAAACGTCCTTATGCTATTTGTAATATATTGATTTCCTTCGTTGAAATGATGTAGATTTTAGCCTAGATGTTAGCGGTTTCTGGCTAAGTGGTTGCAGTACTGATGGTTAATGAGTTTCATGAGTTAGTTTAGATAAGCTCTTTTCACCAAATCAAATCCATCTTCAAATCGAGGTTTTTAATTCATGGCTAAAGATTTTGGATTTTCTCCTACTCAACTCGGAGGAGGAAGCTGTAAATGCTCCTCTTTCGACCCCTTGACCTAATTTCTTCTTCTACTTAAAGTACTTTACTTTTATTTTTTCTGTCAATTTTTCGTCCCTAGATTTTACACCTCTTCTAACTTGCTTTGTAAATTCTTTTGAGTGGACTTAATCTTGGTCGCTGCCACTCTTTATTTAAAGTAGTAAGATAGTCAGCTTATATTTAACATAGCAGGTTTCTAAATCCTTCGCTAAACATCTTTATCTCGATCATGACTAATATTTTTGCCCTTTATTTAACTTCTACACCTTTACTCTTTCGCATACTACCATTTTTTCTCAAATTTGCAATGAAGGAAATGCCTTTATAGACGTTTGCTTTGGCTTAAGGTTAACCTTACGATCCACATCCATATTGTTTACGTTTTTGAGCCTAATAATATTGGAACGAATTTGTTTTTAGATTTCGTTCATCACGCACGACAATGCGCTATAGAATAGAAGTTCAAATATTGAAGGCAGCATATTTGTATGTATTTAAAGGAAACAAGAAATAAGTGAATACACCATTGAAATGGAATTAAAGAACGAAAAATGGTTTTACTTACATTATTCTAGTTGATCAAAAACCAATAAATAATCTTCAGTATAGTTTCTGGAGAGAGGCGAGATTTGGCAAAGGAAAGATCCATTAAGGCTGGAACGCAAAAAATAATGGCGGGAACTTTCACCGGTTTTAAATCACGCTTACTTTTGGTACAATTAAACAAAAAATCTTGTTGGCTCAAAAGTGGTTGGTCTCATTTCTCGCACTGAATAGATGATGTAATTAATTTATGGGCGGCTAAATATTGAATCAGCTTATTCCAATCACTAAAACATATCTTGATGGACAATTTGGCAAACTTCGTACGCAGCAGCCATGATAATAACTAAATGCAAAGCCTACCGGTAACTGGATTGTAGGTATGAATACACTTCGAAAAGTAGTGCCCTTCGTAAAAATAGTAATATGTATTTCTAAATGTTAGATAAAAGGCGATCCAAAGTGCAGAAATAAATAAAACGGAAAAAGATAAAAACGGTAATGAAAAAATAATGGGTAAAATATCTAAATAGACCAAAAAGTGAATATTTCATAAAAGATTCTAGATGGAATCAGGTAGGCGAATGGCAGTTAAAAAAAAGAGTAAAAAGAACGGGAAAAGCATATATATATATATATTAGGAGGAAAAATAAATGGAAAGAAGCATAAAATAAATAAAAGAAATCACAGAAGAAATATAATAACATTCAATGAAAAAACCATAAAAAAATACAGATACAGTTAATGATGACGTCACTAAAAGCGCAACAAAAGAGTGTAAACTTAAGTCTTAAAAAAAAATAATCATTAAAAAGCATATAAAACAAGAAATACGAGGGGCCAATGATTGATATGGAAAAATAAAAAGAGAAGCTACAAAGCAATAGAAAATAAAAGAAACGGCTTATTACTTAACAATCAAATAACTATATTTCCCAGAGGGTGTGGAAGGCTGCGCCCCCCACACCCCTTTACTTAAAACAGTTAGGAAAACATTTTATAAAAAAGTTGGCTTAAACATATTGAAATTAAAACATTTTGGAGACGAGAAACCGTGCGAGCGAGGGTGAGTGAGGAGGCGGTCGGGGTATGGATCTTCAGAATTACCTTTCCTTTAATCTAAGGTAAATTTATACACCCTTCAACAGTTCCCGCTATTTCTATTATGGTTCCCTTGGTGCCCGCGGCTCGCAGAATAAAGCAGTATTCAGATCTGTACATATTCGTTATGGTCAATAAAGGATCGCATGCCTTTGACCTATCAACATATTTGTACATTTGTGTGTGTGTCTCCCATATCAGATGTTGTCAACCATCGAATTACTTCTATCAGTAATTAAGGAATAATAATTAGTTTATACGCAAGACACTCACACCATTACTTACTAGGAAACTGCCTAAGGTAGAGGGGGAAAACTGGGTCTCGATGGGGAATAAACAAGCCAAGGGAGCGTTGCAGAGGGGCGAGACGCTTTATTCATTCAGCCATCCGATACGAACTATTGTAAAACCGTGACTTGGATGGATGTCACTTAGGATTTATTTTTAAAAATGAAAATGATCCGTGAGACTTGCACGCCTTCAGATTTCCTAGACCCTGAATAAGTATGGCATTTTCTACTTGGAGCTCTTCTCTTTCCATACATTTGACTCCAAGTAACTCTGCCACTTTCCTCAGGAAGCTCTTCTTATAAGTATTTTACCAAGATGCTTATGTAGTTGTTTTTTTTAAATCATTAGGTATTAATGGC
Source organism: Ceratothoa steindachneri (assembly GCA_963969495.1). Taxonomy (NCBI): domain Eukaryota; kingdom Metazoa; phylum Arthropoda; class Malacostraca; order Isopoda; family Cymothoidae; genus Ceratothoa; species Ceratothoa steindachneri. The sequence continues at coordinate 196,691,323 of OZ018317.1, forward strand.
ATTATGAAGAGAAAGATGCCCTAACATGAATCTTTGAAGGAAAGAAAGTGGTTCGCTATTGTTCTTGACTTACCCAGGTCAGAGGTGTCACAAGAGTTACCCTATATTGTTTATCTAGAATTTATAATACATTTAAAAGCAGATGGAGAACAGGCCTAGGGCGAAATGGCAATTGAAAGAAAGAATAAATGTAGTGAGAAAGAAAGTCGACTAGAGGGAAATAGGTACTTTGCTACTCATCCATATTGAGGCTACTAGTACCTGCTACGATTTACAGGTGACGAGAAATGCAAACACTCATTAGTTTTGGGCAAACACTATAATCCTTTCTCCAGAGGTTCATTGTTATTATTGACACTTAATGAAGGATAAGAAGCGAGGATCATCTAGGGTATCTCCGTCAAAATGGTTGAAATGAGAGGTTTGTAAAGAAAGTGTCTCTCCCGTTTCCATCACACATCATCTCATAGAGAGCCTTTCTTGAGAGCGTAACTACAAATAAAATTTCAGAGTGTGGGGGGCAAATATCATTCTAAAATTAATGTCAATGAAACTCAGAGGAAGCTCCAGTTTTCGCGCAATAACAAACTTTCGCCAGTTTGTAAACGAGAAATCTAAATCAATAAGTTTAAGATAATAATCTGGGCTATATTGAATCAGGGGTGTATAATTACATAGACTTCACTAGCAAATATCTAGTGAAGCAAAATGCCATATTTCATTTTAAATCTTTAAGCTTCCTTCCTTTTTCCACCAGAAAAGGCAAAGATGCACAACAAATAAGCAAGAAGAATTCTAGCTTCAGACCTTGTTAATATAGTAAAATAATGAGCATGTTTAGCTAACAAACCACCCCATTGCAGACCCTGAGAACAATTTAAACTTTTTCAAAAACTGCATTAGAAACCCCATCCCTCAAAGGAATTCTCCAACCACTCGTAATGGCTGCTCCAAGGCAAAACAACCTGCATGCCTCTACCACTTAGACGGTCATGGTTTTGGCAAGCAATGATCCAATATTTTCCAGGCCAGCTGAAATACAGCTTTAGTCTCTGCGAGCGAGCATTTGATGAATAAAATATCTCGTTCACGACGACAAATATCCTACTGGCTTATTCAAATCTATAGGCAGAACTCATGGATGCCTGGAGTAATTATTCGAGTTTACAGCAGAGCAGAAAATCTACTAGGCTCGCCAAGCCATCGCTATTTAGTGCCCCGAGCCCTCAAATCTATATAGCCCTGACCATGGAAAACCCTAAAACTCTATTTGGCAGCTGCAATACGGTGCGGGTGTCGACTATCCGATGGCACAGCTTAGACTAGCCTTTCTCAGTCGTCTCCCCATTTTTGTGGCTCAATTTCTTTAGAGCAATAAGGTAAGTTCAAACCCTCTAAAGTTGGGCGGAAATTCACGATCAGGTCTTAAATCGAAATGCGTTAGGGGCCAAGAACAAGTCACCGCTCGTGCCTACAATATTTGGACCTACCGATATTTTCGAAGCCAACCCACAGAACAGGACCGAAATTGGCTAGAAAATAAGATGGTCAAACTCATCTTTGTGGTCCAAAATCTGGCCAAATATCTGCGTAATAAAAAATCGTTCCAAGTTCACATCATCAGAGTTGTCATTCAACTGTTGGCACCAGATCTTAGGCACCCACTAGCCGGCCAGCTAGCTCCACCTCAGGCACAACTCCCTACAGAGGACTGTTTTCTCCTCTACCCCCACAGTCCCCGTAAGAAAAATGCAGAGCTTAAACCCAGCGTCTTTATCCAGAATCCAGACACGGGCCTCAACTTCCTCGTTGTCAGCGGCTCTATCTTCTCTATCTTCGTCAACCTATGATGGTCTCCTCGTTACAAATTATCTCAGGTTAGCATATCCCGGTCTATTCAAAGAAACTTCTTTCCATCTTTATCCTTCCCAGAAGATGTCTCTATTGGCTGTTCGTAGTTGCTAACATCTGTAACCACATCTTACGCTGGGAATTCCTGAAAAACTTTTTACTTGTTCTAGACTTAAGTAGGCGTGCTCTCACTGACCGAATATCTGGAAGCATTATTTACGCACTACTTCCTCTCGCACTACCAACTACCCTTCACCCCATCCCACCCATCACCCCGCACGCTGCTCTCCTAACGCGCCTGTTAATGGCCCTAACGTACCAAAATTGACAGGTCTTGCTTTAACAGTGGATCAAACAAATCCTGTCTAAATAGACTCCATTACTCGCATCCTTCTCAGAACTAACCTCACTCCGGTTGTGTGCAGCAAGTCAAATACTCAATCCAACCCCTATAATTTATTTATTTTAATATCTAAGACGAAAATATGGCTTACCCCTGTATTTTCATCGAGTATCTCTTATTCTTCTTTTCATCCTAGCGCCCCCTCCCCTCTCCTGAAGATTTCCAATAGGGAATGGTGAAGGTAGCTAAGTGCTCAACTCTGCAATTTTAACTCATAGTGATGTTGTACGAACTTCAAACTAATGGCTAATAGTACGCCTCTCTCTCATCCTAATCACTTTTCCTTTCTTAGGCTTTTATTTTTACTTTATCAGACAAAGTGGAAGATTCGTTGAATTGTAGCAAAGATTCAAATTGATCAGACTGGATCTGACCTACGTAAAATCGATCGGATTTAAGCAAGCTCTGTTCAACACGAGGAGTCGAGGATAAATATCGAGCCTTTTCAGTCTTGACCCTCGAGTACAGAATATGAAGTATTAAAGGTTCTTCAGGTAAATGACAAAGATTGATAGAAATGGGATAAATGAGGATGAAAATGGCAATGGAGATAAATTAGGTGGATTTATAGCAAACTAAGAAAAATGTATATAAATGAAGATATAGAATTGTCTGCTTGGAAAAATATCATCACAAGGTTGGGAAAGCAACATATGACTGAATACAAATTCTGAGAGCCAACCGAGAAAAGAACCTTCATCTGTTACAAAATTCTAATATACTTACACGCATTGTGAACGTAAGCACAAACGGGCAAAAGAAACCCAGATCTTTGCTTTCCATGATACTTTACTCCATTTTTGTTACTTCTCTCATTAGGGGCACTAGTTATTGGCACATCCCTCTCTTTTAAATTTCCTCTTCCATGTTGGACGCAAAGAAAGAACAAGTAGATTGATTCCCCCAACCCAGCAAGACAACTGTCATTTCTATGAGACTCAAGTACATCCTTTCTTTCCGGCCACATTTATCCCGTTTAAAAGCTCCTCTTCGCTACTCCTCCTTTCCATTAAGAAGCTGGTGAGTGTTGCAGCCTCGATGCCCCATTACAAAGCCATTAAACCAGATCTTTTGTAGAAACCCAAAATATCTGAAAAGGTATGAGCCATTTGTAATGGCTGCTATTTATATCTTTTACCAATTATTTTTTTTTTAATCCAGCTTCCATCTTTATATTTGAACAGTGTATTTCTCCCAAGTGATCTCATACAATTTTGCTGAAATTTTAAATTCAACAAGTGTAGCTATTCGGCTTAGTTGCAAGATTATTTTATTTTTCACTTTGGATGTAGATTAAAAGTGGATTCTAATTAAGAGCTTGACTTATTTTAGATTGCGGATTGCTGAAAAATTACTGTTACATCCAAGGTCATTTTTATTAATTTCTGTTATATTTTCCCATTTTCTTTATACTTTCATACACTTATGTTGGTTATGTTTATTAAGATGTAAAAGGCTCAATGTTAGAGTCAATAAAATCGAAGGTGAGTAAAGTTAGCTGTCATTACACTTTGTGCATAGAGTTTAATTAACCTGAGTCACGTGAGTGCCTCGATCAAACATCTTTTGGATTCTTAAACATATAAAATTCTTTCTATTATATCAACGATCATTTAAGGAAATTTCAGTTATCTTTTCCATTTAATTTTAATACATCCGTATATTAAAATTTCCTGGTTACCGTTAAATTTGCTCTAGTTAATTAATCTTAAAATCAACTTGATTGTAATCAAGATTACCTCAAGGTAGTGGCCATCACACTCCCCATTGATTCCACGATCATGACCCGATTAGGCTGGATTACTTAGCCTTCAGATCCATAAGGATGAGGAAATAACTAGTCAATTACTCTAAAATTACCGTAGTAGTAATCCCAGCGGTAATGGAAGAGGATTGGGATGATGGTATATAAATACACCGATATTATCTTTAATGTGTGAAACATCAAGATGAGATTATGTTTTATTCTTTACTTTATGGATTTACGAATATGATAATAATAATAGGATTAATAATAATAATAATAATAATTATTATTATTAAACGAAGAGGCAGATTCAACATGGGCACTCATGTAAAACGATTTTTATTTTAATGTGGAAGATTTACAGTCTAACGCGGGATCCGAATCACGGGGTATGTGGGGGCTGGAGCAACCACTCTGAAGTTGAGCCGAATAGGGTTTCCACCGAGGACTTACCAAGCCCGATGTATCTTAACCTCGCTAGAGCTGTATACGGCGTTAACACTCAACTAGTCTACGGTAGAAGGATCTACTGAAGTAGAAGGCCTAAGTAGTAGGAGAATAGAGAATAAAAGAGGAGATGAGAAGGAAGAGAAGAGATGAATGAAGAGACTGACAAGAAAAGAAGCTACACTTAACTGACCCAACTTCACTTTTTTATACCAACCCAGGAATTAAAAAGTCTAAACGAAGATGCGCTCGTTAGTTTTCGTCCACTTGTCCATTACAAAGTGAAAATTCCATTAAATCCTCATCACCAAATCCCCTCCCCCTCTCGCCAAGAACCCTCCTAAACCAATGGATGATCGACATCACGTTCGACTCAAACAAACAGATGGAAAAGAGACTCTAACCAACGATGGTATTTGCGCTAAATCAGGAATAAATAGGAAACGGAGACTGAGGGAAAATAATTGAATAACGAGGGACAATAAAAAATGACATCGATAATAACTCTTGAAATAAGAAGCCTGTAAAAACTGAGGCCAATTCGGGAGATTGTAAGGATCTAAGTTCTATGGAAAACTTCGCGCGTCTCAAAACTCGCAAGGGTTTAAGAAAAATTTCAAGTACTTAAAACAATTTCAAGTTTGAGGAACAATTTAAGGATTAAAGTAAGTACCAGATTCATGAACAAGAGAGAAAGTCTCTCCAATGAACTGCAGCCTTTTGTCATATGATGATAAATGGTTGTTGAATTGATGGTTTCCCATGTGCCGTTGAATGGCTAAATGAGGCACCTGCCACTAGATAGCGCCACCCAGCGCCAAATCTGATTGCAGGCCATCTTGATCAAATGTTCTTAGAAGAATCCACACATCTTAATTTCCTGTATCTACAGCCTGTACATTCTTCACTGATTTTTCCTTTCAATTTTTTCAAGGAGATTCCGTCTTTGGTTTTCGCTTTCGAGTTGACATAAAAGAGTTGGGATGACGAGTAAATGTATTTTATTTATAAAAAAACGAAAACCAACGGTGGAATCTTAAGTTAAAGATATTTGAGGCAGAAGATTGACATAAAATGAAGAAGTTAAGGGATGTGATAATTTGGAGAATTTAGCTACCTAAAGATAAGTGACTAAAACTGCCTTTTTCTTATCCAAAATAATCATTATGACTCTCTCACACTCTCTCTTTTGTAATATACCAATATTGGCTACTCTTTCTCACAGGTAGAGGAAACTTGCGATTTTGTTAAAAATAAATAAAAACTATTCGATACTTTACCACTTTTTATTAAATAAACTTGTTTCTTCCTAACTTGATGCCATTTTTCTTCAGTCATCATTGAAATACTAGACTCTTCTTTTATTTGTATACTCCATTGCAGCTGGTATATTTTCTGACCCGAGCCAGCTGCCTTTCTATTCCTCGAAATTTGCTGTTTCTCACTGGGATATTGTGACCAAAATATTCTGAAAACCTTTCATTAATATTATGAGCTAAACGAAAAAGATCGTTCAGAGTAATGCAAATTGTTTGGTACATTGACGAACAATTTGAGTTGATCATGAACGATGTATTATGAACGCAAATATTAATCCAAATATGGGATCTTTTCCTTCACAATATCGCTGGATCACATTTTTTGGTCCGCTCGTCTAAAAATTATTAATTAATTGAAGAGAAAACTTCACGTTAATTATTAAAGGAGATTTAATTTTAATATGATTTTTCCTTTGTAAATATCTTAAATTAAACGTAGCAAAAATTAATCGTGATACATAATTAATATATGGTGATCAATAGCATGAAGAAATCTGATACGACGGTGTTGATGAGTTTTATCTGATTGATAAAAATGTATTATAATAACCCATACTTTGTAAATATGTTTGAATAACTAAATATTTTACTAAATGATGTGTAATTAATAAAATATTTGTTTTTTAAAATCAGAATTTAACTTCCAATTCTACAATTTGAACTTAAATTATAAATAACACTAGTCAACAATGATGTTTCTAATTGGGTATTAGCTTGTGATTTATAGTGAATCGGGTTTGCTGATTCAGAACCTGTAATCAGAATTGTTCTAGCAAATAAGATTCCTGCGTTACACACATACATACTCTTTATTTACACATATGGGCAGAGTTGCTTCGGCTACCGTAGTGAGAGGATGTGTTGTGTGTGTTTGGTTCCTGCGTTACATTGCTGCTTTAACACGTAGTCAAATTTAGCCAATATATTAGTGGTATTGAAACGGTATTAACGCACAATGATTAATTGCCTTTTCTTTCAAATTTATCTCTCAATAATTTGTGAATAAAATAAGATCGTACAAAAGTATATAACAGGATATATACAAAGTAAGTTGAAAACGTGAATCGGCATGGATGAATAAATAGCCCAGACAACCTTTGTTATATTTGTCGTAGATATTTAATTATTAAGTTGGTTGTGAATTTGGTGACCAAGACATGCCCTGGTCACCTCACAAATCTTGTACTTTATCTTATACAGGGCTCACGCAGTGGTTAAATGGCAAACGGAAGGGTATGCCTTTTGCTGTACCAATGGTATGGCGTAAGCCAACAAATCATGTTTTTGATTGCTACTTTGGTATGACAAATATTACGGGATTCTCAAATAAGAACAAGTCCAAAATTGTATATTCAGATTGTAAGTCAGCTATAAAACCAGTCCCCCATAATATGGAGATGCCAATCTAAGTTCCTCCATCAGCTAGTGCAGTTAAAGAAGAGGACACATCGTCTGAAAAGGAGGATAACAATGCCGATGAAATGTATGAGGATGATTCTAAGTAAAAGAAGATCCAGTTAATTAATCAAGAAAGATTGACTGATTTGGTGAAGGATCAGTCATTATCAAAAGTGAACGCAGAACTGTTGGGTTCCAGGCTACAGCAATGGAATCTTCCAGAGGACAGTGCAAAAATATCTACTTTCTGTGAACGCCATGAGACCTTAGCTGCCTTCTATAAAGAAGAAGCTGGTGCTTGTTTTTGTACTGATGTTAATGGCCTCATGAATCAGCTAGGAAACGAGTATTTACCTGATAAATAGAGACTATTCATCGATGCAATCACCACTAGCCTCAAAGCTGCCTTGCTACACAATGGTAACAAAAACCTTCAATTCCTGTCGCACTTATTGTTGGGATGATAGAGGCATATGATTCAATGAAATTTGTTTTGGAAAGTGTTCATTACTCGCATTATAAGTGGGATGTCTCTGGTGATCTAAAAGTAATTTCTTTACAACTTAGACTGCAGCTAGGATATACGAAGAATATGTGCTTCTTATTCCTATGGAACAGCTGTGACTACAGGAATCATTATATTGTCAAAATGTGGCCCGAAAGAGAAGAAGAAATAGTTGGCGGATACAATGTGAAGCACATGCCTTTGGTACATCCACATAAGATCTACCTTCCACTACTTCATATCAAACTTAGCCTTATCACTAATTTGGTTAAAGCAATGGCCCATGATTCTGATGGATTTTAGTATATCAAAGAGAAATTTGATGCAAAGAAAACCGATGCTAAACTTAAAGCTGGCATTTTTATAGGGCCAGAGATCACAGAACTGATACGCGACATGGAGTTCAGAAATAAACTAATTCCACTTTAGCTGGCAGCATATGACTTATTTGTCCATGTAGTGCAGAACTTCTTTGGTAATCATAGGGTTGAGAACTATGAAAAAAATAGTGGACATGCTAAAGGCCTATCAATGAATGGGGTGACGGATCTCACTTAAGATGCATTTTTTCCATTCGCATCTAGATTTCTTTCCATCTAATATGAGTGATATAGGGGAAGGTTCCACCAAAATATCAGAATGATGGAAAGGAGTTATCAAGGCCGCTTCAACGAAAACATGATGAGCAACTACTGCATCCTATATCCACGTACAAGCGCAAGAGCAAGAGTCTCATACATTTTTTAAGAAATTTATAGTTAGGGTGCCCCGATTCCAAACCTTTCCCCAAAACGTCTCATTCTTCTTATATCATTAATTAATCCAAGGTGACAAAATGAGCCATATAGTCTAGTTGCATAACTTAAGAACCTTACCTGCTATGATAAACTGAGAACAGATTTGGAATCAGCGCACCCAAATTAGTTAGTTACAACAACATTTACTCAAGTAGTAGAGACAAAGTTAAATTTGTTGGCTAGTGTAATGAGTATTCCATCTCGTTCTTGATAAGTAATATGAAGAATTACCAGATGCCAAGAGAGTACTAATAAAACTTCTCCTTAGCCAAGGTTTATTAAAACTATAACTTGCAAAATACAATGCACACCGATACTAAGAGAAAAAGAAGTTTTATCAATGAACATAAGTGACAAAAAAAATGTCTTACAACATTTACGGAAAAGATATATGTAATTACATATGAAAATCTTCTTAAGTTGCTGGGGCTTCGTGAGGTAAAGGGTTTCTCACAAGTTCAAGAGCCATCATCTATCCAGTAATTAAATCCCACAACAACAAAAAAACAAGTTCTATTTTAGCATAACAATGACCAGTGCCTATTCTGAACAGCAACAAGAATTGGTTGGTAGAAAGGGGGATTACCCCTCTGGAGTGGCCTCTAGAAATACAAAAATTAAATGCAAGAGAACACTTATGGGTGGTGGGTGGAAAAGCACTAAGAATTACCACAAGCACAAATAACCCAGAACTGTATAAAAAAGAATTATCGATGTATTTAAAGCGAAAAACGGTTCATCTAAGTAATATATATATATATATATATATATATATATATATATATATATATATATATATACATATATACTGCCAAAGTGTAAAAATTACAAAAAAAAGAAAGCGAGAACTTTGGAAAGACTTTGTCAATTATATAATTCGGAAGGGAATGTAAACCAACATAGGCTTTCAAATTGTGTTAGAATCGACCGAATAGTTTTGATGTTATTGCCAAAACAAAATAAGTCCCGTGCTAAACTCGGTAATTTTCTCATTCAAATTTCGTTGGAATAAGCCAAATAGTTACAACATTATTACCTAAAAGCCCCCAAAAAGCAAAATGTGGCCCGACGGACCGACCGATCGAAATAGTAAGATGAAGGAGGGAGGGAGAGATGGGGGATGAGATGGAGAGGAGAGATAATGGGTGAGATAGGAGGAACAGAATGTGGGGGATGGAAGGGGGAGAGAATTAGGGGGGGGGATGAGGGAGAGATTATGGGATAGAATGGGATGGAGATAATAGGGAGAAATGTGGGGAATTGGGAAAGATTAGGGGAAAGTAAAAAGATAATTTTTTGATTCCTATAAATGGACAGACACACACACACAGACATACTTCATTTTTATGATATTGATTACAGTGATTTAAATGTGGGCTATAATTAAGTCATCTCGAGATTACTTTAATGAGAGGCCTTAGCTTTCCTTCGATGGGCATACGCCCCTGTCCTATTTTTTGTAATACTTTTGTAGTTTTTCGCTCCTACTCAAAGGATTGGTGGAGCCTAATGGGAACTGGCGGACTGGCCTATCATCTCTAAGTTAGTCCTAAAATACCACTCTTTGGATGCAACTTGATTTATTGCCACCTTCTGGAGGTACATAAGCGGCCCTCTTGTATGATGTGTCCGAGAATGAGAAGTGAGGAACAGAATGGTTCACGCTCAACAGGTGGAAATCCAACGGGGTATATTAATCGTTTAAGTCCCATACCGATTGGTTGAAGGGATTTTCAAGGGATACTGACTGGGCGTGGACCTAGATTCTCTATGGATGCTACCCCTTTCCTCACGACAGAGATACCTGAGCTGAGGACAGAGCTATAGACCTATGTAAGTACTTGATAAACCACAATTTATTTATTAGATTGTTTTAGGCGATATTTTTTGTTTGGTTAATTTGTATTGTAGAGGAATTAAAACGAATCGCCACCCAGAGGTCCAAGCGGACATATATATAGAAATCCCTCTTCGGAAAGAGCGAGAGAAAAGCACAACAAATTGAGGGGCGTGAGAACGTTAGTCATCTGACTAACAGGCAAACTGCCGAAGGGCTCTGATCTCACCGCCGAGTGGGTAGACGGGTCAAGCTGAACGTCGCAAGGAAGTCGCAAAAGGCCATTAAACAGCTCTAATAAGAAACTGGTGCCAGCGAAATTGAGGAAGAAATCCATCTAACTGACGGTTTGAACAACTCGCTAGGAAAAACACCGAGTTAATCACCGAACTCAAAAGATCCGATTAGTTACGAGGTCAGGAGGCCCAGAGTTAGTGTGCCAAAAAGCGGCGTCTGATCATAAGACCATCGAGGAGAAATAATGTGACCGTTGTCGGTGCCTCTCATTAAGAAGGAGACCTGGGCTCCGCCGTGTCATCCCTATTTTCCCCTCGCGCTCCCCCTAGTGGCATCGCCCCGTTCCCCTTAGTTGAGGCGGTCTCTGGTCTATAAATGTGCCCCGTAAGGAAGGAAAGTGATTATTCTGTTAGAGACGATAGAGGACTAGATTATTGTGATCAGTCCCTCGCCCTATTCCGAACTCGACTTCTAAGACTTAGAAGTTCGTCTCGTTTTCTTATCGCTTCCATACCGATTTATCCTTCGCAGACTTAGCAAGAGGTCTGGCTGGATTAAAATTTCTAAGTGCCAAACAGGAATTTCGGTAGAAATTCAAAAGAAGATCCGCTCACCCCTTGAGGGCCTCTCAAACCGCAATCTAAGTAATTTTGAGAGAAGAAGAATTAATCTCCATGTAAGTTCCCTTTAATTACTTGCGGGATCACTCCGTATACCAAAACCAAGTTTGGTAACCAGGCGAAGTAGACGATGGTACAAAAAGAACTCAAGAGTTACTAAGAGAGTACTCTTTGAGCCAGAGATCACAACCCCTCTCTCCGTCCTTTAGACTTATAACCGGATCGATAAAGTCATAAGAAGAGATCGATATCGGTTTCTACCGTCTCAGTGACTCTCTTTTTTCTGCAAGGCGAAGACTCGTGAAAAATCCAGTATAGCTACATCCGTCAATCCCTGTTCCGATCGAGGTCATGTAAGTCCGAATGACTATATATATTTGTTTTGATTAAGTAGGATTCTAATACTGTCCCGAGTTAACTAAGGGAAAAATTATATTTCGTGACTTCTGTCATATTTTAGTTAGATTAAGGAGAGTAAATGTTTGTTTAATTCTGTAACTTAGAGGCCTCAAGAAATTAGCTAGCTGGCAATTGGTTTGTTTACGTGAGCCCTACTTTTTTTATCAAGAGCTCTCGTCAGGAGTATGCCAATATTCGATTTGTGTGAACCATGTTAAACTGAGAGAATTTAAAGTAAATATTTAATTTAATTGATAAATTAAAAGATATACATTTTTGGTTAATTCTTGATGTTTTACTGGATCCTTACGTGTTGACCGGCTCTTTCCTAGAAACCGATTAAACGCTGTGGTACTCTCATAATTCGGTATTTAGACTCCTTTACACGAATTTGGAGTCCACTCAGCCAATAGAGGAATTATTTCCTTTCTTAAGTGATGTCAGACTGGCTCACTAAGAGTCATTAAATATATAAGTACTTTGTCAAAGAGGTATTGTATCGGAGTAAATGTTAAACGGCCAACAGTTGAAGAATAATTTTCCGACAAAAGTAGGGAGACAATTCCTCGACACGTATTAAATGGTGAATTAGGAAGTAAATATCATCAGTGGCAACAAATCATTTGAGGTTAAAACAAACTTTCACAATGAAATTGTCAAGGATTGTCAGAACCCTGAGGAGAATTTGTAGTAGGAAATATATTTAGAAATTTTGTAATGGACGGCAAATGCGTTAAAGTCTTTGATTATAGATAGTAGATTTTAATAGAAAGCTCTTATGTTCAAATTTAACTACCAAATGTATCACTAACTCTATAATTTAAGAAGGGGATTGTTTTGAGTATTTGAATAAAAATTTATGAATTACAGTACCGATACTCGCTTGTTTCACAAAGATGCTCGACCGTTCTTAGACCCTGAAAATTGCTCCTTTTGACGGGTGGTTTCTTCAATCATTTTATGTACGCTTATTGGTTAGTAGCCTTACTACAAATGGAGTCACGACATTAGGCAATGTTGTTGATATGACAGTTTATAAATTGTTGCTTAATTCCCTCGTAAAAAACTTAGAATGAAGTTGGAAAGTACCCAGAATTCCCCAAAATAAAGATGGGAATATAGAAGATAATGCAAAAAACGAAATGTAGAAAAGAGCCAATCTAAAATGTTCAACCGATAAGAAAACTTTAAATTTTCAGAATAATTTTGATAAAAAAAGGAGAGTAAGTGTAAAATGTGTTTTGGAACAACATATTGATGTAACCACATTCGAAAGCAAATAAGGATTCTACTGATCACGGTACAGGGTGCGAGTTTGCTTGTTCATCCAGCCATTGAGCAAATTTGTTTCTCCCACCTTGTGCGAGGTCATCTTCTGGATCTCTTTATGCATAACTGTCTCCAGTCTGGGATTTTCCTGTTTATTTAATATGGTTTACTTTAGCAAAGTGTGCTGAAAGGTTCCTGGGTATTAATCTATGATTCGTTGCAATCCTGCATCGCTCCCTGATAATCTCAAGTGTATTTTGTGTCCAAGTTTGGCGCCCACAAGTTCAAAATGGCAAGAGGAAATAATCGGTGATTTGCGCTTCCTGACTGCTACTAGAACTATGTTGTGACCTCCTTACCCAACCCGAGGATGTGAGTCTACGTCTTAAGATGAGAATCGCCCGACCGAATACTGAACTTATCATAAAGATCAGAATGACAATTGCTAGTAAATTCAAAGAAATCAGGGGAGGTCATCGTAGAGGAGGGGAGGGGTCAGGGCTTTCTGGGAGTATTACCTCTGTGACACCAGCATGGGTTGGGAGATCCGTTTCTCATTAGGGGTATGATGTTGATACGACACACCATGGACAATTTTTCGAAATGGAAGGGAGATTCCATATACATATTGTGCAGGGAAAGCTGGAAATAAAATGAGAGCGGTGTTTAGATTGGATATGTGCGTGATGACGTACGAGGGGCGGTCAATAAGTTTTGCAATTCGGATATGAGGAAACGAGATATGAGGAAAAGTCTTTTATTATTTTTCAATATAACTACCCTCGACTTCAATGCACTTGCACTTCCCGACAACCAGAAATCTCCCGACTGTTGTTCAATCCACTCCTGGACGGCGAGCTGGACCTCTTCATCGTCCCCAAACCGGCGTCCCCGCAGTGCAGCCTTAAGCTGACAGAATAAAATAAAAAGTAGTTGCTAGGGGCCAGATCTGGAATGTAGGGGTGATGTTTGAGCTCCTTAAATCCGCACTCGCATAGGGCAGCTTGTGCAACTCTGGCCTTGTGAACAGGAGCATTGTCGTGGAAGAGCAGGACACCGCGTGTCAACTTGCGCGCCGCTTCTGACGGATGCTCTTCTTCAACCCAGCTAGTTCCTCGGCGTAATATTGGCGTGTGATGGTTCTTCCACGTGGCGCATAGTCCACCATCAACACTCCCTCAGAATCCCAGAAGATGGTGGCCATGATCTTCCCGTCTGAGGGTTGGGTCTGGAACTTGATGGGGTCGGAGAGCTCCTGTGCCTTCAGGCCATACTTTCGAGCTTGGTCTCAGGATGCCAGTGGTGGACCCACGTTTCATCACATGTCACTATGCGTGACTCGAATCCTGCTAGGTCTTGGTTGTACAGAAGCAGCAGCTTCTCCGAACTTTAACGACGTTGAAATCGATCATGGGGCGTGAGGTTTCGTGAGGTTCCTAGGGACCTAACGGGTAGAGACCTTGGTCATGGCTAAATTGTCGTGGAAGATGTTGATAACACTTCCATGTGATATTCCAAGTTCTCGCTCGATTTCTTCGATCTTCACCCGTAGATTTTTGAGGATCATCCTCTCCACACGTGCCACATTGTACTCGTTGGTCACGTCTGACGGGCATCCTGGATGGGGGTTATCTTCAAGGGACTCACAACCATGGTGGAACTCCCTATTCCAGCGAGCAATGGTTGCATAGGAAGGAGCGATGTCAGTGTACACTGCAACCATGCGTTCATGGATCTCTTTTGCATTCTTGCTTTCCTTGGTGAAAAATTTCATCACTGCGCAGTGCTCAACCTTTTCCATTGTTGAAAAATTTGTAAGTGAGGATCTCTGATCAGCTACTGCTTCTTAAATAGACGAGGCAGGAGTGTGCGGCTGCAGGTCCTGACTTGTCATAACTTGTCCTAACACCCCCACAAACAGCCATCTTCGTGCTTCTGTTTTGCCTTACCGATTCGCACAACTTTTTGACCGCCCCTCCTATATAGAATTTCATTGTCCTTTCGGGTATGATCGGCAGAGCACATCTCCCAATAAGCAGCCGCTCACGATGAAGCTGAAGTCGTTTTAATCACATCTATTAGGCTTCCGAGAGCTCCTGCCGAATGTGAAAAAGGACTTATCTTTCCTCGCATTCCCTGACCTAATTTTGTTCATCTACTAATTTCTCTTTATATATTGATTAGTTGTATTCTTGTTTATATATGGTGGACATTGCTACCATATTGTTCTCTATAGACTTTTTTATTTCTTTGTTTGTTTTGTTTGTGATTTGAGGTCATAAGCATCTATGGAGTTGCGGATTGGGTATTTACTGCTACCAACTTAATTTAATTGAGACAGAGCTAAGGTGAAATTAAAGAAAACAATTCCTAGGTTGAATTTAGAATCCTAATCTCCACACCTGGAATGCTGCAAAAAATATTGAATAAAATTAAATAGAGTATAGATAACAGATACGGTTAAAATTAATGACTCTTGTAAATTAATTGAACCATTCTCCACTGTCAGTGTTTTTTTTTGGCACGTCTGCTTGACCATTGGCATTATCATGTCACATTAATCAGTGCAATATGATCTGCTGCCAGGTTGATGCTGTGCTACTAGAGCTATACAAGAGGACCAGGAGCGTTACCATTTGATTATATCTAGCGTTCTCTCTAAAGCATTTTTTTTAGTTGCGTAGTACCGTTTTATTGATATGTGTAAGAAAACGCGACAAAATCCTTTGGTAAGCGGCTAGTATGAACGTATTGAATTCTCTCTTCAACAAGCAAATGATCAAAGTAAAAGCTAAAGGGACATGATTTTGTAGACTTGCGGCAAAAATATATCAGATTTGAACTCAGAAACCTTAATTATCCCATTTCACACTAGTTTGACCTTCGTATCTCTTAAAATGGCCGATTTATTACCTCTACTCACCTGGTTGACAACTTATGTCATAGTTGAACTCAGTAACATCTATTACCTTTAGGAGCATTGGTTTTAGCTGGCTACAATGAACCAGCTAATCGTTGCGGACAAAAGATGAAAACAACATGAGATTTTCATGACGCATAGACCTGCTTGCTTCGCCGTAGGTAAATATCTTTATATGAGTTTTTGCTTAGCTCCATTAGAATATTTACACCATAATCCGACAGCTTTCACAAATGGTTAGCTGTTTTGTGCAAAAAAAATAGCATCTAAGAATCTTCTTTCTTCATCAAAGGACATACGAGTATGTCATTAGTTTCAAAAACTTCAGGAATTAATATAAATTGCAACTTTAGCAAGACCACAAAATTAGGATTTTATTCTTTCTGCAAAATTCCCTTGTTATGAAACAGATTCTGCCTTTTTTCCTAAGGAAAGTAGCTCATAATTCCTATCTTCTACCGAATGTGAGAACCTACCGATAATGAGAAAAATATCTTACGTTAAACTAATAATTTTAGAACTTTTTTTTCCTAATTTTAGGTAATTAATCTCTGTGAGTTTAGTGTCAATCGGAAGGTCAAAAGCAAAGCCACTTTCGGGGTAGGTAATTTAAGTAAAAACAAGATACTTCAATGAAGTAGATTTATAGGAAATTTTAAATTATGTTCTTCTGTTGCATCATCATCAATAACTCTATAATTTTAAAAGGGGATTTCTTTGAGCATTTGAATAATAATTTCATCTTAGTTTAGTTATGACTTATGTTTTTTTATCAAAGTTATTTCTAATAATTCTTTTATAATATCAAAAGACAAAATGGTGAAGTTCAGAAATAAATATAATTAACGAAATTTTGTGAATTTTTTAAAATAAAAGAATTACAAATGGTCATTTTTAAAAAATATAACCATGGCTGCTTTTTTTAGATTTTAAATTTTAATTTTAGTAGTGAAACGCAAACTTTCCCCTTAGGTGGAAAAGCCATTGCCTGATTATATTTATATTATATTTACTCCATTTTACCTCTGAAAAAAAAAGAATTGCCCTCATTGCCACTTTAGCAAAGATTCACTGGCCTTCACATTGCCATAATAACCGCAGATTAAGGTTGAGTAGCTTGCAGTTTAACTGAGTATTGTAATATACAGCCTAACCTCACGAGATGGTACACAAAACTCCGCATACTGCGACAGTAAAAGTAAATGTTCTAATCATCGAACCAATCAGTTCCTTTTTAGGATCAGTTAGAATGGTATGTTTGATACGATAAAGTGCTTGGTGTGAATGAGGATAGTTCCCTAGGCCTTTAGCAATGAGTGTGAATAAAGCATCCAGCCAATGGAATAATAAGTACCTATCACATACATATACTGCCATTAAACCTTACAATTTTTACTCTCATTGGTTGGAAACAAGACAATTGAAAGATATGACAATGCAAGACATTAAATCTCTTAAGCTATTGAAAAAGTTGGAATAAGGACCAATTTTATTGCTCACCATACACCGATCGAAATAGGTGTAAAGAAGCTAAGAACACGAAGATTTCAAACAATGGGAGCAAATATTTATTTGAATAATGTTATCATCAATAGATTTGCTAATAGCGCTATTAACGGGCTCAAATTCTAATTGGATAACCATTTTAAGGGCTAAGGGTAAATAACACTTGTCTGCAGTGGATGGGTTGGAAATTTGAGGACTTGAATGTTCGTAATGAAATTCCTTACCAGTGTTTTGTGACGACTGCATAGGTAAAAGAGTACCTGGATCGAACTGCAACCTTTCAGGTTGAAGTCGTTTCCTTTTAATTTACTCGTCATTCTCTCCCTTTGAATAAAATTGAATTCTAAATGGTTTCTCTCTCTATTAGCGACAAATAGAGACTAGGTTAACCTAGTTAGGTCGAAGCTAGGATTTGGCAAAGCTATTACCGGAAATAAATATTGAGCGAATTTTATGAAAAACGAACAGGTTAAAACTTGGCCTGCTCAGTCCTTATTTGTCACTAATTAGAGAGGGGTGCGTTCGTAGAAAATATATATTTTTTTAAACAATAAAATGAGAAAAGTTGGTAGAATACAAACGTATCATCAATTCGAATAATTGATTAAATTTACCTCGTTTGAAAAAGCGCCACAAACTTTCAAGATGACTTAATATTTAGTTTTTACCTAAATGAAAGCAATGCCAACTTTACCACAAATATTTTTCAATAGTTATTTTATTGCTGCCTTCTACTATTATTTTGTTTGTAGAATTTGACGTTCTAGGAATATTTGGAAAAATGTTTTTATGTTTTTGTAAATGCTAAGTTGGTCATTTTGTTATCCATTCCTAAATATTTTGACATTTCGTCCTGTTTTATAGTTGCCATTTTTACAGTTTTTGTTGTAAATATAACGGCAGCAACTTTGTTCCCAGAATGGGTATATTTATAAAGAATGAATTTGTTTATAAACTTTTCATCTAAAGACCGATTACCCTTTTCGTAAAATTTCCCAATAAAATGTTTTTTAAAATGCTTTTGTGGAAACAGGACCACTTGGTTTTATCGCTATTCGTAATTATCGTCCAATAAAATCGAGGCTTGTCTAAAGCCTGTTGATATATACAAAACTGGATTTTCGTTTATGTAATTTAGAAGGAATGTTATTTCAAAATTGGAAAAATGTGCTCTATCTTAACTCGTTTCAATTTTTAGCAATCTTGTTTTGCTATAATTTTTCCCATCAATGCCAAATAGCTTTAGAGAATATAGTTGGCGTTTTGGTTTATATTCGTTTGCTCGAACATACTTTACTTGTGTGAGGGAGCAATTTGGATGCTTTCGTTTTTTTTTTAAATTTGCATAAATGACGAATTTAAAAGGTATCTACCTGAATGAGGGGGTGAATGACTTGATGACCTATTTTTCTCTCTGTACACAAAATGTTAAAGGAAAAAAGGGGATTGACAACGATGCCAAATCGCACATAATGTTTCTTTGGAGAGGACTGTAACGAAACTTGTGATGGAAGAGAAAGTAAAAATGTATAGAAGATACATATATAGCCACATTTTTTGCTTCAGATACTGTTCCCATTACCGGGAAGTTAAAAAGAGATTTCTATACCATGATGCTCCCTTTCATTTTTTCTTCCTCTTAAAACCAAAACAGGAAAGAATTAAGAAACCAAACATCAAGCAGCACTATATCACCCATTAAAAATTACTCATTTAATCAATGACCAGAACAGTAACATACATACACACACACGCTAACATACACTTCGACACATACTCGGGCACATTCAGCGACCGGAATGAGTAAGATCCAGAAGCAAGTGTATTACATACGATCAGCGTCAGGCTGCTCAAGAAATGTGGCAGGTAACGAATCAAAACGAATTTTCTGACATTAATTTAGCAAGAAAAATGTTTAAACAATCATTTACTTCGTCAGTAAGTTGCGGGCACAATTTTGAAAGCTTTTTACAGGTTTTGCAATCCAAGAGGTTTCCTTACAAAATGACATACATTTTATTGTGAATATATACAGGGCAGGACAAAATATAATACCTCAAAGTTTGTATGCTGCTTTATTTAGTGAAAACCTCTTCTTTTTTACTTCAGAACTGATTTGTTTCAGTTTCTGAGTATTGATGGAATCTGTCGATGCAACTTTTAGTACTAGTTGTCTTTCATAATCATATTACATTTTCAAGATATCTTCACAGCATTTACTTTTTACTTTAAAATAATCCTTTCTCTTTATTTTTCAGTCACATCACTTAGAATTGACAGGAATTAATCCATATGTTCTTTCTAGAAATAAACTTAGGACCTGTTGTATATACTATGTACTTGAACTTTTCCAGCATTATCCAGCAATAAAATGTCTTAATAGTTTGGATACGTTAAAATTGCTTAGCAATCTTCTAAGCCAATCCCTGCAGCTTTTCTAGCATCACAAATATTGTTTTGGATGTTTTTCTTGCTGAACAAATTTTAATATATCTGGTCCAATTAGTACCCTCTCTTTAAGTTTTGCATCGAGTAGTCCAGGAAACTTGCTAGACAAATACATATAAACCTCTGTATCTCGTGACACTGCTTTCACAATTTGCTTTCTTAGGTTAAAATTTATCTGTAGTGGGAGGGAAAGAACCCTTTTCGGATATAACTTATTTTCTTGAAGAATGTTTTGGTCTCTGTTATATGTTTAGTCTTTTATGTCATTGTTTTTAAAGCCAAGAGTTGTCTATGCCCCAAGTATCTCACTCACACAAGGAAAAATGAATTGTGTAACCTAAAGGTTGCCCAAGTTGAATGGAAATTATATTCCACTTACCACCGAGCACTTTGTAAATCCTCTGGTAGCCATCCTTGAATCTAATTTTGTTCAGATCTGTCAAAAAAATAAATGAAATGATTCCATTTCGTCATACAAATTTCGGACAAACCGGCAAATTCGGAAAATCCCTTTTTCTAACGAAACTATACTATCTTTTGTTAATTTTAGAAATCAGCTTGTCGAAATTTAATACAATTAAGGCAATAATTCTAAAATAATTTTTTGGTTCAGGTAAGTGAATTTTGCCCGAAAATACAATAATTAAGATTGACGATCACATTACCAAAAAAAGAATACTTGTGACAATTTTGGAAAAATGAAGGGAACAAAGGAAAGGAAATCTGCGGAGAAAAATATTGTGCTGCAAAGTGCTTGAAAAGCTTGACCATATCTTTAGAAGGGATATGCATATTTGTTTCAAACATAATTTGTTTTTTAACTCAATGGATCTTGCCAGAAATTGGAGACAAATTAGAGCGGAAGTAAAAGAGAGCTATGAATAAGAATTCACACAGGTAAAAGATATAGTGAAAAAAAAAGAAGTTCGGAAGAATAAATGAGGAGGACAAAAGAGTAGAATTATGGAAAAAATGTGGATGAAAAAGTCTAAACTCAACACTTTCATAGATAGGAAGACCAAAAGGACATCCCTGGAGCAGGTGGCAGGATGAAATTGGCTTGATTAAAGTGGCAGACTCAAGTGCTGCTAGGCTGTTGAAGCGATAGAGAGCTCGAATGGGTTTGGGTTGTCTGACTTTTGTTACATATTTCAAAAGGCATAGATTATCTGTTGATTTTTAAAGAGACGTTTTAATTGTTTTATAAATTGTTTAAACAGATAAAATAATCGCTTGTATACGTATATTGACCTTAATCAAGCTTATGTTGATAAATGAAATTTACATTTCTTTTTGTTTTACTGTTATCACATTTCTACGAACTTCTTGGACACTTGTCGTAGGTTTTTGCAGAATGGCACCTTAAGGGATCAAGTATAAATTTAAAAACACTCTAAACTACACTTGCCCGCATCTTTTCGATGGATATAACGAACAATAATCTTTTAAAAAACGTAATATTTTAAAAAGAAATCTGAAAAAACTCATTTTAGCTTTTACGGTGAGGTACACATTAAAGCTGTATTTTTTCTATAGTGAGATGATTGCTGTAGAATTGATTTCTCTTCTTCTTTCTCTTTCTTTTTTTTCTTACTCTCATAGTTAACTCCCGATTTACATTCCTTGAATTTGGGGTAACAAATGAGTCACCCAAAGTCACGTGCAAAGGTTTTGAGAATAATATATATTTTAATGTCTTAATTCTTTTTGAAAATTTACCTGATAGGACTTATTATAATATTTATAGCTTTTGTATGCTTATTAAACAGTCTGCATTTCATAAATAGTAAGAAAAGACTGCATTTCTTTGCTCAACCTAAAATCGCCTTCTGGTCCTTTTCCTGTAGGAGGCGAGTTTTATATCCTGGATCTTTGATATTTAATCAAAAGTGTTTAATGATGACAAATATGGGTTACATGAATGAGTTTCATAATTATAATCTATTTCGTATTGTTTTATTATAAAATAATTTTTTTCAGCTATTTTTAATTCAAGAAATAGTTCTTTCCCAAAAAAACGTGCAACAATTCTGTCCTTGCACAAATTTGGCGCGAAATGCAAGAAGATAGTTGCTATGAATATTGCATCAAAGAGCACCAAATTAAGGATTATTAAAGAGCATAAAATGAATGGTTACAGTGCTGCAAAGTAGTCTTCTGAACGCCCTAGATCTTCAAATAAATACAAGTTCACCTTCTGGTAATATTCCACCTAAAGAACTGGGTTGCCTCCAGTGCCAAAATTGCTCACGATTGGAAAGGAAAGAGGCGGGAGTAAACGCTTCAGCGTGCACAAAAAGGCGTATAATTTTCGACAAGATCTCAAGTCGAGAAAAGCTCTGAAGAAACTTCATTTGAACAGGAGCATGCTTACGAATAGCATTCCTTTTTGTAGAAATTAAAAAGCATGGAATGTCGAAGAATGGGGCAAAGTGATATTTTCTGATTAAACTCCCCTACATTAATATAGAGTTTCTGGAAAATTCCGCGTTAAGAGGGTATAAAGTATGGGCTTTCTCGATTTTTGTCTTCATACCCACTTTGGATCACCCAGGCATTCTCCATATCTGTGGCTGCTACTCTAATGATATTAAACACTAAATATTTTGCCAATTAATACTCCCGTATCTCGAAATGGCACGAATAAAGTGCATCATCAGCACCATTTATAACAGTATAGTACCAATTTTTGAATGATACCTGAATTTTTCATGATGATGGCGTACCTTATCACATACAAAAACAATAACTAAGTTTTTCTCTGCAAATAGAATGGAGCTTTTGCGACGTGGTAACGGCTAATTTGCCAAATTTTTGTGTATGATAATTAAGCTGGCGGTTTTTAAAGAAAATCCGTCCAATTTTGAGCCGTTGCGGGTGCTTATTGATTTAAAATACCCTAATATCAGTGAAGATAACATAATGTTTTTTTTACGTAGGGCAAAATAAAGTAAAGCAATCCTGATTAAAATTATTGAAACTATTGATTGCCCGCATTAGTCGATTTGTGATCAAAATTTTTGTATAGTTCATCTTCAATTTTAGTTTGGAATATGCTCAAACAAATTGCAACTTTTGACTAGTTTTATTAATTTTCTTATATGAAAAAATATAATGGTCTCAAATTTTTACCCATGAATGTATTATTCCTGTCTTTAGTTCGTTATCCAATTACACACCCTACTACATATTATTCCTTTTATATTAGTAAACTAGTTTCTTTATAGTAAGTTGCTTCGAATTAAAGAGGAAATGATATTATCCTTACATAACATATAACTTTAAATAAGTTTTGATTGTTTAAGGCTGCAGAATTTTGCTTTGTTTCTGTTAAAACCTTTCTTTGTATCAACTTTTATTTAGCAGACACATTATATATTAGATAAAGAACCGAAAGTACATGCCTTACTTTTATTACTCGCATTTACCAGAACTTCCTAAGTAAGGATCCCTTTAAGGATTGTTCGCGAAGAATTATACCTGACTTTAATGAATCCAGTGTTGAACTTTGCTCTTTGAAGTTGGAATTTCTCTAATGGATAAGTTCTAAGATTAAAAATGAAAATACGCAGGTCATCTTAATCTACCTATCCTCTATATCCTTCTCTATTAATTTTTCTCGGTATCCTTTGTTCTTATCTTATATGTTATTGTTTAAATTTAAAAAATACATGTAACCTGCTCTATAAACTTCCTGTAAGAAGCTAGTTATATTTTGAATTTCTATAAAAATAATTGTTAAAAAATTTTGGCATATCTTTACGCACCACTATCCTCTTTCACGTCTCTTTACTCCGAATGCTCTATTTCTCGTTTTCCGCAAAGAGGAAATAGATTAAAAAATTCCGTTCATTAGGCGAATGAGAAAGGAGAGAAAGAAAATACATTTTATGCTAATTCGTATTGTCTCGTTTATCACACCTTATTTGGAAAATGACTATTTCTGTATTAAGATTAAACGATGAAAAAACACAGGGGCATATACACCAAAAATCTCCTGCAAAGAGGCTTTTAAGGGAACGAGTGAAGATATAAATAGAAAAAGTGTATGGAATGCACATACACCAGAGCAGAAACAGAGGGAATAAAGTTTTAGTAGCTCTTTAATCATCCAATTTCCAGGTCCACCACACGGTGAGAATAGACTTTGATATTAATATGGCTGAGAGTTTGGTACAATCGCCATTTTCACTGCATATGCGATTCAAAAGGATATTTAGTTAATGTACACATTTTGGGGGCATTTCAATTTCATCTTCAATTTTCATATCTATTTTCAATCTTATACAATTAAATATATGCATTTTTAATGCTAAAATACTAGCTAGATTTTATAATTAAAGAGCAGCAAAATGTATAAATCTCTTGCGAGATAAGGAAAAGTTTTACGTGGATGCAAAAATAAATTGCGGACTGTAGGTACATATGAGACAGTTCGATGTATTTCCATGTCTGCATCTATGTCTGCAAGTTAACTTATGCATACTTCAAACTCCCCCTCTATTTATTCTCTGTTACGGTTCCAAAAAATCTCGCTCGTTAGTATTTAATATTTATGAGAGTTAGAAGTTACCACAGATTTTTGGCAGATGAATTTTTGTGTTGAACCAGGTAAATTACCCCGTGATGGAAACGAGTTAGTGAAGAATGGGAAAAATGTCCGGAGAATTTCTTCTGTTATTTTTAGATGATTTTATCCCGTCGAAAAAATAGATAGTTATGTAAACAAAGTATTTTACCCCTACATAATACAAAAAGAAATCGACATAGATCATGAACCGTTTAAGGCAAGCTAACTAATTTAGGAGTAGAAGGCGGAAAGTATTACTAGACAGGTCCCTAAAATATCAGTAATTTGATTGCAAAATAGATGAATAATATTTTAGCTTTTGATTCGGTCCAAACAAAGTCAGGATGCAATTTTATCCCTTTCAAAATTTGCTCCTTATGCATCGATCCTTTTAGGGTCTCTTCCATGGATTGGAAAGTACAGATCATGCCATACATTTTCTTTAAAGTTAAGTCCTGGCAATTCTGGAGGTCATACCAAAAGACTTTTTATAACCTCCTTCAAGCAAGACGAACCACTTACAATTTCTCTTTGGGTCTTTTGCCATGTTGAAAACTCTATTTTATTCGTAGGCCAAAGTTTCGAGCATTAATCTTCATATAATTTTCAATAATCTTTATATGGCTTTATTTATTTATAGTTCCGTTAAATCGATGAACTGTACCAACTATTGATGCCTAGAAATTGCCTCATAACTTAATAGACTCACCAGCATGTATATCGTGTTTTGGGGGGAAAACTCAGTTTTCGTTCCAGCTGACCATATCACATTGTGGAAGAGTTGAAATCTTCCAGGAAAGGATAGCTGGCAAATATCAGTCGGGCTTTCGAATTAATGTTTTTGAATGAAGGCGTCGTTTTCAGATGATGTCAATAAATAACATTCTCCTCATTCTTGGGTAATCTTTAACATATTTAATGATGGTCCTGGAATGTTGAAGGGGACTTTTTAGAAGACGACCAAAATGAGGGAAATTTGAAATTGTTTTAATAGATCAGACATTCTTATTATGGGTTGCACTATTATTATATGGCTATTTATTTCTCCTGAAATCTTTTTAGATTAAAATTTTGTAATTATTCTCGATTTAAGTTTGGAAGACCTTGCACAAGCTTTGACCATGATTATTGCTTGTAGATACTGGCGCATCTTTATTGCGCCAGTATCAGAATAAATTAGACAAAGGTTTCATCACAACTCATAAAATTTCCAAGCTAATATCAAAAACCGTAAAACCGCAAACTATTGGTTATGATTTGATGTTGCACTCAATAATTATCTGTGGCAGTTTCTACTGTTAAGCAACATAGTCCTGAAGAAATTATTGATTCCATTCCTTTGAGTAACAATACAGTATCAAGACGCATCGATGAAATGGCAGAGGATATTGAAAATCAACTAGCTCACCTTTACAAGTAAGGAATTTTACGTTACAGATTAATGCAACACTTTTACCTAATAATCAAGCCATTCATATGGTGTAGGTTAGGGTTATAGATGATAAAAATGAACTTAGAAAAGAATTGCTTTTTTTTTGGCATTCTTGTGAGAGATACCAAAGGAACAACAATATTTAAAGTAGTATTAGACTATTTACCTGAAAAAAAATCAAATGGGTAAGATCATATCATGTGCAACTGAGGGGGCTGCTGCTCTGGTAGATATATATAGGGGCTTTATTGGATATTTAAAAAAGCTTCTCCCTAATGTGTTTAGCATACAATGCGCGGTTCATCGCTGACATTTGATTGTGAAAAAAATGGGACGACTTTTGAAAGACTTTCTTGATAATGTAATAAGGGTTGTTAATCGTATTAAGTCAAATCCACTTCAGGATCGTCTTTTGTGCCGAGTTTGTGCTAATAATGATGAGGTTAGAAAATTAATTTTGAATACACAGGTAAGGTGGCTCTCTCTGTGTCGCTTTGTTTAACTCTGAGAATGTGTTGAACTTTTCTTGAATAACACGTAGCTCGGAGGAGAAATCATAGATGCAAAATCAAACATTTTCTACTTTGCAGGTATATTTGTAAAGCTAAATATCCTGAATAAATAGATACAAGGAAAAAGTTGGAATCTTATAATTTGCAAATAGGAAATCAACTCTTTTCTTGGAAAGCTTTATTTGTTCAAGATTAATATCGGGCGTAACGAGTTGCTACATTTTCCACTCTTGTCACTATTAAGGAACTGCATGAAGATAATATTTTCATTTATATCGATCATTTAAAAAAACTGCACGTTAATATGGAAATTAGGTTCGAAGATCTCCTAGAAATGCAGATTCCAAGTTGGGTGGTAGACCCATTTGAGACAATTGCAGCTGATGTTGACATCATACTAGAAGCACACCTCTTTGAGCTGCATAGTAATCAAACTGCTTGAGATAAATTTAAACACGGACTTTATAACATGCGGAGAAGTAATGACTTTGCAGTCAAATTTCCATTGCTTTTGGAGAATGTTGAATTATATATCATTGCCTTTCCAACGTCTTAAATAGTAGAATCAGGTTTTAGCAGAGACTCACAGCTATAATCAAAGGAATGAAAACGCTTAGAAATTGTAAGTTTAGGCGATCTTCGTCTGTCTTTAACAAGCATAGATCCTGACATAGAACAACTTGCTAAGCTAATTCATCCACAAGGATCTCATTGATTCAAAAAATTTGAAACTCAATTTTGTTATATATGTATTTTCTTATTTTAAAAAGGGCTATATATTTTAAAGCCAAAGAATTTTATCTTTGTCTTTAATTTTCTTTATTCCCTAGTAAAAGTTAGTCTTATATATATATTATATAAATTGTGAAACGATATATTGGTTACAAATGGTTGTTTCATTGGAGATGTGAAATAATTTTGATGCTTGTATAAATGCGTATACGCAATAAATAGACATGACTGGTATCTTTATTGAATACATTATGCATAGGTAAAATTGAAGTATTTCTTTGGCTCTAATTATTTCATGGGCCACAGAAAAATTCCCCGTTCAATGTGGGCTTTGGGTTAAAAGAGATTGGGAAACCCTGTTGTAGGTGAGGAATGTATTTGATACTCTTACAGTTAGGAAAACGCCCAAGACAAATGCTAGTCCACAGTAAGATGGTTTCTAGGCCCGTACCTTTAAAACGTGCAAAAATGACTGAGCCTCGCATGTCTGACTTATGCGTCAATTATAAGCCTTCATTACTTACATGCCAGCTTTAAGCAGACAAACTAATTTGAAAGTCACTAGCAATTTGTCGGCTTTTGGCAGTTACTACAATTTTGCCTGCTTTTTGCAGTAACTACCAATTGGCCTGCATTTGGTAGCCATTACGAATTTTCAACATTTGGCAGACTACAGTTTTGTCCATTTTGGTCGACAGTCACAATTGCCAGCTTTTTGCAGAAACTATTTTTTTCCAGAATTGCCCGACACCTTTTGAGAGAAAATAACAATATGCCAACTGTAAGCAGGTTAATTATTGTCATTTGTATGCCAATCTTTCTCATTTTCTTCATTCGTTCCCTTCTTGAGGTTTCAGGTCGCGCCCACTCACAATGGTGGGATAAAGAATTTTAGAGTAGTAAAGGCGTATATTTAATCACTGTGAACAATAACGATTAAATAATAAACTCACTCCGTTTAGGCGCAAGTCTGCCTTAGGGCGACGTTGTTCTGCGCCAAACCTAGTGCGCGCATGTTGCTGTTTACTTTACCGTAAGGCAATTCAGTAATGCAGATGACGAATGTATTTGACATTCTTAAACGTTATGAAAGATGTTCCGTTTATTACATTTATGAATTATAATGCTTCTCAATTATAACCATAGATTCAGAATCCAAGTGATCGTAAGTTGAGGCCAACGTGTAAGAAGAAATCTATGACATCGCTACTGACCGTGTTTATTGGCTCCAGGTTTCTCCATCGAGCACATTCTTTTTTACTTTGGCTAATCGATCCTAAGTTCTCCTTTCAAAGTGTTTGCCCTTTTGCTACCAATTTGAACTTGTTATTAAAGCTTGAATTGACACTAGAACTTTTCAGGAAACTAGAGTTGTTCTCAAAATGACTTGTTATTAGGAAACACTTACTTGTTCAGACAATTTAAATCTGTTCTTGAAACAGGCAGCCACTTTAACATGGACTTGAAATCGTACGTGAGTCTTGAAGTTTTGTTACAAACTAAACTTGTTTCTAAACTTTGCAAAACTTAAATTTGTTCTTCACATTCGCCTCTGTATCATTCTCTTAAGATAGTAGATATTTGTAAGTTCAAATGCTAAGCAGACCTCCTCAAACTCCCCTATCACATCCTTGCTTATCTTCGGACGATTCATCCTAAAGTAAAAATACTGCCTCAAATCTCCGATTTAGAGAAATATTAACGCTTAACTCCATCTCACAAACTGTTACGTACCCAAATCTTTTTCAAATTCATAACGAGAGCATCTGCGGCAAAAAGTGTTAATGAAGATTCTTGAAGAAAGTAGTGAAGATACATAGCGCTGAGAGGTAAACTAATCATATAGATGTCAACGGTGGCAAGTTGGCTACTGGGCTCCTCACCAACACAGATGCATGGGTAAAAAGGTATACATTTGATCTTCTAACTCTCTTCATGCCTAAATCATAATTTTATAATAACTGAAGATTCGATAGTATTTTTAGCACTTCCTCATTCAGTTCTGTTTAAACTTTAGTTATTTGCCAAACCTTTGAAAACCTACTGCTAACACTATCACTTCATAAATGGCTCTAATCTCTTCACCATAAAAAATAAAGATTTGATCTTGCACTTTTCAACTGAACACTATATCTCGTTTAAGTAACCTAAATGCCTTCCTTCATTCTCTTTCCCGGATTCCCTCCTCCTGCCTCTTGATATTCGGAAAGCTAAGCATCACAGACATTCCTTTAACTCCTACCTGATGACTATTCTTGCTGACTCGTGGTACTGAAACTGATACTCCTTTTTTCTTATTCTCAATTGCCGATACCTTCTAATGCGCCTATCTAGAATCCGCCTGGGTAAAACACGTTTTCCTTATCACTCCCATACAAAAACCATCCACAGACTGTTTAATCTTGCACGTCTCTCTTCACACGCGTTCTTCTGTGACAAATATCTAGTACTTAACTATACACATTAACTTCACCATGGATATTCTAGCTTTCTCATCAACCTCAGCTTCCCTTAGTCTTGTGATTCACCTAAGAAAGTTACCCCCTTATTCTCATTTCAAAAGAGGCTTGTCCCTTTCCTGTCTCTTTCCTTCCTGTGAACTATATTCATTTTCCATCCGTTCTCCTTCATTATATCCTTGCTATGTATATTTGCACGTTGAACTTATTCTTACATGTTGATTTTGTCTGACATATTTATTTTGTTTTTGTAAAGGGAACTTTTTCTTAAAAAGTAAGTTTGCCCTAACCATTAAATTTGTTCTTACAATTTTCAGTTATTTTTAAAGGTTGAACAATTTGCTAGAAGTTGAACTCTTTCTTATGAGTAAAACTTGTTATTTCAAGTTGAATCTGTTTTTGCCTGTTTATATCCTTCTTATATACTTGGAATTGAATTACCCTTTTCAAGTTAAACATAATCTTAAACTTTTACATTTTTCTTTTGAGATGACCTAGTTTATTCAATATTAATATATATTACTATATTGTTCTTAAAACTTTGATTGCTTTTATAAGTTAGGCTTCTACAAGTGGGACTTATTCATACAAGTTAATATTCTCTTACTATATGAATTTGTTTTCTTAAATCTTTACTCTGTTCTTACACTTGGATTTTGTTATTAAAGGTTAAATTTATTCTCAAAAGTTATATATGCCGTAAAGTTCTGAAATGCTCAAAAATTGTAATTGTTTTTTAGAATTTGAAATTTTCTTTGGAGTAGAATTTTCACACCTAAGTAGAAATTTTTAATTAGATTTTAACTTCTCTTGACACTTAAACTCGTTCATAAAATATTATTTTTCGAAAACTTTGAGGTTTTCTTCAAAATGCACTTTTTATGATTTCAGTTGTTGTAAAATTTTGCTTCCTTTAAGGTTGAGCTTTATCTGTTTCATGAACATGTGCGAGTTTCCATTGAACCTTGAACTTTACCTAAGAAGGTTAACTTTATTTAAGGCCGAAATTCTTTTAGAATTCAAACTTTCTTCAAAACTTAAACGTTTTCAGGGATGTTGAATTTTCTTGAGGCTTAAATTGTTCCTAAAACTTAAAATTATTCTAAGTAAGTCAACTTTTTTATTAAAAATTCAATCTTCATAAGCCCGCGACATTACCTTGTATTTACCATTCTACACGCTTTTTATTTCATTAGTTGTACTCTACTTCACATTTCTTTTCCCTCCTTATTCACCTTTTCTTCATAGCTCTCTCTTTCCTATTTATTCGTTACTGAGTGCAAATACCATCGTCGTTTATGGTTTATATTCCATCTGGCTTTGTAAAGTGTGATCGAGGTCCCAACTTTCACTAGCTGATTCCAGGAAGGTGACTCTTGGATTGGAAGTTTTCAAAAACGATAGATGGTGCTGCAAACAAAAACGATAGATGGACGTGTAGACAAAAGCAATATATGGGGGTGTAGGAAAAAATAATAGATGGTCGTGTAGACAAAAGGCATAAATAGGGTGGAGAGCAAAGCAATATACGGAGTGGGTACAAAAGCAATTGATGGGGGTGTAGAAAAAAGTGATAGATGGGGTTGGATACAAAAGCGGTGGATGGAGTGGAGACAAAAATGATAGATGGGATTGAATACAAAAGTGATAGATGAAGTGGAGAAAAAGCGGGGGTAAAGTAGCATGAAAAGTTAACATCTGGGTTTCTTTTCTCTGTGTGGAGGCGTACGTAGATAATATGTGTAAGTATGTAAGAATCTTTTAGCAGAGGAAGGTTCTTTTCTTGGCTGCATCAGACATTGTTTCTTTATAATCAATGGATGAGATGCATTATTATCAGGAGCAAGAAAACTTGTTTGATCTTTAAAGACTTTGTGTTCATGGACTTCTTTTCCAAAATTCATTATTTTCTTTTAAGTGCATTTTGCCTACTTCTGCCTAAATCGGCTCCATTTATCTCCATTCCTTTGCTTATCCATATTTCCCTTCCATTGCATCAGTCATCATTTTCTTTAAAGGTTATTAGCGCTCCATTTTCTTCCCATGATTGGCAAGACAAGAAAAGGTTCGATAAGCCTTAAATTCTAATATCGAAGAGAGTTTTGAGCTAAATCATTGCTACGATACAATGAATTATCTACTTTTTGATGCTGGACAGTTCTAGGGTATGCCTTTCATATTTATACTCGAACTATTTAATTTTCCTTCGAATATGTAGTCTTCGTGTTCAGTTTCGGACCAGCATACATGAATGACGAGATTGAGGTAGTTTTAAATCAAACTTACGAAAAATACTGAACGCAATATTTTGGGGAACTTGTCTGGATATCATATTAATTATATCCTATTACATGAATTGGAACTAGAAGACCACTTAGACCCTTAAAGCTAGCGAATATAATAAAATACTAATAATTTAGGTCAACTGTATGGTTAGCGAACAGATTTGAACTCCTCCTCATAAACAAGGAGGATATATACTAAAAAGTGCTGAGATTCGAATTTGCTTTTATGGCTTTAACCTTTAGAGCCTAGAATACTCGTACTTCTTTGCCATTATGGTTTCGTTAATTGATAAACCCCAAATATGACGTAAGGCTATTGCTTATGGTGGACGTTAAATAAGGCATCGCATAGAGAATTAGTGCAATTCAAGAAATAATGTGATGTGATCAACAGGGGCATATTGACTTAGAAGCAAATAAATGAGGGTAGGAAGAGGTGAATGAAAAAAAACTAAAAACTGAGTGAATATAAATTGATAAGGATAAGTGAGAAGGCAAAAATAGACTTTTAGATTGTTGTACCAACTCTTTATTTGACATTGCAACCTAGGCAGTCTTATTCTACAAGCAATAATCATGGTCAAAGCTTGTGCAAGGTCTTCCAAACTTAAATCGAGAATAATTACAAAATTTTAATCTAAAAAGATTTCAGGAGAAATAAATAGCCATATAATAATAGTGCAACCCATAATAAGAATGTCTGATCTATTAAAACAATTTCAAATTTCCCTCATTTTGGTCGTCTTCTAAAAAGTCCCCTTCAACATTCCAGGACCATCATTAAATATGTTAAAGATTACCCAAGAATGAGGAGAATGTTATTTATTGACATCATCTGAAAACGACGCCTTCATTCAAAAACATTAATTCGAAAGCCCGACTGATATTTGCCAGCTATCCTTTCCTGGAAGATTTCAACTCTTCCACAATGTGATATGGTCAGCTGGAACGAAAACTGAGTTTTCCCCCCAAAACACGATATACATGCTGGTGAGTCTATTAAGTTATGAGGCAATTTCTAGGCATCAATAGTTGGTACAGTTCATCGATTCAACGGAACTATAAATAAATAAAGCCATATAAAGATTATTGAAAATTATATGAAGATTAATGCTCGAAACTTTGGCCTACGAATAAAATAGAGTTTTCAACATGGCAAAAGACCCAAAGAGAAATTGTAAGTGGTTCGTCTTGCTTGAAGGAGGTTATAAAAAGTCTTTTGGTATGACCTCCAGAATTGCCAGGACTTAACTTTAAAGAAAATGTATGGCATGATCTGTACTTTCCAATCCATGGAAGAGACCCTAAAAGGATCGATGCATAAGGAGCAAATTTTGAAAGGGATAAAATTGCATCCTGACTTTGTTTGGACCGAATCAAAAGCTAAAATATTATTCATCTATTTTGCAATCAAATTACTGATATTTTAGGGACCTGTCTAGTAATACTTTCCGCCTTCTACTCCTAAATTAGTTAGCTTGCCTTAAACGGTTCATGATCTATGTCGATTTCTTTTTGTATTATGTAGGGGTAAAATACTTTGTTTACATAACTATCTATTTTTTCGACGGGATAAAATCATCTAAAAATAACAGAAGAAATTCTCCGGACATTTTTCCCATTCTTCACTAACTCGTTTCCATCACGGGGTAATTTACCTGGTTCAACACAAAAATTCATCTGCCAAAAATCTGTGGTAACTTCTAACTCTCATAAATATTAAATACTAACGAGCGAGATTTTTTGGAACCGTAACAGAGAATAAATAGAGGGGGAGTTTGAAGTATGCATAAGTTAACTTGCAGACATAGATGCAGACATGGAAATACATCGAACTGTCTCATATGTACCTACAGGCCGGAATTCATTTTTGCATCCACGTAAAACTTTTCCTTATCTCGCAAGAGATTTATACATTTTGCTGCTCTTTAATTATAAAATCTAGCTAGTATTTTGGCAGTGAAAATGCATATATTTAATTGTATAAGATTGAAAATAGATATGAAAATTGGAGATGAAATTGAAATGCCCCCAAAATGTGTACATTAACTAAATATCCTTTTGAATCGCATATGCAGTGAAAATGGCGATTGTACCAAACTCTCAGCCATATTAATATCAAAGTCTATTCTCACCGTGTGGTGGACCTGGAAATTGGATGATTAAAGAGCTACTAAAACTTTATTCCCTCTGTTTCTGCTCTGGTGTATGTGCATTCCATACACTTTTTCTATTTATATCTTCACTCGTTCCCTTAAAAGCTTCTTTGCAGGAGATTTTTGGTGTATATGCCCCTGTGTTTTTTCATCGTTTTATTTTAATACAGAAATAGTCATTTTCCAAATAAGGTGTGATAAACGAGACAATATGAATTAGCATAAAATGTATTTTCTTTCTCTCCTTTCTCATTCGCCTAATGAACGTAATTTTTTAATCTATTTCCTCTTTGCGGAAAACGAGAAATAGAGCATTCAGAGTAAAGAACGTGAAAGAGGATAGTGGTGCGTAAAGATATGCCAAATTTTTTTAACAATTATTTTTATAGAAATTCAAAATATAACTAGCTTCTTATAAGATGTTTATAGAGCAAGTTGGATGTATTTTTAAATTTAAACAATAACATATAAGATAAGAACAAAGGATACCGAGAAAAATTAATAGAGAAGGATATAGAGGATAGGTGGATTAAGATGACCTGCGTATTTTCATTTTTAATCTTAGAACTTATCCATTAGAGAAAACCCATTAGTTTGTGGCTAATCTACGTATCAGAAAAACTCAACCTCAAAGAGCAAAGTTTAACACTGGATTCATTAAAGTCAGGTATAATTCTTCGCGAACAAACCTTAAAGTGATCCTTACTTAGGAAGTTCTGGTAAATGCGAGTAATAAAAGTAAGGCATGTACTTTCGGTTCTTTATCTAATATATAATGTCCCTGCTAAATAAAAGTTCATACAAAGAAAGGTTTTAACAGAAACCAAGCAAAATTCTGCAGCCTTAAACAATCAAAACTTATTTAAAGTTATATGCAATGTAAGGATAATATCATTTTCTCTTTAATTCGAATCAACTTACTATAACGAAACTAGTTTACTAATATAGAAGGAATAATATGTAGTAGGGTGTGTAATTGGATAACGAACTAAAGACAGGAATAATACACTCATGGGCAAAAATTTAGGAACATTATATTTTTTCATATAAGAAAATTAATAAAACTAATCAAAAGTTGCAATTTGTTTGTGCATATTCAAAGCTAAAATTGAAGATGAACTATACAAAAATTTTGATCACAAATCGACTAATGCGGGCAATCAATAGTTTCAATAATTTTAATCATGATTGCTTTACTTTAATTTGCCCTACGTAAAAAAAAAATTATGTTATCTCACTGATATTAGGGTATTTTAAATCAATAAGTACTCGCAACGGCTCAAAATTGGACGGATTTTCTTTAAAAACCGCCAGCTTAATTATCATACACAAAAATTTGGCAAATTAGCCGTTACCACGTCGGAAAAGCTCCATTCTATTTGCAGAGAAAAACTCAGTTATTGTTTTTGTCTGTGATAAGGTGCGCCATCATCATGAAAAATTCAGGTATCATTCAAAAATTGGTACTATACTGTTATAAATGGTGCTGATGATGCACTTTATTCGTGCCATTTCGAGTTACGGAAGTATTAATTGGCAAAATTTTTAGTGTTTAATATCATTAGAGTAGCAGCCACAGACATGGAGAATGCCTGGGTGATCCAAAGTGGGTATGAAGACAAAAATCGAGAAATATCACTTTGCCCCATTCTTCGACATTCCATGCTTTTTAATTTCTACAAAAAGGAATGCTATTCTTAAGCTTGCTCTTGTTCAAGTGAAGTTTCTTCAGAGCTTTTCTCGACTTGAGATCTTGTCGAAAATTATACGCCTTTTTGTGCACGCGGAAGCGTTTACTCCCGCCTCTTTCCTTTCCAATCGTGAGCAATTTTGGCACTGGAGGCAACCCAGTTCTTTAGGTGGAATATTACCAGAAGGTGAACTTGTATTTATTTGAAGCTCTAGGGCGTTCAGAAGACTACTTTGCAGCACTGTAACCATTTATTTTATGCTCTTAAATAATCCTTAATTTGGTGCTCCTTGATGCAATATTCATAGCAACTATCTTCTTGCATTTCGCGCCAAATTTGTGCAGAGACAGAATTGTTGCACGTTTTTTGGGGAAAGAACTATTTCTTGAATTGAAAATAGCTGAAAAAAATAATTTCTAATAAAACATTACGAAATAGATTATAATTATGAAACTCATTCATGCAAACCATATTTGTCATCATTAAACACTTTTGATTAAATATCAAAGATCGAGGATATGAAACTCGCCTCCTACAGGAAAAGGACCAGAAGGCGATTTTGGATTGAGCAAAGAAATGCAGTCTTTTCTTACTATTTATGAAATGCAGACTGTTTAATAAGCATACAAAAGCTATAAATATTATAATAAGTCTTATCATGTAAATTTTCAAAAGGAATTAAGACATTAAAATATATATTATTCTCAAAACCTTTGCACGTGACTTTGGGTGACTCATTTGTTACCCCAAATTCAAGGAATGTAAATCGGGAATTAACTATGAGAGTAAGAAAAAAAAGAAAGAGAAAGAAGAAGAGAAATCAATTCTACAGCAATCATCTCACTATAGAAAAAATACAGCTTTAAAGTGTACCTCACCGTAAAAGCTAAAATGATTTTTTTCAGATTTCTTTTTAAAATATTACGTTTTTTAAAAGATTATTGTTCGTTATATCCATCGAAAAGATGCGGGCTAGTGTAGTTTAGAGTGTTTTTAAATTTATACTTGATCCCTTAAGGTGCCATTCTGCAAAAACCTACGACAGGTGTTCAAGAAGTTCGTAGAAATGTGATAAAAGTAAAACAAAAAGAAATGTAAATTTCATTTATCAACATAAGCTTGATTAAGGTCAGTATACGTATACAAGCGATTATTTTATCTGTTTAAACAATTTCTAAAACAATTAAAACGCCTCCTTAAAAATCAACAGAAAATCTATGCCTTTTGAAATATGTAACAAAAGTCACACAACCCAAACCCATTCGAGCTCTTTATCGCTTCAACCGCCTAGCAGCACTTGAGTCTGCCACTTTAATCAAGCTAATTTCATCTTGCCACCTGCTCCAGGGATGTCCTTTTGGTCTTCCTATCTATTAAAGTGTTGAGTTAAGACTTTTTCATCCACATTTTTTCCATACTTCTACTCTTTTGTCCTCCTCATTTATTCTTCCGAACTTCTTTTTTTACTATATCTTTCACCTGTGTGAATTCTTATTCATGGCTCTCTTTTACTCCCGCTCTCATTTGTCTCCAATTTCTGGCTTGATCCATTGAGTTAAAAAACAAATTATGTTTGAAACGAATATGCATATCCCTTCTAAAGATATGGTCAAGCTTTTCAAGCACTTTGCAGCACAATATTTTTCTCCGCAGATTTCCTTTCCTTTGTTCCCTTCATTATTCCAAAATTGTCACAAGTATTCTTATTTTTGTAATGTGATCGTCAATCTTAATTATTGTATTTTCGGGCAAAATTCACTTACCTGAACCAAAAAATTATTTTAGAATTATTACCTCAATTGTATTAAATTTCGACAAGCTGATTTCTAAAATTAACAAAAGATAGTATAGTTTCGTTAGAAAAAGGGATTTTCCGAATTTGCCGGTTTGTCCGAAATTTGTATGAGGAAATGGAATCATTTCATTTATTTTTTTGACAGATCTGAACAAAATTAGATTCAAGGATGGCTACCAGAGGATTTACAATGTGCTCGGTGGTAAGTGGAATATAATTTGTATTCAACTTGGAAAACCTTTAGGTTACACAATTCATTTTTTCTTGTGTGAGTGAGATACTTGGGGCATAGACAACTCTTGGCTTTAAAGACAATGGCATGAAAGACTAAACTTATAACAGAGACCAAAATATTTTTCAAGAAAATATGTTATATCCGAAAAGGGTTCTTTCCCTCCCACTACAGATAAATTCTAACCTCTGAAAGCAAATTGTGAAAGCAGTGTCATGAGATACAGAGGTTTATGTGTATTTGTCTAGTAAGTTTCCTGGACTACTCGATGCAAAACTTAAAGAGAGGGTACTAATTGGAGCAGATATATTAAAATTTGTTCAGCAAGAAAAACATCCAAAACAATATTTGTGATGCTAGAAAAGCTGCAGGGATTGGCTTAGAAGATTGCTAAGCAATTTTAACGTATCCAAACTATTAAGACATTTTATTGCTGGATAATGCTGGAAAAGTTCAAGTACTTAGTATATACAACATGTCCTAAGTTTATTTCTAGAAAGAACATATGGATTAATTCCTGTCAATTCTAAGTGATGTGACTGAAAAATAAAGAGAAAGGATTATTTTAAAGTAAAAAGTAAATGCTCTGAAGATATCTTGAAAATGTAATGTGATTATGAAAGAGAACTAGTACTAAAAGTTGCATCGACGGATTCCATCAATACTCAGAAACTGAAAAAATCACTTCTGAAGTAAAAAAGAAGAGGTTTTTCACTAAATAAAGCAGCATACAAACTTTCGGTTATTTTATTTTTTCCTGCCCTGTATATATTCACAATAAAATGTATGTCATTTTGTAAGGAAACCTCGTGGATTGGAAAACCTGTAAAAAGCTTTCGAAATTGTGCCCGCAACTTACTGACGAATTAAATGATTGTTTTAAACATTTTTCTTGCTAAATTAATGTCAGAAAATTCGTTTTGATTCGTTACCTGCCACATTTCTTGAGCAGCCTGACACTGATCGTATGTAATACACTTGCTTCTGGATCTTACTCATTCTGGTCGCTGAATGTGCCCGAGTATGTGTCGAAGTGTATGTTAGCGTGTGTTTGTATGTATGTTACTGTTCTGGTCATTGATTAAATAAGTAATTTTTAATAGGTGATATAGTGCTGCTTAATGTTTGGTTTCTTAATTCTTTCCTGTTTTGGTTTTAAGAAGAAGAAAAAATGAAAGGGAGCATCATGGTATAGAAATCTCTTTTTAACTTCCCGGTAATGGAAACAGTATCTGAAGCAAAAAATGTGGCTATATATGTATCTTTTATACATTTTTACTTTCTCTTCCATCACAATTTTCGTTACAGTCCTCTCCAAAGAAACATTATGTGCGATTTGGCATCGTTGTCAATCCCCTTTTTTCCTTTAACATTTTGTGTACAGAGAGAAAAATAGGTCATCAAGTCATTCACCCCCTCATTCAGGTAAATACCTTTTGAATTCGTAATTTATGCAAATTTAAAAAAAAAAACGAAAGCATCCAAATTGCTCCCTCACACAAGTAAAGTATGTTCGAGCAAACCAATATAAACCAAAACGCCAACTATATTCTCTTAAGCTATTTGGCATTGATGGGAAAAATTATAACAAAACAAGATTGCTAAAAATTGAAACGAGTTAAGATAGAGCACATTTTTCCAATTTTGAAATAACATTCCTTTTAAATTACATAAACGAAAATCCAGTTTTGTATATATCAACAGGCTTTAGACAAGCCTCGATTTTATTGGACGATAATAACGAATAGCTATAAAACCAAGTGGTCCCGTTTCCACAAAAGCATTTTAAATAACATTTTATTGGGAAATTTTACGAAAAGGGTAATCGGTCTTTAGATGAAAAGTTTATAAACAAATTCATTCTTTATAAATATATTCATTCTGGGAACACAGTTGCTGCCTTTATATTTACAACAAAAACTGTAAAAATGGCAACTATAAAACAGGACGAAATGTCAAAATATTTAGGAATGGATAACAAAATGACCAACTTAGCATTTACAAAAACATAAAAACATTTTTCCAAATATTCCTAGAACGTCAAATTACACAAACAAAATAATAGTAAAAGGCAGCAATAAAATAACTATTGAAAAATATTTGTGGTAAAGTTGGCATTGCTTTCATTTAGGTAAAAACTAAATATTAAGTCATCTTGAAAGTTTGTGGCGCTTTTTCAAACGAGGTAAATTTAATCAATTATTTGAATTGATGATACGTTTGTATTCTACTAACTTTTCTCATTTTATTGTTTAAAAAAATATATATTTTATACGAACGCATCCCTCTCTAATTAGTGACAAATAAGGACTGAGCAGGCCTAGTTTTAACCTGTTCGTTTTTCATAAAATTCGCTCAATATTTATTTCCGGTCATAGCTTGGCCAAATCCTAGCTACGACCTAACTAGGTTAACCTAGTCTCTATTTGTCGCTAATAGAGATAGGAACCATTTAGAATTTAATTTTATTCAAAGGGAGAGAATGACGAGTAAATTAAAAGGAAACGATTTCAACCTGAAAGGTTGCAGTTCGATCCAGGTACTCTTTTACCTATGCAGTCGTCACAAAACACTGGTAAGGAATTTCATTACGAACATTCAAGTCCTGAAATTTCCAGCTTATCCACTGCAGACTAGTGTTATTTACCCTTAGCCCTTAAAATGGTTATCCAATTAGAATTTGAGCCCGTTAATAGCGCTATTAGAAAATCTATTGATGATAACATTATTCAAATAAATATTTGCTCCCATTGTTTGAAATCTTCGTGTTCTTAGCTTCTTTACACCTATTTCGATCGGTGTGTGGTGAGCAATAAAATTGGTCCTTATTGCAACTTTTTCAATAGCTTAAGAGATTTAATGTCTTGCATTGTCATGTCTTTCAATTGTCTTTTTTCCAACCAATGAGAGTAAAAATTTTAAGGTTAATGGCAGTATATGTATGTGATAGGTACTTATTATTCCATTGGCTGGATGCTTTATTCACACTCATTGCTAAATGCCTAGAGAACTATCCTCATTCACACCAAGCACTTTATCGTATTAAACATACCATTCTAACTGATCCTAAAAAGGAACTGATTGGTTCGGTGATTAGAACATTCACTTTTACTGTCGCAGTACGCGGAGTTTTGTGTACCATCTCGTGAGGTTAGGCTGTATATTACAATACTCAGTTAAACTGCAAGCTACTCAACCTTAATCTGCGGTTATTATGGCAGTGTGAAGGCCAGTGAACCTTTGCTAAAGTGGCAATGAGGGCAATTTATTTTATTTCAGAGGTAAAATGGAGTAAATAGAATATAAATATAATCAGGCAATGGCTTTTCCACCTAAGGGGAAAGTTTTCGTTTCACTACTAAAATTAAAATTTAAAATCTAAAAAAAGCAGCCATGGTTAAATTTTTTGAACTTCACCATTTGTAATTCTTTTGGTTTTAAAAAATTCACAAAATTTCGTTAATTATATTTATTTCTGAACTTCACCATTTTGTCTTTTGATATTATAAAAGAATTATTAGAAATAACTTTGATAAAAAAACATAAGTCATAACTAAACTAAAATGAAATTATTATTTAAATGCTCAAAGAAATCCCCTTTTAAAATTATAGAGTTATTGATGATGATGCAACAGAAGAACATAATTTAAAATTTCCTATAAATCCACTTCATTGAAGTATCTTGTTTTTACTTTAATTACCTACCCCGAAAGTGGCTTTGCTTTTGACTTTCCGATTGACACTAAACTCACAAAGATTAATTACCTAAAATTATGAAAAAAAAGTTCTAAAATTATTAGTTTAACGTAAGATATTTTTCTCATTATCGGTAGGTTCTCACATTCGGTAGAAGATAGGAATTATGAGCTACTTTCCTTAAGAAAAAAGGCAGAATCTGTTTCATAACAAGGGAATTTTGCAGAAAAAATAAAATCCTAATTTTGTGGTCTTGCTAAAGTTGCAATTTATATTAATTCCTGAAGTTTTTGAAAATAATGACATACTCGTATGTCCTTTGATGAAGAAAGAAGATTCTTAGATGCTATTTTTTTTGCACAAAACAGCTAACCATTTGTGAAAGCTGTCGGATTATGGTGTAAATATTCTAATGGAGCTAAGAAAAAACTCATATAAAGATATTTACCTACGGTGAAGCAAGCAGGTCTATGCGTCATGAAAATCTCATGTTGTTTTCATCTTTTGTCCGCAACGATTAGCTGGTTCATTGTAGCCAGCTGAAACCAATGCTACCAACGGTAATAGATGTTACTGAGTTCAACTATGACATATGTTGTCAACCAGGTGAGTAGAGGTAATAAATCGGCCATTTTAAGAGAAACGAAGGTCAAACTAGTGTGAAATGGGATAATTAAGGTTTCTGAGTTCAAATCTGATATATTTTTGCCGCAAGTCTACAAGATCATGTCCCTTTAGCTTTGACTTTTATCATTTGCTTGTTGAAGGAAAAACTCAATACGTTTATACTAGCCGCTTACCAAAGGATTTTGTAGCGTTTTCTTACACATATCAATAAAACTGTCCTACGCAACTAAAAAAAGTGCTTTAAAGAGAACGCTAGATATAATCAAATGGTAACGCTCCTGGTCCTCTTGTATAGCTTTAGTAGCACAGCATCAACCTGGCAGCAGATCAGATTGCAATGATTAATGTGACATGATAGTGCCAATGGTCAAGCAGACGTTCCAAAAAATAACACTGACAGTGGAGAATGGTTCAATTAATTTACA
Source organism: Ceratothoa steindachneri (assembly GCA_963969495.1). Taxonomy (NCBI): domain Eukaryota; kingdom Metazoa; phylum Arthropoda; class Malacostraca; order Isopoda; family Cymothoidae; genus Ceratothoa; species Ceratothoa steindachneri. The sequence goes on from OZ018317.1 coordinate 196,733,638, forward strand.
AGAGTCATTAATTTTAACCGTATCTGTTATCTATACTCTATTTAATTTTATTCAATATTTTTTGCAGCATTCCAGGTGTGGAGATTAGGATTCTAAATTCAACCTAGAAATTGTTTTCTTTAATTTCACCTTAGCTCTGTCTCAATTAAATTAAGTTGGTAGCAGTAAATACCCAATCCGCAACTCCATAGATACTTATGACCTCAAATCACAAACAAAACAAACAAAGAAATAAAAAAGTCTATAGAGAACAATATGGTAGCAATGTCAACCATATATAAACAAGAATACAACTAATCAATATATAAAGAGAAATTAGTCGATGAACAAAATTAGGTCAGGGAATGCGAGGAAAGATAAGTCCTTTTTCACAATAGGCAGGAGCTCTCGGAAGCCTAATAGATGTGATTAAAAAGACTTCAGCTTCATCGTGAGCGGCTGCTTATTGGGAGATGTGCTCTGCCAATCATACCCGAAAGGACAATGAGATCCTATATAGGAGGGGCGGTCAAAAAGTTTTGCGAATCGGTAAGGCAAAACAGAAGAAGGAAGATGGCTGTTTGTGGGGGTGTAAGGACAAGTTATGACAAGTCAGGACCTGCAGCCGCACACTCCTGCCTCGTCTATTTAAGAAGCAGTAGCTGATCAGAGATCCTCACTTACAAATTTTTCAACAATAGAAAAGGTTGAGCACTGCGCAGTGAGGAAATTTTTGACCAAGGAAAGCAAGAATGCAAAAGAGATCCATGAATGCATGGTTGCAGTGTACACCGACATCGCTCCTTCCTATGCAACCATTGCTCGCTGGAATAGGGAGTTCCGCCATGGTTGTGAGTCCCTTGAAGATCACCCCCATCCAGGATGCCCGTCAGACGTGACCAACGAGTACAATGTGGCACGTGTGGAGAGGATGATCCTCAAAAATCTACGGGTGAAGATCGAAGAAATCGAGCGAGAAGTTGGAATATCACATGGAAGTGTTATCAACATCATCCACGTCAATTTGGTCATGACCAAGGTCTCTACCCGTTAGGTCCCTAGGAACCTCACGAAACCTCACGCCTCATGATCGACTTCAACGTCGTTAAAGTTCGGAGGAGCTGCTGCTCCTGTACAACCAAGACCTGGCAGGTTTCGAGTCACGCATAGTGACATGTGATGAAACGTGGGTCCACCACTAACATCCTGAGACCAAGCTTGAAAGTATGGCCTGAAAGCCCAGGGGCTCTCCGACCCCATCAAGTTCCAGACCCAACCCTCAGCCGGGAAGATCATGGCTACCATCTTCTGGGATTCTGAGGGAGTGTTGATGGTGGACTATGCGCCTCGTGGAAGAACCATCACACGCCAATATTACGCCGAGGAACTAGCAAGGTTGAAGAAGTGCATCCGTCAGAAGTGGCGCGCAAGTTGACACGCGGTGTCCTGCTCTTCCACGACAATGCTCCTGTTCACAAGGCCAGAGTTGCACAAGCTGCCCTATGTGAGTGCGGATTTAAGGAGCTCAACCATCACCCCTACAGTCCAGATCTGGCCCCTAGCAACTACTTTTTATTTTATTCTGTCAGCTCAAGGCTGCAATGCGTGGACGCCGGTTTGGGGACAATAAAGATGTCCAGCAGGCCATCCAGGAGTGGATTGAACAGCAGTCGGGAAATTTCTGGTTGTCGGGAATTCGAAGCCTCAGGGACAAGTGGTGCAAGTCCATTGAAGTCGAGGGTAGTTATATTGAAAAATATAAAAGACTTTTCCTCATATCTCGTTTCCTCATATCCGAATTGCAAAACTTATTGACCGCCCCTCGTACCTCATCACGCACATATTCAATCCAAACACCGCTCTCATTATATTTCTCGTTTTCCCTGCACAATATATGGAATCTCCCTTCCATTTCGAAAAATTGTCCATGGTGTTTCGTATCAACATCATACCCCTAATGAGAAACGGATCTCCCAACCCATGCTGGTGTCACAGAGGTAATACTCCTAGAAAGCCCTCACCCCCCCTCCTCTACGATGACCTCCCCTGATTTCTTTGAATTTACTAGCAATTGTCATTCTGATCTTTATGATAATTTTAGTATTCGGTCGGGGGATTCTCATCTACAAGACGTAGACTCACATCCTCGGGTTATGTAAGGAGGTCACAACATAGTTCTAGTAGCAGTTACGAAGCGCCAATCACCGATTATTTCCTCTTGCCATTTTGAACTTGTGGGCGCCAAACTTGGACATAAAAAAACACTCGAGATTATCAGGGAGCGATGCGGGATTGCAACGAATCATAGATTAATACCCAGGAACCTTTCTGCACACTATGCTGAAGGAAACTATATTAAATAAACAGGAAAATCCCAGACTGGACACAGTTATGCATAAAGAGATCCAGAAGATGACCTCGCACAAGGTGGGAGGAACAAATTTGCTCAATGGCGGGATGAACAAGCAAACTCGCCCTCTGTACCGCGATCAGTAGAATTTTTATTTGCTTTCGAATGTGGTTACATCAATATGTTGTTCCAAAACATATTTTACACTTACTCTCCTTTTTTTATCAAAATTATTCTGAAAATTTAAAATTTTCTTATCGGTTGAACCTTTAAGATTGGCTCTTTTCTACATTTCGTTTTTTGCATTATCTTCTATATTCCCAACTTTATTTTGGGGAATTCTGGGTATTTTCCAACTTTATTCTAAGTTTGTTACGAGGGAATTAAGCAACAATGTAAAAAAATATCATATCAACAACATTGCCTAATGTCGTGACTCCATTTGTAGTAAGGCTACTAACCAATAAGCGTACGTAAAATGATTGAAGAAAACCCCCGTCAAAAGGAGCAATTTTCAGGGTCTAAGTACGGTCGAGCATCTTTGTGAAACAAGCGAGTATCGGTACTGTAATTCATAAATTTTTATTAAAATACTCAAAACAATCCCCTTCTTAAATTATAGAGTTAGTGATACATTTGGTAGTTAAATTTGAACATAAGAGCTTTCTATTAAAATCTACTATCTATAATCAAAGACTTTAACGCATTTGCCGTCCATTACAAAATTTCTAAATATATTTCCTACTAAAAAATCTCCTCAGGGTTCTAATTATCCTTGACAATTTCCTCGTTGAAAGTTTGCTTCAACCTCAAATGATTTGTTGCCACTGATGATATTTACTTCCTAATTCACCATTTAATACGTGTCGAGGAATTGTCTCCCTACTTTTGTCGAAAAATTATTCTTCAACTGTTGGCCGTTTAACATTTACTCCGATACAATACCTCTTTGACAAAGTACTTATATATTTAATGACTCTTAGCGAGCCAGTCTGACATCACTTAAGAAAGGAAATAATTCCTTTATTGGCTGAGTGGACTCCGAATTCGTGTAAAGGAGTCTAAATACCGAATTATGAGAGTACCACAGCGTTTAATCGGTTTCCAGGAAAGAGCCGGTCAACACGTAAGTATCCAGTAAAACATCAAGAATTAACCAAAAATATATATCTTTTAATTTATCAATTAAATTAAATATTTACTTTAAATTCTCTCAGTTTAACATGGTTCACACGAATCGAATATTGGCCTACTCCTGACGAGAGCTCTTGATCAAAACAAAGTAGGGTTCACGTAAACCAACCAATTGCCAGATAGCTAATTTTTGGAGGCCTCTAAGTTACAGAATTAAACAAACATTTACTCTCCTTAATCTAACTAAAATATGACAGAAGTCACGAAATATAATTTTTCCCTTAGTTAGCTCGGGACAGTATTAGAATCCTACTTAATCAAAACAAATATATATAGTCATTCGGACTTACATGACCTCGATCGGAACAGGGATTGACGGATGTGGCTATACTGGATTTTTCACGTGTCTTCGCCTTGCGGGGGAAAGAGGGTTGTGGTCACTGAGACGGTAGAAACCGATATCGATCTCTTCTTATGACTTTATCGATCCGGTTATAAGTCTAAAGGACAGAGAGAGGGGTTGTGCTCATTGGCTCAAAGAGTACTCTCTTAGTAACTCTTGAGTTCTTTTTGTACCATCGTCTACTTCGCCTGGTTACCAAACTTGGTTTTGGTATACGGAGTAATCCCGCAAGTAATTAAAGGGAACTTACTTGGAGATTAATTCTTCTTTTTGCGGTTTGAGAGGCCCTCAAGGGGTGAGCGGATCTTCTTTTGAATTTCTACCGAAATTCCTGTTTGGCCCTTAGAAATTTTAATCCAGCAAGAACTCTTGCTAAGTCTGCGAAGGATAAATCGGTATGGAACCGATTAGAAAACGAGACGTACTTCTAAGTCTTAGAAGCCGAGTTCGGAATAGGGCGAGGGACTGATCACAATAATCTAGTCCTCTATCGTCTCTAAAAGAATAATCACTTTCTTTCCTTACGGGGCACATTTATAGACCAGAGACAGCCTTAACTAAGGGGAACAGGGCAATGCCACTGGGGAGAGCGCGAGGGGAAAAGAGGGATGACACGGCGGAGCCCAGGTCTCCTTCTTAATGAGAGGCACCGACAACGGTCACATTATTTCTCCTCGATGGTCTTATGATCAGACGCCGCTTTTTGGTACGCTAACTCTGGGCCTCCTGACCTCGTAACTAATCGGATCTTTTGAGTTCGGTGATTAACTGAGTGTTTTTCCTAGCAAGTTGTTCAAACCGTCAGTTAGATGGATTTCTTCCTTAATTTTGCTGGCACCAGTTTCTTATTAGAGCTGTTTAATGGCCTTTTGCGGCTTCCTTGCGACGTTCAGCTTGACCCGTCTACCCACTCGGCGGTGAGATCAGAGCCCTTTGGCAGTTTGCCTGTTAGTCAGATGACTAACGTTCTAACGCCCCTCAATTTGTTGTGCTTTTCTCTCGCTCTTTCCAAAGAGGGATTTCTATATATATGTCCGCTTGAACCTCTGGGTGGCGATTCGTTTTAATTCCTCTACAATACGAATTAACCAAACAAAAAATATCGCCTAAAACAATCTAATAAATAAATTGTGGTTTATCAAGTACTTACATAGGTCTATAGCTCTGTCCTAAGCTCAGGTAGCTCTGTCGTGAGGAAAGGGGTAGCATCCATAGAGAATCTAGGTCCACGCCCAGTCAGTATCCCTTGAAAATCCCTTCAACCAATCGGTATGGGACTTAAACGATTAATATACCCCGTTGGATTTCCACCTGTTGAGCGTGAACCATTCTGTTCCTCACTTCTCCTTTTCGGACACATCATACAAGAGGGCCGCTTATGTACCTCCAGAAGGTGGCAATAAATCAAGTTTCATCCAAAGAGTGGTATTTTAGGACTAACTTAGAGATGATAGGCCAGTCCGCCAGTTCCCATCAGGCTCCACCAATCCTTTGAGTAGGAGCGAAAAACTACAAAAGTATTACAAAAAATAGGACAGGGGCGTATGCCCATCGAAGGAAAGCTAAGGCCTCTCATTAAAGTGATCTCGAGATGACTTAATTATAGCCCACATTCAAATCACTGTAATCTATATCATAAAAATGAAGTATATCTGTGTGTGTGTGTCTGTCCATTTATAGGAATCAAAAAATTATCTTTTTACTCTCCTCTAATCTTTCCCAATTCCCCTCATTTCTCCCTATTATCTCCATCCCATTCTCCCTCATTACCCCCCTTAATTCTCTCCCCCTTCCATCCCCCACATTCTGTTCCTCCTATCTCACCCATTATCTCTCCTCTCCATCTCATCCCCCATCTCTCCCTCCCTCCTCCATCTCACTATTCCGATCGGTCGGTCCGTTGGGCCACATTTTGCTTTTTGGGGGCTTTTAGGTAATAATGTTGTAACTATTTGGCTTATTCCAACGAAATTTGAATGAGAAAATTACCGAGTTTAGCACGGGACTTATTTTGTTTTGGCAATAACATCAAAACTATTCGGTCGATTCTAACACAATTTGAAAGCCTATGTTGGTTTACATTCCCTTCCGAATTATATAATTGACAAAGTCTTTCCAAAGTTCTCGCTTTCTGATTTGTACATTTGTTTTTTTCTTTTTCTTTTTTTGGTAATTTTTACACTTTGGCAGTATATATATATATATATATATATATATATATATATATATATATATATATATATATATATATTACTTAGATGAACCGTTTTTCGCTTTAAATACATCCATAATTCTTTTTTATACAGTTCTGGGTTATTTGTGCTTGTGGTAATTCTTAGTGCTTTTCCACCCACCACCCATAAGTGTTCTCTTGCATTTAATTTTTGTATTTCTAGAGGCCACTCCAGAGGGGTAATCCCCCTTTCTACCAACCAATTCTTGTTGCTGTTCAGAATAGGCACTGGTCATTGTTATGCTAAAATAGAACTTGTTTTTTTGTTGTTGTGGGATTTAATTACTGGATAGATGATGGCTCTTGAACTTGTGAGAAACCCTTTACCTCACGAAGCCCCAGCAACTTAAGAAGATTTTCATATGTAATTACATATATCTTTTCCGTAAATGTTGTAAGACATTTTTTTTGTCACTTATGTTCATTGATAAAACTTCTTTTTCTCTTAGTATCGGTGTGCATTGTATTTTGCAAGTTATAGTTTTAATAAACCTTGGCTAAGGAGAAGTTTTATTAGTACTCTCTTGGCATCTGGTAATTCTTCATATTACTTATCAAGAACGAGATGGAATACTCATTACACTAGCCAACAAATTTAACTTTGTCTCTACTACTTGAGTAAATGTTGTTGTAACTAACTAATTTGGGTGCGCTGATTCCAAATCTGTTCTCAGTTTGTCATAGCAGGTAAGGTTCTTAAGTTATGCAACTAGACTATATGGCTCATTTTGTCACCTTGGATTAATTAATGATATAAGAAGAATGAGACGTTTTGGGGAAAGGTTTGAAATCGGGGCACCCTAACTATAAATTTCTTAAAAAATGTATGAGACTCTTGCTCTTGCGCTTGTACGTGGATATAGGATGCAGTAGTTGCTCATCATGTTTTCGTTGAAGCGGCCTTGATAACTCCTTTCCATCATTCTGATATCTCGGTGGAACCTTCCCCTATATCACTCTTATTAGATGGAAAGAAATCTAGATGCGAATGGAAGAAGTGCATCTTAAGTGAGATCCGTCACCCCATTTATTGATAGGCCTTTAGCATGTCCACTATTTCTTCATAGTTCTCAACCCTATGATTACCAAAGAAGTTCTGCACTACATGGACAAATGAGTCATATGCTGCCAACTAAAGTGGAATTAGATTATTTCTCAACTCCCTGTCGCGTATCAATTCTGTGATCTCCGGCCCTATAAAAATGCCAGCTTTAAGTTTAGCATCGGTTTTCTTTGCATCAAATTTCTCTTTGAGATACTGAAATCCATCAGAATCATGGGCCATTGCTTTAACAAAATTAGTGATAAGGCTAAGTTTGATATGAAGTAGTGGAAGGTAGAACTAATGTGGATGTACCAAAGGCATGTGCTTCACATTGTATCCGCCAACTATTTCTTCTTCTCTTTCGGGCCACATTTTGACAATATAATGATTCCTGTAGTCACAGCTGTTCCATAGGAATAAGAAGCACATATTCTTTGTATATCCGAAGCAGTCTAAGAAGTAAAGAAATTACCTTTAGATCACCAGAGACATTCCACTTATGATGCGAGTAATGAACACTTTCCAAAACAAATTTCATTGAATCATATGTCTCTATCATCCCAACAATAAGTGCTACAGAAATTGAAGGTTTTTGTTACCATTGTGTAGCAAGGCAGCTTTGAGGCTAGCGGTGCTTGCAGCAATGAATAGTCTGTATTTATCAGGTAAATACTCGTTTCCTAGCTGATTCATGAGGCCATTAACATCAGTACAGAAACAAGCACCAGCTTCTTCTTTATAGAAGGCAGCTAAGGTCTCATGGCGTTCACAGAAAGAAGATATTTTTGCACTGTCCTCTGGAAGATTCCATTGCTGTAGCCTGGAACCCAACAGTTCTGCTTTCACTTTTGATAATGACTAATCCCTCACCAAATCAGTCAATCTTTCCTGATTAATTAACTGGATCTTCTTTTCCTTAGAATCATCCTCATACATTTCATCGGCATTGTTATCCTCCTTTTCAGACGATGTGTCCTCTTCTTTAACTGCAGTAGCTGATGGAGGAACTTAGATTGGCATCTATATATTATGGGGGACTGGTTTTATAGCTGACTTACAATCTGAATATACAATTTTGGACGTGTTCTTATTTGAGAATCCCGTAATATTTGTCATACCAAAGTAGCAATCAAAAACATGATTTGTTGGCTCACGCCACACCATTGTAACAGCAAAAGGCATACCCTTTCGTTTGCCATTTAACCACTGCGTGAGCCCTGTATAAGATAAAGTACAAGATTTGTGAGGTGCCCAGGGCATGTCTTGGTCACCAAATTTACAACCAACTTAATAATTAAATATCTGCGACAAATATAACAAAGGTTGTCTGGGCTATTTATACATCCATGCCGATTCACGTTTTCCACTTACTTTGTATATATCCTGTTATATACTTTTGTACGATCTTATTTTATTCACAAATTATTGAGAGATAAATCTGAAAGAAATGGCAATTAATCATTGTATGTTAATACCGTTTCAATACCACTACTATATTGCTAAATTTGACAACGTGATAAAGCAGGAGTGTAACGCAGGAACCAAACACACCCAACACATCCTCTCACTAGGGTAGCCAAAGCAACTCTGTCCATATGTGTAACTAAAGAGTATGTGTGTAACTCAGGAATCTTACTTGCTAGAACAATTCTGATTACAGGTTTGGAATCAGCAAACCCGATTTACTATAAATCACAAGCTAATACCCAATTAGAAACATCATTGTTGACTTGTGTTATTTAAAATTTTAGTTGAAATTGGAGAATTATTAGTTGAATTCTGATTTTAAAAAACAAATATTAATTACACATCATTTAGTAAAATATTTAGTTATTCAAACATATTTACAAAGTATGGGTTATTATAATACATTTTTATCAATCAGATAAAACTCATCAACACCGTTGTATCAGATTTCTTCATGCTATTGATCGCCATATATTAATTATGTATCACGATTAATTTTTGCTACGTTTAATTTAATATATCTACAAAGGAAAAATCATATTAAAATTAAATCTCCTTTAATAATTAACGTGAAGTTTTCTCTTCAATTAATTAATAATTTTTTAACGAGCGGACCAAAAAATGTGATCCAGTGATATTGTGAAGGAAAAGATCCCATATTTGGATTAATATTTGCGTTCATAATACATCGTTCATGATCAACTCAAATTGGTCGTCAATGTACCAACCAATTTGCATTACTCTGAACGATCTTTTTCGTTTAGCTCATAATATTAATGAAAGGTTTTCAGAATATTTTGGTCACAATATCCCAGTGCAAAACAGCAAATTTCGAGGAATAGAAAGGCAGCTGGCTCGGGTCAGAAAATATACCAGCTGCAATGGAGTATACAAATAAAAGAAGAGTCTAGTATTTCAATGATGACTGAAGAAAAATGGCATCAAATTAGGAAGAAACAAGATTATTTAATAAAAAGTGGTAAAGTATCGAATAGTTTTTATTTATTTTTAACAAAATCGCAAGTTTCCTCTACCTGTGAAAAAGAGTAGCCAATATTGGTATATTACAAAAGAGAGAGTGTGAGAGAGTCATAATGATTATTTTGGATAAGAAAAAGGCAGTTTTTTTCACTTATCTCTAGGTAGCTAAATTCTCCAAATTATCACATCCCTTAACTTCTTCATTTTATGTCAATCTTCCGCCTCAAATATCTTCAACTTAAGATTCCACCTTTGATTTTCGCTTTTTTATAAATAAAATACATTTAGTCGTCATCCCAACTCTTTTATGTCAACTCGAAAGCGAAAACCAAAGAGGGAATCTCCTTCAAAAAATTGAAAGGAAAAATCAGTGAAGAATGTACTGGCTGTAGATACAGGAAATTAAGATGTGTGGATTCTTCTAAGAACATTTGATCAAGATGGCCTGCCATCAGATTTGGCGCTGGGTGGCGCTATCTAGTGGCAGGTGCCTCATTTAGCCATTCAACGGCACATGGGAAACCATCAATTCAACAACCATTTATCATCATATGACAAAAGGCTGCAGTTCATTGGAGAGACTTTCTCTCTTGTTCATGAATCTGGTACTTACTTTAATCTTTAAATTGTTCCTCAAACTTGAAATTGTTTTAAGTAGTTGAAATTTTTCTTAAAACCTTTGCGAGTTTTGAGACGCGCGAAGTTTTCCATAGAACTTAGATCCTTACAATCTCCCGAATTGGCCTCAGTTTTTACAGGCTTCTTATTTCAAGAGTTATTATCGATGTCATTTTTTATTGTCCCTCGTTATCAATTATTTTCCCTCAGTCTCCGTTTCCTATTTATTCCTGATTTAGTGCAAATACCATCGTTGGTTAGAGTCTCTTTTCCATCTGTTGGTTTGAGTCGAACGTGATGTCGATCATCCATTGGTTTAGGAGGGTTCTTGGCGAGAGGGGGAGGGGATTTGGTGATGAGGATTTAATGGAATTTTCACTTTGTAATGGACAAGTGGACGAAAACTAACGAGCGCATCTTCGTTTAGACTTTTTAATTCCTGGGTTGGTATAAAAAAGTAAAGTTTGGTCAGTTAAGTGTAGCTTCTTTTCTTGTCAGTCTCTTCATTCATCTCTTCTCTTCCTTCTCATCTCCTCTTTTATTCTCTATTCTCCTACTACTCAGGCCTTCTACTTCAGTAGATCCTTCTACCATAGACTAGTTGAGTGTTAACGCCGTATACAGCTCTAGCGAGGTTAAGATACATCGGGTTCGGTAAGTCCTCGGTGGAAACCCTATTCGGCTCAACTTCAGAGTGGTTGCTCCAGCCCCCACATACCCCGTGATTCGGATCCCGCGTTAGACTGTACATCCTCCACATTAAAATAAAAATCGTTTTACATAAGTGCCCATGTTGAATCTGCCTCTTCGTTTAATAATAATAATTATTATTATTATTAATCCAATTATTATTATCATATTCGTAAATCCATAAAGTAAAGAATAAAACATAATTTCATCTTGATGTTTCAAACATTAAAGATAATATCGGTGTATTTATATACCATCATCCCAATCCTATTCCATTACCGCTGGGATTACTACTACGGTAATTTTAGAGTAATTGACTAGTTATTTCCTCATCCTTATGGATCTGAAGGCTAAGTAATCCAGCCTAATCGGATCATGATCGTGGAATCAATGGGGAGTGTGATGGCTACTACCTTGAGGTAATCTTGATTACAATCAAATTGATTTTAAGATTAATTAACTAGAGCAAATTTAACGGTAACCAGGAAATTTTAATATACGGATGTATTAAAATTAAATGGAAAAGATAACTGAAATTTCCTTAAATGATCGTAGATTTAATAGAAAGAATTTTATATGTTTAAGAATCCAAAAGATGTTTGATCAAGGCACTCACGTGACTCAGGTTAATTAAACTATATGCACAAAGTGTAATGACAGCTAACTTTACTCACCTTCGATTTTATCGACTCTAACATTGGGCCTTTTACATCTTAATAAACATAACCAACATAAGTGTATGAAAGTATTAAGAAAATGGGAAAATATAACAGAAATTAATAAAAATGACCTTGGATGTAACAGTAATTTTTCAGCAATCCGCAATCTAAAATAAGTCAAGCTCTTAATTAGAATCCACTTTGAATCTACATCCAAAGTTAAAAATAAAATAATCTTGCAACTATGCCGAATAGCTACACTTATTAAATTTAAAATTTCAGCAAAATTGTATGAGATCACTTGGGAGAAATACACTGTTCAAATATAAAGATGGAAGCTGGATTAAAAAAAAAATTGGTAAAAGATATAAATAGCAGCCATTACAAATGGCTCATACCTTTTCAGATATTTGGGGTTTCTACAAAAGATCTGGTCTAATGGCTTTGTAATGGGGCATCGAGGCTGCAACACTCGCCAGCTTCTTAATGGAAAGGAGGAGTAGGGAAGAGGAGCTTTTAAACGGGATAAATGTGGCCGGAAAGAAAGGATGTACTTGAGTCTCATAGAAATGACAGTTGTCTTGCTGGGTTGGGGGAATCAATCTACTTGTTCTTTCTTTGCGTCCAACATGGAAGAGGAAATTTAAAAGAGAGGGATGTGCCAATAACTAGTGCCCCTAATGAGAGAAGTAACAAAAATGGAGTAAAGTATCATGGAAAGCAAAGATCTGGGTTTCTTTTGCCCGTTTGTGCTTACGTTCCCAATGCGTGTAAGTATATTAGAATTTTGTAATAGATGAAGGTTCTTTTCTTGGTTGGCTCTTAGAATTTGTATTCAGTCATATGTTGCTTTCCCACACTTGTGATGATATTTTTCCAAGCAGAAAATTCTATATCTTCATTTATATACATTTTTCTTAATTTGCTATAAATCCACCTAATTTATCTCCATTGCCATTTTCATCCTCATTTATCCCATTTCTATAAATCTTTGTCATTTACCTGAAGAACCTTCAATACTTTATATTCTGTACTCGAGGGTCAAGACTGAAAAGGCTCGATATTTATCCTCGACTCCTCGTGTTGAATAGAGCTTGGTTAAATCCTGTCGATTTTACGTAGGTCAGATGCAGTCTGATCAATTTGAATCTTTGCTATAATTCAACGAATCTTCCACTTTGTCTGATAAAGTAAAAATCAAAGCTTAAGAAAGAAAAAGGGATTAGGATGAGAGAGGGGCGTACTATTATCCATTAGTTTGAAGTTCGTACAACATCACTATGAGTTAAAATTGCAAAGTTGAGCACTTAGCTACCTTCACCATTCCCTATTGGAAATCTTCAGGAGAGGAGAGGGGGCGCTAGGATGAAAAGAAGAATAAGAGATACTCGATAAAAATACAGGGGTAAGCCATATTTTCGTCTTAGATATTAAAATAAATAAATTATAGGGGTTGGATTGAGTATTTGACTCGCTGAACACAACCGGAGTGAGGTTAGTTCTGAGAAGGATGCGAGTAATGGAGTCTATTTAGACAGGATTTGTTTGATCCACTGTTAAAGCAAGACCTCTCAATTTTGGTACGTTAGGGCCATTAACAGGCGCGTTAGGAGAGCAGCGTGCGGGATGATGGGTGGGGTGGGGTGAAGGGTAGTAGGTAGTGCGAGAGGAAGTAGTGCGTAAATAATGCTTCCAGATATTCGGTCAGTGAGAGCACGCCTACTTAAGTCTAGAACAAGTGAAAAGTTTTTCAGGAATTCCCAGCGTGAGATGTGGTTACAGATGTTAGCAACTATGAACAGCCAATAGAGACATCTTCTGGAAAGGATAAATATGGAAAGAAGTTTCTTTGAATAGACCGGGATATGCTAACCTGAGATAATTTGTAACGAGGAGACCATCATAGGTTGACGACTGGTCTCAGGCAAAGCCGAATTTATAGAGACGATAGAGCCGCTGACAACGAGGAAGTTGAGGCCCGTGTCTGGATTCCGGATAAAGACCCTTGGTTTAAGCTTTGCATTTTTCCTACGGGGACTGTGGGGGTATGGTGATACAGTCCACCGTAGGGAGTTGTGCCTGAGGTGAAACTAGCTGGCCGGCTAGTGGGTGCCAAAGATCTGGTGTCAACAGTTGAATGACAACTCTGATGATGTGAACTTGGAACGATTTTTTATTACGCAGTTCTTTGGCCAGATTTTGGACCACCAAGATGAGTTTGCCCATCTTATTTTCTAGCCAATTTCGGTACTGTTCTATGGGCTGGCTTAAAAAATCTCGGTAGGTTCAAATATTGTAGGCACGAGTAGCGACTTGTTCTTGGCCCCTAACGCATTTCGATTTAAGAACCGATCGGGAATTCTGCTAAACTTTAGAGGGTTTGAACTTACCTCATTGCTCTAAGAAATTGAGCCACAAAAATTGGGAGAGGTCTGAGAAAGACTAGTCTGAGCTGTGCCATCGGATAGTCGACACCCGCACCGCATTGCAGCTGCCAAATAGAGTTTTAGGGTTTTCCATGGTCAGGGCTATATAGATTTGAGTGCTCGGGGCACTAAATAGCGATGCCCTTGAGAGCCTAGTAGATTTTCTGCTCTGCTGTAAACTCAAATAATTAGTCCAGGCATCCATGAGTTCTGCCTAAAGATTTGAATAAGCCAGTAGGAAATTTGTCGTCGTGAACGAGACATTTTATGCATCAAATGCTCGCTCGCAGAGACTAAACCTGTGTTTCAGCTGGCCTGTAAAAAATTGGATCATTGCTTGCCAAAACCATGACCGTCTCAGTGGTAGAGGCATGCTGGTTGTTTTGCCTTCGAACAGCCATTACGAGTGGTTGGAGAATTCCTTTGAGGGATGGGGTTTCTAATGCAGGTTTTGAAAAAGTTTAAATTGTTCTCAGGGTCTGCAATGGGGTGGTTTGTTAGCGAAACATGCTCATTATTTTACTATATTAACAAGGTCTAAAGCTAGAATTCTTCTTGCTTATTTGTTGGGCATCTTTGCCTTTTCTGGTGGAAAAAGCAAGGAAGCTTACAGATTTATATAAAATATGGCATTTTGCTTCACTAGATATTTGCTGGTGAAGTCTATGTAATTATACACCCCTGATTCAATATATCCCAGATTAATATCTTAAACTTATTGATTTAGATTTCTCGTTTACACACTGGCGAAAGTCTGTTATTGCGCGAAGACTGGAGCTTCCTCTGAGTGTCATTAAGCATTAATTTTAGAATGATATTTTCCCCCTACACTCCGAAATTTTATTTGTAGGTACGCTTTCAAGAAAGGCTCTCTATGAGATGATGTGTGATGGAATCGGGAGAGACACTTTCTTCACAAACCTCTTATTTCAACAATTTTGACGGAGATACCCTAGATGATCCTCGCTTCTTATCCTTAATTAAGTGTCAATAATAACAATAAACCTCTGGAGAAAGGATGATAGTGTTTGCATAAAACTAATGAGTGTTTGCATTTCTCGTTGCCTGTAAATCATAGCAGGTACTAGTAGCCTCAATATGGATGAGTAGCAAAGTACCTATTTCCCTCTAGTCAACTTTCTTTCTCACTACATTTATTCTTTCTTTCAATTGCCATTTCGTCCTATGCCTGTTCTCTATCTGCTTTTTAATGTATTAGAAATTGTAAATAAACGATATAGGGTAACTCTTGTGACTCCTCCGACCTGGGTAAGTAAAGAACAATAGCGAACCACTTTCTTTCCTTCAAAGATTCATGTTAGGGCATCTTTCTTTTCATAATGCCATTAATACCTAATGATTTTAGAAAAAAAACTACAAAAGCATCTTGGTAAAATTATTATAAGAAGAGCTTTCTGAAGAAAGTGGCTGAGTTACTTGGAGTCAAATTTGTGGAAAGAGAAGAGCTCCAAGCATAAAATGCAATACTTATTCAGGGTCTAGGAAATCTGAAGGCGTGCAAGTCTCACGGATCATTTCCATTTTCAAAAATAAATCCTAAGTGACATCCATCCAAGTGACGGTTTTACAATAGTTCGTATCGGATGGCTGAATGGATAAAGCATCTCGCCCCTTTGCAACGCACCCTTGGCTTGTTTATTCCCCATCGAGACCCAGTTTTTCTCCTCTACCTTAGGCAGTTTCCTAGTCAGTAATGGTGTGAGTGTTTTGCGTATAAACTAATTATTATTCCTTAATTACTGATAGAAGTAATTTGATGGATGACAACATCTGATATGGGAGACACACACAAAAATATACAAAAATGTTGATAGGTCAAAAGCATGCGATCCTGTATTGACCATGATGATATGTACAGATCTGAAAACTGCTTTATTCTGTGAGCCGGGGGCACCAAGGGAACCATAATAGAAATAGCTGGAACTGTTGAAGGGTGTATAAATTTACCTTAGATCAAAGGAAAGGTAATTCTGAAGATCCATACCCCGACCGCTTCCTTACTCACCCTCGCTCGCGCGGTTTCTCGTCTCCAAAATGTTCCAATTTCAATATGTTTAAGCCAACTTTTTTATAAAATGTTTTCCTAACTGTTTTAAGTGAAGGGGTGTGGGGGGCGCAGCCTTCCACACCCTCTGGGAAATATAGTTATTTAATGGTTAATTAATTAGCCGTCTCTTATATTTTCTATAGCTTTGTAGCTTCTCTTTTTATTTTTCCATGTCAATCATTTGCCCCTCGTATTTCTTGTTTTATATGCTTTTTGATGATTTTTTTTTAAGACTTAAGTTTACACTCTTTTGTTGCGCCTTTAGTGACGTCATCATTAACTGTATCTGTATTTTTTTATGCTTTCTTCATTGAATGTTATTATATTTCTTCTATGATTTATTTTATTTATTTTATGCTTCTTTCCATTTCTTTCCCCCACTATTATATATATATATGCTTTTTCCGTTCTTTTTTACACTTTTTTTTAACTGCCATTTGCCTACCTGATTCCATTTAGAATCTTTAATGAAATATTCACTTTTTGGTCTATTTAGATATTTTACCCATTTTTTCATTACCGTTTTTATCTTTTTCCGTTTTATTTATTTCGACGCTTTGGATCGCCTTTTATCTAACATTTATAAATACATATTACTATTTTTACGAAGGGCACTACTTTTCGAAGTGTATTCATACCTACAATCCGGTTACCGGTAGGCTTTGCATTTAGTTATAATTATGGCTGCCGCGTACGAAGTTGGCCAAATTGTCCATCAAGATATCTTTTAGCGATCGAAATAAGCTGATTAAATATTTATCTGCCCATAAATTAATTACATCATCCATTCAGTGCGACAAATGTGACCAACCACTTTTGAGCCAACAAGATTTTTCGTTTAATTGTACCAAAATTAAGCGTGATTTAAAAACCGGTGAAAGTTCCTGCCATTATTTTTCGCGTTCCAACCTTAATGGATCTTTCTTTGTTAAATCTCGCCTCTCTCCAGAAACTATACTGAAGATTATTTATTGGTTTTTGATCAACTAGAATAATATAAGTAAAACCATTTTTCGTTCTTTAATTCCATTTCAATGGTGTATTCACTTATTTCTTGTTTCCTTTAAATACATACAAATATGCTGCCTTCAATTTTTGAACTTGTATTCTATAGCGCATTGTCGTGCGTGATGAACAAAATCTAAAAACAAATTCGTTCCAATATTATTAGGCTCAAAAACGTAAACAATAGGGGTCGGGGTATAAATCGTAAGGTTAACCTTAAGCCAAAGCAAACGTCTATAAAGGCATTTTCTTCATTGCGAATTTGAGAAAAAATGGTAGTATGCGAAAGAGTAAAGGTGTAGAAGTTAAATAAAGGGCAACAATATCAGTCATGATCGAGATAAAATGTTTAGCGAAGGATTTAGAAACCAACTATGTTAAATATAAGCTGACTATCTTACTACTTTAAATAAAGAGTGGCAGCGACCAATATTAAGTCCACTCAAAAGAATTTACAAAGCAAGTTAGAAGAGGTGTAAAATCTAGGGACGAAAAATTGACAGAAAAAATAAAAGTAAAGTACTTTAAGTAGAAGAAGAAATTAGGTCAAGGGGTCGAAAGAGGAGCATTTACAGCTTCCTCCTCCGAGTTGAGTAGGAGAAAATCCAAAATCTTTAGCCATGAATTAAAAACCTCGATTTGAAGATGGATTTGATTTGGTGAAAAGAGCTTATCTAAACTAACTCATGAAACTCATTAACCATCAGTACTGCAACCACTTAGCCAGAAACCGCTAACATCTAGGCTAAAATCTACATCATTTCAACGAAGGAAATCAATATATTACAAATAGCATAAGGACGTTTCATTCGAAAGATACCTTAAATCTATTACCAATCGCCTGTCTCTAGTATCAACTAATTGTTTACAAATATTTATAAACAAATTACCTACTCTGAAAATTTATGTTTGGCATTCAAACCTGTAATATTGCAATCTACCGAAGCACAAACTCTTTGACCTGCCCCCAAAGATCATATTATTTCTGCTCTCACTCCTGAGGTGAGTTAGTCGAAGAAGTAAAATTTATTCGGATTCTTCATTTTGCTCCCTATTAACGAATTGCCAATGGTAATATTTTTTAGTCAAGATTCTAGGTTTCATTGCCGTAATAAAATATTTTTTTACGGTTCAACACCAACGTTATACTAGTCCCTTTAAACTAGATCCTATTTTCCTCCATGGTTTTCCCTTTTCATGTCCTTTCCTCCTAATTGTCTACATCTTATTTTTCTCTTTTTCTCTTGGACCCTAATATCCTGTCTCTTGTTAAGTAATTCTTCGGTTTATTGACCAATTCGCTCCATTATTTAAATTTTTTCCTTGCCCATTCATCACCGTTTTCTCTAATTCGTCCATAGCCTCATACTTCCCCGCCAGTAGCCCCTATGTTGGTTAAGAGAGACATGAAAGAATATTCAATCGACAAAGAAACTCCCCCTTTAATGAGGGTGGGTTCTGAGCCTTTTGCTTAAACTTCTACAGGAGAAAAATAATAAATGAAATTTCGAAGTGGGCTAATTTGCACTTCGGATTTATTTTCCATAGGATATTTATCTCTCGTATTGACAGTGCCTTTGTACAGACAGGTATAATTATTTCCGATGATTAATGCGAGTGGCCTCTAACAGCGAAAGAAGAAAATTGAATTAAAGGTTGAGAGCCAAAGCAATTGAAAGAAATTGGACGTATTTTATCTTCAAATGAACCACACATTTAATTCAGAATCATTTTTACAACTGGGAAAATAAAATTTTAAATCAATAAAAGCATTTAAACCTAAGTAAAAAAGAGTGAATAGAATGAATGAAGGCTTAAAAAACAGATTGAGGAAAAGGAGAGAAGGGATTAATAAGGAAGGAGTGAAAAATTTCATACTCTCAAACGGTAACATTCAACTAGAGCCTAGCAGGCATATTTTACACGTTCACAAATAAATTTGAACAAAAAACACAGATATTCATAAGTAGGAACTTGAACACCAATGAGAAACATTCTAAAAACTCAAGAACAAGATGTAAAGAATGAGATATGAACTTAGGAATCCAAACTAAAAACTTACATAAAAGCATAAGTGTTCTTGAGATGGAAAAATAAAAGTAAGCAAGGAGATCTAAAGTTGCAAAGAACTTTATAATTATTTTGGAAATTGGGAGATTTAAAATCTATACACTGAGTATTTAAATTTAAGACAATGATTTTTTAAAAATGTCTCCACAATTTGATTTAAGCAGCTAGTTTTAAGGACTTCAATACAGAACATAACAATGAACAATTACCTCATTTTCTTAAGCAAATTTATTCAAGTGTCCGAAACTCCACCAACATCATGCAGTTGTCCCTGTTTCTATTACGAAAACTAAATGAAGCTTAGATTTCAAAAAGTACAAATAGGTGTTGAAAACCTTGAAGAAGTGTTACCGCTGCTTAAACTTAAAAATCTAATGTATATGCACATATGCTATCCGGTGATGAGGACCCTTCACCAGTCATGTGAGTTGCACTGATGAGCAGGTTACCATTTTTCTGGTAACCGCATTATATCCTTGCATACATACGAGTTTAAATTTAAAATATTACTTAAGGTATAATAGTTTCACAGATGGGTGGGAACTTTGAGACGGGACCCACCCCTTAGGTTTTTTCACAAAACGAATTCCTCCACCGTTAACGGGGCATCTCATATTACCAAAATGAATTTTCGCCTGAACGTTCGCCTCAGACTGAAGCGAACGAGATTTAGAAACGATTTGTATATGCGGATCATTAGTTAAAAGCGTCGAGTGACTATTCTAATCGCATCAAGGTCTAAACCTCAATCGCCCAGCAGCTATTTAACTTCACATATATTCAGTGAACAAAAAAACATTTTATTCACTTCGAATATTCGCACACTTTATCATACCAACAAAGCAGCAATATTAATTCCATTATCATTACTGTGACTTCACTGAGGTAACCTGTGGTCTGACTGACCCCACAATTTTTTATTTTTTGTTCTTATGTTAATATATTTGAGCCATAGTGATCTGTTTTCGCATATACCTTCCTGACTAGTTGAATAGTTTAGGTGATGGTGGGGAGTCATTCCTGAGTCTAACTCTATATCGGTGCTGTAGAAACTTTAGGCCTGTCAGACACCACGATACCTAAGGTGTAACAACTTTCTTGGTGTGAATATCTTTGTCATATATGTTTCCACCTTTATAATCATGTATATTCAGTATTTTTTTATTTTTATTTGCAGAATAAATAAATAAGTGACAAATTGGACAAAAAAAGATTAAAAAGTGCTCTAGCCACTAAAACCTATATCAAAATTGATTTTAAAATGAAACATGAAGATAAAAATACTGACTAATAATGTCGTGGTATAGGAAGGACCGAGTGATCGAAGGAATATGGACGTATGGATTGTTTACGTACTACAAAAAAAAGGCAACTCATTGACTAACGTTATACCTCTCTAAGAGTGCTATATATGTTTAATTATCTTATCTAGGGTCTTGACTCCTTTAAACTTCACAGGTTCCTTGTGCCAACGTAGCGATTCAAAGATAGAATAAATTTTTTTTAACACAAACTAAAACTTTAATTAAAACAAACAAAAATAAACCTGAATCACAGAAATATTACGAATTTAAATATACAATAGGGACTTCAATAATTTTTAAGTAAAGCTTTCCAACTTGACCTACTTGACATTATAGTGATGGTTAACCCACCACTCACTTCAATATCAAAATATGCTAACTGTTTGAGTCTGACCTTGAACTCAATGAGCCTAGACACCTGAGGAATGTTATTGTCTCCAAGACGCGTTTTGACCGGCCAGATGGAGGTTGCGGATGAATAACTTGAAAGCTGCAAAGGAGTTTGGTGAGTGCGGCAGCTCGAGAAGCACACGCCTTCGGCAGGAAGGGATATCAACACGGGATAGTGAAAGAATGTTCCTTTATCCTCTTCGGATTAGTCTGAGGAGTAATTCGCACTGTCTAGCGATGCGCTAAGGCTTGAATACTTTGACTCAAGGGACTGCTGGAGCGACTGGACTTGGGGGGCTGGATCTTCCTCAAGGGCAAGGACTGTGATTTAGGATGCACCAGGATAGGAGGGGTCTCTCTGACGAGAGTAAGTTGAACTTGGTTCTTAAACCAATTTAACTTGACGTTCGGTGTGACCACCGGGTAACGTGCTCGAGGAAGAGCTTTTTCTTCTTCGTTTCGGAATTCCTCAAGAGCAAAGACTATCATGGTGCTTTGTGCTACACTAGGATAAGGGGAAGTGGTCCTCTGATGAGACTAAGTTGAACTTAGGCAAGTTAACTTAAAGTTCGGTTTGATAACCAGGACCTAGCTCGAGGATGAGCTTCTTTTTAGTTCCAGTTTTACTCTAGGGCGAGGCCTATCTCGGTGCTTTGGGATACACCAGGATAGAGGAGGGGGGGGGGGGTTCTCTGATGAGAATAAGTTGAACTTGAACTTGTTAACTTAAAGTTCGGTTTGATAACCAGGAACTAGCTCGAATATGAGCTGCTTCTTAGTCCCTTCTCTTGGTAGCCCGGCCTCTCTTGCCGGGGACTTCGTAGCCTGGCTAACTTACGTATTCTACCACGTTTTTCCCAAGTGTTTGGTATTTATACCTCGTCACCCCACTGTGGCATTGGTATGAGGGGAGGTGGCTTGTGGACGGGCCGCAGGATAGTTCTTTCTCCAACGGTTTTTCTCAGGCCGTCTTACCTTTGGTCTTGATGGGCGGGCCTTCGAGGTTGAGCAAAACGCGTCTCTAATTTCGTACTTGAGGTGAAATTGAATACACACTCGTAGGGGGGATCTTGCAGTTTTAACCGTTCTGCTTTTTATAGGGACGAGGGCAAGGGGCTGTGGTTTCGAGATTGACCCAAGGTGCGTACACGGCCTGGATGTTTTGCGGTCAACGTCCGGTGTCTCAACTGAAAAAGGAGGGAGAGGATCGATTCCCCTACAAATAACAATCTCTTCTAGTGCAATAAAAATTGATTTGAAAATAAAACATCAAAATCACAATAGTGACTAATAACAATAACTGACTAAAGGAAAAGACAAACGATGTTTGTAGTGTTTACAAGATGGTGTTTCCTTTTGGTGAATATATTAAATATATTTTTATTTTTATTTTTAGAGTCCATAATTTTCCGAATTAAATAAGATAAAAAAACAATGTGGTAATTAGTGACATTAAGGAATAGTCTTTTAATTGGATTGATGAAAGAGAAAGTGACAGAGAAAGCTCAGAAGATGATTCTGCAAGTCAACCTCCAAGACAACACAGACGTGTCATTCCTCACACACCAACTGATCAAGCTACGCCTGCCGAAAGGTCCCCTCATGACTTGCGCGTGAAATTGCAGACACGACCACAATGGACATGTGTACCACATATTCCGGTCAGCAGACCATCTGTCAGAACACTAGTTCGTAATCTTCTCTCAGCCATACAGACGGCATGCCTCAGGCGTCACACGTTTTAGCCAACAACAATCAACTGTTTTGACTACTTTATCTATACTAATCTCATAGACCTAATAAAGAGATACATAAACAAGTACATCGATTTGAAAGTCAACCAGTATACGCCCAAAAATGTCACAGTTGATAAAGCAACAATTCCTAGAAATATGGCACTACTTGGTTGCCTGATCTTTTCAGGCGTAGAGACAAAAATGTGGCCACGGAAGAGATATTCAGTAAAAGTTATGGCCCTGCGCTTTATCGGGAAGCAATGTGGGAGCGTCTTTTTGCTCCCTATTGTGTTAACTTTGCTTTAATAACCAAACACCAGGGCATAGAGGCATAAGACTGACAAGTTTGCCACTTTCAGGGAGCTCTGGGACATGTTTATTGACAAGTGCAAGTCAGGTTATGTACCATGCACAAACATCACAATTAACGAACAGCTTCTTGGGTTCAAAGGTAGATGTAGTTTCCGCATGTATATTCCAAATAAATGCAACGACCTGCTGGTAAGAACTTGGGGCACCACATCACAACACACCTAGTGGAAGACTACAAACACAAAAACAAGAATATTACGTGAGACAAATTGGTTCTCATCTGCTCCCCCTGTACAAGACCTCTTGCACAAATACGGGATCACGTATGTAGGCACAATGAGGAAAAAGCCACAAGTACCAGTTCTAGTGACAGACAAGTAGATAGTCAAGAGAGGATATACAACTTTCCTTCTAGATACAGACATGACAATTATGTCACATTTACCTGCTAAAAAAGAAAGAAATTTGTCCAGTTGATCTTTTCCATGCACCAAAAATCGTGATGGATGAAGGTGGGAAGCCAGAGATTTTCTTATATTACCTTAGCACAAAGGAAATCATTTGGTTGAATTATTTGATCAAATGTTTCCAGATATAAGTATAGTCGAATGACCAAACGGTGCCATTTGTGCTTATTATATGTACTGGTCAACGCTGGTGGTCTTAACTTTTATGTCACCATCAAGGCTACGAGGAAACGTAATGGGCACACTGAGCTTTCACGCCGGAAATATTTGATTGGGCTGACATAACAGACGATACCACCATGGGAAGAAGAGAGGATGTCCTTGAACTGAATGCAGAAACTAATCTCATGATCATCAAAACAGTGTTTGGCTCCAACATTCCCCATAGGCAACCAGAAACCTCTGCTGAAAAAAGTGATGTGCTTTGCATGACCGGAAGTCTGATAGAAAGACCAAGTGCGCCAGGAGCACGCAGCCACCGTCTGCAATAACTGTAATTAGATTGAGGTTAATTAGCATTTGTTCTTCCTCATCACTTATTCCACTTTCCGTATACCCTAAAATATCTATTTACATGCATTTGAAGGCCTGAATGTATACAAACATTGGGAACAAAGTACTTGATACCTGTCCTATCGAGAATACTCAAAAACTCCCGAGAGCACAGAGTTCAAGAGGGGATGGGGTGTTGATGAGTTAGGATAGGAGTGCTTGGAGGAATTACCACCAGAATCTAATATTTCTTGCTTGGGTCCATCATCAACCTTCCCTGACAATTTTATCTGAATTCATTCATAACCTTTGGCGTGAAGTTAGTCAAAGACAAAATAATTACTTCCTTGACGAAAGTATGATTTTGTCATATTTATCCTTCATGAAACACATTTTTTATTCATTTGTTGTAGTTATACTTTTCTTTAAAGATAACTGGGACATTAGTCTGCACAGAAAGATGGTGGTCATTGGCTTCATGTTTATTGATTTCATTTACGTATCCGCTTAACTCAACAATCTGTGATATTGTCTAATATTAAATAATAAATATTTGTTTCAATTTTAATCACTTGAAAATTACTAGACCTGTAAGAAGATATATTGGAGTACTTATGATTCCATTATTTTTCTAATAAATGGACAGAAAGTATATTGTTTCTATATTTTAATTTGGGGGTCTGTCAGACCCCAAGTTACCTGAAGTGTAACGAAATTATGGTTTACCTAAGGACGATTAAAGTGAAGTTAATAAATGCAGTGCAAAAAAGGCGATATAAAACTCAGAAGGAGTTTTCACTAAAATAAAGTCCCTCTTTTGTGTTACTATATGTAGCTTGCAAATATTTTAAATATAATTACATTATTTTTTCGGTATTAACGCAGCAAACCTGTTTTCGATCAATAATAAAAAATTTATCAGTATAGATAAGCAATTTAATAGAAAAATTTATGCTTCCAGAGTTATCCAAATACCTTTAATTCAATATTATTAGGTTAAATCTATTCTCGGCCATGGTTAAGTTAACATACAAAAGAAATCTGTCACAAACTTAAGTGTCCGCGAGGTGATCGTAAAGTGCGTGACAAGGATGGTTTACAATTGGAACAATTGCAGATGCTTGCAATAGGTCCAAACGTGTAGTCCTTAATAATGTGTCAACCTTTCACAAAACAGGTGTAGGTGAGGCTGTTTAATCAACTAGTCAAAAGAAGACTTAAAAAAAGAAGATGGAGAAATTACCCAAATTGTGAAGAAAAGCAGTTTTAGGAAAGCTACAGTAGTTTCATAAGAGATTATTAAGATTTTGGCCATTACTTTTTACAGACAGACTGTGTCACGTCAGATGAGAGAAAAATATCTTCCCTGGCACTGTCAGAACGGCAGTCAAGCATGTAAGAATAAAAGAAGACTGTATTTGAATTCGTTACTGAACACGTACATGGAGAGATTACAAATGACTCATATCTCCTTCAGTGACTAATCCAAGTTAAATTTACAAATATCCGATAGCAAGAGGATGTTTAATGACAGAGCAGGCAAAAGGTTACCTAAAAATCTCGAAAAGAGTGTAAACTTTAGCGGCAGATATACCATGGTCTGTGGCGTTTCTCCTTACAACTTCTGATTAAGTTTAAGGCGAAACGTGAATAAAGAGTTCCAGAGTGTTACCCTATGTTTACTTCTTCCTTCTTCCACACATTTTTCTCTATAGGTCATGGAGTCTAAAAAATATATAAATATATATATATATAAATATATATCATATTCGTAATTGTTATAATACATAATTGCATACCCTTTTGCTTCAATTACGGCCATAAGACTTCGTATTTTATGGCACATAAGTGCTTCATACATAAAGCAAGTATAGTGAGGAAGTAATTGAATGCAGAAAATATAGAGATGATAAACTGACCAGCTCCTCTCTAAAATGATAGAGATAACCTGAGGAAATTTAATCGGTGTGAAAGTTATAGGTTGGAAATCGACATATGTTGAATATGTAGGGAAAAAGGTAAAGAAGAAAGCAATAAAATCACGCCAGCACGGTAAATTGGTGAAGCCCTGCAGCCATAGATGTGCTATCATTCAGAATAAGAGCCTGTATAATTATTATTCATATATTAATTATTGTTTTCTAGATATGGTGGTATTTATACTTTTGATTCCTATGTTTAGATGCAGTTTTTCACATATATTATACATTGATTTCTTGATAAATATTTTTCTGCTGTTATAGGAAATTAAACTTGGAGACGATCAGAGGACAATTTAATATATCAATCCGCACAATTTTCCCGGACATTAAACGAATATTTTCTAAAAAATCTCGAATAAATTTTAGTGTGAAGGATATTAACAGTGATCTATTTCAACCAACGAATCTTTCATTTGGTAATCCTTATCTGCGAATATTACCTAACTCTCCAATCGTATATGAAATCTAAGGGTGTCATGATATTCTCATTTTTTCTCCCATTTCTCTTGTGCTTGGATTTCCTGCTAGACCCCTGTTTGGGTACAGTTTACCCTACTTGAGTGCTAATTATAGTAAAAGAATAATGGGCAACCTGTACCTGACTTCAGTGGTAATAACGTACAAAGAAAAGTAATAGTGATGGTGTATTGATAGATTTTTCTCTTTTCAGGGTGTAGTTTCTATTTCGGGTGAATAAAAGTGCGCCCTTGTGCCTGAAATGTTGAAAGAACAAAACCTGAGATGGTTGGAGTATGGTGATATTCTCTTTACTCGAGATAGTGACAACGATAATGATTGTGATAAAATTGATGTACTTTATGACAGTAAGATGATAAAGTATATGTTCCAGAGCAACATGAAATGGCTGAAAGTTCAGATAGTGTATCTGGAGAAAACATTCCTAGCCGACACAAGCAAACAAAGACATGTGGTGGGAAGACAAAGAGGCCTAGGCTTCTCCCCTCACCTTCCCGCCTCCTACCCACGTAACCACAGCTGAGAAGCCTACTGCTAGCCCATCCTGCAACTCTGCTGCTGTTCCTCTACAGTACCTTTTTGTGTCATCAGGCTCTAATGACCCTAACGACCGTTATTCTGCTGCTGATGCCCCTACTTCCATCCCTGATGCTGTTGCTGCTGTATCTGCTGTTTCTGTTGCCACCTTTGCTGCTGCTCCTGCTGCTGCCCCTACTGTAACCCATGCTGCTCGCCAGCGAGAACGTTGACGAAATGCAGACGATCGGGATTTGCTAGTGACTTTTAACTCTGCAACAGTCACTAGCTATGTATAGCACATAGGTACATACATAACAAACATGTGTGCTATGTATGGCACACAAGGCCTCAGGTAGCTGCAGCACCCAGGACAGCAGCCCAAAATATTGTGGCATCAACTAGGCCAGGCCCCACACAATCAGCTGCTACTGCCACCTCACGTTAAGAATGTTTTCGCCTCTTTGTGACTCATGCCATGGTAAATCTGATTAAGGAGTTCACTAAAGAGAAGAGTGATGTTGTTGCCAGGAGGTACAGGAGACAGACAGCGACTGTACAGCAATCAAAAGCAGCAGATATACGTGCCCTGCTAGGTGTCCTTATATTCAGTGGTTACAGAAAATATAACCACCTCGATACTAAGGAGTTGTGGTGCCCTTTGGCAGGGGCTTCTTTCTGCAAGGCAGCAATGTTGAGTTGCGTTTTTGCTTCCTGGTCTACTGCCTCAGGTTTGATGACATAGACACACGGGAGCAGATGCGGGCCACTGACAAATTCGCCCCAGTCACGGCGAGGACAACTACACAGTCCACGAAAACCTCACGATAGATGAGCAATTGCTGGCTTTTAGGGGTAAGTGCCATTTTAGGGCGTAAATCCTTAATTAGCCAGCAAAATATGGGATAAAATGTTATGATAAACGATGTGGAAAGTAAGTACAGTTGCAAGGTATTTCCTACCTGGGGAAACAGGGTACAATAGCAAGACATAGACTGCAACTCGGCCACATGTTCATCAAAGACCTCACGTGCCTATAACGCCAAACCAACAGAAACATTATCACCGAAAACTGATTCACGTCTGTTTCCCTCATAAAGGATATGCTCAGTAAATGGCTGACAGTGGTGGGGACATTTAAGGCGAAAAAGGCAGAAATCTCTGAGGTAATGAGGCATAAGGACACCCGCAGACCTGGCAGCTCAGCATTCCTGTCATGAAAAATACGACACTCGTTTCATATATCTCTAGGAGACATGCACGCAAGTGTGTCAAGTATGTACACACTGGAATCGATATCGATGGATAATATCAGTGGGAAGCCTGAGTTTATTGATATTTATAATGCAACAAAAGGGGTGGTCGACACGTTTGACCAGATGTGTGCACCTATAACTATAGCAGAAAGAGAAATGGGTGTCTAATGTGTGTTCTTTGGGATGCTAAAGGCGACTGTAATAAATTCGTGGATCATTTACCAGAGCAACCCTGCCAGGGTAGGAGGCAGCGCCATACAGAGACGGAAGTACATGTACGAATAGGCCCTGCAACTCATCAGCACCTCAGCTGAGGAACGACTCAACACCCCAACACAGCATCGAAAGGTGAAGCTGGTTTTCTGAAAGGCTTATTCCCTCAACCTCCCCTCTGGCATGGTTGCAAGTGCAGGACCATCGGCAGCTGAAAATAGGGAGCTCATGGTAGGGTGCAGCAAAGTGTTAGTGAGAGGCAGACAAGAAGAGACGCTTCAGATATCATAGCTATCGCCAACCTGTCTCCCCGAGCCACTACTGCTGTGATTGCGTCTGAGGCTGAGGTAGGTAATAGACATGAAATGTTTTTTTTTCCGTGTGGGTGCGTGCAAATGTGTTAGATTTATATAACTAAAACCATTAGGTTAATTTTATTAGCCACTACAATCTCGTACCAATAAATAGTGGAAAATAATCAAAAGTTTCTATTTCAGTGACAGAAGGTTGCAAGGGATAGACATAGCCTGTATTGTATCTTAGTAGTGATTTTCAGGTAGTGGTTTTCCATTCTCTTCCCTATAGTTTGTGCATCGTCAGTATCATGAAAGGGCCCTAAGAGGAGAGCCTAACATTCCTGAGGCTTGTGCAAATGTTTGGTCAAATTTTATGGAAGAATTTCTTTGGGGGGGGGGGATTTTTCACCCAAATTATTGAAAATTATCACTTTTTGACTTTTTTTTTTGTATTTTTATAATATACTCTTCTTAAAGTAAGTACAGATTTTTTTAGTTTAATTAGCATTTACATGCCTTATATTTAGTGTGTACATGAAAGAATTAATAAATTTGTATATTTACTATTTTCCTTTTATTTTATAACATCGGGGATAAAATACCCGAGTTCACTGACTGTGCAACAGAGATATATGTTAAGTGTTTAAGGGTTAATCAAGAGTTACCAGCGTTTAAACGGTTTTTATTTAGAAACAAAGAACTGGTAACAAATGTTATACAATTCCTTACAACGTCCTCATAGGAGAAATCGCATTTTGAGTCAGTCTCTGCACTATGAGTAGATTGACGTGATATCAAACATGGTTTTACAACATCATTTCAAGATAAAGATTTTCCGACCCCAAGTAAAAGTGCATAAGAGGCAGATTATATTCCTTTGTATTGCGGTGTGTCTCTTGCTAGACCACAACGTTATCTCGTTCGATATAATTGGATTTCTAACAGACTCACAAACATGCAACACCAGTGCTCTTTTCTTACTTACACACCTCACCCTCTCCACCCAATTTCTACTCACCTTCCAGTGTGGGCTAAATTTGTGGCAGTACTACGTTGGGTGAAGCAACTTATCTGTAGCCTCTAACTACAGGAGAAGCGTGCAAATTTTCTAGCTTAGAAGATAAATGATTATTAGAAAAACCGAAAAAGTACTCTTACTAATTTGGGTCGAACTGAATTTTCTTTCACATACAATAGACTTTCGGGTAATGAGATGCAAGTTGATTAACTAAAGCCCCATATCTCAATGGGCCCTCATTTAATTATGATTTCGAAACGCTTTCAAAGTTTCGCTTGCAATATTGCATTGAAAATCACTTTTGACTTTCTAAAATACATGGCTCTTGAGGGGAGTTAGATGCGGAGAGACAAGACAAGTTTTTCACAACTGTACATGTATTAATATACGAGATGCGGTCAATAGGTTTTTCAATTCGGATATAAAGAAACGAGATAAGAGGAAAAGTGTTTCAATATTTTTCAATATAACTACCCTCGACTTCAATGCACTTGCACCACTTGTCCCTGAGACTTCGAATTCCCGACTGCTGTTAAATCCACTCCTGGACGGTGAGCTAGACATCTTCATCGTCCCCAAACCGGCATAGATGCAGTGCAGCCTTCAGCGCAGGGCAGCTTGTGCGTAACTCTGGCCTTGTGGAATTTGACGACGTTGAAGTCGATCAGGGGGCGTGAGATTTCTTGGGACCCAACGGGCAGAGAGACCTTGGTCATGGCCAAATTGTGGTAGATGATGTTGATAACACTTCCATGTGATATTCTTTGTTCTTGCTCGATTTCTTCGAACTTCACCTGTCAATTTTCGAGGATCATCCTTTCCACACGGGCCACATTGTCCTCGTTGGTCACGTCTGACGGGCGTCCTGGACGAGGGTAATCTTCAAGGGACTCACGACCATGGCGAAACTCCTTATTCCAGCGAGCAATAGTTACATAGGAATGGGCGGTGTCGGTGTACACTTCAACCATGCGTTCATGGATCTCTTTTGCCTTCTTGCTTTCCTTGGTCAAAAGTTTGATCACTGCGCAGTGCTCAACCTTCTCCATTGTTAAAAAAATTGTGAGTGACGATCTCTGATCAGCTACTGCTTCTTAAATAGACAAGGCAGGAGCGTGCGGCTACAGGTCCTAACTTGTCATAACTTGTCCTAACACCCCCACAAACAGCCATCTTGTTTCCTCTGTTTTGCCCTACCGATTCGCAAAACTTATTGACCGCCCCTCATATATCGTCTCAGGGTTATTGACACACTGATGAGTGATATATTGTATATTGTATGATAATTATATCATTTTTTCAAAGATATTAAGCTGTCTTGTTAAAGTTGATTGAATTACAAAGTAACCTTTTACCGTTTATTTGATTGTAGTATTACGTTTCGTTAGGTTGCAAGTTTTAATAACGTAGATTTTGGAAGTTAAAGAGTGGCAGTATAATTAAGAGTATTTTTATACTCTAATGCTTTTGCCTTTGTTAACTTTTGTGAAGAGATAAAAGCTATAAATACTTTCAAACCATTATTTAAATTAACCCAACTTACGATTTCTGAGCTTTTATACACTAAAACGTTATTGGCGCGTTACACTATTCATATAGGGTGGAGAGAAAACATTTTTTCTGAAATTTCTGTTCCCACCACGATTTTCTTTTATGGGGCTATCTATCAGATTACACTTCCTAAAAGGATTGAAAATTGAAAATAATGCAATTTTCAAGTAAACTTCGAATTTTGTTGAAAATATCTGAAAATTAAATTCGAATCTTTAATTTATACCTCCAACCTATAATTATTGTATTTTAAAGAACAAGTAAACAAAATTTGAAATTATTCGATTGATATAATTGGAAGTTTCTCATCGACATTATAGTGGCGTACGTGAAAATTATGTTTTAGTAGCGTGGAGGATCTCGTTGAAAGTGGATGTGTGTGAGTGTGTGGCTCTGTCTAGTATCTATAGTTTTGATCACATTATTCTATTTGTTTTTACAAACAGTTATTTATAGTGTACAATAAATATTTATAGACGATTCATTATATTTCAGAGCTAAATAATATGTAAGAAAAAAAATTAACAATATTTAA
Source organism: Ceratothoa steindachneri (assembly GCA_963969495.1). Taxonomy (NCBI): domain Eukaryota; kingdom Metazoa; phylum Arthropoda; class Malacostraca; order Isopoda; family Cymothoidae; genus Ceratothoa; species Ceratothoa steindachneri. The sequence continues at coordinate 196,765,311 of OZ018317.1, forward strand.
TTATGGCATTTAAACCTAGAACGCGTCTTGAAATTGAAAGCCCTTTGTTTGGCGCACCCTGCGCTATTAGTGAACGAGTGTTGCCAACTTATAAAGATGTTATAAAACATGTTTTGTTTGGGCGAGTAAAGGAAAAGTACCGCAATAGAAAAGACCCGCCAATTGAACAAATTATCATATTAGTAGCGGAGAAGTAAATATTAGGAAAACGGCATCAATCCCTTGTGTGTCAATAAAGGCAGGTAGAAAACATTTTTGGGATTATTTTTCAATATATCAGGCTTGAGTGAGAATTATTAACAGGAAAATTGTAACATCAATTGAACAGAAATGTGACGATTTTACAAAGAATGCAGAGAAATTATTTGAAAGTTTTGTTGTGAATGCGATAGCTTTGAAAACTGTTCTTATAGCAAATAAAAGAAGGTGCCGTCTTTGGAGCAAACGTTTCTATGACACCAAAAAACACCTAGAAAAATGGCAATAGGTAATATCGATCAAACTCAATCAAAGAAGAATATTGAGAGTGCAGTTATGAAGAATCGTGAGTATTGTCATTCAAATCAACCATCTATTTCGAGAGATAATATTGAAGTAATTCTTCCTTCATCCAGCACAGAACAGAATCTGGTATCGAAGGTCACGACTATGAGCTTCCTTCATCAGTGAAACGCAAAGAAGTAAAGAAAAAATTTGCATCCAAAGACTCCATCTAAATGAATAAAATTGTCAGAATTTACGTTGGCATGTAACTCCACTGGTGTGTCTGATCGAGCTGCAGCTTTAATAACAAGTTTAATCCTTAAAGACTTGTCGTCAATTGAAGGTAAAGAAATTTATGCATTAGTTAAAGGGTCAAAGGTTAGAAGAAAGCGTGTCAAAGAACGTACTACACTACAACAAGAAATTAGATTGGATGAGCCATTATATTCTATTTATTTAGATGCTAGAAAGATAGCACATTTGCTGTTAAGACGATGGAGCACATCTCTATGAGAAAAGAACCTGGTTCAGAATAACTTGGACACCTGGCAATAAAGATAGGTACTTCAAAAGCAATATGCAACGCAAGGTTTGCGTATCGAGAAGCAAATAACATCGTAAGTGATGAACTCGTTGCTGTTGAATGCGATGAAATGGCAGTGAATACAGGAACAAAAGAAGCTGTTAGAAGAAGAATGTTAGAAGAAAAACTTAAGAGACCACTTCCTTGGTTTATTTACCAGCTCCATGCAAATGAGCTCCCATTGTTCCATCTGTCAGAAATAGGGAGACAACTGGATAAATGTGAGACTCTAAGTGTTGTTGAATTCGAGCAATTCATACTAACTTGACGTCTACTGACAGAGTAAATCCGAGCACCGACCAAAAGTATCTGTCCGATATCCTTCTATCTATCTCACAAGGGAAATGTTCTGCTGAAATGGCTCGTAAGAGTCCTGGAAAAACGTTGCATGCACGATGGCTTACAACAGAAAATTGGACACTTCGATTATATGTTTCAATTTTTGACCCTTCTGACATGCTGAAATCCATTGTTTGGTTCATTATGAAGGTGTATGCACCATGCAGGTTTAAAATGAAGCTAACTCTTCTTTGCAAGATGGATCACTCAAAATTTTCAAGATAGTGCAATCACTGCAAGGGATAAACAAACAGATTAAATATATAGTTGTCCCAGTGATTCAAAGGAATGCTTATTTTGCACTTGCGAAAAACATTCGTCTCCGTATGCTGCAAGATGAAAGAAATCATATCCGGGAACTCGCATGGAGAAGTATTATGAAAGTACGAAAAGATTACAAAGGGTAATCAATACGCACTTTTAAGATCCCAGACATAAACTTTTAAGCTGACGACTACATCCACCTAATTAATTGGCAGCTGACCGTTGTGACCGATATCTCGAAGTTTCTTTCATTTAATACCAATAAGGACTTCGTAATGAACGGTACTAACACTACAAAAATCTAACTACATTGACTAAATAGATAATGAATAATAGTGAAAATTTAAATATTCGACTGTTAATTATTAAATTTCTTTTATTTCAGAGTGATAATGATAAGAATCTAGAGGTTGCATAGAAACAAACGGGAGAAAAGAAAGGCAAACTTATCGAATAGTTGAAAGATCATTTTTTTCAATAAAATGGAAGTAGAAATATTGATTGTAAAGTTTTATGGAAAACTATTTATTAAAAGATTTATGGAAATAATATACCACGTATAAGACATAAATGTTGTTGTAACAACTTGAAGTTTGAAAATAAATACAATAGATTGAATTTTCCGACATTTTTGCTTTTTAAAAAAATAGTTAATTGCGTTGAGGAACCTGAAAATATTAATTTAGAAGTTTGAAATTTCAACACAATAGTTATTGATGTTGGATCCATCGAATGCTTAAGGTGGAAAAATGAATTTCAAAATATTTTGCAAAATCTCCCGTTTACGATCCACCCTACTATTCAATTAGAAATAATATATCTGGTGCGGCGGAGTTGTGCTTTTTCCACACTAGTCTTGATTATTGATTCGCTTCTGTTTCGCATCTATTTTTTTCCTCTTGGTATTCCAATGCGTCTTGGTATTCCGCTTATAACATCATCACTGAATGACTCTCGGACAATGTTCGAAATATAACTATTTCGAATGGTGTCTCTGATCAGATTTTTTTCCCTTGGAATCGAAATGGCACTAACAACGAGGCCATATCACGCAGAAAATTGGTAAAAGATCTTAAAGAAAGTGATGAAACTAGAGAAAGTAAAAATGTGTAGAAGATATACTCAATAGCAGCAGATCCTAAGAAAGACATTGGACTATGAGGACAAATTTGAGGTTCACGGCAATACAGGGCGCATCCCAAGCCTATAAATATCACCCTCCCCTATCAATTGAGATGCTTGTGACCCGAACTTAAGGTGTCTGCACATCAAGTCGCCAAACCCTATGAGACTTAACTTTGTGCAAGGGATTTTAATAAAGGAATTACGAAAGGATTCTTTATTAAATTAGATCTTGGTTTACAGACGGAGAAAAACAAAATCCCGAAATCTGATTTAACAAAAATATATAGGTTGAGGATGACCACGTTCATAAGTGTCTTGGGGAGCTAGTAGAGTCACCAGCTTATGGAGGGGTCTTATTCGTGACGCATAGTTACCCGTACCGAAGGGTCTGACGAAGGTGTTTGAGGTATCCCTGTCAAGTTTACTCTGACTCTTAAAGTTATTACGGGGAATCCATTTATAGGCTGGAATCGAAAGGTAACTCGGTTATCACTCGGTTAAAGGAAAGACTCGAAAGGAAAATGGTGTTTTTAGGCTTTATTCTTGGCTTTGGTCTACCTTAATTGGGGCAAGCGAGATAGTTGAGTCTTACCATGCTTTGTTGTGAAGTTTCCTCTAACGTGTAACGACGATTGGACTTAAAGACGATGAAACGGACTCGTGACGCTAATTATAGCCAAATCAGAATGAGAGTAATGACAAATGATTAATTCTTTTTCTGTCTTGAGAATCATTCATTTATTTTTTTGTATAGAAAGGGTAGAGGGGGATCACTGTGTAACACAGGCGAACAGGAAGTCATAGAGGAAAGGTTGCGGAAATAACTTGAGAAAAGATAGCAAGAGTTAATAGGTCGGTGGCTAGAAACCGATGCGTGGTGTTGGTGTGGTTTGCTCCGTCTCGAGGTTTTTATGACTGGCCGACGGTTAAAGGCTGGTCAAGAAGGAGAGCGTGTGTGCTCAGCCGGAAACGCGTTATTCATGATGCCTTTAGTTTATGCGAAGAACGGTATGGGTTGTAAGTGTTCATGGGCCGTGGGGTATCGCGGTGCCATCGCATACCTTCTTACATGTAGTGCGGTGTATAATGGGTCCCTGCCGAGTTCCCAAGTTGTTTTGTGAGTCTGGTGTGAGCATATGTGTTGAGGGGTGCTAATTTGTTGTTGTCGTGTAGTGTGGCCATTTTCGAAAACAAAGGAGAGCGGCAGGCGCGCTTCCGTTTCCACGTGCCACTCACGGCTACGAATGACAGTGGGCCGTACGTGAGAATAGGTTGCACGAGTGTTTTGTAAAGGGGTAACTGTAGTTTTTTGCCAGCAGGGTAGAAGCTGCTCAGCGATGTGTCTGTACGTGAGGCTCTTGCTTGTGTTATGTTCTGGTGTATATTGAAACTGCGGGTGTTGTCGAAAGTTTCCCCAAGGATTTTTGTACGTTGTGTATATTCGAGTCTTGTTGGATTTAGGTGGTTCATGTCTGGTGTGTGTTTATAGATTTGTAGGTCGTGCATAAGGTGATCTCTTGTGCCATAGAGTCTCATCTGTGTCTTTGAGGATTCGTGGCAATCAGCCATTTATCCTCGTAATTTGTGTTATCATCTAATATTGTTTGTGCGTGGAGCGTGATTTCTTCTGGACCACGGCTGCTGACGAGAATGGTCTCGTCATCGGCGTAGGCCACTGTGTATGTGTCACAGCAGTTTTTGGATGGGCGTGGGGTGTCGTTTGTAAACATGGTGTATAGTGTGGGTACCAGTATACTTCCTTGAGGAAAGTTTGAGCATAGTCTGAAGGGTTGTGAGAGGGTATTATTGGATTTTATGTGGCATCTCCGTTCAGTAAGGTAGTGCGAGAGGAGCCTTCTGGTGCAGAGAGGTAACTCCGTATTGTTGGCGAATTTCCAACGGAGTCCCTCGTGCCACACTTTATCGAAGACCTTCCACACGTGCTTGCTGATGGAGAGAGTCTTTTGATGTACCTGGCGTTTTTTTCTGTATTCTGTCATGAACGATGGTCACGGCCGCCTGAGTGGACCTGCCTCTCCTGAACCCATATTGGTGGGGAGAGAACCAGTCCCTCTCTTCCAGGTATACCCGTAGGTGGCAATTGATCATACGTTCGAGTATTTTGCCTAGGTGCTCTAATAGAGCGATTTTCCTGTAGTTGTTTGGTTGTTTGGGGTCTTTGTTCGTTTCGTGTAGAAGTATGTTGTGAGAGAATTAGAATATTTTAGGGACGTGGCCTGAGGCTAGTGAAGCGTTGAATAGGTGTGTAAGTGTGGGGTATATGTTTGCAGGAAGGGTAGGTAATAGTGTATTTGGTAGCCCGGAAGGGCCGGGGGCACGTTTTAGTGTCGTTTTAATGTAGTGTTTTGTTTCCTCGACGGTGATAGGAGTGGTCAGTGTGGATGTGCAGTCGAGCAGCTCCATTCGTATCAGGGGGGCGGGCCTTAGCTCGTAAGCGTGGGCCCGACACTGCTCCTGGACTTCCTGGAAGTGCTCCTACGCGTGTGGTTTAGGTGGGTTGTGTGTATGTACTGTGTCCCAGTGGGACCTAAATGCGTCGAGGATGACGTTAGTGCCTGTGAGTGTTTGGTTGTTTACTTGGAGGGTAATGGGTTTGCGTGGATCAGTGCCTATCATCCTTTTTACGTGCCACCAGAACAAGGAGGAGTTAGTACAACGGGTATCGTCCGCGATGCGGACGACTTCTCGCCACTGCCAGTTCCTATCTAGCTGCACGCACTGTAGGATGCGGGCACGTAAGTGATTGATGTTGTGTTGTCGTGGGCCTCTAGTGTAGTCATTATTACACTGCGTGATGTCTCTTAGTGTGTATGGAAAATGTGAAATTTTTAATGCAAGTATAGCTTTTTTGTGTTGAGTCTAACAGGTCTGGATTGATGTGCTCCAGGTCGAGGTTTTGTGGCGTGTTATATCTTTCTTAAATTCTTCCTAGTTTGTGTTTTTGTAGTCTAAGAGAGGTAGTGTTGGTGTCAGTATGGGAGATGTGGATATGATAAGGCATATAAGTATGTGGTTAGAGAGTACGTGTGGACCCGGTGAGAAGTGTGTTTAGAAGTGTGTAGCGTGGTCGTTGCGGAAGTCCACGTCCGCAGACGTAGTACCTCCGTGAGGATCGAAGAATGTGGGGAAGACCGGGTCATTGTGCTTGCAGCCATAGCACGGCAAGGCACAGGCAAGGTACCTTCCTGCATCATTCATGGTGTTTGAAAGGATTATTGGGTGAAAGGCGTTGAGGTACCCCCAAATAAGATAGTGAGGTTGTGGTTTGATAGAGCCAGGAGTGGGACTTCTATGTTTAATTGTAGGCGTGGTGGTCTGTAGTGTGTGGCCACCAGAATGGGACCGGAGCTTGTTTGTACCTTGCTGGCTAGAAACGAGTCGTCTTGTATTTGGATGAGGAAGGGGTGTATCGAGCGCTTTATAAGGATCGCTGATCCTAGGTGCAGTGCCTGTGGAGATAGGTACGTGGGGTAACCTGCGATGCGGAGTCTGTTGTTGGGAGGATGTAGACTGGTCGAGTTCAATAGTAATATGTCAGGTCTTTGTCTGTTTAGGACCCAGTTGGCAACAGTATGGTGAATACCGTGCCAACTGCGTACGTTTAATTGTGTAACGTTGAGGCGACCTATTGTCGTGGGCGAAGTGCGCGTGGGGCTGATTTTCCAAGGACCCTTCCTCTCTCCTTGGTTATTGCCAAGGAGGCGTAATGAGCCAGTAGCTTTACGCGTTTCGTCGACTGTGGTTTCGAGAGGTTATCATTGGTGTTGTTGGGTGGGCAAGCCGAGGTAAAGGGGAGAGTGTGCTCTGTTGAAGAAGGTTTTGAGGTAGCGGTTATGGAAGCAGGGTTGGAGATGGTGGAGTCTAGGAGAGGGGAGTTAGGAGCAGAGGTGGATGCAGTAGAGCTAGGAGATGAGGGGCTAGAGATAGTAGGGGAGTTGCAGATTATGAGAAAGGGGTGTCAGGAGAGAAATGAGGTTGGGATGAAGAAGGAGGGGTGGAAGGGGAATGAAAAGGAACAACAGGAGGGAGGTGGTCGGCTTCAAGCGTGGTTGTGTGTGTGGGGGGGGAGGGTTGTGGTAGTTTTTTTGTTTGTTACGGGTTATTGTGAAGGGTGTAGTGGGCTTGGTGGAGGTGGGGTTTGTAGTGTCTGTGGGAGTGAGGTTGGAGGCTATGAGATTGGGGGTGGGGACGGATGCAGGGGCCGTTGGTGGCAATAGGGGGAGGATTAGAGGTTGCCGGGGCGGGGAAGTTCTGGAGGTAGGAGGAAGTTTAGGTAAAGAGGTGGATGGAGTGGGATTTGTGTAGGGAACAGAAGAGGCATTTGGAAGAGACATGGCAGCAGTGGGCGGAGGGGTAGGTAAGGAAGGTGCAGTTGCGAGAGGTGCAGAGTGCAGAGACAGAAGGGTGGGAGAAGGTGAGAGCGTGGTGAGGGTGAGGGGTAGGGGTGGAGAGAGCGGTGTGTGTGCCCACCGGGGTGGGGATGAGTGCGGGTCTCTTGTGTGTATGCTCGTCGATCAGAGCGAACAACTTCTCGTTGAAGGTGATCTGTAATAGGCCGCGCGAGGTGAAGAGTGTGATGAGTATGTTTGCGTATAGACGAGGGTCACCGCTCGACGTGTCTTTAGCCATCGTTGATAGCAAGGCGGCCAGGTGTAGCTTTAGTTGTGTGGCCTCGTTGGGTGTGTGGTGTGGGATACTGGTAAGTGTGTAGTGTGGGGTGGGTGTTGGAAGTAGTAAGGGTCTCTGAGGGTGAGCTGCTGGGGTGGGGGCGGGTGTCGGGATATAAGGGTGAGTTAGGGTTGCTGCTGAGGTTTGGTGTGTCTGGAGTGAGACCAGGACTGGTGCTGACACCGTAGCGCCGGCAGCAGCGGCGAATGTTCTTGTGATGGCGGGGGTGGGGGGTTGAATAGGTGGGTTGAGGACTTTGTATAGCCGCTACAGCGTCATAGCGGGTCTTACTAGATAAGGACATTTTGGGTTGACGGCGACATGGTCACCGCCACAGTTAGAGCAGAGGGGTGTGGTGGATGTATAGGTGGTAAAGTAGTGGCCCATTACACTGCATTTGGAGCAGACCAGGTCTGCTTGACAGTCACGTGTAGAGTGTCCGGTTTTGTAACACCGGTGCCACTGTGTGGGTCTTATGTTCAGCTGTGGCTCGATATGATGTGGGTGCGTTAGGATGCCGCAGACCTTGATATCTTGGTCTAGCAGTAGTGACATGTTGTGTTCGTCGGACAGTGTGATTACTGCCCAATGTTTTATGGGGTTGTAATAGAGATCTACAATGCCCTCCTCCCCATACATCTCTCTCAGCTGTGTGCGGACGTCATCTGTGGGGAAGGCCAACCATAGGGAGTTGGTCTTTGTGACGCGTATTTGTTGCCTTTTGATTACCCTGTCGGCTAATTTTGTGTGTAAGTGTAGTGCGTTGAGTGTTTCGGAAGCGTTTGGGGTGAATTTTACTGCGTCCTCCTGTGAGCGGAAGACGAGTTTGTGGGCTATATTTGTTTTTATGATGTTCGTGATGTTAGTGTCATGTGTAGCTATTAAGTTTAGGACTATGTTTTCGTTGTTTGTTGTAGGTTTTGTGTTTTATGTATGTAGCAGTGTGAGGTATGACGTGTTACTTGCCACTTTTCTTTCTTTCTTTATGGGAGTCCCCCAGCCCCGCCGATAACGATCCTATGAACATGAATCGGATGTAGTGATGAATAATACGTGAGTATGGACCAGGTTGGGCTCCTCAGACGGTGTAAAAACATGGCGGACTTAATGATAACTGAAGCTAGAATCAACTGACTCCAGGCGGGGTGCCGCCCCTTCTATTGGGTTTTGGGTATTTTCCAGTTACGTTCGACATCTCACAGAGACGGTAGAGTCTCCCTCTGTGGTCTTGCACGGTGCCACAGGCTAGGGTATTAAACCTCCCCGTGTTAATAACTGAGTCCCAATCCAGGTTTGCTCCTTCTTTTGGGTTCCGCAGCGGGCTAAGCCTCAGACCTCCTTTCCCCAAAGTTTGCAATTATGCCCTTTCTAAGTAGAATGGCATAGTTGCAACGGAACTTTATGTGTAGAGTCGCATTCACAGAGCCAGATCACGGCGGGGCAGTAATGGGGAGGGTTTTAGCACGTCATACCAGTATGACGTGCCAGGGAAATAAAGGAATTTTTGTTCAGGGGGGCGGGGGGCAGGGGAAGATTGGCTTGATGATCTCGTAGGTAGCTGACTGTAGAGTACCGTCCACGGTATGTCTTGCAGGAAAATCAATGCGTCGAGTGAGTTGACTCGTTCTCGACTTTTCCTCCTTTGCCAGCTGTGACTTCTCGTAGAGCGAAGATTCTTCCAAGTGATGCGTGCTTGCCTGTGTGTCTTGAGAATGTTTTAACTCGTTTATTTATACTCCCTGCAATTGAAGGGACGTGACTTCATTTCTCCTGATCTGAACGCGAGGCGGAGCTTACCGTGTGAGAATTATGTTTGTTTGTACTTTGTTAAGACTGCTGGGGGGAGTCAAAGGGAGACGAGTGTCATCGATAAAACATGCCATGAGGACAAACTGACCCAAATTGACGAAAATATCTCCCAAAATAAAACATATTTTTACTTGGGACAACTATCATGCAAACGATTATCGTCTGACCCTGTCTATATATCAACTAAGAAAAAGCTTAAGAGAATGGGAGAGGGATCTTCCAGGCTCGCTTAAAGGCACCAAATAAAGAAGATGACCGTATTGCATCCGGCAGATCATTCCACATTTTTAAAAAAAAAATAGAGAGAGGATTATATACCCCAAACCAGCAAAATGACGGCGAGGAACATTCATTTGTGGAGCAGAGCCGTAGCGCATGGTTATAGAACGCTAGGATATGGTTAGTGATTTGGTCAGAGAGGAGAGAAGTGCGGGGCCTATTTCTGTAAAATGGAAAAACGAAAAGGTGATTCTGGCTAGAAGGAAAAACTGGTGCAGGCGACGAAATGAGGAGGGGAGGGGGGGCTCGGTGTTGTTACCTCGACGGAGAAAACAATAAATGACTCGTTCGCGAAATTCAGAAAGACTGAGAGCTGGAAGAATGGAAGAAGATATGGATCTAGCGAGAAGAAGTAGCAGGAGTCAAGGCTGAGAGTGAAAGGGGCTCAAATGGCTGCAATATGAAAGCTATTGTAGTCGAAGTGGGAACGAGAAGGACTGAGAATAAAGGTTTTACAGACTACTTAGAACTGAAAGGACAAAATCAAACGAGGGCATCTCTGTCAGAAAACTTGAAAGGAGGGATAAATAAAGAGGGTGACTAAAAGAAGGTGGATAAAAGTGCGGAGAAGATATTTAGCGGCATATCAAACAAAGGGATTTGGGGCTGGGAAGGCAGGTAATCCTTCATAAATCTGCAGCATATCTTTTGGTCAGTGTACACTGAGCACACCTTTGTGGGGGAATTTTAACCACCCCTTCTCACAAACCCTTTCGATGATGCCACAGTTATGCCTCTTTTATTAATGTGATATAAATAATTACTGATAAATCGCGGTCGATAGTACAATGGATGGAAGAAAATAACGTAGTAAAAGACAAAACTCCACCTAGAGGGAGGTACGAAGCCAGGAGACTCAAAAGGGAGCTGATAGAAAGAAACAAACAAACTAGACTCAGTTTCAAGGAAGCGGGTTTTAGTCGCATGCGAGTCTAGGCGCCGGTGACTCTACATCTCACTATACTAGTCAGTCGGAACAGTTTTGCTTTTATTTATTTGTAATAACATTGTAACTAACCCTCATGTTGTCTTATATTCTCTTTTATATTCTCACTCGGCAGAGGGAATCTCTTAAAATTACAATCCTCCTCTTGCAATCCTATTCTAAGGAAAGCATTAGACATATCCGCTGTATAAGTATATTTATTTGTCCGGAATCTAATCAGAACGTCCATTAATTTATCAGTTATAGTGGGTCCAGTGTATAGACAATCGTTTAGACTAGTACCATGGTTTAGTTTAGAACTACAGTCGAATAAAAGTCTTAATGGAGTAGTTTTACTCTCCCTTTTTACGTATAGGTAGGGTAAGTAATGCGTATTTCTAGTTACTTTAGCATTAGTCACCTTTTAGAGAAATCCTTTCTGGACTTTCTCTTCAATCACATTATTATATTTTTAGTCGCGTCCGAGTCTAGTCGCGGGCGACTCTACATCTCTAGTAGGTTGGTCGATCCCTGTTTCGCGTTTTTTCGTTTTTGTAATAACACTATAACTATTGTACCTATTCTAAGGAAATCATAAACCCTTATGTTGTTTTACATTTTCTTTCGAATGATATAATTTCCAAGTCCTTCCAAGGTTAGCCCGGGAATTATTCTGTTTTGGCAATAACATCATAACTATTCGGCTGATTCTAGCAAAATTTGAAACCATTATGTTATTTTACATTTTATTTCTATTGAGGGAATTGTCAAGGTTCTCTCAAGGTTAGTTCAGGAATTATTGAGAGTTTTGAAGTTTATAATGTTATAAATCAGATTAAGTGAGAGCACTCGACTTTTTGGTCAACAGAGAATAGTTTTCCTCTAGGCTTTTATCTAAGAAATATTTATATTTCTTGGTTAAAAAGAAGAAACTAGTAAGGGAGGAAGACCAGTGCCGATTATGAGTTACTATGAAATGCAAAATAAAATTTTACCCTTTGCCTAAAGAAAAGGGAATTCAAACTTTAAAAGTTAAAAGAATAAACAATTTATCTTTTATCTTATCCAAGTTAAGTCATCTTTCCATTAATATTTTCACAAAAGAAGAACGAACCAATGGCTACCCTCGATTTCAATGTCAGGAAATCTCAAAAACACACTCCTGCTTCTTGTATGGTATTATCCTAAAGGTAGACCTTTTTTTGTGTGCGTGTATGTATCACAGAGAAAGGTGGTAAGATAAAAAATAAGGGTCGGGGGCGAATTAATTATTTTACAAAGAGTATTCAGGCGTTAAATTAATATAAAGAAAATGAAGATTTCTCAATCATTACCCACTTATCCGAAACCATTCCAAGGAACATTTAGAAATTTATTGTTCTTTGCAGGACGAAAGCGAAAATTGCTATGATTAATGATCTCTAAAGATTCAATGAATTTTTAATGAGAGTAATATTTATCTTTCACTATATTATAAAATATGTTTGTTTGTGCACGCAAGATATTTATGTGTTGTCATACATATAGAGGAAGATGGGAAGACTGACAAGAACAGAATTCGTAGATGCAAATTTGTGTTATTTTCTTAAAACTTCATGATTGCTACTCATATCACACGAATATGAAAGCCATGTGGTATGAATTGTCTGCTAACCACCCCAGACACGTACAACCAGCTTGAAAAATGTACTTTTGTTGGAAGAAAAAAATTAATTTTCAAGTGACGCCTCTTTTTTATCGCTCAATACAAAAATAATCAGGTAAAGTGAGAATTTATGTCGCCTCTCTATAATCATCTATAAATAACAACACCATCGTCATTGAAGAGCTTACCTGCTTCTTCCCTCTCCCTGTATGGCAAAGTCATACAGTATCATTAATTATATCCTCCTCATAAAAAAATGTGATGCAGATTCCTTTCAAACATTTTGCTTTCGTTACAGTGGAAAATCTGCTAGCAAATCTACGTTTGTTAAAAACAACTCAAATTGCTCTCAAAATATTTATCATTTTAGCTTCTAAAAATGGCAGGTACTAGTAATTCTATAGACATTTAGTTTCTCTGCATAAAATATATCCAAGTCATCGTAAAAATATCCTTGTAATTATACATTAGAAAGTATGACATCAGTAATATAAATAATTTCAAATTTTTAATTTCTGCTTTGCTTCGTACTTGGACTTCAGCCGCCGACTTGATTCTTGGCCTCTGATATAGCGCTCAGGTTTCTTATGTTTCAAACCCCTCTCTATTCTCTGAGCATGACAGGGGGAGATCATTTAATAGCTAATATTTTCGAACAATTTCGGGGCTACTGAATTTTCCCTGGGTTGAAATCAGCTTGGAAACAAAATCCTATTTTATTAATTCTCTGTATTCATCAATAAGAAAACAACTCCACTAAATCGTCTACAATATTCAAATGAACGAATCAGAAAGCTTGATATTTGTTCAAGCATATGACAGAATTATACACAGAATAATTTCTTACTTGTTAAATAATGGACGAGCGTTGATTTTGTACTCGCATTTAAATTCATTTGATATCAGAATCATAATTCGCTAAATAACTAAATTAATTGGTTTCGCTATGTAAAAATAATATTTTTTTTATAACAGCGAAATAAGACGGGGAATATTGACAATAAACTGGTTTACGATATTCTTAGCGTCCAATTAGTTCCCTGTTTTCTTATTTATTTATAATATAATTACACATGTGTTTTTATATTATACCGGAGAAGCGCTTCACTATTTCCTACTTTTTCAAATAATCCCCAAAATAACAATGACCAGACAGACACGCACGCAGATAATTGAGGAAATAAGAAAATGGAAATGCAAAGCGATTTTCAGTTCATTGGAGATAATTGCCCCCAAACACGATAAAGTAACGATCTCTTCATATATATATATATATATATATATATATATATATATATATATATATGGGATGAGAGCATTAGAGACATTCTCATTTATTGTAAACATGCTTCGAGCTGACAAATCCATCTCTTCTGGCAAAAGGAATAAACAAAAAGATGAAACTATAAATAAAACATCGAAATATTCTATGAATGATTTTGAGGAAATTTAAATATATAATTCAACGGTTAAAAAAAAACTAATTTTACGTTGTTAATTTTAATTAGTTTATAAGAGAGATGTAAAAAATTAGAAGTTGGAACATTTAAAAAATAGAGCTAAAATAAAAGATTTATTACAATATAGAAATAGTTAAAATTTTGAAGAAAAAGAAATATTCAAAACATACCTTTTATCAGCGAGTCAAGAAAACAACTTAAAAATTGGCAGAAAACGGAGAAAATTATAAGTAGAGAGATTGTAGCTAATTGAGCTCTCATTAGGCCCTCAAAGGTAGCTTTTCTCACTGTCACGAGAGGATAGCGATCAAGCCAGCCTTTCTAACGCATCCCGAAAATTTACGTATTAATTAACAATTTTGTTTGTTATCCCTGCTTTCGAAAATGAGGAAAATTTACTCTATCTATACTAGCTCAGTCTTATAAACGAGCAATATTTGCAATTACGAAGGCAATGTTGTAGCCAACTAAGCTCTTCATCAAGCCCTCGGAAGGAGCTCTTTTCACAGTCACGAGAGGATATTGATTAAGCCAGGCTTTCTGACTCATACCAAAAAATTAGCGTATCAATGAGCTATTTTAATTGCTATATCTGATTTCGAAAAGAATAAAAAGTTTACTTTATCCATTCTAGCTCGGCCTTATAAATCGAGAATTATTTGCAAATGCGCCTGTATAATTATCTGGTCAAGAAGGCAATGTTATAACTAAATAAGCTTTTCTTCAAACCCTCAGAAGTATTTCTTCTAACAGTCACGAGAGGATATCGATTAAGCCAGCCTTTCTAATGCATACTGAAAATTAGCGTATCAATTAGCTCTTTTAATTGTTATTCTTACGTTCGAAAAGAATGGTAAATTTACTTTAGCCATTTTATAAAATTATAATTTATGTACTCATTAAAGATATTTTCTTGTTTATTTAGCGAATGAACATTCTGATAAAAGATATTTATGAATATGTTTCACACCTGATCGCACTTGCTACTAAAAGATCTTGACTCAATTAATTTTGTCTAAATTTTATTATTTTTATTTTTTTAATACACAAATCCTTTCTCTTCTTTTGTTTCAGTATTCTGGCTGACCAGTCCAAGTGTCCTCTTGCTTCTTAACTACAGAACCCATATCGGCTCGCTAGATTTCTTGCGCACCAGTACTTTTCTTACCAGCAAGACTTACCAAATTGTTCCAATCTTTCGTTTGTCCAACCATCATCAGCATCCTCAAGCAACATGTTCTTGTCTAACTACTCCCCGTACAGTATTCTAATGCAGAGGCAAATCAATTCGAATTGAGCCGAAGAAGAAGAAACATCTAGAGGAATGACGTACATTACACTGGCCAGTGGTATTCTTGAGTGGCACCAGCGGAATACGCCAGTGGCACTTTGTAAATTTGTTGTCATTTTTTTCATTTGTGAGCAGCGCTTCTAATAATTAAACAGATTACTTTTATCATTAATAGCCATAATATTAACCTCTTAAATGCTCCTCAATAGACTGTATCAGGCTTAGAATGGACCAGTTGTCGGAGCCGATATCTAGTTCGATTGCGAGCCATTTCGGTTCCAATACGCATATGCAGAAGTGAATTAAATGTGTAGATAATTAAGGTTCTAAATAGTTCAGCACCCTAACAACTAGACCAATGAAATAACTCTTCTTTCAAGACTTCTTGGGTTATATATCTACCCACATTTTTACATCCCACATCTAAACAATTTTCTTCTCAAATATTCGGTCCATTTAATCAAGCGGAAATGAGTTCGTTGAATTTGCTTTGTACAAAATAATAAATAATCATGATTTTTATATATAGTAGAATTTCAAGAATCATTCTTTTGACAAAATTGAATTATCTGCGAAAAATATTTAAAAAATATGCAAACAAGAAACATTTAATTAAAGCTGCGCGCGTTAAGATTTCTAAAGAAGGATTGTGGAGAATAAGTAAAATATTCATGTTTGTAAATTCTAGAAATGATTTCCTAAATTTTGTATATGGCACCTATTAGTTCTTCCCATAAGAATGCGATATTATTATTAAGTTTATCATTATTTTATTGAAAAAAAATCAAAATCAGGTTTGTTATTATACGAGCCTATTCTACTAAACTCGAAGCCTTAGAAATCTATATGCCTTAGCCTAACCAAGGCCGTGCATTTCAATATGCTTTAATTGTCATTTTCGAGACTATTAATTTTATATTATTAATTTAATTTTATTTTGTTTTAAAGTTAAATTATAAATTTCATGATAGTGAACTAACAAATAGTGTGAGCCAATGCCAAAGATGATTTCAGAATTTTCCCTAGGGAAACGTTAGTCTCAAAGATGAATCCTGTTCGGCATAACCAATGCAATTTTATCTCGCTCTTTTATAAATAAGAGTGGAAGAAAACCCGATTTTATCAGTGGAACTATTGTCTGAAAAACTCAATTTCAGTGATTCCAATGTGCATCCCAAGGTTCCAAGGTTTCAAGATTGAAGCAAAGGATTCCTCACCATCTACCAAAGGTACACTTGCAACAAAGAATAAACATTTGTTCACCGCTGCTTCTTCAACTAAAAGGTTAACCATTTTTAGTAAGATTATTACAGGGGACAAAATGTTGTTTATGTATAATAATATTATACTTCCTAGACAGTGAATTAGTTCTTAGAGATGGCTAATACCCCCATCCGAAATAGGTAATTCATCCAGAGAAGATCTTTCTTTGGTGGGATATCAATGGCCTAAGCCAAAGAAATTGAATATATTCACTTGAATCGTTACCATACAGCACTTGACCCCAAAGGCATGCATATATAAAGAAGAAAAAAGAGCACTTTAATCAAATATAGCGTGCAACCTCACATTACAAGTGATAAATGCACAAGCTTAACCAATGAGATTTAGAACTAATGATTTATCATCTATACTAAACCGAGGTACACCATCAGATTATGATCCTTTAGGTAGTTTAAAGTATGACCTGAAGAAAGCTGAAGATGTCTAAACAACTTTAAAGAACTTTTTAAAATCAACGTCAAACAACTTTTAGAAACATGGTATTGAAACGTTAATAGAAAGGTGTGTAGGAACTTTCGCTACTTTGCCATAGTCTGTAAATTTCTTTGCTTCATTTTTCGGCATAAGTGAGAACAGAAATTTTAAGTGGTGGAGAACCTTTCCTCGAAGCTATACTTTTATTTTTTCATTAGTATTAGAATTATCTCCTCTTAACATGTTTTCTCATTTGCAAATTATGAACAAGTCCTTTTTTTTTGTTTTTCCTTTGAATTAAATATAATTTTTAATTAAAAGATAACTACTTACTTTAGTCACTGGTATGAAGGGAAAAAAATATTGACAAAACAAGATTTTTGAGTTATAAGTGAACGGGAATGGTGCTATACTAGCCATTCAAATTTAAACGAGAGGGGAAGATAAATTAAACAACCACAAAGTTTCAAATCTTGATAAAAAAGAGTGATTTTATCAATGGTTCGTTTACAAGACGAAAGAAGGAGGTTCACACCAATTTTATCCAGTGACTAGCGTTTGTTTGCAATACTACTGAGCAAGCGCTTCCTTGTTCAAGTCTCTTGGAAAGGAAAAGGAGAATGGGTATCGTAAACTACAACAGATTTTCTGTGAAAGAAATTCTACTGATCCACTCAAACCAAAGGCAGTGTTTTGTTCAACTTTGGTAGAAGTACATTTAGGGAAACGCGGCACTTTCTGGCAGTGTTAATGTTGATATTAAACATGACTTCATAATTTCAAAACGTACTTAGTGTATATAGCACTGTAAATAAAATGCTTATTGCCATGTTAATGTAGATGATTAGATTAAAAATCTGACCATGAAGCATGGGGAGTATATTTCTTAAAATGTATATTCAAAACTATATTTATTTTCATTTATAAAATTTGTATTTTTACGGTAGGATGTATATAAATCTGACGAGTTATACCTCAAAATTAATATGTCAATTTAGAAATGTTTAATTTATTATAATTGGATAATTTGTTCCCCTTGGAATCTTTGAAGGCATATTTGTTCTTTAGCTAAAATTTCAGTGCTGTTTACGTGACTGAATTTATTATATATATATATATATATATATATATATATATACGAAGGGCGGTAAATAGGTTTTGCGAATAGGTAGGGCAAAACAGAGGAAGGAAGATGGCTGTTTGTGTGGGGTTCGAAAAGTTATGACAAGTCAGAACCTGCAGCCGCACGCTCCTGCCTCGTCTATTTAAGAAGCAGTAACTGATCGCAGATCATCAGTCACAAATATTTCAACAATGGAGAAGGTCGAGCACCGCGCAGTGATCAGATTTTTTACCAAGGAAGGCAAGAATGCAAAAGAGATCCATGAACGCATGGTTGCAGTGTACACCGACACGGCCCCTTCCTATGCAACCATTGCTCACTTGAATAGGGAGTTCCGCCAAGGTCGTGAGTCCCTTCAAGATTACCCCCGTCCAGGACGCCCGTTAGACGTGACCAACAAGGACAATGCAGCCCGTGTGGAGAGGAGGATCCTCGAAAATCGACGGGTGAAGGTCGAAGAAATCGAGCGAGAACTTGAAATATCACATGGAAGTGTTATTAACATCATCCACGACAGTTTGGCCATGGCCAAGGTCTCTGCCCGTTGTTTTTCCTGGAAACCTCACGCCCCATGATCGACTTCAACCTCGTCAAAGTCCACAGGGCCCAAGTTCCACAAGCTACCCTGCGCGAGTGCGGATTCGAGGCACTCAACCACCTCCCCTACAGTCTAGATCTGGCCCCGAGCGACTACTTTTTATTCCGCCAGCTCAAGGCTGCACTGCATGGACGCCGGTTTGGGGTCGATGAAGATGTCCAACTCGCCGTCCAGGAGTGGATTGAACATCAGTCGCGAGATTTCTAGGTGGCGGGAATTCGAAGCCTTAGGGACAAGTAGCGAAAGTGCATTGAAGTCGAGGGTAGTTAAAAAGAAAATACTAAAACACTTTTCCTCATATCTTGTTTTCTTATATCCGAATTTCAAAACTTATTGACCGCCCTTCGCAACTTACTCCTTAAACACCAAAACACGTTTTACTAACAATTAAAACTGACAAAAATTTGCATGAATTTTCCATGAGTTCACACTTTGTATCTGTATGAGTTGGACCAAGAGGCGAAAGGGTGCCAAATAATGTTTTCTATGAAGATCATTAATAGAAATTAAAAATTGCTACTAATAAATAATTTGAACGATAATGATATATATAAAATATATGAAAAAATGGTGTTATAAAATTTATTGTTTTTTCTACTGCTCATAAATTATCAAAGGCAAAAGTTAATATTTGAAAACACAAATTGGCATCCAACAGTACTCCATAAACACGCGTGACCATTCTCCGTCCTCCCCCACTCTCTCTCTCTTTCTCTCTCTCCCCCTCTCCCCCTCTCTCTTTCTCTCTTTCTCTTCCTCTCTCTCTTTCTCTCTACCTCTCTCTATTTCTCTTCTTCTCTCTTTCTCTCTTTCTCTCTTTCTCTCTCTTTCTCTCTCCATTCTCAGTAATAATAATAGTTCTGAATTAGAATTGCTCTATGGCTAATCAAAATATCGCTGTCGACTCCAATTCGTTATTTTATGTATGTGGACCCCTAGTAATCTTACATGGACCCCTAGGGGTCATGTGGCCCACGGTTAAGAACCACTGCTTGAAAATGCTGTCACCCAGAAAGATAATGAAGAAGCCAAAGTGAAACTAACATTCATGTCAATTAATTTATCGTCATCTAACCAATTTTAAATAACAAGCGTGCTAGTCGATTTGACTTCATTTATAATATATATATATATATATATATATATATATATATATATATATTTAAATTTATATATAAATAATCATTTGTTGTCTAAGAGCCAACTTAGGAAATCTATGAATGTTGTGTGAAATTCAAAGTAGCAATTTATAAAAGCACAAAACATGTTTAACGAAGCGCATTGATTTTCCCTAGAGAATTATTAAGGATTTATTTTGATAGATAAGATAACTTAGCGATATTTGAAGAGAATTTGCACACTATAGCATGAACCTTCGCTGAATAAATTTGCCTTGCATTTGAGCTTTACTTTTGGACCCAGGAACTTCAATAAATGGTTTTTGTTGCCTTATTTTAGATGTTACACAATAATATGGTTTCATGTCGACGGAATTCTGTTTTACCCCTAAGACCCCAGATTTGCTCTAGGAAAGGTTTTATCGTGTGCTTAATTTCCATAGTACAGCGAATCTACATCAAGGGATATTTATTGCTCGATTGTACCTGCAAGCAGGTCACGCAGGCCATCGTTTATCCTCTTCTTTCTTCTTCTCTAAGCCCCTTCTGTAATATGCTGATGTATCTGTCAGAAGATGGAACGTCCTAACGTTCTCTAAGCAATCTCCGAATTCACGTGCCGATAAGTCGATTAGCTGCTATGCTACCGAGGAACATAAGTAAAATAATAGAATCTAACGCGTTTCCTCTCAGTTGGATTCATTCGGAAATTCCACCATCGTTTAAGACGCAGTTAATGTCTTTTGTAATTCAATAGCAAATTAGACGGTTTATCAGGCTGATATTTATGATATTTCCACGTTTTGTCTCACCAAATCACTCCGTGTAGCAAAATTTCTCTCGATTGTTTAATCTTTCTCGGCGAGCAAGTTTTTATGTCAGCAGATTTAAAAAAAATACATCTTAAATTAAAAGTCTCTGTGAATATAGCGCGTATATATTTACGTGTTCCAAATGTATATGATTGCATATTTATATGTTTGTATCAAATTATAGGTATCTTTCTGCTTCGGCTGAAATTTAAAGTGATTTCATTAACTAGCAATATTTTCGCCTCTCTTTTTACCATGGGTTGGGTTTTAATAATTATATGTGGATATACGCTCACTTCTAATGAACATAATTAATTGCATCCTATTTCATAATTGCTATTTAATCGAATAAATTAAATTTAGGTTATATAATAAACTGAGAAAAAGTACCGATTGCACTGTATAACAATGATTTGCTACAGTAATGAGAAAGTAGTTTTTTTGTAGTTTTTTGCGTAGATTACGAAAATGACCTCTATTTTTCATGAAATGACTTCATTTTTTTGTAATCTGCAGATTTAATTTTTAAAATAATATTAGATTATTCAGTATATAGAGGTATGAAATATTTGTTAGTATTTTCATTTTATTTGACAAAAAGTACAAAGATAAGTAGAAACAAAAAGCTTATTCATCAAAAGAAATTAATAAGTCCTTTTAATACATTTCAGAGTGTGGTATTATGAAAATATATTTAAAAAAATAATAAAGATATAAGATTTTGTCAAAAGTGCTGAAATCTATACATTAGTCATATACTTTTAGAATATTTAGGCTTCTATCTATGTACAACATCTTGTCTGTCTCTGTAAAGGATCCAGCAGAAGTCAGCAAGCATTGCAGGGCCCCATTTTCCTTTATAACAATTTTCTATATTAGCAATATCTTTGTGGAATCTTTCAGCCTGCTCATCGCTGACGTCTGATGGATTCTCTGGAAATAAAAACAGATGGGAATGCAAAAAATGCACCTATAGTGACATGCAACATCCCAACTCATTATTCGACCTAATCAAATCCTGAACAGGAATGTGATAATTTTCTGTTTTCCGCCTTCCAAGGAGACCATTACATACCCCTTTGAAACTATGCCAGTCCTCAAATTCTGGTTTGCTCAATTTTGCCTCAAACTCACTATCTACCATAAGTTGTAGAATCTGAGGACCAACAAAGATTCCTTCTTTAATTATAACATCACTAATCTTAGGAAATTTTGATTTAAATAAAATTTAAGGCTTTTACAAATTGTTTCATTAAACCTAATTTTATGTGAAGTGGTGGCAAAATTATGTTTTCCTTAGGAACCAATGGTTCACGTATGACATTATGACAACCTACTTTTGTGTCTTCTCTTAAAGGTCATACTTAGCGTATGTAATCTTCTCCTCGAGCATTACTGTGCAACTGGCACAAAAATACATGAATTTTGTGTAGCCTGGCTGCAAGCCATTTAAAAATGTCTACTACCTTAAGGTTTGCACAAATAAACCATTTATGTTCACTGTATTTAATGCTTTTTAAAATGAAATCTAAATTATCATAAGTTTCTTTCAAAACAACAAAGTGAGCTACTGGTATCGATGGTAGTTAATTTACATTATGCAGAATCACGGCTTTACTACTATATAAGAAAGCGTCAATGAAAAGTCTGCATTCACTGGGTTCATAATGTATATCTAATTCTTTAAAGAGACGTGGAATATTATTACAGTAGCATAAATTGTTGTCAAATAAAAATTTGTCTTGTAAATTGTTTGATCCAATGCGAAATTTAGTAATTCGAACATCTTCTGATACTAAATTTCTTTGTTTAAATCCCGAGGCCAGTAAATCACTCTGTTTCTTTGTTAAGTTTAGATTTCTTACAAAATTATCTAGATCAACTTGTGAGAAAGGTTTTGAAGTAGAAAGAACAGTTTCAGTAACATAAATGTCAGTTTATGGTTCAGATGATTCCATATCTGATTCACCAGAGTTAGACAAAACAATTTCTACAGGTGGTTTAAGTACTGGAATGTCTTTAAAGTGAGGTATCGGCCGAATAGCAGATCTAAGGTTGGGATATACAACAGCTGAAGTGCAATTCGTTGTTTTACCTAGAAGTAAGGAAATTATATGCATAAAATTTAAAGTTATGTACATATGTGTGATTAAAATAAAGTGGTTCTAAACTTAATAATTTTATATTTGAAAAAAATAATATTACAGTATACTACTTCAAAATATAGGTGGAATTGATAATAAACAATTACTTACTTTTTATATCTACCAAACAGAAATAGCAGTCAGTGGCATGATCTTGGGGCTCTCGCCATACCATTGAAACACCAAGTTAAGGGCTTTTTATTTTTCCTTTGACCACTTTGATAAAGAATTAAAGCATGTCGTGAAACAGATATGTGGTGCCAATGGTTTATCTTGGTTGCCAATTTTACATTCCAAATAAAAATTATATAGTTTGTTCACTAGAGAAGAAATTTTTCTTTGATTTATTTTTAATGTTACTGAACCACATATGTAGCAAAATTTATCTGGTCTATTTTTACACTTTCATCTTGGCATTTTAATTGAAATTTTTGCTTTTATTTGAAATTTTATTCAGTTAAATATCCTGAATATAAGAAAGAAAAGAATGAAATTCGTTAAAATCTTCAAAATTTGACAAAAATAGTAATTAACAACTTACCATAAACTGGAGTCATTTCGATAAAAATGACTTACATTCTTTTAAATCTATACATAAAACTACATTACAAAATGTAATTCTAATCTTTGTAGTCGACAAAATGTAAAATTTTGTTAGACAAGGTTATTAAACATGCCCTGGGAGATATTATTTGATCAAGGCAAAAAATTTAAAATTAAGCCACAAAAACTGATGAGGTAACTTAAAAGACAAAATTAATAAATTTGTAAAGTATTTTAACTTAGGCTGTTATAATTAAGAGTTAAATTGCAGGTGAATTTCGTATTCCTTCCTACTTTATCTCAAACACAATTGACAAAATTTGATTCCCGGGGGAACTGATAGCAAAGAGGTGAAAACAATTGGTAATAGAAAATATTGCCTAAGGCAGCTTACTACATTAAGGCTAATACACGGAACCAATCAATGTCTATTTAATCCAATCAATGAACTGTAATGATAGTAACCCTCCTCTATTCAATTAGTAAGTTTGACCTCAGTTACTCATCTTATACGAATTATAGATAAGGCCAGGTATACCTTCCCTACCATAGAGATACATAGGCAGATGAAATTTAATGTAGAAAATTGTGAACTGCATTTTGGCTCAAGTTATAAAGAATTCATTTACAGATCAGGGCTGAACAGAGATCTCAGATTGAATAAAATAATATACGAGGCCATCACAGAATCAAACATGGTTTTAAAATTTCTCTGTTCACCCATAATTTGCTTCTAAGTCAAATAATATATTTGCGCCTTTTTGAATATTTGGTGTACATTGATTTCGTTCACATAATACAGCTCCAGTTCTTATGTTTAAAAATGCATATAATAGCACTGGAAGGACAGAGAATTGTACAGCTAAATTAATACAACTAACACACAATTCTTATGAGAAATGGTCTATGAAAAAGACCTGCATTTGCTTATACGTAATAATGCAGAATTAAATATGTTTTGAAAGATCTGAATTGGTCAGTGATATTGGAGCAGAAAATGTAATTAAGTTATATTTGTACTGAGTTCAAAATTGTATAGAACGAATTTTTTTTATATGAATTCTGTTCCCCCCAAATCTAATTATTTTATCAGATTTTAACCTATACTTTCTTTTAGCTCTTTAGGCACACTGGAAGTGATATTTACTAAAGAAGATACGGTATTTTAGTAGTATAGACTTAGAAAAAAGCGTTAAGATGCAAGAAACTACCAATAGAGTATCATAACAAAAGCTAGAATAGATCTGGGAAAACGAATTCACTAAGGAAGATCCGCACAACACAGACATCAAATTAAAATCGGGCAGTGGAAGACCAAGAAAGGTATGTATAGAAAAAAATAAACGAAAATTACAGGAAGTGGTTTTAAGCCAGGATGATAGAGCAAGAATTCAAAAAGCATAAAGCAAATAGCCAGACAAAGACTAGCTTTGTCAAAGCATAATCTTAAACCTTTCAAGAAATTTAGTTGATAAAAAGTTTGGAAAATTGATATGAACAAACGACAAGAACAATAATAAAATTGCTAACATGTCTAAATCTTTTAAAGCTTAGACTAACATTCCATATAGTAAAAAATAGTTGCATTTGAAACGCCAATAAACGAGCAAAACGATAACCTTTATGGATTTTCTGCACCATTAAAAAGGGTAATTCCAGACGAAAGGATGTTCGCGACGAAATAACATTCCATTTAAAGTAATTATTATTGTAGGTATCTCAAAATTGAAAAAGTCATCAGGAAAATTCAATATTACCACAACAAACTACTCAGTAATATCCCCAAAATGAACACACTGGCCCAAATGACCATTATGTATTTCATCAGGGCGGTGCTAAGGCTCACATTGCCCCAGCCTCTGCCTCAACATAAAATATGACCTCTTTTGCCCCCGACTTCAATCCTTTAGGCTATAGGATATTCGCATTTCATCAAAGAAAGGTACACAAAAATCGAAAAATTGACAAAATTGAAAAACTGAGGTCCCTAATATTTTTTAATTGCTGAAATATTCCCAGAACTACATTTATAGTGGTAGAGATGAATTTTGAGTAAGAATTAAGAAATGCATTGAAAGAAAAGGAAATCATATTGAACAATGCTTCAAAGCATAAATCATTTTGCCATTGGTAAGATTTTGATCAATACACAGAGTTGTTGTTTAGATTTCTTTGTATCTCTGTATGTATGATTTTTATGAGTTTAAAATATGCATATATTACTAGCCAATCTTTAAATACAATAAAAAAGCAAAAATGATTAAATTTGGCGGGACAGCAGTTAATTATTTATGTATTAATAGGGGAAAAGCTTTTATTAATATTAATTGTCAAAAATAGTTAAAAAATGATTTGAAATAACTGTTCAATGCTTAAATATTGCATTAATACAGCTGACTCAGGAAGTGAATAATTATGTGGTATGAATGTATTTAACGTTGGGGCAATTTTATAAGGGAATTGGATCCAAAGTCCGAGACATATTTCTTCAAATTAATTAAAATCACCTCAGATTACAACAATAATAACTCAAAGTATCAATACGTTGCATATGTAAACCATTCTTGGATTTGAATCCGTAGTTGGAAAAATGTAAGAGAGAAAATCACAGAAAAAACATCGGTTCATTTAATTGCCTTAAGCCATTGTAAAACATTATTTAACTCATGATACATGAATTTTCCATACTAATAAAATAATCTACGTTATAGGGCCATATATACATAATCTATTTTCTTGACGCGGCAACGCTAGTAAAACAACCGCCCTACTCTTCTTCAGCGATTGCGAAGAGAGGAAATTCGGGACTTTATGGAATTTAATTTAATTGCATTAAATTTGAATTATTTACCATTGTAATTTCCTAGTCATTCATTAAACGACATTAACTTTAAAATCTTTCATTTTTTACCTTATCTACAATTGTCTTTATAATCCTCCCTTGTGTTTACTATAGAGCCTTTAAAACACTAATATATAAAAAATTTGACAGTCACTTTGGAAAAGCAGTACTCAATCTAGTCGTGCTCGTTTTAAAATTATTTAAACTATAAAATTTGGGTAAGATCATGTTATTCAAAGATAAATTCTTCTCCCACTTATATTATTACTAAGCATATATTTATCATAGTTTGTGGCCGTTCTACTGCCCATTTCACAGGAGCACTCGACATCATTGATTGGAAAATGGATGGTGCCACGTATCAAAAGATACCAGGTTAAAATGCACCTTGTATACAATTTTTTTTCCTTGAAGGCCTCAGGAGCGATGCGATAAACAAGACGCCGCACATTATTTACATGAAGGAAAAAACATGACTCCACTGACCAACCTACTCGTTGCGAGCCCTAAAAAATCCACTGTTTGTATCTCTTCGCCCACAGTAGTAGACTAATTTGTGTGCAGAATTGAGTGAAGGTCTTTTGCCTTCAAATTTGCTCCATATGTTTATGCTATCCCATTTACTGCTGATCAATCTAGCAGTAGTGGGTGGTGAGGGACCTGAGTGACGTGTGTAGCTATTCTTGCATTAAGAGAGGTGATTCTTGCCACTTGACGTTAAACATTCCGTTGGTCCAGATCCGTAATTATCGTCTTTTGTCCACAATTCTAGTGCAATTTCCTGTAAACCAAGAGTTTTGCCATTGTAGCGAGACTCATAAGACTGTAGGCATAGATACACTTTAAAGTTTGCTACAATCATCAAGAAGATGCTGTTGCTTCGCCCAAATGCAATCACTCCGCTTTGCTAATTATTAACATTTTCTTGGTGCCCAATTTTCTACAGAGAATACTTAATAGGCGCAGCACCGTACCTTTTCTGCAAAATCTATGAATCCCAACAGACACTTCCCAGCTATCAGGCTCTCGATTTTCCTTTTCAATGATAATTATAGGCACCTGTATTTTAACCTATTGCAAACACGACACGTGACTATTTTTTCGTCTGCTGGGCTTTACTGAAACTCTGTCCCAAAGAGATAGTGTTGACATCGGCCAAGAAGTCCCCAACGTTGGCTATACGCACAATCCTCAAACCTTTTTGTTTCCGCGTCGTGATGCCAAACTATGGATCATTAAACTGGACTTATAACTTAGCGCAAATGCAAAGGAAAAGAAGTTTTGCTTGGGTATCGAAAATCAACTTTTCTCTGGCTGGTTTGGAGAAATCTTGCTTATAGGTTCTTACATGCCTGTTAATAAGAACTTATCAAACATAACTCTTTGGCAAGGATCATGGTGTATTATGCAATGTGTAGATAATTTGGAATAAATTTTTAAGTCCGTGTTTACTCTTACTGTACCACTTAACCTTCTCATGTGGCTAGTTGACCAACCTTTTTTCTTGCCATTCTCTCTTATCTTGCTTAGCCACTTTCGCATCTTATTAATTATTTAGGTAATAAAGGTCAATATTAACCTGCTTTTAATTCATTACAATTCATCGCAAGTTCCATTTGAAGGCACGTAACGAGTGACGGTATGACCCTTCTTGCTACTCCAAATATTTATTTTTACTATGCAAGAAGAATATTTATAGTATATACCGGTGTGTGTCCTAAAGGGCTACCAAGGCAGGATAGAGTTCCTGGCCTAGAAGGATGCGTGCCCATCAACCCTATATTATTCCAAAGAAGTTGATGATGATTTGTTATTATCATTTTCCTTATTATTATGAACTTACTTGTCGTTCCGTTCTCTGATCAAATCATCATATTATTAGTCATAGTGCGCGGTTGCTAGAAACCACGTTAGGACTCTAAATTCACGCTTTTCGCCAACCCCTACCCTTCAAATATTGCTTACATGATGAGAAGACGGCGAAAACGACGAAGCGCTCGGTCACGCGATGGAAATAATCCTTGTTGTTGGCCCAGCTGCGAAATCTGTAAAAAGGTTTCTCGAATTTTATCCTCTTTGAAGACAAACTCTTGTCTCTAACCGTTTTCGAAGAGTTAAGTACACAACGCAATGGCTGTTGGCGATCGTATTTTGTTTCTTGAGCTCTGTACATACAGTGACTCCAAACACACCACTAAGAAAAAAAGAGGTAATAAACAATACCTGTGAGCAGGTTAGTGCTGAAGTTTTAGTATTTATTTTATTATAGAAATGATATGTTAGATAGATGAAATAATCTTAGGATAAAATATATAAATCGAAAATTTTATCCCCTTTCTTTACCTTGCAATATACTCACTCTAGTCTTTGAAGACATTCTTGATTTTCAACGTTTGCCTACACATAATTCTACTCATCCTAGAATATGAGTAGAATGCACAATGACGAAGACAATAGAGATTTTGAAAGACATGTTGTTAGTCAATAAGTGTGTAGGTGTGAGCCAAAGGCAAATAACTCGCGGACTCTTAGAAAAATCTTTGGTGTTATTACAATTGTATCAGGAAAGTGAAAAGGTTTGTGCGGTTTCTAAAGCAAAATGGTTAAATGCTAACGCAAGTATGTTTTTATGTAGTGTTGAAGCCAGCAGATGTTTAGTTTCTTGTGTGAATCATTAAATATGTTAATTTAAATACAATATTTCACTTCGTCAGCATTAATTGTTTATGTTTCTAGTGTTAAAGGTACCTTCTTAAAATGCTAATTTCCAGAAAAATAACTTTAAGCCTTCTTTTGAGAATAGAGATCACTAACTTGATCTTCACCAGATGGCGAATCACTTTGTGAGCCGAGTATAAAGAGACTTTTTGTAGACATTTTGTCTTTAATATTTGGGGTGAAAAAACACTCCTTAAGACTCTGAGAAAAATTGCTACTAACTGTCCTTCTCCTAAGCATTTGCAAATACGAATTAAAAGCATATAGAAACACTCCGGGAATTTTAGTTGGCACATTATAGTAGTCTGCTAAAATTGCGTAAGTAATCAGTACATCGAATGAAAGAAGTTTCTTTAACATAGGATCATTCTTGAGTTTTTCGAAATCTGTTGTAAAGAAATACCACCCATACAACTAAGAATTGGATTAAAAACAAAAGTAGAAACATAGTCAAAGTTTGTAATTATATAATCAGGGTCCATGAAATTTCCTTAATTCTAATGAGTAACATTTGAAAATTGCACAAAAACCAGTAAAATTTCTAGTTTATTAGAGAAAAAGAACCATAGGCAAAAAATATGACCTGATTAAAAATAAGCAATGTCAGATTTGAATTCACACATATAAATACAAAATTTCGAAAAAAATCTTGGTATTTGTTGCCCTTTGTGTAAGTTAATATTTTGCGCTCTCGTAGCTCGCAAGCCAGAGCAAGCGTCAGCCAGCGAGTCGTTCAGGCGGCAGCCAGATGGAAGCTATGTGCTAACATCAGTTGAAAAATAACTTGTCGCCGACCAGTGAAATATTTACAAATCTTCAGTGTTTCAGTTTTTTCCTCACGCAAACTACTTATGAGGCACTGTCTCTGAATTCGATTAAGGAGGGATTCTGTTCACTACTGCTCAGGTGTTGAAAAGGGTAAGTCTTCCTGATTCTCTTTTTTTCGTATGATTGTTCTTGTTCCTTTTGGCTTTACGTGGTTTTCTCTATCTTCAGTATGGATGTTCTTGGTTTTCGAGTTCTCTTCTTCTTTTCTCCATTTGCTTTTTCTTATTACATTTTCGTTTTTATGTACTTCTTTTTCTTTTTCCGTATAATTGGGCTTATCTCTTTTTAACTTATCCTGTGTTTTTTCTCTTTGGATTCCTGTTATTGTTTATATTTTTGCGCATTTTTTTTTATTTCTCTTTCATCTGAATGATATTTCATTTTCTTGTGATCTTTCATGTTTTTTTTCTCTTTTTTCCGTAATCTTGTTCCAGTTTATATTACTGTTTCTCCTTTTTCGTATGCTTCTTTCCCTTTCTCTTTAGTTTTAGTGTTCCCTGTGTTTCTTTTTTCCGTATGCCCTTTTATCTTTCATTTGGTTTCATGTTCTTGTTTGTCTTTTTGCGTAAGCTTGTTCTAGATTATTTTCATTTTCTTTTTTTCTGTTTTTCATTTTCGTATGGTTGTTCTTGTTTCTCTTTGGTTTTCGTGTTATCGTTTCTTTTTCTTCGTTTACTGATTTTTGTTTCTTTTAGTTTCTTGTTTTTTATCCTTATCCACATGTTTGTTTTTTATTCTTTTGGTTTTCATGTTCTTGTGTCAATTTATTTCTTTTGATTGTTGTTTCTCTTAAGCTAGTATTCTTGTTTCTCTTTTTTTCCGTATGCTAGCTCTAGTATTGTTTTTTTCGCAAGATTGTTCATCTTTTGTTTTTGTTCTAGTCTTGTTTGTGTTTCTTTCCCTTATATCAAATTCACTTTTCTCTTTGTTTTCCGTCTATTTGTACTTAATTTTCTTAATTTATTTTTTTTTATTTTTCTCTGAATTATCCCACTATTGTATTTTTTCTCTATTTAATTTTTATTTTGCTCTTGCTTCTTTTCTTTGTAGTATCTTTTTTAGATTTCTTATTCAGGTTCACGTTCTTGCTCTTGTTTAGCTTCCTTTTCGTATTCTTATTTATTCAATTTTGTTTGTTTTATTTATTTCATTTCTTATTGGTTTGTCTGTTTTTTATTGATTCTCTTTAATTCTATTTTTAGTTTTTTGTTGGGTTTATTATTTCTCGTTTTACCTGCTGTTGTTTCCGTTTATCATTTTTTGTATTGTTGTTTTATTCATTTCTTTTGAGTGTTATTTCCATGCTTCTCTTTGTTTTTAATGTTTCTCCTTGTTTCTCTTGATTTTATATCCATGTCTGATTTATCTTTTTCTCTTTATTTCTAATCTTTACTCATCGTTTCTAGTGCTCTTGTTCTTATTTCTTTCTATTTTACTTATTTATTTTCTGATTTTTTATCTAAGAGCGTCAGGATTTTTCTCTGCTTTCTTTTACTTTTTGCTTGTATGTTCTTGGTTTATTTGTGTTTATGCTTAATTTTGTGTTAATTTATTTTTATCTTATGTTATCTCTATTTTTTCATCACGTTCGGTAGCTGTTGCTCTTTTTTGTACTTATCTATACGGTGATCATATCTAGCATTCGTCTCCTTACTTTTCTTATATGGCCCTCTTTTCCCCTCGCCCTGACCTGTTTGCACCATATTTACATGCACACAATCTCTAGTCTATTACGTTCCAACCTCACTCTCTTAATAAAACACAATCTTATAAACTTCAATTTTTCTTACATGCACACGATTTTTGCAAAACTGCAGGCATTCAATCTCACTAATCTCACATGCAGGAGATATTACCAGGCTCACATGCAAACTAGAATTGCTATTACTTACACCGTATCTCACCGATCTAACATTTTGAGAATCTAGCCAACTCCGCATGCAGATATCCCCCCCAAAAAACACATTTTCTCTAAACTTAGTTGCACGAAGCTCATATCCACGCAAGCTCAGCAGCTTTCCATGCACAAACCTTCGAAACCATGTATGTGCAACTTCATCCCAACTCTATATTGACATAATCCTTCAGATTTCGCATACACATAATCTCGCTGCTGAGGTTGGCTTTCTCACTTATCACAGGAAAAATTCTCACGGCTCTCAATTCGACACGTTACCAACTTCATTTATAAAATCTCAAAATTTCCTATGCAAAGGATACAAAAAAAACGTATGTATACAATGCAATCAAGCTCAAATGAGCAGAATCATACCAATCTACTATACACACAATCACAAAAAAGCTATATAAACACAATCTTTCAACTTAGCATGCACTCATTCTCAAAAGGTTAGATGCAAAAAATCTAAGAAACAGTCGGATAATTTCACCAACTTCACACGGGAAAAATAACCAATATCTCATCTACATATAATTTTTAATATCTCTATGCACACACTCTTAGCCACCTCACATGCATCCAGTCTAACTAACTTCAAACGAACATCATCTCAATAACCTTGCATTTTGACAAACTACAACGACATCAAATAAACAACTCACTGAAACTTGATATATGCATACTCTCAACAACATTACATTCAACTCATATTCAGTCAATTACGCTTTAGCTCAGCAAAAATCACTTACAATCTTAAACGCGAAAAGTATTCCCATCTTCATCTGAACAAATCCAAACAATTTCACCGTCATTCAGGAAAAGGAGCACACGCACTCAATGCCATCAAAGTCGCAACCCCAAAATCTCGCAAACGTGCATGTCGGGAAATTCATCAACCTCGGCTACACAGATTATTCAAACACACAGGGAATAATTTTACAACATTACTTGCACTCAATCCAATTACTTAACTTGCACACAATCATTGATGTAAACAATCAACAAAAACTCTCGCCATTATCTCCTGAACGCAAATGAACCTCACATTAACAAATTCTCATTAAGGTCATAGGAAAATAAACTCACTAATCACAAATATAGCCGACAACTGTCATTTCACCTGCATAAAACTTCACCTTACAGACATTATCACGATTTCACAGAAGTTACAACCACATATATATTGCTTAGTCTTAAATAAAATTTGGGCAGGCTTCAATCAGAGATAGTTAACAAATGTATTTCTTATGAAATTAAACTTAGTTTTATGAAATAATTATTATAAAGAAATTGAGTTGCATATCTATTTTCACCGGGAAATATTTTCTATACTAACTAAAAATATACTCTGTCAGAGAATATGTACTTACTTACTGCGGTGCCGTTCTCGTAACGTTGGCAATCATGGCACACCATCCTTCTCTATATCTAGTCATTCTCATAACATCCGTGACACTTCTTCTTCTTCTAACCATCCGCTCTAGCAGACAGTCCATGTACTTCTTTCTTTGTCTCCCACGCTCTCTTTTTTCCATATTTTTCCTGTCAAGCAGTCATATTCCATTTTCCCGGCAGGTATCACATGTCCTGAAAACTTTAACTGTTTTCTCGGTATCTTATACGCTAGCTCACGTTTCACTCACGCTCTCCTCAGTACTTCCTTATTTGATATTCTTTCAGTCCATGGTATTATCATCATTCTTCTAAAGCACCACATTTCCAAAGCTTCTATTTTCTTGAGAATACTCTCTAAGTTTCACATCCATATTGAAATGTAAACCATATAAAACATTTCATCAATCTGATTCTTAGTTTTTTCCCAATATTAGATTTTTTATCAGATTTTATGTTTCAAAAAGTAGTGTTTGCTAATCCAATCCTTTTTGTAATTTCTTGCTCGCACGCTCCATTCTCTGTCGCAAGGCTTTCCAGATATATACTTATGTTTACATGTTTTATTACGTTCCCATCAATGTTGATTTGTACTCTTAGTTGCTCATTTCTTTTGGTGATACTTACATATTACTTGCCTACTGTGCTTAGGCCCTGCATGTGTCTCTGTAACCTATCTTCTGAGTCTGTAATTATAGCGGTATCATCTGCATACCTTATATTATTAATATATTTTCCTCCAAATTTTAATGCCTTCGAATTCTTCTGTCTTCAATACATTTTTGTCTGTGCAATGAAAAACGATCCGGTGATAGTATGCAACCTTGATATTTATGCAGTCTGCATTTTCTCCACCTATTTCTATGTTTGCTTTTTGGTCCCAGTATAAATTTGTTATCAACCTTATCTTTTTTATCTAGCCCAATATTTTCCCTCATTTTTATCATTTTTTTATGTCTGACCGTGTCAAAAACCTTTTCAAAATTTCTAAACCCAATAAACAAA
This sequence comes from Ceratothoa steindachneri, assembly GCA_963969495.1. Lineage (NCBI taxonomy): Eukaryota > Metazoa > Arthropoda > Malacostraca > Isopoda > Cymothoidae > Ceratothoa > Ceratothoa steindachneri. The sequence continues at coordinate 196,798,924 of OZ018317.1, forward strand.
TCTTTTTGTATTTCTATTGACCCATTCAATCCGTTTCTGAAGCCTTTGTTATCAGTTATATAGTCTATTTGATTCTTAATTCTCGCCCAGGGCTTTTGCATTTCCATAAGCTTCGATGATGTTGTTGAAATAATGGATTTGCAAGCATCTGGTTTTCTGCACTACACCAGTCAATCCCTTTGTCATCTCTTTCATTTCTCTTTCCAAGACCGAGGTTTTCCACTACATCCCTGTAACTTCCCATTCCAATTTTTGGATTTATATCCCCCATAATCAATATTAGATCATGTTCCTTGCACATTTTCTTCTCTTCTGTTACTGGTTCAAAATATTCTTGAATTTCCTCTTCAGACTAGTCATATGTGGGTGCATAAACCTGAATTATGTTTAACTTGATTGGTTTTCCGGCCAGTTTCACTAGTATTAATCTTTCAGATATTGCCCAATAGCTAGTTACACTTTTAGCTACTTTAGTCATCATCATGACCTTTACTCCATTCTGATTATCTCAACCACTGTAAATAGAAGTAACTTCTTTGTCCGAGCAAATCCTTGAACCTTCCCACCTTACTTCCCTCAGCCTCATAATGTCAACTTTTAGTCTTAGCATTTCTTGTTTAATGATTTCAAATTTTCCTCGTTGATATAAAGTGTTAACTTCCATGTATCGATTCTCATACGATCATTGACATGCATTCAACCATCTTTCAGTTCTTTTTCAATAGTAACGGGTTGACGATCAGAAGTTACCTTTTGCTCATAGTTATTTAGACTGGATAAAGTAACATTCAAAGTTGATATGTTCCCATTGACGTCGTTCACTCTGTTCATTCTTTAGCTTGCCATTACTATACTAGGGTGCTTTTTAAGTGGCGAGGACGCCGATTCTCTTCCACGGATTATTTCTGGAGTTAACTCTCCTCTATCACAGCCGGCATCTCCCTAGAAGGCTGCCTTGGTATGGAACAAAACAGGCTGCTCCGTCTTGGCAAGTGAGTGCTGTGAAAACAGTTCATATACGCAGTAATGGTGCCCGACTATCACCTATGCAAGACAGCAGGTGGTATAATTTCGGAGTTTTCCTTCTCCTAGCCTTACCCTAGCCAAGAGTGGCCCATGAAGCAGTGGCTGAGGGGTTCGTAGTGTGCAGGGCGTATCTACACCTCGGTGGGCGATAATACACTACCTCTAGGGCTCTCTGCTACTCCGAGATCCCATGACATTTAGCTTGGGGCCACGAGAGACCCAGTATACATGTGTGGCCATGAGGAGGCATGTCAGAAGTCTCGAAAAAGGAGAGACAATATACCGGCAGGGGAGACATACACATTGTTCTTTCTTTTTGTACTGCGGCTAGTCAGTTGCGAGAGCTAAAAGACCAAAACGGGGCCAAACAGACCGACCAACCGACATACTGAGATGTAGAGTCACTCGCGACAAAACCAGCGTCAAAAAGTTGAGTCCAGGTTGAAAATACCAAATTGTAGTCAATAATAAGTAAGATGTTAAACGCGAAAAATAACAAGAAAGTATCAAAAGAAGTTTATTATTAGAAATGATTTTGTAAAAAAATATTACTAGAAATTTATATCAATTTTAGATGAGCTTTGACTCTGATATATTAAGTTTCTATAAAAATTCAATAGAAAGGAATCAAATTGATACTTTATTAAATTACTTATACACATAACCTCATCTAATAAACTAACCACGCACGAAAGGGGACCAGTGTCACTTGCCAATATCACCAACCTCGTAATATACGATCTCACCAACATCATATGCAGATACAAACACTGTACAAAGGATTTCAGTCTCAAGTAAAACATAGATCTCACGTGCATTTTATTATAAAACTGAGTGTGCTGAATTCAAACGTGCTATAAAAAATTCCCATCACGCAACATCTTGTAAATTGCCGCATTAAACACAATGCAATTGATACCGATTTCCACGATACCATAAATGTATTTCTCTCCCAAAGTCAGATTAAATGTGCCTGTTTGTTAGCATTATTTAACGTATTAGTCTACATTTTGGTATTTGCCTCTTCGTTTGTAGAAGATCTTAGGTGTGTCACACTTAAGGTTCCAGTAGAAGTCAGCCAGCAGAGCAGGGCTTCATTTTCCCTTATACCTGTTTTACATTGGCACTATAATGTGAGGCAATCTCTCTCCATGTTCATCACGCACATCTGCATTTTCTGGAAAAAAAGACAGATGAGAATAAAGAAAGTGTATCTCAATGACATATTGCATGCGAGAACTTGGTATCACTTTATTAGGCTCTTGACTATATGCTCTCTCTGGACCCCTGTTGCTTTTACAAAAGTACATGGAATACATCTTTGATTGCATGCCAGGCCGCTAGCTAAGTTTCATCCATTGTCACCTCGAAGTCCTCATTAGCTATAAGTTGACGAATCTGAAAGTCTACGAATATACCTTCTTTAATCTTGGCATCACTTATTTTAGAGATGGTCGCTTTGAGGGACTGGAAACATGGCTGTAATGTTAAAGTGCTGTAGTAAAGTGCTTCGTTAGGCCTAGTTTTATATGCAAGGGTGGCAAAATGATTTTTTCCTTTTAACTAGTTGCTCATGAATTACATTATGGCATCCATGCATCATAGTTTCCCGAGGTGACCATTCTGAGCGTACATATTGTTCTGATCTGGCCATACTTTCCCCCTTGAAAAAAGCACATAAACGTGTTGCATCAAGTTTTTAGCCCATTAAGTCGGGTTACCTCTTTCAAGTCCGCACAAATTTGCAACTCACGCTCCCTGTAACTTATGCGGTATACGGTAAAACAAGGTTCTCATATGTTTCTCCTAATATGACTGAGTGAGCAGCTGGAACTGAAGGGATGGTGTTCCCCATCTGCAACTGAACCGCTTCTATGTTGTAAAGGGATGCATCTATGAGTAACCTCTACTCATTTGGTTCATAGGTCAGTTCAAGGGCAATGACTAGACCTATGATATCATTACAATAAACAAAGTTGTTTTAAAAAATGGAGAATCTCCTTAGATCTGCAGAACATTTCCATGGTTCCATTGTTGTAGACGTGAGGCTAGGAGTTCACTCTTTTGCTTAGTAAGTGTTAGATTACGAACTAGATCGTTGAGTTCCGGTTAGGGTAATGAGGTGTGGTTTCTTGTCAGAACCAAGCTGTGACACATATGGTGTATCTAAGATTCTGAATCCTTTGACTTGCTGGTGTCATCGCATGGTAGCTCAAAGGGCGGCTGTGGTATAGGAGCAATTGAATATCGAACTGGGTGAATAGCAGACTGAAGATACATCCATATCGGGGAGGTAGAGAAAGGTAGGAAAGGAGTATAATGAAATGGAAGTATTAGTCTCTACAGGGCGTTCATAAAACTGGAATATGCTGGAAATATTCTCTCATTACTGGTGGGCATGGAACCCTGGCTCAAATTCCGAAATCCAACACGGTATTCACTAGGCAGGATAGAGATCCAATCCAAGGGATCATTTCTAGAGTATAACTCGATTCAGGGATGAATGCATGACTACTTATCATTGTGATGATATCCATTATTTGACATTATATCAATATTGGCGAAGTCCCTATATTTGGATGCCACGTGTAGATTGTTAGACATAGCATAAGGGAATTCGGTATACCATCTGGCCCCATTGATCCGGGTTGTTTAGAATCTGGAGTTTACCCCTCCGATCTAATTCCATTTTGGCCCCTCTTCAACACTTGCCCTCGCAACCTTTTCTAATCCATGGCTTCTTGGATGGCAAGCGCAGCATATGCAATTGAGTTTGACTGTTCTTGGAGGTTGTCAATGTCTCCCTTCACAAACAACAAAAGTTAGACCTAGGCAGTTGTGGCAACAGTACAATTACAGACACTACCAAGTGGATCTGATGCCCTCTATCGGGTCCTAATTTGCACATTTATTAAATCAATGAGTAGTTTTTCCTCCATCCTCAATTATTCTTTAATGTATCTAGTTTCAGAGGACCTGGCCAGTAAAGGGGAAGGAAATAGACTAATTTTAAAGATGAAAGGTTGTGGTGAAAAAAATCAGTTACCAATATTTAATTTATTGCAAAATGAAAAATAAATAACCTACATCAGGCCTATTCAATCATTTTTATTAATACATTACGATATTTAGTAGTCCAATCAATATCCTGCATTCTGATTGGTCATCTTTAGTCACGTAATTGTATTCAAAGCCGCTCATTGGATAGGGGCTTATAAACCAAGAAAGCCTATATTTTTCCAACCTAATTTTATTACTAAATTAAGTTGTGATCACAAAACTAAATTAAAAGCAATGAAGAAGTATTTTTTAATGGAACATTAAATCAAATAAATGCCAGAAGGACGAAACCCAACAGAAATACATATCATCGCCGTCGATAGAAGAAATAGAAGGATTGTAACTAACAAATCATTTTTGCAAACTCATTTTTCATGTCAGCTTTCGAAAACAATTCTCTGAGAACCATTCTAGCACAAATATAGCCATATTTTTTATTCTGACCAGCAATTTTACCGCATGCAGTTGCTAATCTACGAATCAGCCGCTCCACCGATTGGGTGTGGGTTTGGAAAGATGGCAATTCAGATTTTTTGAGAATTAAATCCTGAAGTTCGGCGATGGTGAGATCGTAAGTGAGGGTTGAATCGTAAATCCTACCTGACCTGAATTTTATAAGTTCAGCAATGTGTTCACATTGAAGTTAAGGGGAAGAGGAACAAAATTTCTCACTGACTTGTCACCATTATCGCAACTTTGGCGAAATTCCAGGATCTTGCGAACAGCCAAGGCGCAGAGAGTTGGATCATCGTTACAGAGGAGTGAGATGAGCAGATTTTCCGAGTGCACGTTCCATAATTCAAGGAATTAGGTGGAAACATTTGATTTGGAAAAGAATGTGATTGGTGGCGTCAGAAATGTGTGGTCGAGATTTGATAAAAACCCAGCAAAGAATGTAGTTGGTGACAACGTAGAAGATGAGAGAGTGCAGGTACTTCTTAACTTTTCCTTAAAAAGGATGCTTGTAAAGGTAAATTGCGCCAAGGTGACAGGTTAAAGTCAACCCCTCCGAGTGGGAAATGGGTCCGGGCTTCAAAGTTTTCAGTTGCAGATCAATTATCCCCGGTGTGAATGGTTTTTGCTATTAGGAAAAGGTATGGCTGATTAGAGGACAAATCCGACACCTCATTGATCATCAGAATTCCTGGTCTATCTGTGATCAGAACAAACTATTTATCCATTTTATCTCTTCCAGCTTTGACAAAGACTTTCCTATTGATTCCTTAAAAGAGTTATTACTTGTGCTAGGTCCGTCAACGTTTTAGAAGTGATGACGAAGGCTGAGTTTATTTGTATGGAGGTCACAAATTGAGTGCTGAATTTTTCACCTCGTCGATCTTCAATCTATTTAAGATGCCGCCATCTCTCTATCAAACAAATACATGTATTTTACTGTCACTTACCTTGAAAAGAGAAATATAAACTAAATTATCTCATTGTGTTGAGAGATCTGAGAGTAGTAACAGCAGCTTAAACGGTCCGATCACATTATTTGAGCCACTTTGAGAATTAGCGTGTTTGCTTACAGTAAGCTTTTTTGACAATATATACAATTATATTTGGATCATGATATGGATTTACCTATGTCAGTTGTTACACTCTTTGCATTTTTTTATTTATGGAGTAAATAAAAACATGAGCAGGAAGTTTCAGAGGGGTGAAATAGTTTTGTAGGTATACCCAAACAAAGTCAACAAACAGTCGAGGGAACGTCGTTATGCGCAAGTGGAAGAAACTGTGCGAGAAAAAACATACGACTAAATTACACTTAAAAACTTTACAAGGAACATGTTACAATTAAGACCATAAATCTGGATATGGAAACTAAAAATAAAACGCCCGAAATTCTCGCTTTAAGATCGACAAGGTAAAGAAATAAACAGAAGAGGCAGAGTGCTCAAAACTAAAAGAAGAAGAAAAATAACAAACAAGAAAAGCGTAAATAAAAGAGGCAAACTTCCCTAAGCCTAAAACACAAACAAAGTAAGAGAACAAAACAAGAAAAGCGTAATTTAAAGGCATAAGAAAGAAAAAGAAAGTCTTCACATGTGTTACAAATTCCATTACTGAATAGCTTAACTCGAACTTCGGGATTCCCATTCTCCAATCAGAGCTCAAATTTAAGGCAACACGTGGGTACTACATGATGATTAAACGTAGCGAGAATTTTTAGTCGATCCTCGTAAGTTTATTTTGAATCACTTCTTATGTTTATATTTACTTTCTATTCCTGAATTTATTTTTCAATTACGATAGCACAATTGTTCATTCTAATGGTCTTTATTTACTATAACTTACAGTTTTGAATGTGTCCATCCCCACCTGGCGAGCTACCCCAAGAGGAAATAGGGAGGGGTCTCGAAACCCTTCCCATAATTATGTCTAAGTAATGTGATCTCACTTTTTCGAAAATGAGGTCTTGACTATTTAGGCCGAGGAACGAAGTTTTTTATTCAAAGTTTTGCGAATCGCTAGTGCAAAACAGAGGAAGGGGGATGGCTGTTTGTGGGGGTGGTAGGACAAGTTATGATAAGTCAAAACCTGCAGCCGCAAGCTCCTGCTTCGTCTATTTAAGAAGCAGTAGCTGATCGCAGATCGTCAGTCACAAAATTTTCAACAATGAAGAAGGTTGAGCACCGCGGACTGATCAAATTTTTGACCAAAGAAGGCAAGAATGCAAAATAGATCCATGAACGCGTGGTTGCAGTGTACACCGACACCGCCCCTTCCTATGCAACCATTGGTCGCTGGAATAGGGAGTTCCGCCAGGGTCGTGAGTTCCTTTGAGATGATCCCCATTCAGGACGCTTGTTAGATGTGACCAACGAGGACAATGTGGCCCGTGTGGAGAGGACGATCCTCGAAAATCGACGAGTGAAGGTCGAAGAAATCGAGCGAGAACTTGGAATATCACATAACAGTGTTATCACCATCATCCACGACAATTTGGCCATGACCAAGGTCTCTGCCCGTTGGGCCCCTAGAAACCTCACGCCCAATGATCGACTTCAACGTCGTCAAAGTCCACAAGGCCAGAGTTCCACAAGCTGCTCTGCGCGAGTGCGGATTTGAGGAGCTCAACCATCCCCTCTACAGTCCAGATCTGGTCCCAAGCGACTACTTTTTATTCCGCCAGCTCAAGGCTGCACTGCGTGGTCACCAGTTTGGGGACGATGACGATGTCCAGCTCGCACAGCAGTCAGGATATTTCTGGTTGTCGTGAATTCGAAGCCTCAGGGACAAGTGGCGCAAGTGCATTGAAGTTGAGGGTAGTTATATTGAAAAATAATAAAACACTTTTTCTCATATCCCGTTTCCTTATATCCGAATTGGAAAACTTATTGACCACCCCTCGTATATTGTCTAGCCTTCCTAAGTTGATTGAGTAGTCTCCAATCAGGGTCTCTTCAGCTCATTGAATAAGAGAGCTCTCTTGCTCATAAGGAACCCTTCTGATAGTTTTACCTCTCCTGGATTCTTCCCTTTTTCTGCCGAAAGAAACAAGCGCTTTACCACAGCCCTGGTCAAACCTGGTTCTTCCTTACCTATATGTGCCACCGCTGCTTACAAAGCGAAGGATCCTAGTGCTTACCCAAATTTTTGCAGCAGATGAGATGAAAACCAAGAACGTGGCGTTGAAACTGCTCATCGGTTCTACAAATTTTTGCCCCATAAATGTGCAAGGCAGCAAGCAATATTCCGGTTTACGGCCCCTACTTAATGCTGGCTGTAGCACTTTGAAGGGTTGCTCCCCTGGAAAGAACGAGGGAAATTCTGCCCTCATGCGTCACATCAGCCTAGTGAATCAGGATAAGAGACAGGAAAGAATCGCGTTGATGGCTCTTTCGAATAAAGCGCCCTGGCAGATAAAACATTTGAACGTTTGTTGCCACACCTATAAACCCAAAGCTTCTACAGCTATAAAAGTATGAGTTTCTTAATTCTTAGAGTAAAGGCTATTCTACTCATGTGCTATCTCTGTCCATCCTGAATCCAACGCGCTCTTCTGGGTCCTGCACTTTCTTCTCTACTAATCTTGTTGCAGTGAACCCTAAATTACGTGTAATTATGCGCCCTACTCAATTCGAAACCGATATTTACTTCAAAGGAACTTGCATAGTGCCCACATATGTGATGCCATGTGTAGACTGGTACACCTATTAGCCAGCAAGAGCAGAACTTCCTGTTGACTGGCTCGAGTGACCGAAACGAAGTCCTGGTTCACTTAGTGGATTTCCACTTTTGGCCCGGTTCCTTGGAGGCTTGTGTGCTTCTCTGGTACAACTAATATTGTTTTTGTTATTGTCACTCCCTCTACATCCTATAAAACTTTCGGCTACTAATCCAGCGATCATTTTGTATAAGGAATTCGATTCATGCTACAGCAAGGATACATTGCATGGTGATACTAAGACGGATCAGTTACTACTAGCTGCCTTCCGTACTATGTATCGGATTTGGTCTTCGGTATACATTTGATATGGCTGAAAAGGTATGCTATATCGGCCAAGAGACAGAGATTAGGCACGAGGAGTTACAATCCCTTAATGTGCTGAGAATTGGGTCAACGCTGACATGGGTTTTGAATAAAAAACTTTTGGCCATTGATAATTAATGTTATTCTGAAAACAGCAATCCACAATCAGACTATTTACAAACCACAAAAGTGAAAATGAAAACTACATAAATTAAATGATATTCAGGCAAATAAGATGACAGCACGCTAGTAATTCTATATAAAATTAAAACGTCAAATACAAACGATTTCGGGCTTTAGATTTTCGTGAACGGCTACAGATGGTGATAATTAGCCAAGGGTTTCTTTCAAAATAGACACAAATACTACTGTCAAAGTTAAAAACAAATAAATTTAATTTTACTTCTACGAGCTCTAACGGCCTTAGGTGACTTACACACGAGTAACAAAAACAAGCACAACAGAGGAGTGTGCACAGCTATATTGAGCCGCTTTATGCCAGGCCTTAAGCGTACCAAAGCCACGATTTGCAAAGGCATTATTAAAACTTTTACGAAAATGATATTCAGAAAGGGGAATCCGTCCACCTGCACAATCAAGTTGAAAAAGGAAATCATTTTTAAGGAACAGACCATTCACTGTACAATAACATTGGCTGGAACATTTATTATACATATTAAGGAAGAACTGTTTACGCCTCTACAATATAGGCCCTGGCTAATGTTCAGACACCTAACAAAGTGCAAAATGTTGGTAACACGTAAATCTTCGTTACAGATGAGCCGATAAAGGTCATAGCACCCAACAATACCAATGGAACTTCGTCGATAAAACTCACGCCTTTCGAAGAATAGGTGGACATTTCCTTTTCGACAATGAAGTTTGCATCAGGATGGTTCGCTTTATTATCCGTCGGTGTCAAGCTCTATCTGAAATGGCCTAAGTAGTTCAAAGAAATTAATGTCCAAAGAAATGCAGATGTGTTAACAACCCTTTTCACCTCAAATCTCACGCAAAGCCAGAAAGTTATGATCAAGCTAACCACACACCATCCCAGACGAAGGTTTCCGAATCAGAACCAAGAAGACCCAGCGGAAGGCCTTCAGGCAAAAAGGTTTGCAAGGACTTAACCTAACAAGCCATGTATTTTCACTAATTACACGCCAATAATATAAATATGATGCTTGTAACAGTACCTCGAGCGTGAAAAAAAATATCTTAGGAGAGTAAAACACTAGAATTACCAATTAAGCAGGTACGTACATACCTTCAAGGTTCACAAGTGAGCCCCCCAAGGTATAACAGAAAACTGAACGGAAGCCAAAGCATCGAAGAAAAGCAAAGTTACGAGAAATTAAGCTGGGAATAAATAATCCTTTCCAGTGGAATAATGACTTTACCAGTCTAAACTCAAAAGAATCTTTAGCAGCTAGAATTATCCTCCAATGAAAGTGATGAAAAAGAACAAATTGGTCTCTATTGTTTAATAAAAACGATATTATAATAACATAAAGAGAGTGTGCGTCAGTATTTTGAGCTAAGTTGTATAAGTGTAGAAAAAGGCACATAGTACATCAAATAAAGGCCGTATTTAAATGATAATTTGGTTCAAATTATTTTGAGAATCCTTATAACACGTTTATTTAATTAATATAGTATATCGTCAATGCCTTCTCAAATTCCTGGGTCTAAATCGTTGACATGCCCGAATAAGATGATCTGAAATTTATTTCCTGCAAAGTCTTTGTTATAGCAGACTTAATAGATTCATTTATGATATGGTCCAGTTGATTGAGGTTAGGTGAGCTAGGAGGACAGATGTCTTGGAAATGTTCGTGGAAATTGACATACTTGCAAGCTTAGGTTGTGCTCTTATTGAAATAGCGCAGAGACTTGTCGGAATATGTAATTTCTCCCGTTGCGACTCTGTCTAATAAGGGCCTCACAGGCTTCCCCAAAATCCCTGTCTAGGAAGCTGCATTAACTCATAAAGCTGTGTAAAAAGAGAGGTGGCATTACATCTGCCTCAGTGCTAATTACTCATACAACCATTGCAGTTGCTGCAAATTTGGTATGCAGTTCAATTAGGGTCACACTTGGCACACAGTATAATAATGCCTGATTCTTTATGTTTACATTTTGGTCCTGGTTGAAGTTTTTATCATCAGAGAAAATCAAAGCATTCCAGCTTCTTGATGTTTAGACTTGGAGAGCAAATGTTTTACAAATGTTTTGCCCGCTCGACTGTTAGTCCAAAGGTACCCTCATTGAATGGACCGTAAGCTCTTCTAGGCTACTTTCTTTCCTTGTTACTCCTTGTTACACCTTGTTACCTCTTTGCATCAGATATGACTTGTAACGGATATCTTTATGAATCTCTTCTGATGGTGGATTCGGAAACATTGAAGTTCTTTTCTTGAAGTTTTCATGTACTCTATGCACAAATTCTTGGTTTCAGATGGTATTTGCAAGTGTTTTGAGTTTTGTTATTAATGTTTTATCCCTATCACTAGCTTTTAGGTCTTTCCTAACTTTGGCAATGAAGAATCGCTGATTTCTCTGAAAGCGAGCAAACTGTCTATCATTCAGCTGAACTTTTATGAAACTTTTCATTTGATTCGTCACTTCAAAGTCATTTATTATCATTAGATATTTTTTTACAGTTATAGGAAAGTTAAGAGATATTCAAATTATGTCCTAAAAATACTGATGCACCCTGTATTGCACCCTCTATATAAAAAGTTCAGACTAACAAGTAAATCAACCTAAATTACAGATCTAACAAAGATAGCGTATTTGTCAACACATGGAACATGGAACATCAAAACTGAAAATAACACAAGTAACATTCAAAAGTATTCCTCCAATAAACTCTAGGGAAGAACACCAACCAGTTTTAAATAGAAACAAAATACCTTTAGCATCATACTCCTTTCAATAGAACATTCGGCCCCTCAGGAGGAACTATAAAACTTTCTAATAATATCTCTTCATTTTTTATGAACCAACATATATACATTAATTTAACGGCACAATACTTTCTAAGCCGTAATATTTCAAATCAAACAAGTAACACTGTCATTTAATACAGCACCATAAAACGCAGTAATGCCAAATTCACCCACGAAGAGGCCATTTACAACAAACTGCATCTTAACACACATATAACCGCAATAGTTATTAGAATACAGCTAAGACAACTAACGACATTGTACTCCATCTACATACTTTTCTCCAAACATAAGCCTAACATAGATTGATACGGAACATCTTGTTGATCATCACCTACCCTTGTATTTTATTAAGAGATTTCAATAGCACAAATCTAGCTAAGTGAGCCCAAAAAATCACAAGCTGAGGACCTACGATGCTGCATTTAATAACTTAGAAAAGTTTAGATGACTTTAATAATGCTAAGACCACACTCTACGAACAACGAACAAACAGCATTTCAATGCTTGACGTTTCTCTCTTCTCCTAACCTAACCTCAAAAGAAGATCTGTGTTGGTAGATTAATTCATTTTGAGAGAAAACCACCAGCAGATATTTCTCTTTGCCAAATGACGGTGGCGATATAAGTGGGCAAATTTGAAAGGCTTTTCCCAAGTAACCGGTGAATTCCCAGCTCTCCTCAAGCAACCTAACTCTCCCGAATGCGTCGAACCCTCTACTAACGAGTATATCACAATTACCCTTTAATATATTTTCCAGAAGTGAGAGATAACTACCAGCTTTTATTCCCATGGCGAAACAACAATTGCTAAAAGAATAATTAAGACATGAATTGAGCAGAAATTCAATTATTGGTGTCAAAATCTGCTGCAAACTAGAAAAGGTATAAACAATTGTGCTGAGTAGCAGAAAGCTAGTTTAAGCTAGATCCTTATCAATTATGGAAAGTTAAAGTCTAAATTAGCGCATCAAATACCCCATAAGTAAACTCAGCCACAATGTCAGAATAAGGTTAGTTGTTTCGCAAGATTTATCAACCCGAAGATGTAGCCACAGTTATTGACAGCTCATTAATTGTTATCTCTAAGGAGTCAGAAAACCCACCTTTTACTGCAATAGAAAAGGAGGCAAAAAACTTCGAACAAGTTTTCTCAACGACAGCCAGCATAGCATACAATACTTCATTTTGCATATCAAAACTAGAATACAATATTTATGTAAATGATTGAATAACCTAACTAATACCTGATCAAGCACATTCAAATAAATTATCGAACTATTCAACTTAATCTTTCTCACTAGCACCTTCATTAATGATTGGCGTCAGGAAACCATCTTGCCACGTTTCAAACTATAAAAAAATCCGTCTTACCTAAGCAATTATAGACCAATAGCAATCACATCTTACCGTTTCAAGTTGTTTGAGAAAATGCTGGATGAAAGAGTAAAGGGGCAAACTAGAATCGACAAATTACATATCGGTTAAGCAATCTGGATACCTACTTTAGAACCTTTATCGCCTTTATATCATGATTTAAACCGTTCCTTCATACCTATAGGGCTGGTCTCCCATGGTGATCTTCTTCACTCAGTCGAATGAGAAATTCGATTTGGCTAGGAATTAAACTCCAAAAATTGCATAGAATTGGTATTCGAATACCAATACAATTCTTTTTTATTAACTTCCTATTTTACCGACCTGTTTCTGTATACCTCCAGGGTGCTTGCTTGAATAATTTCTGACAACACGAAGCTCTTCCAATGGTAATTGTACTGAGTATAGCATTATTTGTTATGGAACTAAGCGACCTTCTTCTTGATGTCTGACCACCCATGAACTGCTACATCTAAGCTGATTACTTTACCATGTAACAAGGTGTGACGCACTTAGAGGGATCGCCATTTAATTACAAGAAACTCTATGGTCCATTTTAAATTAAAAAACAAAACTGGAAAAAAACCGTGAATGCAATCTTCAATAAGAGAATGCACTAATCCCTCTTTTCAATAATATAAAACGCATTTTAATCTGCCATTCGCGTAAAATTCCTTCGGAAAAAAGTCGACCAAGCAAATTCCCTGATGTGTAATATCGATAACAAACGCAAGCGCTCGCTACCCATACACGACTTCCTCGCCTTATTATCATACAAGCATTGGAGAGTATAGCTTAAGAACTCACTCCTTATAAAGTTGTTTCTCTTTATCTATTATTATCGATTATGGAAATTATTTCTATGCAGGAGCAAACTGACATCCGATTAACAAGTTGGATCATATCCAACATCAGTGCCAATGAGCAGTCATCGAAGATTTGAGATCTCTCTCTTTCTCTCTAATTTTACCAAAATATGATCTGCACCACTAGATTTCGGCCGGAATATGCATTATAATATAACATCTGTAGCCACCAACTAAACTCCCAAATAAAAAGAATCATTACGAGTGTAACGACTTAACCTAACATAAAATAGCTTACAGCCTCAAAAGTCACTGAAAGATACCAAATAGCCCAACCCTGAAAGACAGTCACACATCGTATATCCTTTTAAAAACCCTTGTAATATCGACTTTCCCCACCTCAATATTAGTATAAAACTTTCTATGCCACAGACTCTAACACACGATCGACAAATCGATATACACCGACGGTTTAAAGTAAGATAGGTAACTCGGATGCTCAGTCACTGCTTCCAAATAGGACCAGCACGGCCGAAGTATCACCCACTGTTTTGGTATTTTCTGTTGTTATAATCGCTATCATCTTAGTTCTAATATCAACCTTATTCACTCTGGATAACTTTATTGTGTATTATAATTCGGTCAGTGGTTTGCTCGTCTTGCAAAGCAAAAAGATATAATACCTACTTACATTGTCAATCAAATTCTGTTAGTGTCTTGGCCATGTTAGCAGCAATGGAAATAAAAGGGGTTATATAGCAGCCAAAGAAGCGGCCATAATAATGGTATAGGTGTAAGATCACAGGAACTATGTAAGACATAAGAAGAGCTATATTCTTTTAACCTGTAAAAACACCTGACGAATATCCGCTGATCCACACTAGAGAGGAATTGAAGATTTCTGCACCTTTCTATCATCGCTACGCAAAAGAGATCTAACAAGGAAGTAAAGTTTAAAATTGACATAATATAATACCACATATAGGTATAGCGAACTAGTAATTGCCGTTGTTTTGGTTTATATTCATAACCTGAGTGGTAAACACACATATGTAAATAAACCAACCAAACATCACCCAGACATACTTCACATTATATGGCACTTCCAATCAAACTAATCATGACATCTATCTTGTTGCCATATCTATGCTCGTAATCTCAACCTTACTAAAACTGCAGTGGCATTCATAATCATCTAGGCAAACGTATTGTCGCTACGTTTCTACTCACCCTAATAAAGATACAAATTTAGTGCTTGAATTCTTATTTTGCCACGTTAAGCGTTAATATATCTCTTCACTCCTTATTTCCAATTCCCGGAGTGGCAGAGTGCCAAAATATATGTCATCAATTTTCAAAGGAGGGCCAGCGGCTTTCAGTGGAGCGCTACTGAGTTACGGAGGGATACATTTGGGACTTAAGTGAAATCTTGTGTTGCTCATATATCTGAAATAGTTGTATAAAGGCCATGTTATCCATTTTTCTCACTTTTTCAATGGATGGAATAAAATATCTGGCGCTGACTTTAGTTTTTTTCAGGGCAAATATAGATTGTATTGTAGGAGGCAGTCAAGGTAGTCAAAAGCGAAATAAATATTGATGTATTACTCATAATTAGTATTTACTAATCAATTTTGAATGTTCTATATTTGATAATTTGTTCATCAATTTATATATTTTTATTCAATCAGCTAAGCATTGTATAGTTGAACTACCGAAAAAAGATTTCCTAAGCTCGTCTACTACCACGTCATCCTGCCACACCTACAAGCACGAGATGAATATGGAGGAATCGACGCTCTTGCCTCAAACAAGGACTAAGATAAGCCGAAAATTCTGCTAGTGTATCTATCGGGCGAAAATGCTGAAATAAACACATTTGTGATCAATCCTTGCTCTAATTCTCTCTTTTAAACAATGATTTGTCAAGTATTTATACTCTGTTATTTGATCTATCAGATTTTCTCACTTATTATGGTGTGCATTTTTATCCCATTCCCCATGCCCTTGCATCCTTTACAAACTTTTGGTTCTATTAAGTTCGCATTTATTATTTTCCCTACTATTTTTATTGCTTACCTGATCCCATTGTAGGAGATTGTCGATTGGCGAGTTGATACTGTTCTTTACTTTAAATACATATTTTCTACAAATGAATACTCGTTTATCTGATTTTCAGAGTTTTTAGTCGCTGGCGAGTCTACATCTCACTATTTCGGTTGGTGATAGGTCAGCCCCGTTTTGCCTCTCTATTGTTTTGGTAATAACATTGTAACTTTTCGGACCCTTATGTTGTTATACATTCTCTTTCGAATGTTATAATTGCGAAGGTCCTCCCAAGGTTAGCCCGGGAATTTCTTTGCTTGGCAAAAACATCATAGTATGCCGCCGATTCTAACAATGTTTAAAACCCTTATGTTGTTTTACATTCTCTTTCCAATAATATAATTGCCAAAGTCCTCCCAAGGTCAGCCTGGAAATTATTTGGCAATAACCTCATAACTATTTGGCCAATTCTAACGAAATCTGAAACCCATATGTTGTTTTACATTTCCTTTCGAATGATATAATTGTTCATGTCCTTCCAATGTTAGTACGGGAATTATTGAAAGTTTTAAAGTTCATAAAGCTATTAGTCAAAATAAGAGAGAGCATGCGACTTTTGATCAGCAGAACTTGTTCTATATAAAGTGAGTTGATGTTTCTAAATATTTTGCCCATGATCTTTATTGATTTTTTAGCTTGGGCTCTTTTGTCTTCTACATTTAATAATTTTGTCTAACTCTAACGCATCACATCTCACAACCTTTAAGACAAAATTTTTTTTAGATTTTGCTTGGTCAATTAAGATATACTGTTCTCACTCATATTAAAGCCTGTAATCTAGGGTCGTTTAAGTTTCTAAATATATTAATTTATTGCCTATTTTTCAGATCATTTCACTAATCTCATGGTAAGAGATGGTTACTTTTGAGTTGCTACTTCACAACACGAACAGCAACTATATGATCATTTTTACTTCTGAATTCAGGCTATAACCAACTATCCAAAATTGCTTTTGTTCAAAACCAATGAGACATTTTTAAATCATTTTCAGGATTATTTTTTCTTACCTCAAAAGCATTCTCAATCATAGTTTAGCTGCGCTGAGATGTCTCCAAGAAGCTTCCATTTTATTACTGTTGAGGCAACGAGTAGGTCAGTTCAATCCAATAGTTGACTAACATTCATGCGCCCACCTTCTGCGAGGAGTATATTTGATTTTTTTCTATTTATAAAGGTGTGCAGCTTAGGATTACACTGTTCATTTTGAGGTTTTAAGAAATGTACTGGGTATTGCGAAAGTCCTGTTGCATTTCAATACGCTCTCAACAAAGGATACGATGCAAGTTTTGTTGCAGTTAGACACGTTTTTATTTTTTTAATATATAAATGTGGGTTTAACATTTCAGGGGCGGAACTTGAAAGCCTTGTCGTTGACATGTGCTCACAAGCTGTAATCTAGATTATGAGGTCTGCCCACATTGGCGGCCAAAGTCCTTCGATAAGAAGTTCATGTTCGATCCCACCTACAGATGCACAATCTTAGCCTTGTGGGCTAGGACACTATCCTGTTGAAATACGTAGTCAGACCTCTTCTTAATCTTTTTCACCTAGGGCAGGAATATCATTTTCAAGTTGTCCTTGTAATCGGCCACGTGTTCTTGCAACCGGCCGTGAACCAGGCCGGCAGCATCTTCTCGCCATTCGATGCCACAATGTCGAGCACCATCAAGGAGGCCAGGTTCGTGGTTGAGAACACGTAGCGTACCTAAAAAAATCCGGGCGGAAGATTACCACGCGGCCGTTCTGTTTGTTTATGACTGGGCCAACAGTGAAAGTATTTTAATCAGGAAAAAGAATGAGATTGCCATGACGCTTAAATTTGTTTTAAAAGGCGACGACAAAGCTCCAGACGATAGTATTGCATACGGTCGGTGAGTAGAGGTCTTTTTCCGCACCTCAAGCTGTTGTCCAGCTCTTCTTTGACGCCCTGAACACCGTAGCCACCGAAGCGTTCTTCTTTACGAGTGCAATTATTTTGAGCCTCTGAGAACTTTCGAAAGGCTTTCCCACAGCCAAGCGGTTGATACCTTGATCTTTTCTCAACGAGGACGAAGGACGAAGTTTGGGGTCTTTACTGTTGTTGAGCCTCTCCACGACTCTGTTAACGGTCAGGATGCTGAGGTTGAGTCACTAGGCGATGTCGGCTTTTTTTGTGGCGTGCATGCAGGAGAGCAGATATCTCGATTCTTTTCACTTCAATCTACCACACCTGCACACAATGAAGAGGCGTTTTAATGATACTTGCTGGAAAAGTAGCATTTAAGTTTGTTTGACAGAAATTTTCTAGCACAGATGTAAACCTCTCGAAAAATAAATAAAACGAGTGTAACAGAAATCTTTACAAAACTCTGCATCCTACATTGGAATATCAATGCTTTTAAATTTTATCGCTCTTACCTGTTCATGTTCTCATCTATGGTAAATATCTTGAACCGCATAATTAATTATATAGGATGAATTTCTCACTTCAAACCGGAGATAAAATAGGTAACATCCGCAACTCAAGACGAAATACAGAATAATAAGAACTTCGTAATACCTATAGGCAGTGTGATGGAGTCAGCATTCCCTTGCTCACTTTGGTGAGGTTTACATGGGCGTGGCCCATAAGGTGTTTGCTTTGTAGACATGTACCTGCGTTTACTCAATGATCGCGTGTCTGCAGTTATAGCACCCAATCACAGTAGCAGCAGGTCTGCTTCTACTGTTGCCAATATGCCTATATTCATCACTTTCATTTCTGATTTCTCTTGCATATTTCTAGCCAGCAAGGGATGACGCCATTAGTTTGATACAGCTGCTAGATGAAGGTGCAGCATGTTATGCTAACAAGACTGCCCAACACCAAACCCTGGCTAACTCTGTAGAAGTAAATTTTCTAACAACGCCATGCAGGGTTTCCTTTTGATTCAGAACCTCTCTTTTTCAGATTGAATCCCGTCTGAGATTCTGACGTTAAGTGTGCAGGCAGTCCTACTCGTATGTGTTAGCAGGGTACAAAACAACTTTGACCATCTATCGAGATCTTTGATTAAAAAGATTCTCCCTATGGTTATCTTATTAACAGGAACTATAAGATAATTAAGTGATGGCATGATTTATGTAAAATGTTAAAATGGTTGACATGAGTAACTTAAGTGGCAAATTCCATTCCAACTACCTAGTAGAAACTTTTAAGTACAAAACGATCTGAATGTATCGCGGTTAAAGTTTGTTTAAAAATAATTTACTAGATCAAAATAAGAGGAGGAGGAATATTACTAAAGGAGAAATATTTTATTTATTGCAATTCTGATTAAATGATATTAATGGCAAAAATTTGTCTTAAAAGTGAAAAGAGTCAAATTTATATCAGTGAAGAAGGTTAAATCTAACTAAGCCTGTAGTTGTGTGTTTTCTTAAAAAAGTATGTAAATTATATTAATTAGATTAAAAATGGGGAGATTTTGGGATGATTTACCTTGAAAATATGATTATAAGCCTTATCTTAGTGTATGCCAGGTGGAAGTTTTTGATCGCCTTATTCCAAAATGTGACCCTGGAGGTAATACTTTATCATCACTGTAATTGCCTCGATCAACATATGACTTTTACAGGTTTTGTATCTTTTCTCTTTTGCCTTTTCTGTCAGACATTAAAAATGTAATTTTTAAAATTCAAAGTCTATTAATATCTGTTTCTCATCATTTAATTCGCATGCAGTATATATTATGTTTGTAGACAATATCTACTACCTATTTTCATTGTGAGGTTACAACTAAATCAAGTATTGCTGCTCTTCATTCTTTTGCTTTTAAACACGAGAAACGAGAACAATCCATCTCTTCTGCAATGATCCAGAGCAATACAATATTTCGGGGCATCATTGTACCATTGGATTTTCTCGTCGGAAATACATGGTTGAGTGGTTCTAAATTTTACTCTGTTCTAATTTTTCACTTTCGTAACCAACACTTGAGCATAGGCGAAATAATCTAAATAATTACCATCGACAACCAATTTCAATGCAGGGGATTGGCAGTCTATAGTACTAAACCTGGTACTTGGAAGAACGGCATGTCCTCTTAATCAGAGTGGCCTCAGTTTATCACTGTTTGGGAGAAATTTCCTTCTCAAGTGTTCAGGTATCTGAAATATACCTGTGCCCATTGCTTTCAGGCTATGCGGCTTTATAACTTCCAACTTTTTTTGTCGCGTCTAGACTTACCATTTTCCTTGAAGATATCTTCTTAACTACATTTGACCTGTAAGCAAGTAAAATGTGTAGCTGTGGTAAAATCCCCAATGTAATGAGACCTTTCCCGCGAGATAAGAATAATGGATCAAACAATAGGGCGTAGTATCGCAATCAATTTTAAAACACATTACAGGTTTTGTGAGTAGACTATCCCAAATTTTGAAATGACGACGAAAAATCTGAACAAATCCTAACACGACCTTTTTGTGGGACGATTTTGCTTCAAAATTATCTTTTTTGTAAGGTGAGACGTTGTATTAATTTATTATATTTCTTGTCTGTGAGGCTAGAAATGGGTAATTTTCGTACAGGAAGAAAATTTGCCCTTTAACTGCTTATGTACATATCTAAAGTTTAGGCAATTTTGATCGAGAAATTTCTTGTTTGTAAACTACTCGGAGGGCACTATAAATTAATCGATGTATGAAGAAATTACAAGATAATTACAGAGTATTTGCTATGAAGGTTATATGACTTAACGTTTTTGAATGTATGTTATAATTTCACTCATCATATGTATTATTTCTGTTTTATATTAACGGGTATTTTGATTATTCATGTTTAGGGATAAGATGAATGTAAAAGAACAACCTCTGACCCTTCCCCCCGAATTTATCGGAGACCACGTGCTATGGTATGGCGCCATGGACGACGTTCCTGTTCGAACATTTTCGAATTTTTGAATCCTGAGCACGTTGGAAAAATATCTCCTAATCCTGCGAACTCGTCCCAAGCCTCATCACCTTTCCCTTGGTGACGAAGTGTGAAAGAGCCACTCTGGCTCGCCCTTGATGCTAAATGATGATTCGACTCCGCCTCCGATTTAAGATTTCTGGAGCTTTTGAATCCTTTCCCTTCAGAGTCGGGAATGCAAATACTCGGGTTATTCTGTAGTTCGAGGAGTCCAGCCCGCATCTTAAGGCCGTCCTTATCGTCTCGTCGCGTGAGCGTTCATCAGAGAGCAAACTTCTTAAGCCGTGATTCTACCCAAGTCAATTGGTAACTTCTGTGAATGGCAAGTCTTTGAATTGGCGCAACAGTCTCCCTTCATTTAATCGAACTGAAGAAAATCTCCATCGATTACATTTGAAGAAAAGAAGATTCCTCTTTCATTGGAATTACGATAATTCCCACATTTCCCTTCGAACGTCATCTTTAAATTGGGCTATCTTTATCAGAAGGTTGGTTCGGATCGTGCCCCACCTGTCTCATTCGGATCTTGCCCCACCTTTCTCATTCGGATCGTGGCCCACTTGACTCACCGGATCGTTCCCCACCAGCCTCATCGCAAGAAGGCCCTTCCTCGAAGTCATCGACCCGTTAGACTGAAACCTTCTCCATTATTTGTATTGTCAAGTTCCCCCTTTTGATCTGAGCATAGCTACATTAACCAATTAATTCCATTTGAAAATCCCTCGTCATAATAATTATCAAGAGATTATTTCAATTTAAATAATTCCCCCTTACCTATTATTATTCTTATTTTGATCTATGTAAATAAAATAATATTTTTGTTGAATCATCTTTAACTAACCATAAACGATACTCTCGGCCTATTCAAGTAAATCTCGCAACTATTTATGCACTCTGTTTGAAACCCAACGCCTCAAGTATGACCTCCTAGTCGGTCGTTAATCCCTGCAAACAGTCCTTCTACGGTTCGCGTTGCATTAGATGATTAGGTCATCCCCCACATAATATAGGAATAGTGTATGGTATAGAGTGGTTGTACGACGACAATGAAAAAAGAATTATAACATCAACATGTCCAGAACTTTCTCATTATGAGCTGCCATTTGAACAACAGGTTGAAAGATATATATTCAATATGTTAAAGAAAATATATACAAGAAGCAAAATGATGCTATTCCTGAAGTATCCGAGGCCCTTACTGAGATTTAGAACAAAGCCAGTATTCTAGTTTTTGATACAAGCTGCCAGTGTGCTGATCTTTTGGATTGTAAGTGTGAAAAGAACATGAAAGTGCCAAGTCGAGAGCATGAATTTCTTATCGACGAAAGAACTAGATGTCACATGAAAATTGGAGGAGTAGATGTAAATCAAGTCAAATGACTAAAAAACGAAAATCAGAATTTATGAAAGAAGAGAAGAAAAAGAGTCATAAAATAGAAAAGTGATGAGTAAACTACAATTTCAGATGAAACCTTGGATGAAGAAACCTAATCTTCTAACATTTCTGATGATAAATGGAGGCAAACCGGTAATATGTGTCAAATTCAGCTGCTGCTGCTGCTGCTATTAGTAGTACATCCCTTTTCGACTATGGTATTATAAATTCAGAAGACCGCTCTTATGAAATTGACCATCACAGAGTCTGAAGAGCACGGCAGAAATTAAGGAGGACTTTTCCCTAAACTGAGTGTTTAGGGAGATAAGAAAAATACTGCTTTGTTTTTAGATGGGAGGAGAGAGACAACACTAACCGAAAAGAAGGAGAGAAACAAATTTTATGGAAAAAAAGAAATTCAAAACCACTATGTGCTTGTAAGACTACCTGCTACTTTTTATTTAAATCACCCAACTATTGAACAAGCAACAAGTGCAGGTATTACAGACAGAATGATGAAATGGCTTGATAAAAATGATATTGAAGATGAGATAAAGGCAGTGGGACCTGGCCGGGCGACAACTATTATTAGCTAAATGAATGGAGCTATGAGATGGCTGCAATGTCAGTTAAATTTTTCTCTACACTAGATTGTCCGCAGCATTTGAGGCACCTGCGCAGGAAATATATTGATTCAACAGAAAGGACCAGTTATTAAAGCCTTAGCCACCAGTATCACCAAATGGCTTTTAATGTATTGCTAAAGGAGCTCCTCTTTCAAATTTAGATATGAATCAGCTTATTCTGGACCTAAGATTACCTATACAGAATTATCAGTGCTGTTAGAAGTGGTGTAATTAACCATGATCTTTTACATATGAAACTAGTGTCAATATCTCATCCAAGTTGTCTCACCACTGCCAGCAGACTATGTCGACTTTATGTGGCAAGAGAAAAACCTAATAATGACATGTATGTCTTTACAGAGTTTGTCGTGTGTATTTATGAGCCCATCTAGTTCAGACCAAATTCTCTCCAAAACGCAAGGAGGGATCTAAACATCTCTTTGTACAGATCGATCCTCTGCGGATACTCCAACCTGCTAGTGAAGCCATAGCATGCCAAACAATCCAAAGGAATTCCTGCTGGGCCCATTCTGAGAACGTCCCTTTGGCAATGCTTGCGGGCATTGATAAGAAGAAAAGGAAATTAGCTATTGACCGAATCAAGAATATCCGAAATGTTACTGTGTATGATAAGAAAATATGTGATTTCAGGCCACCAAAATTAGATACGATTTCTTAGAACCGGTGCTGGGAAATCGAATCGATAAACCTTTAAAATCTATATATTTTCAACATGGGATTGAAAACAAAAAAGTCGAACTGAAATATTTTTGAAAACTTGAATCGAAATTTAGACTCGAACCAAAAGGAATTAAAAAACTCGATTTCGAATTTGAATGGATTATAAATATAAGTTTGAAGCAAAAACATCGAGTATCATTAATAATATAATTTAGCTAAATGTATATTTTAATCTTTCGTCCTAATCTTCTTTTGCTAATCACAGAATGACCCAAAGCTAAACCTTTCTTCTGTTCCGAATTTTTAAATCCTAAAGAGTTCTTAATGATCCAACCTGACTTTACCTCCTCATCTAAATAATAGGCTCGAGCTCTTGTTTCGCTAATCACAGAATGATCAAAAGCTAAACCTTTCTTCTCACCTACCATTGATAAGAGCTCCCTTTTGTTTGGCTAACGCGGGGTACGATCTTCATTCCTTTTATAATTTTGTAGAATAATAAAGTGCATAAATTGTTAAAAACATTTAGAAAAAATTAGTTTTAAACTAGACAACATCCAAGGAAAATGTATAATAAGAGGGGAAAAAGTTTTAGAAGTTACTTTGTTATAAATTATATTTTACGAGAAAAAAGCATATAGAACTCTAAAATAATAGATTAAACCGTTGAAATGCAGGCTGAACTCTAACTCAAATCGAATTTGAATCCAAATCCATATTAAAAAATCGAAAAGCCCAAAAATTTGAATCGAAAAAAAACTATAGAGAACTGGAATTGAAATCCGAATTGATATTTTTAAAAATGCCAAACTCAAATCGAAACTCGAATCGATAATCATTTCAGCTCCCCGCCCTGCTTAGAACCTAACATATCTACTTCCCCCGGAAGAGGAGTGCAGGTGTGAGCCACCACTTACAATGCCTCTGTCTAATGTGGACTGCAAATTATTGTTGACGAGCCACTCTCAATTGACATTCCATGATATTCTCAAGGTTTTGAAGTAGTGTCTGCGAATGGTGATCGAAGCTTCAGGCAAAGTTTATGTAAAAGAAGCAAGAAATGTCTACATTCGGGTGGTACTAAAATCCTGTGACTTCATGTCATCGTTTGAGACAAAGCATTTAATTAATAGTATGTATCAGTTAGATAATAAAAGTTGAGCTCTTCAATTGTTTGTCATTATCCTTCAGTTTAAACTCAACTTTAATATATTTAGAAGCACTTTTACAACAAACTAACAACTCTGATAGTTTATATCTTTCTGGCTCGAAAATTTAAAAAAAATTGAGCTAAAAAAGGAGAGTGCTTCAAATATTTCTCAAAAATAATTTTTCCATCTCTGAAATATGTGAACTCAAGTGTATAAAACTTGAAATGCTTAAGTTAATTTGCTGAAATATGCTTATCGATGCTACGGCGTGTGAAACGACGTACTTTTTATTCGACCCGCCTATCTCTCTTTTCTTTATTTCATATCCAGCTCTCTTCCTGACAAGTTGTACGCTTTCTATCAAAAGAGGTTTTAGTGGCTCGGAGTACTTTCGGCCTAGTAACAGAACCTTGCAGAGTAGCAGCTAAAAGGGTAAGTTCCCTACCTACCTAATCCGATGTATGGTAGCCGGATGGCTTGAAAAGGTATTATGAAATATTAGATGATGAATCAGCGACTATCTTCACATGGAATTTTTGGGGTTAATTTTAGGAACACATTTAGTGACTGCCTACCTGGGCATAAGCTGCCTTCACTTGTAAGAAAGTAATTACCTACCCAGTAAGGTATCTCATAGATACTTCCTTCTCACAAATAGTGACTTCTACATATACCCTGTCTATTAATAGGGTATTTAAATCCTTATCCCTTTGTGCAGGCTCACTCGCACCCACGAAGTTTAAGTCTCTTTGATTGAGCAAGTAGCGACCCCCTATTCTCATATGCAG
This sequence comes from Ceratothoa steindachneri, assembly GCA_963969495.1. Lineage (NCBI taxonomy): Eukaryota > Metazoa > Arthropoda > Malacostraca > Isopoda > Cymothoidae > Ceratothoa > Ceratothoa steindachneri. Next base: position 196,824,278 of record OZ018317.1, read on the forward strand.
GCGCCAGGTAAAACTGGTAACAACAACATGGACAACAGAGCCTATACTTTATGGGGCACACCACCTTAGAGAAGAGAGGGTCGGCGAGTTCCTTTGTTTCATGCCTTTATTACATTCGCCCCACCTCTTGTGAATCTCTTGAGCGCTGGCCTTCCCATCATCAAAATCTTTTGGATGGAGTTCAGCTCGCCGGTCCTCTTGAATCCTCACTCAATATTAGTTCATGTAATTAGTTAGTCTACCTTCGAAATTCTTGACGCCTTGGGTGGGGCGATTGGAAAATGGAGGAGTTCATCAGGTATGAGAAACACCATCAAAATGATGTCTGGTCTCGGGCAAGATCCTGCAATGAAGACACGGGCTTAAAGAGACCCCAAAAGAGAAGAGGGCATTTTCTTCCCTGACCAAAATCAGACGCCATTCGGGTTCTTCTTTTTTGGAGAGGGATTTGGCTGAAACTGGTTCTTGCGCTTTTTAGCCTGCTTTGAGCAATGGGAAAAACAGATTGCACTCCCAGCCATCTTCTCAAAGGAGAAAAACATAAAGTAAAAAAGCAAAAAAAGAATATTAAATCCCTTAATTACGAGTTACGGTTGCCAGAGAGGGTTGGGTCTGTTACTAATGGGGTGGCGGCTGCAAATAAAATGTATGGCACGTCTGTTAGTGAGGCGCCATTGAGGTAGGAAAAAGCCCCCGAAGAAATAAGAAATGCAAGGAGGGGGTAGCCTTGGTAACATCATGGTTCATCTTTGGGCGGATCCCGGTCTTTTTTAAACATGCCAACTACAAACTTTATCTGATGGCTCATAATTATGTTGGGTAGATGCTTTCTAAGAGACATAGGGTTCATCATATCATTATTTAGAAGGATTTATCGGTAAGCAAAAGTCTGTAGAGTAGGAATTAAACCATCCCTGGCGATTTCAATTTCCCCCATCCCTCAAATTGAGGGTCACAAAAAATTGAGGTTCTCCATGAGATAACTCCCACTATTTTTGTTTGATTTCTTACGAGATACTCAAATTCAAGTACAGGTGCACATATGTAGATCTCTATCTCCGCTGCAAATAGTGAAACAAGAATGCCTCCCTCCGCAGATTCTCTTTAATGACACTATCATTGTGTTGAGCTTCAACGATATCACATCGGGGCTGCAGGGGGCGTATCAAAGGAGCGTATCAACTACAAGAGATGCCGAACCAAATCTCTTGCTATGGCAAAGCGAATAGGTTTTGGTTTACTTTGGCCATAAAAAATGTTGGGCATTTTTTGCTGATATTTACTTTTTTATCTCTGACCCCACTTGTTAGAAAATGGAGCTTGTGTAGAAGTGACAGATTCGCAACGTTTCTTTGATTTCGTATTTGATTAAATCACCAAAGGAGAGGGATAGATTCTCAGTATTAATGCTTCGTCTTATCTTCTTCGGACAAATTAGATTCGAAGATAGGACTGCTCCTTCTAGGAATAGTTTTCTAGAACAATTAGGTAAGTGGCAGATGAAAATAACTTTTAGAGGTTCAAAGACGTTTATTTATTGTCAGCTATTTTCTTCTGAACCTAGATGACAGCAAAGGTTTTTTATTTTTTTTAGAACGTGTAACGCCATTTTTCTTACCTTTACTGGGTCTAAATAAGCGCTAAAATTTTAGCGTGAGCTTTGAAAGAGGTGCAAAAAGATGCCCCGAGGGAGACCACCAGTTTTACTTGGGTCACTTGAGTCGTATGGAGTGCCACTCTTCGACGTTTCAGTTGTACCAAGAGTATTGCTACAATCTTCACCCCCTTGCTGGATGACAGCAATGATGAGAAAAAGTTAATCAAAGGAGATAAATTATAATTACTTACCATTTAATTAACAAGACAATTACGTGCTGATAAGTCATATTTAATTACCATTTAATTTTCACGCTAACATAGTCTCTCATGGCATCTCAGATGAAAAACTGATATATGGCATTAGCTTTGGAGGTAGATCGGAAATGGAATAAAAGCACTTAAATTGGTGGCCAATTTTGGCCGTTATTTAGAAAGGATTTGTGGGGTTATTTTGACCTATTGGATTGTTTGAAACTGATTTGTCTCGAGCAGGGGTAGTATCTTTGGTGATTGAAATCATTTTGGGGGGTCTTTACTCGTTTAATCTATCCATACAAAAATATATTATTATTAACCTATTTATTATCACGAACAATCTTTGAAAACATCAACTACATAAATGAACAATTCACTTAGGTTGAGTTCATGGGTCCATTTGTTGCCAAGAGCTTCGGAAATAAGGCTTAGAATTTAATTAAGTTAGGAATGGATTCTGTAGTCTGTTTTATTACTAAATTACTTGAATATGCAATAAGCGCAAATAGAAGGAAATTAGGTTTTTAATAGATATAAAAGAATTAGTGAAAGAAATTAATAGTTATTAAGGATACAATGGGAATTTTAAATTAATGTACACGTTTCTGAAAGTCTATCAGACATCTCATCAACTTTAGTGGATGCATCGGAAGATCAAAAATAATGATTTTCTAAAAATATATTTGTTACAATTCCTTGATATATTTCGCATTTATTTATTTATATTTTGCTAATGTGCTAAGGCTCATGTTGTATCCACCAAAGATCATGACATACTTATTTTGTTTATTATTTTGGAAGTCTGCTGTATCATTTGAACCTTCAATGTAAATTAGATGTCTCTCTAATATAACTCAAGAGAATTTTTGCCTTTGCTAGGGAATTTTACTTTGAAAATCTATTATTTTTGAGTTTGAACCTTCAATGCAAATTATATGATTCCAATATCGGTATGGCAGCATCGTACTATTTATATTTCATTAATATTAAAATAAAAAGAGGCATAAGTGAAGGAGAAGAATTAATTAGACGAAAAAGTTACACGCGTCAATGTTGCAGGTAAAATTTGAATGAATGTCATGTATAAGCTTGGATTAATAAAAATGACCAAAACCAATTATATTGTTTAAATTTTATACCTAATTTAGGAATATTTTGATGTGCTGAATCAAAAAATCACATTAGTTTTGGTCAATCGGTCAATCAGGGCAACTTTTTTAATCGCTACAAGATGTTTTTTGTACATGTATGGTTATTTTCTAGTTATATGATGCAAAGTATTTCTTATTTCTCTAATAAAGGAACTCTGAAGAGTTTACATGCAGCATTTTTTTACCAGATGGTTTTTGGGTGGCAGGTGAAGGAAATGGATTCTCCCGGAAGATCTTTGTAGAAGAATATGGTCGAAAGGCGATCTCGTGACCTTCGGTATCCACGTTGTCTTGAGATGACCGCATGGATCGTGGGAAGTGTGGCTGATTTACGGCGAGGATGCGGTCCACGCCGTTTTATTGCACCACAGCTGCATTTACTAAGGGACACATTTTACTCGTCTCCCATGCCCTTACAGCCAGCCTCCTGCTCCCTGGCATAGATCGAAGCTCTTCCAACATTCTAAGCAAACTTTATCTCGGTTCTTCGAAGGAGTCGCGACCTAACCCCAAGATCGCGCAAGTCGTGGGGACTTTCGCCCAGGCAATCCCCGCCACTATCGCAGCCTGTATATAATCCCCCGACTCGGTTCAACAGGTAGCGCTGTAGGCACTGTACTACGGTAGCACCGGAGTACAGCAGCCCGGCTGAACACTTTTTTGCATAACGCCGCATACGAGCAAAGGACACGCTCACCTGTCTCAATCGGAGACACCGGCGATTTCGATTCAAGGAGGAAGGCTAAATTGACATCCGTGAACTCTGCCATAGTCAATCGGCGAGTATGTGACGAGGAGCTCCATCTCCGAAGGCCAAACTACGCGTGCTCCCTCATCCGCCCCGTGAGGTAATCCAGCTTCATCATCGCATTCACCCTATCCCGACTGTCCCTTCCCTTTAACAACTACGTAAGCAGTTGCAATATTTAACGCTAATAGATTATTCTATAATCTGGTCTACCCAATCCGCCCCATCATTTGTGAGAACCCCAGGATTAAAATCCTCTTTTTAATCTCCGACCTGAACGCGACCACTAATCATATATTGATCCTATCGCTCCTGGGATCTGCCTAGTGCCGATATTTAATTTCACATGTACGATCATTCCCTTTAAACTCTCTATCTGTATATATTTCAATTCTATTTATTTATTAGTACAGTTATATTTTTCTTATCGTCTTTTTCTTACAACCCTAAACGCGTACCAGCTACCTGTTAATCTTTGCCCCACTAAATTCTTAACTATCCCCCGTTCAAGAACCGGGCTAGGTCGAGCTCAGTATTAAACGAAAAGGTACTCGCCTGTACGGGAGGAATTGGTGCCTTGCAGAACAAGGAAAATCATAAAAAGCCTTCTGGTAGACAGATAATGTCTACTCTTTCAACCGCTGCACATCAAGTTTGACTTGATGTAGTTACTTAAACTACTTGTGCCACGCTTTCTCAAGATTGACAGCGGAGGAGTTGAAAGATAGCATCTTGGCCAGTCGTTAACACTGTCAGGTCATCAGAGTTTCATAGTTTGAAAACTCAATGAATGAAATTGAACTGGAAACGTGGAAGGCGTTTGTTCGGGTCGTGAAGCACATTATTGGCAACAAGGAGAACAAGAACTATATAAAACTTGTCACCAATATGCTGACTGCTTTTAGAAACACCAGATGCCCCAAGGGCTTCATAATGCATTGTTTATTCCCTCATATGGATCGATTACCTGAGATTTAGGATCAATGAGCGACGATCAGCTGGGGAGATTCCATCAGGACATGAGAGAGAGACAAGGTATCAGGGACACGGATGTAGATATAATGACTGATGACTATTAGACTCTGTATAGATTCATTCCAACCGCTGAGCATTTTAGTAATTCGAAAAAACGGAATGTTTATGCCCGTAAATATGAAAACCGATCGCCTAATATCCTTTTTACATGTACGAGTAATTACCTTTATAATGTACACTAATCCATTTGTGTAACTATAAGTAATAAATTTCATTAGAAAACGATGTTTTTTATCTTTAATGAAAAAATAAACAGAAAATGTCACACAAATGTAATTAATTTCCTTAGAAGATCTGATTTTTTAAAAATCCAGTGATAGGAGAAAATGAATGTGATTTATGGGTTTAGTGAGTGAGTAATCCTAGTCCCACTTCCTAGACATATATTTTATTACTGCACCAAGGTGAAGCGGAGGAGACTATCGTGGCCACTTCCGGTGAATAGGGATAACCCCAGTGCTTCCCGTTTGATCAAAGTTAGGATAATGATCCCCTGAATGTGTCCTCACTCAGTAAAAGCCAGTCATGGGTGGACTTGTGAAATATTGAGATTTAAGCAGAGTGGATTGCCTACTATTGCCAAAGGATCGCCCAAAATAGTTAAACACACATATACAAAAATAATCTTTAATGTACATGAATTAGAAATATGCAACAGCGTATATAGATATAAAAAGAATTAATCTTTGTACTGAATAAGTAAGTCTACATAATGTCGTGGGGATTACAATTGAAAATTACTCACTAGGATGCTTGCGTCTAAAAGATATTTGACAGAATGAATGGAATAATATTATTGAATTAAGCACTGAATTAAGCACTTTTATTTTATTACTCAAGGTTATGTGCTTGGGATGGGAATTCTAGTTTACGAATAAACTGATGAAGTTAGGAGAGGGGATAATTCACTTTAACGATACCTTTAAGTTCGTAAGTATTTTTGAGAATGACAGTGAAGATCTTTTTTTGGTGACGATAATCGCACCTAGTCCGGCCGTCAAAGGTTACCAAATGAGAAGGTAATCCTAGACCGGTGATATAATTATCCTATGCCGGATCACGAAGACGAGCCAAAACTGTGCCTCAAATCGGACTTCTTCTTCCTCGAAGTGACTGTCCGATTATTCGGCTCCTGGAGTGGGTAGCCAAAACCGATTAAATAGTTACGTCTAGGGTAATCCGCAGTGGGAGGTCCTGTGTAACCTCTGACTCTGAAGGGAGGGTCTGCGAGAAGTTTGGCACCTAAAAGTACCATGACGGCAACAAACTAATTCGCCGAGAAGTTTCTTCCTTGCAACGGGTGAACCGTTTCTTTTGTGGGACGAGCTCTCCTCACAACGTAAGTCCAAGATCTTCTGCCTGAGCCCAGAGAGAAGTTTCCCTTTTATTTTCCTTATGAGCAAAAATTGGGAGAGAGCACCGAATTCTCATAAAATCCGTATCGCTGCGCGAATGACCTTTTCATCTGCTGCCAGACAAAGTTAATCTTTCCCACCTTCGAGCTATCGTTGCTCCACGTCGCACTTTATGACGGCGCGAAAACTCGGACTCACGTTGTATAGCAGGTGTCCTTCGAGGCCGACATTTTCCTGAGCGACTGGCTGCAAATTTGCTCATCTTTTTGGTGCGAAAAGGGGCGGAGGGAATTCGAGGCGAAAGGCAAATTTGAAATACGAGAGGAACACGCAGCTTGTGACGGGGTATTTCTGTATACACTAATGTACGTAGTATTTAGGTTTCTACACTGCCAAACTGTCTTAAATCATTTAAAAATACCTAAACGACCTACAAAGATTTTTATTAACACAGTGCAATGAATAACCATTAGAAATATGGATAGGAATATTGGCATCTAAATAGAATAGCGGAATAAGCATCGGCATATATCTATGATATTCAGTTGCTAAATGTGATGAAGTCAGTGTTGCTACTTTGAGTGAAGTAGAACTGTGATTAAAAAGTGAAAAATCTATTGCGCGTTAAATACAACGAAGGACGAATGCCCTTAATCTAACGTAGTGACAATTTAATTCGCAAAAGTATTGAAGTTATAGAAAGCGTTTCATATCAAGCTGTTAATGAAGTAAAGCGATAGAAGAATAATTAAATTATCCCTTTCTTTTCTATTGCTTGCCCATCATTTGTAAGCACTGGACCTTTTTGATATTTAATCTATGGAGACGGTACTATGCGCAGTGAGAGTTGGGTTTGAATCAGGCAGTTTTCTGCCTTCTTGTCTTTATTCTGAAGCGTAGCGTAATGGAGCAAAATACGTAATATGGTTAATACAAGCAAGATCTGTTGCTTATTAAATGGGTATCTATAACTATCAACCTTGTTCTCAGTCATTTCAAGATTACCAAGCGAAGGATTTGTTTCGTTATCATACAATTAGACTTTTATACATGTGATTTTTAATATATCTGGATGCAGATGACCGACATTAATGAACTCAAGGCGCTCAAGGAGTTTCTTGGATATTTCATTTACGACAACTGCCTTTAAATTTTAAATTTATTTTGGAAAATAGTGAGGTTTATCCCAAGACACCACCAAACTTATTCAATACAGCAGGGTTTTCACTCTTTATAGGATGTTACCCGAATAATTATCGGGGGAAGGAGGGGGCAAGAATCTAATTATTATTTTTCTCGGTAACCCATGCGAAAAATAATTGTCAAAAGAGATCTTCCCGAAGAAATAGTTGAGAAAATTAGAAAATAACCTCAAGGTACGAAGTATTTCTGTTCATACCTAATTGGCTAACTTCTCCTTCGTTATGGATCCAAAAAGATTCTGCCAATTAGATAAAAGAGTTAACTAGTTTAAGAAGTTTTAAAACTTTGATAACTCTCACAAGCTAACTAAGTATAATCAATTTGCGCATGCTACAAATGATCTAATTTTTATTTTAATATTTACGATTTAAGAAAGAGCGATTGATTCCATATTTAGTCTCAGGAACGAAATTGTGGAACATTCCATATCACTAAACCTTAACTCATCAGGTTCAACATGGAAGCTTGTCAAAGTCGTCTGCCAAACTGGTGCCATCCAGGTTGTAGGAAAAAAACTCTTCTCAGACAATAGGCAAATCACCTTCTTGTGCTGTACAGATATTGCGTAGCTTCTGGACTACGTAGCTAGGGAATGCAAGAGTGTCAACCCCAAGATTGAAATCTTCATTGATTATAGTAAGCGATCGGTGACTATATCTGAATCTAACTGATATTAATCTAACGAATTACTGGAAATGCAGTGAACATCTCCCAAAATTCTTAACAGACACAACAAAAGAAACCAATAGAACAAGTTGTTAAAATTAACAAGAACAACTAGACAGGTAGTTTTAAACTTATTTTCATTAATTGATTTTAACATATTGTGAGGGTATACCCTCGAACAATGCCCGTAAGAGAAAGCCCATTGGAAATACACCTCTATTCTGTCAAGACCACGTGAGCCAGCGTGAGAATTTTAGAAAGTCGAGGAAAAATCCCTCACTCACTTAATCACACGTCCCAGGTGTGTTTGCTTTCAGACGCTAATCGTCCCTTCCTCCCCTGCAATACCTCCGTGTGAAGCCACATTAACTCTACCCCCATATCGGTAGTCAAGTTTCATTCGTCTGGAACGATTCGTTATCATGAATTTTGTTTGCTTTGAAAGGCGCCAATAATCACTTAGGGACCACAAGGCACTGAGGCTTCTATCGGATAAGCCACCCAGGTATAAAACCTAAAGCTGACCATCTCTCGAGGAGATTAAAAGCCTGCATCCACTCCGTCAAGACTGCCGCTTATTTCCCGTGAACCCAGGTAACCCATCCTCGTACGTCGTCGAAGATCTCATCTGTAGATCTACATTCGTTAATCTTTGGCCCCTGTTCAGAAGAAATGTATCGAACCCCCTTCTTCCTGGTGAGTTGTGTGGCCCTCTCCATTTCACCCCCCTTAGATTTTCCCGTTGTTTCGAGACTAAGACTCCCTGTCTATCTGCAGAATCGTCTTAAGTTGAGATTACATCTTTCTGGAGCAGAGAAAATCTCTGTTAAAGAACAACCTCTGACTCCCCCTCCAATTTATTGGAGACCATGTGCGATGGTATCCCGCCGTGGAATACGTCATTTACTGCTAGAAAATTCACGAATTTTCGACTCCTGAGCGCATTGGGAAAATATTTCCCAATCCTGCGAACTCGCTCCCCCATCCCAGGTGACGAGGCGAGAAAGGGCCACTCTGTCTCGCCCCTTGCTGCTAAATGATGAATTGACTCCGCCTCCGGATTAAGATGTCAGGAGCTTGTGACTCCTTTCTCCAAATTCCCCTTTCCCCTAAGAATCGGCATACAAATACTCAGGTTATTCTGTAGTTCGAAGAGTCCCGCCCGCACCTCAAGATCGTCTTCATCTCCTCAAGTCTAAGTAATACCCAGGAGCGTTTGTCAGACAGCGAGACTTTCTCAACCGTGATCCTACACAAGTCAATTTGTAGCTTTTCTGATCAACAAGCCTTTGAATTTGCGTAACAGTCTCCTTCCGTTTGATTAAACCGAATAAAATCTCTATCGATTACCTTTGAGGAAAGGAAGATTGATCTTTCAGTGGAGTTACGAGTAATCCCACATTTCCCGTCAAACGTCATCTTTTAAGTTTGACTATGTTCATCGGCAGGGTGTTCGGATCGTACACCACATGCTTCATCCAGATCGTGCCCCACTCGCCCCATCGCAAGAAGGACCTTCCTCGAAGTCTTCGACCCGTAAAACAGAAACCCCCTCCATTATTAGTATTGTCAAGCTCCCCCCTTTTAATCTGATCGTAGTAACATTAATCAATTAATTCCATTTGAAAAACCCTTCTCATAATAATTATCAAGAGACTATTTCATTCTAAATAATTCCCTTTGGCCTATTATTAATCTTACTTTAATCTTTGTGAATAAAATTTAAATTTTGTTGTTTAACTAACCTTAAACGATACTCGGACTATTTAAGTAAATCTCGCCAACCATTTCCGCACTTTGTTTGATTATTAAGGATTTGAAACCCAACGCCTCAAGTGTGACGTCAAACTCGGTCGTTAATCCCCACGAATGATCTTTCAAAAGTGCGTGTTGCAATAGGTGATTAAGTCAACCCCCACATAATATAGGAGTAGTGTATAGCATAAATTGGTTGTACCACTACAATTTAAACTTGACAGGACTCCACGAAGGATCTTATGGAAGCCCTGCGCCGTTGTCTTCCACACCTATCTAATTCGCCCACGCTTGAAGGTAAAGAGATCTTGTATGGTCATCCCCAAATTACCTCGTTAATTTTAACTTAATTCATTTTATTAGCACAAATAATTTGTTCTCCCTTTTGTATATATATATATATATATATATATATATATAGATATATATAAATAAATATATATATAAATAAAAATATATATATATAAATTGCTCCCTTTTAATATATATATTAAAATTATATTTTGGGGTATTGTCTTTATATATCCTTTGAACTGGATCTTGGCAAGCCATTAATCTAAACTCAGTCAACTGTAATTTACACTCTTTATTAATCGCCCCGAACTATCTCAGGCGGCCTGTGGTCAGCTGAGTGCCTGTGCTTGTGTACCACTCTGAGGGCTGAGCTAGTCTCCACAGGTATACCTTGACTTATATATATATATATATATATATATATATATATATATATATAACATTAATATATTTATCTGGTGTCAGAGATAGTTGGGGACTTTTTGTAGTAAAAAAAACAGATTCTTAATCATTATCTTATCTTTATCTGGTGGCAAATAAAGTTGAAATTAGTTTTTGTCTAAAAGAACCCTTTTTTTCAAGTTACCTCTCCTCTCCCAATTTAAGTTGTTCAGTAACAAGTTTGCCAAGTTCGTTCAAGGATATCCAAAGAAATTGGAACAAATTCTTTTTCTTTTTGATTGATCATTTATTTGTGGTGACCATTTCTTTTCCAATCTTATTTTCGTTGTGTGTGTTGTTCTTTTTGGAAAGATGAACTCTCGTAAAAACCCTCAACTAATCCCCGTGCAGGATTAAAGGCCTATAATCATTGGACACATAGAGATCAACTTTCGAATTATTTTCTATGTTATTTTTTTTATTGCGTGCAATCTTTGTGTAACAAATCTCTCTTAGGATTTTTGATAAGATCATCAGACCTCATAATCTTTTCAGTAAATTCCTTCGACGCGCCGAGTGGCCAAATGCGCATTCACACCAACAAGATGTCCTCATTTGTGTTTTTTGTCAACAAGGAGAGATCCTTGGGTTGCCAAGCATAAATCTAGTTGCATATGTTCAGCAGGAAGAAAGAAATTAAAGGGCAGCGGAAACAGCAAAGAGAAACTGAAAAAGAACAGAGAGAAGCTGAAGAAAGAAAAAGAATTCGTCAGCATGAGCCTAAGCTTAGCAGGAATCATTTGGAGACCCTTTCTGTGACCTCGAGAAATGAATCCCCCCAAACTCCTTCGATAAAGCTGCGAGGATTTTAGCGCCTGCTTAACCCGCTTTGAAAAAATTGTAGAAGTGAACCCCTGGGATATTGAAGCCCATGGAGTTGTTGACTACTTCTTCTCCTTAATACTAACCTCCAAGAAATCTTCATTTCACTCCCGGCCGAGGCTACTCTCGAATACTCCCTCAAGTCCGAATTATTATCGGCTGTTAATATGAATCGCGATTACTATAGGTCCCCGGCCAGACCTAACGTCAATTTATATTTATCCTCCAGAGAACTTTCGAGTTCTCATTGGACTCTTCCCAAGTCCACGGCGTATATGAGTCTCTAATTGATTTCGTTTTACGGGATCAGCTGGTGGCTGCACTATCCTCTGAAGTCCTCGCATTCGGGAATGACAGACGCTTGTCTTCTTTCAAGGAATGTATAGAAGAAGCAAATGTGCACGCATTAAGCCACCATCTTTAGCCGAAGATCCCAAGAAGTCTCATCCCCATCCCCCCAAGTTTAACGTAACCACTTCAAATTTCCCCCAAACAATTCATCCAAGTTTGTAAAGGTACCTTGTCCCTTTAAACCCAAGTACCATTTTCCCCAGAATCCAGGGATATTAAGTCCCTCATAAAATAATTACCCAGCGTCGGATTACCCTAAATTCTGAGCCACTAATTCTCTCTCTTAGAATGATTGGATATAAAACCGAATAAAATCTTCATAAGAGGTATCAAATATCCAAGAACCTTCATTAACTCTGTCTACATCTCGAGTCCCAGCCACTGTCTATATTCTGCGAATCATACTTAGCTACATCTCCGTTATTTTCAAACGTTCTTTAAAGGTTAGAAATTATTTTAAGCTTTCTTAATTTGTCCATATAGCATTATATATGATTCGAAAGCCATTGATAAACATATTGGTTTACAATTTAGTTAGGAAAGTAATATTAAACATAGCATCGCACCATTTACTGACATTTAACTATATAACATGGACGAGGACTTAAATACTTTAAGGATATTCAATTGTTCCTATCCCTTATTTAATCAATATATTTCCTTATCCTTTCGTATTTTCCCAACCAGTACTCATTCGCTAGGGAAAAGACCTCAACGGGTAACTCATGTGCATTTTAATCAACTTTGTTTCCCATAATGAATTTCACCTTAATTCGTCCACATTCATCGAAACTGACCAATTTAAGTGCAAAATAATTCGATTTATGCTAATTGGTTTACAAGACACATTGCACTGGAAAAAATCCATAACTAGAATTTCTATTTTTACTGCATCTGTATGTGTATGCTCGTGTTTAGTCATCGGGAAACTTTTTCAGAATGGTCTTCAGAATGCCATTCAACTTTTCACAGACGCCGTTAGCGGCGGGGCAAAAGGGGATGTGAACAATTTATTGATCGTAAGGAACTTGCCGACGTGTTAAATTATCTCAGACATGAACTGTATACCTCTGTTAGACAAGATTTCCTTCGAGATGCCTACGTGGGAAAAGATAGAAATAAGGACTTTCGCACAAGTCATGCTATCAAGTTTTTTAAGGAGGACTGCGTCAGGGAATCTAGTTGTAAAATCAACAAGAGTGAGGAAGTACGAGTGTCCTTCGATTGACAGGAAGTTAATTGGGCCAATTAGGTCTATGGACACTCTATAAAAAGGCTCCTAGACAATTGGTGTCTTCTGCAGGGTGGCAGGTGGTATTCCTCCCTTTGCTGTAGTCTTCTGGCAAATGTCACACGACCTGCAAAAGTATAAATGATCTCTGGCCAATAATTTTCGATGGCTTTCCTCGCTACTCCTAAGAGAATTCAGGTTGCGTTTGCATTTACTGCTTCGTTGCTTAGTGGTCAGTGCCCGCTTAGCCTGATGTCTCGAATTTGAATCGAGGTAAAGGCTTATTATATATATATATATATATATATATTTTTTTTTTTTTTCTTTGAAAGTAAGCGTGGCCGTTTAGAATGGAGTTAATTATGAAGATAAAGCCAGAGGCCAAAATAAGAGGTGCCATTTCTACTAAATTTATAGGTGCTGTTGCTCTGTTAAAGAAAGAAAACACGACTAAAGTAAGTTACCCAAATCATAATTCAGCAATTTACCCAGTGCTTAATTCAGATAAATTTCCAATACCTATATTCAAGGAACTTTCTTCAATGGACGATCTAAGTGATATACGTTAATCTGATGTAAGCAATAACCTTAACAGTGATCCAGACTTTGTACATATACCAACCCAAGAAGATGGAAATTTCAGTTAATTAGAACTGAATGATTTAGTTAGACACTTAGTCCTCTTAAAAGAGTCAGCAAAAGTGTTAGCTTCTAGACTTAAGGAGAAGAATTTGCTGTACAGTGGCGGCAACAAAAAAAGTGACATTGAATATTGGCAATAGAAATCGATACATAAAATCGCTTTCACGATTTTACTTGCCAATGAAAAGGGGCGGGGCTTATGCCACGAGTGGATGACTCTCCTGAGCTAAGACAACAGAACTGCGCTTTATTGGAACTCACTGTCTCGTTTGAGCTCGTACAGTGAGGTTTTGGTGTACAACGCTCCAGCGTGCTGATTTCCTGCATTCGTGCCTACATTTGACGTGCTATAACTTCTGTGCAAGTGGATACAATGGGGCGGAAAAAGCTTTCTATGACAGAGAAAAGCCGTGCCTTGACCCTATTAGAGCAGGGAAAGTCTTTTATTGATGTAGCAGCAGATTTAGGAACCTCAAGAAATACGATTTATCGCCTAAAACGGGCAGCTGAGTTATTGCCACCAGGTACTATACCAAAGAGGAAGGAGGGCACTGGTGCAGCTAGGAAGACATCTCCAAGGACTGATAATATCCTAAGGCGTGAAGTGATGTCAGACCCTTCTGTAACCTCCGCTTCAATCAAGAAAAAACACCCAGACCTTCTCCAGAACGTCGCCCTCAGGACCATCCGTCATCGCTTACAGAAGGACTTAGGCCTACCGGCTCGCCGCGCTGCCAAGAAGCCACTTCTTACCAAGGCTATGAAGATGAAAAGGCTCAATTTTTGCAAGACCTATGAACATTGGACAGCTGCCCATTGGAAGAAGGTGATGTTCAGTGATTAAAACACCTTTAGGCTGGTCAGAGGAGAGTCAAAGATCGTGCGTCGTCCCAGCAATGTGTCTCGGTATGACCCAAAATATACCGTGAAAACTGTGAAGCACCCTGATAGTGTGATGGTGTGGGGTGCCTTTAGTGGAAACAAGGGCAGAGGAGGTCTGTACTTCCTTCCCAAGAATGTAACCATGAGGGGGACTAACTATCTCGAAGTTTTGAAGCAGCACATGCTGCCATTTTGGGAAATTCATCGGTGTGAATTTTTCATGCATGATGGTGCCCCTGCTCACAGGTCCCAGTTAGTAAAAAGGTTCTTCAATGATAATAATATTAGTGTTTTGGAGTGGCCTGGTAATTCCCCGGACCTAAATCCTATTGAGAATGCTTGGAATCTGATGAAATCCAAAGTTCAAGAGACAGCATCCGGCAGCATCAAGGACCTGATAGAATCACTGAAGAAGATCTGGGTTACGATCGACCCCACCTACTTCGCAAACCTCGCTGAATCAATGCCCAATCGACTCAGAATGGTCATCAAGTGCAAGGGCAACATGACCAAGTATTAACTTTCATGAAATATTCATAATAAAATATGTAAGTTACATTTTTCTGTTTCATTTTCCCCGAATTGTCACATGTCACTTTTTTTGTTGCCGCCACTGTAGATAAAACAAATATAAATTTTATCGGAACAGGTAGAGAGATCTCTTGGTATTCTTTAAAACTGAAGAAGATTTTGTTTACTGTTGTGACGAGGCAGACCTGTAAACGAGAATTGTGTTTCAATGTATGATCCATATGAATAGAGACTTTTTATAGATATTTCAAAGAACAGTCTAAAAAGTTTTACTACATAATGAAAACTTATTCGGTGCGATTCCTATTGCTCACTCTGTGCATTTAAAAAAGAAACATGAACACATAAGATCTGTATTAGATTTACTCAAATATGATGAACACAAATGGATCATATGTGTGGATCTGAAAATTGTATTATTTTT
Organism: Ceratothoa steindachneri; assembly: GCA_963969495.1. Classification (NCBI taxonomy): domain Eukaryota; kingdom Metazoa; phylum Arthropoda; class Malacostraca; order Isopoda; family Cymothoidae; genus Ceratothoa; species Ceratothoa steindachneri. Next base: position 196,839,663 of record OZ018317.1, read on the forward strand.
TACTTGGCCAACAAGGAGGCTATACAAAATATCCGTGTTTCCTCTATTTATGGGACAGCCGACCCAAGGATAAAAATTAGGAACAGAAACTCTGGCCAGTAGGATAAAGTTTGACTGTTGAGGAGAAGAATATTTTAAACCAACCCCTTGTTGAGCGAAAGAAAATCATCTTCTCAACCCTTTATATTAAACTAGGGCTGATGAAACAATTTGTCAACGCTCTTATTGTGGAGGGGGACTGTTTTAAATTCATATGTACAATATTTCCTGGCTTAAGTTATGATAAAATAAAGGCTCGAGTTTTTGATGCGCCACAAATGAGAAAGTTAATGGAAAACCAAAACTTCTCGAGTTCGATACTGACATAGAAAAAGGAGCATGGGATTCATAAGTGGCTGTTGTGAAAGGAGTTCTTGGAAACAAAAGTCTGCTAACTAAAAGGATTTGGTAGAGACATTCCTTGATATCTTTTATCGTTTGGGCTGCAACGTGAGCATAAAGGCTCATTTCCTTAAGAGCTTTCTTGATGAATTTCTTGCTAACCTTAGCAATGTGAATGATGAAAAAGAAGAGTGTTTTAATCAAGATATCAAGATTATGGAGGAGCTTTATCAAGGCCGATGGAATAAAAACATGATGGCTGACTACCGTTGGAGTATTCAACGAGAATGTGTAGATATCAAACACTCCAGACACTCTAGCAAGCGAGAATTTATTCCATGAATGTATAGGTATGTGTACTATTGCTTGTGTTTTTTCTATAATATTAGAAAAATAACCTCTATTTATTTAGTAATGAGGGATGTTGTATTACAATGCATTTATTCTTTTAAATTCTGTTGACATTTTAATTTATGGTTTCAAGCTATAGCTCTTAGGAAACTATCCTTACAGAATATTTTGCACTTTAGTGAATTCATAATCATAATTTAGAACCGAAATTACTGAGTAAATTGTTAAAGTATTAAATAGGTTAGTAAAAAATAAATGTCATTTTTTTAAGAAAAAAATGCAATAATTTTTAAATTCATTTATTTATTCAATAAAAGAGTTGCTATCATTAGTTGCTATGCTCCCTCATCATTTACATAGAAGTAAATACCTTTCTAGAATAATATATTCAGTTTTTATAAAATATTTGATTTTATATCCTTATTTCCCTCTTCCTTATAATATCATATTAAGCTTTATCATTTAGGCGATCTTTTCATAACTGGTTATCATATGGTGCAAGGTCCAGTGAATTAGCGAGGATAACAGCCAGGGCAATGGGCCGGACCCACAGTCGATAAAACCAGTATCGGTCAATGTGTCACATGATATCCGTCTTGCCATCAACGATGAGGGTATGGACAGTTTGAAGCCTTCCCTAGCCTGAGGACTGAACCAAAATTGCCCTTATGCCATAGGAGAGGTTCATTTTTCAGAAAGGATGGTAACACAACGGGACCGACCACGAGCAGAATGCCCCCACCATACAAAATCTGCATATTAACATGAGAATCCTATAAAAAGATAATGAGGGGTATTCTCCTTTGAGGGAGCTACATAGGCTGCACTTGTATTTTGGAGAAATACAAGGCCTTGATTGGCTAGTACGACCTCAAGGCACCGTTCTAAGGAGAAGAAAAAAGTTGCAAATTCCCTATTCCCCTCTTCGAAAGGAACTTAATTAAAAACAAACAAGAGAAGAATATCCCTCATTTCAAGGAGCTTCCCTGGTCGAATAGATCCTCTGATTAGCCGTTTAAATACCAGGTTTATCGCCAAACTCCTACAATCTCTTCTATCACTCCGTCATCCGAAAGCAAAATTTGTGATCTACTAATAATTCAAGAGATTTAACTCTTAATTAGTTAGCTACAAATTGAGTGCACCTTCTTTGATTAACATATGAATACTTTTATCGAATTTCTAAGACTTAGACCTTTACCAAATACAGCTTGGTGAGAGAAATAAGCCTTCGTGTATCGATGCGAATGCAGGCACAATTGGAGAGACTGAGAATATTTTCTCTCATCACCAAGAGAATTAAGTTGAGTTATTAGAGCAACAACTGTCGCATACAAACGCGTAAATCCTAAATTTTCTTGACTACAATGTACTTACATTTATGCACAGGAGTTGTGGCGTTCAGAAATTAATCCACTTCTCTTGCTGAGTAGGGAAAATATTTCCTACTTACTCACTCATTTTTTAAATGGGAATATTTTCCCAACTCACCAAGAGAAATGAGTTCATCTCTGAAACCGATTACTCTTGGGCGCAAATGTCGAAGTTTCGTTCATTTGTCAGCTCACTATACTGATATTTGTATGTGACAGTTATTGTGTTGAAAGATCAGCCTATTTCTTATGGTGATTGGGAGAAATATTCTTAGTTAGTCTTTTAAATTTTCCCTACACCTTTCTTTGCTCTTTATGTCTATTTCTATACAGACTATCACCCAATATATTATTTCACAAAGCTTACTTCTTATTTGGCTATCCTATTATTGATCTTGGGATCTATCGTAACATACACATGATGATGATACCCAAATCTATCACTTATTCTCCATACTTTGTTTTCTGAGTCTCTTATAGTTCTTCTAGCTACCTTCTAGAACCATAGCGAATGGTTTTAGGCCAACCATGCAAAAGTAAACTACAATAAATCTTGGGTGGTTTTGATGCTTACTCCACTCAACTTTGCTCAGTGTAAAATCTTGGCTTTAATATTACGGCTGTGGAACTCCAGTTCACTTATCTGATAATTATAAGACCTGGTTTTTACTTTCCATATTCAGCCTTTGTTAAAAGCTCAAGTTTGTTGTTTCTGTAAAAGCCTTTCTTGCTCACTTCAATATATTTGTTGTATCCAATTAGCACTTGAACATAGAATTTCGAGAACATCATTCAAGGTTTAATTAAGTTCTTCTTAAGAAATTACATCTACGGGTATATATATTCTTGCTTGATACCTTCCTTCAACTCCTTAAACTCGTCAGCATATTCAAAACTATGCAGCCCGTGTGTTTCCCCAAGGCCATCTTTGGGAGCTACGAGAAATTCACTGCCTACCTATCCCGTACTGCGTCCGGATTTAAAATAACCATGTTTCCTCTTATCTCTTCTTTTCAGTGAGAACTTCCTTACATTAAAAAGGCCTGCCTCCCAATTCTGCCTATCAATTTCATCTATCTCTTAGACGCTCGTACTGCATGGCCACGGAAACGTGCCTGTTCACTTTACGCTCCGAAGGCTGAGAATGACTGGCCGACCAGTATATGTTGCCTCTTCTGTATTATTTCCTTAAACAACACAGTGAACGCCCCTAACTTCCATAAAGTCTTCTTTCATTGACAGAAAGGTGATCTTCAAAGGTCGACGTCTCTGGCTACTGCTAAATTAATGTATTGTTAATATTTTTCCTTCTCACCTGGAAAGAGGAGCTGCCTTACTTGCAAAGGTTGTGGCATATTTATGAGAGTTGAGAACCCTCCATCCACTTTGGCTACGCTCGCTATATACCACACATTAATAGCAACTGAAAACTCCAACCTTCAGAGATTTTTTAAGTATCGAAATTTTGTGAATTTTTTAAAATCCAAATAATTATAATTTACTTTTAAAATTTACTTTTATATATCTTCTATCACTAGCTCTATAATTTAAGCAGATTTTTTGGAGTATTTGAATAATAATTTCATCATAGTTTTTATAATAAAAAAATGATGTAGTTCAGAAATAAATATAGGTATCGAAATTTTATGAATTTTTAAAACATAAAGAATTTAAATGGTGATGTTCAGAAAAAATTCTATATATCTTCTTTTTCCTTTTATATTTTAACAACGTGATATTTTAAAAGCGGCTAAATTTAGTTTAGAGTTATTTTTTAAAATTATTATAATTGGCGAAGTTCAGAAAATTATTTTAAATTTAATCATGGCTGCTTTTTATTAGATTTTAAATTTTAATCATACTAGCGAAGCGCAAGCTCCCCCTGTAGGGGGGAGTCGCAAAGCCATTACCTGCTTGTTTAATAACTTTTCTTAAATAAATAAAAATTACATTTCAAGAAGATCACTTAGCGTATAAAAAGGCTTTCAACCAGAGCTTCTAAACAGTGTTCAAAATTATACCATTTCTTGCGTCATATAGGTCTAACTAAACATGTAAATAAGGAGATAAAAGGTTCGTTAAATATAAAAGATTAGAAAACAATTCTTCGGATGTTTTAGGGCAAATTTATGTTTATCTTTAACGAGAAGAAATAAAATCTTGGAACAACGCAGGACTTTATTGGAAATATCTTATTTATTTACTAATTTAAAATGTTTTGTCTCTTCTTTTTCCTCGTAAAAGCGAGCTTTAATTTCAGGCTATCGAAATAAATGTGCGTTCTTCTGCTCATATGCCTTTTATTTAAGGTGTCCAAAGGTTCATGAATTGAACAAAATGTATTAAAAATGCTGCGCCTTCACCTTGGCTACACCATAAATTAACTGTTAACCCTCGATAAAATTCACTCAGAGCGTATTAAGTCTGTTTTCTTAAGAAGGACCACAGTATATGCGTTTGAAAAAGATATAGAGAAAACCAAATGTGGCTAATAATCTTTTAATCAAGTTGGTTTCGGCGGAAGAGGAACAAAATGAAGAACTTTCTCAAAGATTAATTCTAATTGCATAGGAATGTGATGGAAATTTTTTTTTAGTTAAGTCAGCATTAAGTAAAGGTCATAATTCCTAAAAAGTACTCTCATTTACCAGGATTAAAGAAAAATAATTCAATATCGTCAGTAGAGCCTAAAGTAGTTTTAAAAGTTTTGAATAACTTCAAATTTATTTCTCTTTGGTTTCAAAGTCCAGCAAATCGTCTCAAGCAAAGATGTATACAGTTTTGAGGGAGATATAAGATTAACCTTTTTTGCTCCTTTATTCCTATATTCCTAAAGAGTGAGTCTAGACTTAAATATTTTAACTTAGTTTTCGGATTCTTTGTTTTATTCTTGGCCTAAAATTGGAACCATAAATACTTACGAAGCCTGTGTTCTTCTCATGATCCAGACAGAGTAAGTGACACTTTTCGCGTGGGTGTAGATTTAAAGGTTTAATTCAATTCAATTCAATCCAATTCAATTCAATTATTTTATCTTTTATATAGCAGTCTTAGACTTTAATCTACTATTGGTCCTATATAGGAATTTTTATGAGGAATAAATGGCCTATAGAGACACATTTGCTTTCGCTTTACCTCAATAATTATATAATAATCTGGAGATATTCTTATCTACAAAAGTTATCTTTGAAAGTTGGCTTCGATGGGTTGTTATTAAGATGGAGTCTTCTTGTTTAAAAAATTCTTGAAAGTCCCCTATCGGAAATACCCAGATGAGAATATGAAGTTGGCTCACAAACACAAGGTGTAGTAGCCCAGCCTCACATCCTCGGATGGGGTATGGCTAAGAAAAGCTGGGATCAAATCACCTTTATTGACTAGAGAAAGAAAAAATTATAGATAAAAGACCAGACCGACCCCATGAGCAACTCGGATCCCATTCAATATACTTATTCTCGGCTTGAATCTTCCATCCTCCCTAGGTTCATCAGTAGTCTCCCTGAGAAGAGAACCTATTTCTTTAATTATCCGTGTAATTGAAGTACCAAACACCTCACTAGTTTCAATAACTATTGGCTCAAACAGAAACCTCTCAGTTAGGGCAAAATACTTTATCCTTTAGGAATTTTCTGCAGCTGTTCCAGCTGAAGCTGCAGAAATAGCTGACCAGTTAATAATATTCTCTGCATAAGTGTTGACACAAGTTACATCTCAACACAGACTTTTTACAATCATAAAAGGAAATATTGATATCCCATCCGGACACTACCATCTCCTCGGTCAAGTCCAACTGGCTGCAAAACAACTGGAAATCCCCCTCTATTCAGGGATCGCCATACTAAATAATTAAGAGCAGAGTGTCTTGGGATTTTTCCTGCAACCAGCTGACATGACAAGAAGTGCAGATCTGGAGGATCAACACAAGCTCCACATTTCCACCTACGTATGTGGCTCACAAATTAGCGCACCCACCCTCAAAGCTATGGCAACTCTGAGGGTTTCCGGATCCAACTGAATTCCCATAGATGGGACCGGGATGGCTGACAACCAACAGCTACTATCAGGATGCCCCGCGGCTAGAAAACGGGCTCTCGCGACCTAATCTGCCCTCTCTTTTAGGCCATTCAGCTTAGCGAGAGCAAGAGGTACATCCCAACATTTCTGCTTCAAGCGGTTCTCATTTTCAGGCTCTTTTTGATAGTCTTATATTTATGACTTTTAAAGTTACTATATGCCGTTGATAATATTAGACATTTTAAACTGTAGTTCTAATTCTCTATTTATGCTTTTAAATATAGCATTGGAATATTAATTCTTTTAAACATTGAGGTATCTCAATGGCAAGTAGATGTAACTTTTGTGCATCTGTATTGTTCGGAGATTGACTTCATTTACTAAAAAGCTAATATTTCGCTTCTAATATTCTAAATATTCATAAAATTTCTCAGAGAACTTTTGAGGTGGAGAAAAAGCTTTTTGTAAATATTCGTTGTTTCAACAAAAATCCCATAAATCGTTTTTAATAAACTTATTGAAAATAACCATGAAGGAAAAAAGCTAGAGTTGTTTTACAAAGATAAGAAAACAAAGCAAATCTTAAAATAAACCACAAAAATTACTAGTGATACGTAAGTTACTTAGATTTTGCTTAGCTTTATTACATTTCCACAATAAATCAGACAGTTTCTTTTCTGGATACATCTAATAGGTGAGGCGTACCTCCTTTTGGGTAATGGATATTTTAGGATGGCGGGGCAATGGATTTATTTGGGGGGGATTGTGTGTCTGTTTATTTGTTTTTCGGTGTTTCATTTTTTTACAGCTCCTAAAGAGACGTTTAACTTTTTCTCATTTCGCCTGGTCTGCTCTTACCGGCAGCCGCAAGGTGACATCGTAAAAGAAAATAAAAGCTCTTCTGTTTTGTAATCGTAGAACTCGTAATAGTGGTTAACTTACATTGCAAAACTGATCAAATCTTGTTGTCATTTGAAATGTGAGGAACATGAATTGTGTTACAGGAAATTCGGCGAAATTTAGTTGATTGGAGAATGTATTGCCAAAAAATTGGGATTTTAATTCTGGTATTTATTTCATTAGGTGTTCTTGAGATACGTACCATACATTTATCCCCCTAATTAAATGCGTTCTTTAGCAACGGTTATGATCAGCATATTCACCCTATTTTCTCTAACAAATGCCTTTGAGTTTTTAGTTATCGCCGCCTCTTTATCTATTTCTTCTTTGAATAAAATCCAAAAATATTTTGTCAATGAAACTTCGAGAGTTTTAACTCTTATTTAAGTCGCCCAAAAGTGAGAACACCTTCTCTGATCCAAGAGGAAATGCACTTAACTAATTAACAAGCTTTATCCCTTTGCCACAATCCTGCCTTAATTAGGGATATAAACATGAGGTAGCGGATTTAGCGTGATTCCTACTTATCAATTTTCCTTTATAGCGTGAAATCCTACCTATTGTTACCCGCAACATTAATTCCTACCTCAACTAAAGTTGTGAAAAAGAAGTTACTCTTACTGAATTTATTTAAAAATAGAAACATTCTATTTGCATTTAAACCTGAAAATGAAAAAATGTAAATCTCTGGAAGAAGTTTACGATGTCCGTCAGCATTTCAAGAAAAAGTCGTCATTTTTCTACTTTGAAAGTCTCCAACAAACTTCCATTTAAATGAGCTAGCAGCTGATGGCTAGGTACTTCTCATTTTTTCTTCAGTATATTGATTTCACTTTCTAGGCAAGATTGTTCTATTGGTTGAGTATGAGCTGAGGTATTTGAATGAACATAGTTGTTTTGTTAGTTTATTGTTTGATGGTAATATCCCAGTTGCGAAAGCAAAATCTTCATTTATCTATTTTCATTGGCGTCTCTTCTGTTCCAATCATTTTTCCTCTACTATTAACAGACACTACACTCGAATATCACTCCAGGCAGTAATTATACCAGTCAACCTTGAAACTTGTGATAATAAAAAAATCAATAGACCACAAAAAAATGAGTTCAAAGATTCCATACATGCTCAAATTGCAAGCATTTTCCATTTATATCGCTCTACCAAAAGAAATTACTCGCACCTCTAACGGAGAAAACAGCCTGACAACTCCTATATCTCTATACTGATATATCCTTTCCTCGTAATTTCTTAGTATATAAAAAATCAGGTCCATGGAATTTTTTGTAAGTATCCTTTGCTGGCAGTAAACTGTTTGCAATCAGTTAGCGAGATACGGCACTTTCACATGAAACAACTTTAGTGTAGAATTCTCGTAGATACATCTTAGGGTCTGTTCAAGATGGTCAAAAATAGGACCAAACAATTCTAAGCTGCAAGCTGAGCTCCAGTCTCAAGGCCAGATTCACTCTTTTAAATACTGCCGAATGAGAAGTATTATTATTTAGGCCTTAAAATGACGCTAAACGGGCACCAACTTGAGTTAGGGAAATTAATGTAAGGAGAAATTTAGACACTAGTTGAGAATATTTCCTCTTCGCACCAGGAGACCTGGGTATGACTTTAAAATCGATAATTGTCGTACACATATACCAAAGTACTAGTACTTCTAATTACATTTTAGCTACATTAACGCAGGAGAGTTGTAGTGTTTAGAAATTAATCATCCACTTTTCTTGGTGAGTAGGGAAAATATTCCTTATTACTCACTAAATTTTTACATGCGAATATTTGCCCTACTCACCAATCGAAAGGGGTTCATCTCTTAACTCAAAGAATTTTGTGCATAAATGTATAAGTTTTGGTCATTTGTAAGCCCATTTCACTGACATTTATATTCGACAGTTGTAGTGTTCAGAGACCAATGTATTGCAGATCAATATTTTGTAGTTGTTGACCGTATAATTGAGCTTTGATAGACTGATCGTGTTCCAACATCTTCACGTTAGACTCGCTTGAAAGTGAATAGTGACATAGTCTACTTAGGCTCTAGGACACTGGGCACTTTCAATTGAGGCATACGAAACACTAGGGCTACTGCACATTAACTACTCGTATACCCTATATAAATCTATAAATAAAAAACTTTTAAAAAGGTTTATGCTGGAACTTTGTTTCCAAATATCAACGTTTGTTCAAAAAAATTGGTTAAAGAAGTTTGCATATTATTTTTTCGAATTCATTCTAACGAATTACAAAATAAATTTTCACTTCTAACTAAATTATTGTTTAGCTATGACATTTCGGATCTTTTGGGGGTATTTGCCTTATAATTCTAGCCAGCGGAGACTTTTCCCCGATGCGTTGCCTCATAGCACCAAGGGTTTCTATTGCACAACTGGAATAGTCTTCCATCAATTGCCGTTGCTCACTCTTTTTGTAGGAAACAAGTAATATAGCTCTTATTCTGTAGCAATCATAAATGGTCTATTTCGGGTTATACATAGATTATATATTGTTTATTCAAGTGGTGCATTCTCGCTTGATCAGAACATTACACAGGCTCTTAATGGCTTTCGTGGGAGGAGAAAATTATTGCCTCAAATAACATCATTCGTGAACGACTAGTTAATAAAGAAAAAATAATATTTACCTCTCTTCTTTTTTAAGTTTAAGACTCATAAATTGTTTGTTACAACCTTGAAAGATGACCAATCATCTTTCAAATAACTCAAAATCAAATTAATAAAGCATAGTAAAGCGAAAGTAACGTAAGGGATCTTCTTTGTCTGCCCTCAAATTGTCAACTCAAGGTAAACAATGAATTTGAAACTCCTATGAATGAGGTACAATTAGAGGCCTTGAAAACTTTTAAGGTCGTCTTTATTGGGCTTTTCGAAAACAAAAGGGCTGGAAACTGAATAATCTTCTCTTAAAAAAGTTATTAATTTAATAATAGTATTTAAGTCGCAATTTTTTCTTATATTTTATTTCCTTCATTCGTATCTGGCCTTCTTTGCAGAGCATGAACATATGAAAGGAGGCACTTTCTAGATATATAAACAAAATGATATTCATGTATTTATTCCTAATTATAAATCATTTATTAGTTTGTTATTTGAAATTAACGAAAAACTGGCGTCATGTTACGAAAAGTAAATCTTATTCTGCTGATCCAAGGATAGAATTATTCCAGAACATCACTTTACCTTCTCAGAATCCAAATCATTTTTATACAGGACAATCAATCCAATAGTTTTCAAGGGACGAATTGCAAGAATCCGACTTATTGCGCAAAATATCAACCGAGACTAATAACCACTATGGCATCGAGAGGAAAACTAATTAATTAATTAATCTGGCCATCCTTACTTGTCAAATGTTGAAAAGGTACCAATATAGAATGAGTAAGTTGGCATAAATATCAGTGTGTCCATCACTGGCGAGCCTGACGGCAACTTGGACAAGTTAACTCACCAGCCGGTTATGAGTGGCGTTCTTGTGGGCCTTCCGCCTCACTGATGAGATGAAGGTAGGCCAAAACCTAAGCAGGAATGATGCGAATATTTGAGCCGAAGGAAAGTCATTTGCAGAACCTAGTCTACTCAATGTCTTAAGCCTGAGCATGGCTGGAGGTGAGGTATGTTTTGTACATAAAAAGAGGTTTGTATATTTATTTCCTGCATTAAAAATCTCAAAAATTGTCCCCCGATTTTAATCCTTTGTTACTCAGTCATTACTATAAATTCATAAGTGAAATATTAATCATTTGAAAGAAAAAAAATTACATTTTTATCTCTTTCTTTTATATCTTGGATAAAAATCTGTACTTATAAAAAATCAAAGAATTTAGCTACCACAATAATGGGTTATTTGTTGGACAATTAAGGTATTTTTATTGCAAAAGAGATGATCAAACATGGCTCAGTAGTTGCAACTCAATAGTCTTTCAGACGGCAATACTGTCAGTAAAGAACCATAGATCCAAAAATAATTCGCATATTTTTTACGAAATGGAAACATCAAGGCTTAATTAAGAACATGCAGAAAGGCAAGTCTGAGTGCCCTGGAGACTTAAAATCTACCGTTGGATTTTGTGCTAGGTGGCGCCATCTAGTAGCATAAGCCTCACTTAGCCATTCAAAGGCACTTATAAGTGATTTGAACCATGGGAAACCATCAATGCACTAACTATTTATCCTCTTATAACAAAATGCCGCATGTCATTGGAGGGACTTTCCCTCTTTTTTGAGATCCCCAAAACAAGGAGAGCACTTTTAGTAGAAATGTAGAACACTGTTTTTCAACACAGAATCGTTTCTAATCGCTTGCAGTTTCATTGCCCCGCAAGATCTCCCAATATTGGCATTTCTTCTCGAGATTTGTCAAGGCCAAATTATTCAGGCAAGTCCAACCTCTAACAAAGAATCAAAGCAAGCCGTGGTAGAGAGTGCACAAATACATTGAATGCAGCGTCTTGGAAAACGTAATAAATAATTTTCTTTTCCTTTGTTTAAAATGTAAGAATGTCCAGAGACGTCACTTTGAACAATCTAGAAAATAATAAAAGTTTAAAACGGTCTCTTTTAGAATTAATATTTCATTTGTAAAGTTTTAGTAATGACTGAGAAATAAGTGTTGTTCATACCTTGTAACGCTTTTAGATTGCACTTTTGTACCCTTGACGCAGACTTTGATTTGCAAGGCCACTAAGTAAGCGTTTTAAATTGTACCTGTTAATATTTAATGGATACTCCCGACCCCTACTTTAATTGTTGATAATAGATGCCTGTCTGTTCCATTAACTATTAATTTCCGCTCCCATTTGAATCATATCCGTTCTCTTTTCTTCGTACGTCCAATGTGAGGAATTTAACCTCAATGTCCTCACACACCAATGTCACGTAGTCTATGTAAACACGACCTACTTTTCCCAAGGATTAATAATATTTATGTATTTTTATTTACATTTAATTTGAAGGATAACTTGTAGAAAAGGAACGCATTTATTTTATAACTTATTGTACAGGAGAAAGATGAGACGAGAGTCCACGAAATTAGTAATTTATGTCGAATTAAAAGTTCTTTTCACATTGTTAGGGTTTTTTTATTGATCAGCGTTAATAGCACGAATGTACGGACGTTACTGGACCCTAGAAATATATGTAATATATCCCAAAACTATAGCTGACATAATTTTGTTATTTAATCAACTGTAAATAGTTCAATAATATTTAAAGGTTTGTTAATTTCTTATATGAATATTGGAGAATTGCAATGATTTTTCACCTAATTGGACATATTTGCCACGAATTTTTAAAATAATTTTCCTGTTTTCCTGTAACATTTTTCGTGTTTTTTCAAAATCCTTCATTCATTTTTAGTGGTTGGAAGGCGAAAAGCGGCAAACAGTTCTATTCGGATTCAGTGGAAATTTAAAGGCAGTAAACCCTCAAAGCCGACTGTGCTCTTTATTACACACTAATTTATTTTTGCAGCGAAAGCAGTGATCTGACGGAAATGAAAGAATGGAAAATCACACCGTGTTCCTCTAAAATATTCAAAGCCACGATTAGGTTCAATGTGAACCTCTTTTATGATCTCTGCGAAATATATTTTACATCTACCACAAGTAATAAGACATAGCTGTCCAATCCAAAGAGTGGCAAATAAGAAATAAGGTTAGGATATAATCTCGGTCTAAATCAGAAAGAGAATATAACATCATATCACCAATTTATTTCAGAAACAGTCTTTCTCTGTGATGTCATCACAATTAAGGAAGTAGAAAAATATTAAAATTCAAAATGATATTATAATAATAATAACATCCACCGGTAAAAATTTTTTAGAATGGATTCGAAAAAGATGTGCTTGACATAATAGGAGTAATAAGATTTGTTTTTAAGTGATTAAGGTTTCCTAAATATTAACTCTAACATTAATTATGATTTTTTAGTTGTCATTCAGTATTCTGCAATTTTTTAAATGTGTCAATAGACTATTTTTCTCATGATAAAATTGCATCAGAAAAGTGTGAGGCATTTAAATGCTTTCTTTGTTGTTTTGGATTCTAGGTTAAACACAGCTTTGTTCTCAGCCCCTCCTCCTTTTCCTTCAACAGATTTCACATACTTGAACAAATGTAAGAATTTAATAAAAACTTCACGGAAGGAATTTCTCTTTCACTCTCTCTCTCTCTCTCTCTCTCTCTCTCTCTATATATATATATATATATATATATATATTCATATATATACATGGGAAGGTAGGATAAGATAAACAACAAGTAAATCAAAGTTGTTCATTACTGACGTTACGCTGTTCTGGAGCTTTCTCGACGTAGCATATACCTAAGACTATAAATGAACAAAAACCGCATGCTTTTATCCATTAAAGACTGAACATTAATTTATCCTAACTCCTGAACTAGTCGATGAATGGTCAGGCAAATAAAACGGCAAGACAACTTTCTCGGCCACCTCCTGACTTGTGTTAATGAAGCCAGAGTTAGTATTTATAAGTTATAAGGTGCAGAACAAGTGTTATCTGCTTTTCGTTGCCTCCTATACCGTGAAAAAATGAAGAGAAGCAAGTTCATGGCTTAGGATTGCTTCACACAATGATCTGACTAATCACAGAGTGAACAATCAGCGACCAACTCAGACGTTAGGATATATTTATGTTTAGATAAGGAAGGACTTCATCAGTTTGCTTTTTAGCCGAAACATTTCCTATATAACTAGTAAATCTCATGTGCTCCCAGAGGGATCCATAGATATTCTTTACATACACAGTTAGTACTAAGCATTATGCGCTCTGGTAAATTATTTACCGGTAAATAGGTAAGGACTTTTCTAAGCCAGGCGGAAACGTGATTTTTCACGGGAATATACTTTTATTCGTCAACAACACAAGAGATACATACTAAGGAATAAGAAGAAATATCTGTGCTTACTGATTGATTGGAGATTCCTGCTGTTTACTTAGTCCTGGTATCTCCCCAAAGAGGAGGAGATTATTCCTACCTCTATCTCTTTTTGCGATTATTTCAACCTACAACATCTTTAACATTGCACTACATAACATGGGCACCAAAAAGGTTTGAGGTGAAGTTGATCTTAGGGCTTAGTGATTGTAAAAGAATAACCTCTAAACCCCCCTGCCCCCAAGTGCTATGGTATGGCGCCATGGACGACATTTCCTGTTCGAAAATTTTCGAATTTTAGAATCCTGAGCACGTTGAGGAAATATTTCTTAATCCTGCGAACTCGTCCCAAGTCTAATTCACCTCTCTCTGGGGGACGAGGGGGTAAAGAGCCACTCTGGCTTGCCCCTTGATGCTAAATTATGATTCGACTCCGCCTCCGAATTAAGATGTCAGGAGCTTGTGACTCCTTCCCCTTCAGAATCGTGCATACATTTACTCGGGTTATTCTGTAATTCGAGGAGTCCAGCCCGCACCTCAAGGCTCTCCTTATCGTCTCGTCCCGTGAGCGTTCGTCAAAGCGCAAACTTCTTCAGCCGTGATTCTACCCAAGTCAATTGGTAGCTTCTGTAAATGGCCAGTCTTTGAATTTGCGCAACAGTCTCCCTTCGTTTAATCGAACTGAAGAAAATCTCCATCGATTACATTTGAAGAAAAGAAGATTCCTCTTTCGGTGGAATTACGATAATTCTGACATTTCCCTTCGAACGTCATCTTTAAAGGTTGTCTATCTTCATCAAAAGGTTAGTTTGGATCGTGCCCCACCTGCCTCATTTGGATTGTGTCTCAATTGACTCACCGGATCGTTCCCCACTCGCCTCATCACAAGAAGGACCTTCCTCGAAGTCATCGACCCGTAAGACTGAAAGCCCCTCCATTATTAGTATTGTCAAGTTCCTCTTTTTGATCTGAGCCTAGCTACATTAATCAATTAATTCCAATTAAGAATCCCTCGTCATAATAATTATTAAGAGATTATTTCAATTTAAATAATTCCCCCTTACTAATTATTATTCTTATTTTGATCTGTGTAAATAAAATTATATTTTTGTTGATTCATCTTTAATCCCTGTGAACAGGCCATCAACGGGTTGCGTTGCCCTAGGGGATTAAGTCATCCCCCACATAATATAAGAGTAGTGTATGGTATAGAGTAGTTGTACCACGGCAGTGTTCCAACCAATGGGGCATCGTTAGGCGGCCAGAAACTGAGGCAGATTAACGGCCATGAGCCTGAATCTAACGATTGCTAATACTGTAAGGCATTAGGATATATTGGTTGGCTCTTCTCTAAGGGAGCCGTTTTATCATTTCCTTGACAGAATAACCAACCAGGAGTCTCACACGAAATGGAGCAGCCTAATACGATGGAAAAGAAACAGACGATAATTTAGTGCATCGATGCTTCAAATGGATTAACAGGCATCTTTCTCAAGGTAAAGATGTGAAACAGTTACTATCGAGTTACGGTAGCATAGCACTGAGAAAATTGGACCTGAAAACTAAGTTTTAACCGCAGATCATGTTGAACAGGTGCTTTATGTGCAGAAAAGTAGAAACTTGGGTATCAGCTCTTTCATGCGAAGAGATTTGACAAGAATCAATGGACATGAGAGATGGCTTAAAGTCCAAGAGGTGATCAAATTCAGAGATCACAATCATTTATTTTAATGAAATGTCAAGGAATGCAAACTTAGACGAAATAGTTGCACAATTATAAAAACTATAATGCTCTGATGCAAGCAACAGACCTTCCCCAAAAGCGAAGTGGTTACATGACGATTAAGAACTTTACCTTGACTTCCAAAATACTTTAAAATAGTAGAAGATTAGGTCGTATATCGGAATAAATAAGGAAGAATTGCAGAACGTGGGATCTACATGACGAAATGCAATGACATTGTGAACTGACTACGGAAATAACGGAAAAAAGTGAACACTGAAACCAAACAACACGAAGGATTGATAATAATGTACCTGTAAAACAATTTTTAAGAAAAATGAATCAACACAAAAACACAGTATGTACTAGAAAAATCTAAATGAAAGAAATTCAAGGATATAATTGGAGTGAAATTTACAGAAAAGGGGAAGAGTATTTTCAAAATAAGAGAAGAGAAAAATGAAGAATTTGACATTAATTTCGGATATAATATGATAGACTTGCTTAACGGGGAAATAAATAACACACATCCCTACCACTTATTTGATGTGGTGTTGACGCGAAAATCATAAAACACGAGGTGAAGACCATAATATCGATCCTTCAGTTGAAAACACCAGGAAGATTAGTACTAGGCAAAATGAATTACAAAAATGCCCCAGACAACATACTTAATGGAATAATAATGGTAATGAATGCTTATCACAGCATGGGATACTTTTTAGATAAACTAAAAGTTGTGGACCTTATTTCTATACCCAAAACCAGAAAAACAGCAGCTAAAGTTAAGAGCTACAGGGCTATCTCTCTACTTGGTTTCATGGACTTCATCTGGAAGGAACTTAATAAAAAGTCAACCAACCACTACATGGGTACCCAGAAGCAAATATACTCCTAAGCAAGTACCAATTTGGATACTGGAAGGGAAGAACCACATAGAAATCCCTCAAGGTCATCACTGAGGTTTCACTGAAGCCACAAATTAAAAGAAAGGTGTTCTCGTCTGCAAAATTTGGACAAATTTTGGAAAAGTGAATTGAAATACAAAATCCTACAACTAACAAAGAAACACAAGATAGGAAGACAATTATGCAACTTTTGGGGAAACAATACGCATTCATTATGATCAGAAACCATCAGGGTGAAAATTTCAAACTTGAGGCTGGCCTTCCAAAGGAAGAGATTTTAAGTCCATTATTTTCCTTGGTATAGACATCAAAAATACATATACCCCTTGTGGTGGTATGGCAAGAAGCGAGTAGTGGTGTACGTACGTAGAGGTTTGTTACGTACTTGAAAATCTCCTTGATTACGTTTTCTCAAAGAGTGCTATAGTTATTATTATTAAGTTATTTTAATCATTGAGGATTTCTAGTGCCATGCTCAGAGTTTCGAGGATTGAATTAAAATACTTCTCATAAAATAGATCTTTAATTACCACATAAAAACAAAAAGTAAAAACTAACAAAACAAACTATACAGCTATGAATTAAACGAGTTTAAGTGAGACTTACTAAATTAAACAAATGAATATAAACTTTTTGTTGACCCAAAGCTCACTTTGATATTGGACGCTTATTGACATTCAAAAAAAATAATGGAATTTATTTACTTTTATAACCACCACCCGTGAATCTGGTTGCCTCAAATTTGTATGTAGATGCTAGAATTTTGTTTTCCGGTAGGCGCGTGGCCGTATCCACAGAAACTTCAGCTGTTTGGCTGGATCGGAGATAGGCTTGAAGCCACAGGTGATTGCGGTGCCCGCGCCGGATGGCATTAAGCATGTTGTCATAGCCAGATGATTTCAACAAAGGGACCGTGAAAGTATGCTTCTTCCAAGCTTCTGGTTAATTTTGGAATGATGTCCACTGAGAGAGATTAAAAACGAGTGAATTTTTTGACGAATGGGGAGTGTTTGAGCAAGTTCACTTTAGGGTAGTCATCAATGGCGAGGACTATCTCGGAGTTTTGTTGTAAACCCGGATAGGGGTTTCTTTAACGAGAGATGATTGAACTTGTTTCTTAATACAAGCTAAACTAGATTTCTGTGTGACCACCAGGAACTGGCTCAGCATGAGCTTCTTCTGTATTCTTTTCGTTGATTGCCGGGCACTCTCGCCGGACTTCGTCGTCTCAATCTCTAACTCGATCTTTCACGAGACAAGATGCTAATTTTCGGTGTGACCACCATGAACTGGCTCAGCATTAGCTTCTTCTCTGTCCATTTCGTTGATTGCCTGGCACTCTCGCCGGACTTCGTCGTCTCGATGACTATCTCGATCTCTCACATGTTCCTCTATAGTTATCGGCATATATACTTCAACACCCCACTAGGGTTAAGGGGAGGATGGAAGGGGAATCAGATTTTCTAAAGGAAGTCTCCTCCTCTAACGACGCTTCTCCGAGTGTCTTTCACTTAGCCGTAAAGGCACCTTCTGGCTTTTGGTTGTCGCTCCACTAATTTTTTCTATGAAGTGAAATTAAATACCAACTCTTACGGGAAATATTGTTGGTTTAACCAATATTAGACTCGCGGGACCCGAAACTAGATAATTCGAGCATCTCGTGGTTATGGCAAGGCCTTTCGGGTGGTCTTCGATGCGAGGGGAGAGAGGGGGAAGTCAAGTAATTGGGTTACGCCCCTCAAAATGCCAGAACGTTGCGATTACCGAACATGGCCTCTGTTTTTAGTGTGGGATATCGATTTCCCTACACCCCCTCACTAAACGATGGTTAACATCTACTTTGCCTATATTGTGACGAAATACGCCATATTTCTTTGCAGGTTGTCGAAATTCAAGTAAGCTTTACGACAAAAAAGATAAAGAAGATTAATGAATATGAAAAAAGCAAAATTAGTACAAACAGGAACAATTTTATGATCATTCAGATATTCAGAACAAAATTGGAGAAATCTACGTTAAAGCAAAAAGATACAAATATACTACCGAGACTTACGTGCTCGGATTAATAATTACCAAATAGGATAGAGCAAGCACGTAACGGAATGAATCAACAGAAGAGAGGAGTAAGTTAATATATGTACAGGCACTTATGAGCCAATTGGCAAGAGAAAAGAAACTTTACCAAGTCATTATTCCCTCAGCAATGGTATATCCTTTTATCTCTAAGTACACTATCTCAAAATACACATTATTAAACTGCAAATATTTCTAAACAAGGTAAAATTAATCCTCACAAATAGCATATGAATAAAAATGAGAAGATAACAAGACCTTCACTGAAAAGCTGAATCGAAAATGATGAACCAAATAATTCAGGCTAAAACAAAAAATAAATAAAAAAAACAAGAAGAAGTAGGAGAAGAGATTAATTACCCAGAAGGAGCAAGAGAGATCCCACTCCCTCTTCCCATACTATACATCAAAGGTCGACTAGCAAAATAAATTATAATATAAATGCAAAGAGCAGATAATTAACAAAATTAAGAAAAATGAAGAGAAAATTAACAAATCCAATTTTAACAGCTATGTATATATGTACAACGCAAGACATTACTACAAAAATAAACTAGGTAATAAAGATTTACGACAAAACTAAATCTGCAAAAGATAGAAGTGAAACAACGATTTACACGCTCTGGTTTAAGATATGAAGATACCTCTCTGCCAGTTTGAAGATTAATCAAGAAAACATATGTATGTATTTTATTATGTATGCTACATAGTAGTTCCAATGCATATGTATATGCTTTGAAGATATGATTAAACAGGAATGTCTATCTTTTAAAAATTTATGGATATCGTTATGTAATTATCACCGAAATACATATATCGTCAAACACTTTTCCAAATATAGGGTGACCCCCAAACTTTTTACAGACTTTATTTAAAATTGGACCAAACATTACGAAATGAAGCTTATCGAAACTTGGGTCCCGTTTTTGGAGGAGGTCACCGTGGAAAAATACGTAAGGAATAACGCAGTTATTTTTCTTTAACTAAAGATATAAAACCAGCTCATGGAAAATGTGTATTACATAATGTCTTCTTTATGAATTCAGTGTGTTAATAAGAGCTACAGCCTCACTCTCGCCTTTTCAATGCTGGCTCTTGCTCATTGCATAGATAATCTATTTATTACGACATTTATAATTCTCCCAAATGTTAACTTTATTAATTATAGAAGTGAAAATCGACGAGGGCATTTCAAATAGAGAACTTCAGAATTTTTTTTACATTCAATAGTGAAATAGGGAAAGAGAAAGTAGGAAAGTGTTGAGGCGCAGCTCTCCTGAATTTGCCTACTTTTTGCAATAATGGAGGTTCCATTGTCGAAGGAGAAAGAGCGATCTCTATGGTAGCTCTTATTGATTTGTTCTTGTTCAAGATCTTATTAAAGAAAATCAGTACGAATTATAGAGTGCTGACAGTTGCAAATACTGATATAATTTTTGAGGTGAAGGACGAAACTAAGGCATAGGAAATAATTGGAAGAACAAGAGATAGAGATCAGTTAGAAAAGAAGAAAGCGAATAGGTTAGTAAATTTTATCGTTGCCAGAATGTAGTGTATCATTTACAAGTGAAGAAATATGTCTACCATATTTCAGGTATTACCTGCTGATATTAAGGAGATTTGAGGCTCTATTGTTTTCCGATGTTCCTGTTTGCAGTTTCAATGAATGGGATAACTCAATGAAAGAATTCCCCAGATCTCACCTCATTATTA
Source organism: Ceratothoa steindachneri (assembly GCA_963969495.1). NCBI lineage: Eukaryota > Metazoa > Arthropoda > Malacostraca > Isopoda > Cymothoidae > Ceratothoa > Ceratothoa steindachneri. The sequence goes on from OZ018317.1 coordinate 196,860,022, forward strand.
TATAATTAAAGAATCCATATTTAAACAAATCTGAGCCTCATTATCAACTATTTTTATAACCTCCATGAGGCCTACCTCGGAGTTTTGTTGTAAACCCGGATAGGGGGTTTCTTTGATAATGAGTAAAATGCTACTTTTGCGAGCTTTTTTTAAGCGAGCTAGTACCCCTTCTGATATTTTTAATTAAAATGGTTTGGTAATGAGTATTTCAACGCAATATATAATAATTAATGAAATGTATCTAGAAAAAACTTTGGAAATTGTTAGCAATATTTATCTAAATATCCAGTTGGGTTACATCAATGATTGTTTTCCCCACATATTCTCGATTTCCCATCGATTTTTCCCAATTGATCCGGAAAATTAAAAATAATCTTACTGGTTCAAAGTTTAAGGATAAACTTGTTCTACATCTCGTTTTTTAATTGTTTTACAAATTCCCATTAATATTTATACCAATTCCGAGTACTTTCCATCATTATTATAAGTTTCTTACGAAGGAATTAACCAACAATGTAAATAATATCATATCAACAACAGTGCTAAATTTTTTATAATGCTACTAACCAATAAGAGTACATACAATGAAGGAAGAAACACCCCTCGAAAGGTGCAATTCCTAGCTTGTAAGAGCGGTTGAGCATCTTTCTGAAAAGAGCGAGGATGGGACTTTAATTTATATATTTCCCAGCCTAAAGTGAAAGGAGAACGGCCTATAATAAGCGAAATAAGTTGTTTTACTTTTGTAATTTAATTAATCTCAGAATTGCATTTATCTTTGTAATTCCAATAAATTACATTTTTATATTAATAAAATGGTTAAAAATATCAATATTTATCTCGCAAGCCGTTCTGAAAAGAGGAATAAACGAGTTTTTAAAAATGCATCGATTACTCATTCTGTAGTTATAATAATGCAAAATTAATTTAAGATATATAAATAATATTTTTATTGATTGTACTCTATGACTTTGGGGGTTTTCGCCGATAAAATTTTAATAGTAAACTTTTACACTTTGTAAATTATTCAATCGTATAAACTCAGCTTATGTTAAGATGTACTTCTTATTGCTTCTTAATAACTCGAAACAAATATTTTTTTCATATTCATTAAATTAAATAATTCAAAGATAAATTATAATAGTGAAAGTTATTAATAACCGAATCTTATGTAGGTAAAATTAAGTAGTTGCCGATGCGATTAAAACTCTAATTGCTTGAAACGCTATTTGCTTACTACAATTTGCTTACATTAAAGTATTTAACGAAATTAGACCGTTTTTTCTTTAAAAATCAATACATTATTGTGGGGGAATAAATAACTCGAGAAAAAACATACGCTACTTTATTTATACAGCGTTAACTGTTATGCTCCACATGGGCCGATACTTTAGCCCACCCCCTCCCTTTTATCCCAGAGCCGCAAACCCCTTCGAGAGTCGCTCGCAAAGAAGGATTTCGGTCAGCAGATTTCGTAGTCCGTTAATATAAACAGAGGAGGGTGTAAGAGCCATTTAGAATAAAAATCTATGTACAGGCTCACTGTCCCATCCGATTGTTTATGTCAATTTTCGCAAAATAGACGAAATCTAACCTTCCCCGGGCTTAAATCAGAACGAGCAAAGTGTCACCGCGTTGAAAGTTCATACCCTATGAGAGAGGCTTAAATGTGGGTCCTAGTCTCCCCTCCCCTCGCCCCAGGAGATAATCGACATATATATAGTTCGATCCTGAGAAATGCGAGGAGAATCCGAGTAGCAATCGATAGAAGAAGACGAGTCCCTGAGTGAAAAAGAGAAAGAAGAAGATATTTGGAACCGAGTGGGATTTTCTCTCCCAAGGCCGTTCTTTTGGTTGCAAAGAAGAGCAGACCAGTGGTATCGAGACCAACTCTCATACCATTCGTCCAGAGAAAGTCCCTTATCTCAGTTTTCTAAAAAAAAACAGAGATACCCCTCATGATTCAGGAATACCAACGTGAATTTTCATTCAAGCAAAGATTTCCTCTTGGCAAGTATCATCATTGAGAAGCCCGAAATTGTAACACAGGGATCAAAATAACTTTCGTTCATCCAAGATCCCCTCACTCACATCTTTAAGTCAAGAAGTCTCGCCACACGCCCCCCTTCCCTCCGGAGAAAAGCTTCAGCTGTTCTTCCCGAATAGACTTTACAGGCGTCTCTTTCAGCCAGTGAGCAGCATCAGCTGTTTTCTCAGCCATCCTCACGTCAGCAAGGAAGGCTCCAGTCCAACTAGCCTCTAATCATTTCATCGAGGAGGTTCTCGTTCAAGGTCACCCAACACCTGACTCCCTCTTAGTTAAAGGTAAAAAGTATTCTAAAAATTATTCATCTTTATTAATTACCATTCCGAGCGAAAGTGATTTTTGCGTCAACCATCGCATATTACTCATTGGTAGTGTTAATTTGGGATTAGTCCCTCTTATTATCGCATTAGTATATATAAAGATTTAATATTTTATTTTTTATGTAATTTGATTATGTATTTGATTAGCGTTAAACATTAAATTAACGTACTCTCATCTACAAACACATATGACCTAGGTTCAAGAACAATGGTTGACGTCGCTGCCGCGCGAGATGACCCTGCCCTGAAATCGCTGGTGCAAAATGTCTATCGTGGCCTGCGCAGTGTGGCACGTAGCGCCGTCCTGTTGCAACCACATGTCTTCAGTATCCATATCAGGCATGTAATCCAGTTAAGGCCACAATAAGTTGCTTATCATCGATCTGTAGGTCTCGCCGTTGACGGTTATGGCAATCCCATCTTCGTTCTCAAAAAGATACGGGCCGATGATTACGTTAGACGAAAATCTGCGCCAAACAGTGACTTTGTTGGGATGCAATTGGTGTTGATGTATCTCATGTGGATTGTTTTCGTCCCAAATCCGAAAATTTTGCTTGTTCACAAATTTATTCATCCAAAAATGTGCCTCGTCGCTGAAGATGATTTTTTGGGGGAAATTTGGGGCAACTTCCAACTGCTCTAGAGCTCAATTAGCGAACACACGGCGTTGTCTATGGTCGTTTACCTTAAGTTCTAGGTAAGTTGGATTTTATACGGGTACAGACCAAATTCCCTACGTATAATTCGTCAAACTGAAGTCGCAACAAGGCCAAGTCTTTGTGAACGACGAGAAATTGACTGCCTCGGATTTTCCCGTACACTCTCATTTACGTCAGGGATGTTTTCAGCGGACCTTGCGTTTCGGCGACATACCGGTGTTGGTTGATAGTTGATCAACCCTTGTGCCTCAAATTTGGCCAGCAAGCATCGAAAAGTGGACTCGGCAGGATGATTGTGGCCAGGATAGAAATCACGTAATTCGTGGACCGTTTGTCGAATGGAGCATTGATTTTGATAATAACATTTGATAATTTGCATACGCTGTTCAACGCTATAACCTTCCATCCTGACTTGCCAAGTACTACTGTACAGTTCACAGTGAGGGGGGCAGATGTCGCTTGAACAACATGGCTACTATCGCCTGACAAAGCTCGAGCGTCTTTGTTGAAAGACCCTTTACATACGTACTCGGCCGTATACCACGACAATTATCTAATATTAATATCCTTTATGTTCATAACTCAAATGTTTTAGTGGTCTGGCTTAATGATGCTTGACTGATAACTCGTCATGAAATAGGAAATGCTAAGGGAAATCCTGATAAATATGAAGAAATTGTTTGAAATGGTTTGACTTTTTTATCATCGTGAAATTATATCCAATTTTTGGTGCTCCCTTTATCAATCTTTCTCATAAAAATAGTTTAAAATACTCTTACGTTTTAATGTTATTACTAAAGTGTCGGAATAGTGGTTTAGATGTTTTTTTAAAGTAATGGTTTTAAATACAAAACTAGAGGGCCATCGCAAGGAAAATTTTCCATGAGGCGAATTTAGAAAATCAGATTAATTGGTTATGAATTCCGTTCAATTTGTGCAAAGTTCTAGATATGACCTCCGAGACTTATAACCACCGTGACTAAAAACCACCGAGACATCGAGGGGGTAACTAATTAATTGCACCAAGACATCGACGGGGTAACTAATTAATTTATTAATTAATTGCACTGCTAGTGCTAAGAGATACTAAGATAGAAAGTGGAATTTCGCATAAATATCACTCTGGCAATCAATAGAAAACCAAAGAAGAAATGCAGCAGTAATGTGATTGGTCACCTAATAATGAACGTGTGCATCTTTCCAGGCTCAAGTGAAAGCCGCCTATTAACGAAAGGGTAAGGTGGAATGAAACTACCTTGGCACTTTTTAAAACTAGAAAGGTAAAGTATTGTGTGCGCAAAGCAAGTATTGTGGAAGCAAGAGACAGCATTTTTGTGATTGGCTGTGTGCGGTATGACATAGATTGATGGAGTTGTCTGCTCTAATGCGTCAGAACAGGGACTCTGCCTAGTGAACGCATTCTCCGACAGCTCAGGCTCAGGCTCAAATTCGAATGGGTTACCAAGGAATTGTCTTGATCAATAATTTTTCCTTTAATATATGCAAAATAGGCTTAATTTACAAAAGCACCGATAATTGCACTCAATGGAAATGGTGAAACTGTCAGAAATGAAATAAAAAGTTCCTTGTCTTTTGAGGGCACTTACACCGAGAAGTAGCAGAGTCACTTAGGATCAAAGAGAAAATAAATAAGTATATGAATAAAATAAGTTGAACAGTTTCAAGCTTAGAAAAACAAAGAAAAGTTTACATAATTTATTCTAACTCCGTGTATACTAAATTTTATATATGTATTGTTTGCATAATAGAATAGTAATCCCATAATTAGAGGAGCACAATTTCTCACCGCAAGAGTTTGAAGCTGTCACCGTTTGCTAATAGTGCCTTTTCTACGAGTCGCGGTCAAATTGTTAATTAAAATTAGTTAATACAAAAATAATTTAGCTTATTACTTTCCAATATTAAAGATTAGCAATAAATACATAATAAAATACCCCAAAACAATCTGCTGCTAATTTCTATTACTTTCAAAAAACAATACAAGTGTGCCTATTGAGAGAGTAGGCTGTACAGAAAGAATCTTACTAGATAAAAGAAAACCGACTTTATTTTTGAAATCAGAATGCCAATTTTATTCTAAATCAAGTCTAAAATTAAATTCACCACAAATACCTATATTTAAAATTGTTTTCCTGTATATTAAAACAAACAAGAGTTTGCGCATCATAAAAGCGCTCAAATGCTATTATTTTCAAAATCTCTTTTAGCTTTCTAATAAAAAATATGGGCAAAGTCAGAGATCTAGGTTTGATGGGAGTTGAAGTGTACTAAATTATCGTAAAACACCGCTTGTTAATTCAAATAATGATCTCATACATTCTCATAATAGAAACATTCACGCCGCAGTTTCCTTGGCAGTATAAATACCCTTGATATGCCTCATTTATTTTCCGATCCATTACAGTTACTCCTTAGGAATCTCACTAAATAGTCCTCTTTCATCCTAAGCTGACTTATATGTGTTGAATTTGAGTGGCTTAGCAGAATCCCTCGGTCGCCATTGTTTTTATTGGAACTTTGGGGTTTGGAAGACACTTTAACGAGTAAAAGCTAGGTATATTAATTTGGAAACTTGTCGAGAGGCATCTACTTGGTCTTAGAGGCGTACGGACATGTTTTATTCAGGAAAAACATGACATAAGTAATATATGTAGGATCAATGCGGAGGAATAGGCCAATTATTCGGAGTGGCTATTTTATTAATAGTGGCTCTCCCCTCGACATGAGTGAGGAAAACACTTCTATGACAACAGGATTTTATTTGCAAAAATAAGCTTTTCAGCAAAATGATTAAACGACTAAATGAGGTATTGTCCTGTTGCATGAAGTCGATCTGACTTGATTAAAATGGGGAAGGAAGAATCTCCTTGAAGAAATCGTTTCCCTCATAACATTTTATTATTATTACATCAAAAGAATGGGAGGCAGGATCGTCTGAATGACTAAAAGCTAGTATGTGAGTCAGTCAATTTGGAGCCACCACCATTGAATCGACGATTTCCGTTCACGGTGCCTCTCTCTTCACCTACTCCAGGAAATTCAACTCCTGTTGCGTCAAAGCTTATATTCATGAACTTATATACAAATGTACACGCACACAATTATATATGCACATATATTTCCTTGTTTAGCACTTGAGCTTCCAAATCCACGAGCATGTAATTTCATACGCAACCAGTTATGTACGTTCATAAAGTTTCTCTAAACTGTGTACAGAATTTGAATGTTTTTAATACAATTCCAGTAATTGAAAAAAATGTTTGCTTAATTAGTGTGTTGTGTGTTGGCAGATGCGTGTATACAATTGGGTGTGACACTCAGTAGATAGATGTGGCCTCAAGAAACTTCGATGAGGCAGGGGACAGGTAGACAGTAAAATATGTTTGGTCGCACTTTTATTTTTCTAAATAGTTCTTCATGATTGCTTTCAGCCGTTCAATAACGAAATCTGGTAAAGTTTTCAGGTAAAATGAAACCCATTTTATAGGATGCTTCATCTGACAGAATTTAGCGATCTTAAATAAAAGCACATTTTCTTTTATTTCCTCGATTCAAGGAGAAATTTCTCATGCACAGTTCGTATTTTGACCAGGGTTGTAATGTACTCACTAAAAATTATGATAAATGGAGTCTTTGTTTTAAAACCTATCCTTGTGTCAAAGAATATCGCATGTAGATGCAGATGTAGAATCCTACCATTTGACATTATCCCATTACTGCCGATGAGGTATTTAAAGACCCACTCCCAAAAAATCGTTAGAATTCATATATTATATATAAAACATGAAATGCAAGCATGTTATAATGTTTTGTTAAGGTTTAATTGCGATTACACAAAGGTAAACTCAATAAGATAGGTTGGCAGCACTGAGTTAGAAGACATTTTGTTGTCATCATGGCTGCTCGTTGGATTGCTAGAAATGAACGGTAAGATATTTTTTATTTTCTTTCACATTTATATTTATTAAAATCTTTATTTTTGAAGTGACTAAACTCGTTAATGCTTAAACTAATAGCAAACTGTGTTATCAAGTGAAATTATAAAATATTTAGCATAAATATGGTACATTTTATTTGTTGGGTATTCTATTACCTCTTCGGCATTACAGCCAAGTTACTGGTAAAATTATTTTTTCTATGCTGGAACCATATTTTCTTTTTTTCATTTAAGGCATAACATTTTTAGTTATAATAATATTTCTGTGCTTGTTTGAATCTTTTTATGTAAAAATAATATAGTGATTAAATATTTGCTTGTAACTTATATAGGACACTTATGTTTTTTCAAATTGACGGTAAATGATGCTGCCTTCCTTTTAGAATTACTGGAACAAGAAGAAGAAGTTCATTTGAACATGGGCTTTCCGGACGAAGATGCCATAACAGATGAAGATAGCGATAAATCAGATGATGAAGATGAAGGAGAATTGCAGCACTTAGGAAAAGGCCTATTGAATGTTCCATGTTTTGCCACAAACAAACAAGGGGAAGTCATTTACAAGGAAGATGAAAACGAATCGTCTACAAAATTTGAAGGTAAATCTAAAAAAGGAAAGTGTTTATGGAGTAAAGAAGAGCCACATTTTAGGGTAAACAGTCAGTGGTCTCAGCCACTTGATGTCAATAACAGCAATGTTCTTGCACAATGTAATGAACCTCGAAATTTTTTTTTAGTTATTTTTTTTATGGCAAACTTCTTGACTAGATTGTCGAACAATCTAACCGATACGTACAACAAACAAATATAATGCTAAATTCAGGGAGAGATGAATTGTTAGTGTTTTTAGGTGGGCTTCCTTTATCTTGTACTTCACCTCAACCAAACAAAAAGCGATATTCGTCAGGTGATGATCATGTCCCAAAGATTCTTTCTCAGAGCATCCGGCGAGATAGGTTTTTGGCCATTTTACACAACATCCATTTGACTGTTAACACCAAAATAGAAGAAAATAATTCAAAAGCAAAACTTAAACCAGTATTTGAACACCTTCAGCAGAAATTACTGTTCTACAATGAACTCAATGAACACATGTGAGTCGATGAGATCATGATCCTATACTTTGGCAGGCATCATTGCAAGCAATTTGTTAGAGGAAAACCAATTCGATTTGGGTTCAAATATGGGCGCTTTGCTCACAAAAAGGATATCTGCGTGCTTTCGATTTCTATATAGAGAAATCGATCAATAAAGTAGACTCAAAAACCCTTGGACTTGGAGGAAATGTTGTGGCAGAACTGGTCGACAGTGTCTCAATACCAGGTAATCATGGTTTTAAACTATATTTTGATAATTTCTTCACAAGTGTCCCTCTTATACAGTATTTGACAGAGAAGAATATCTGTTGTATGGAAACCTGCCGGGAGAATCGAAATCAGAATTGTCTTTTGATGACAAAGAATGAAATGAAGAAAAGTCCTCGTGGAACAAATGATTTTGCAACCAGTCATGGTATACTGATCCAAAAATAGAAAGACAATAATGACGTAATTCTTGCAACAAATTTTGGTCTAAATGACATGGAGAAAACAAAGCGATATACAAGAGATATTGATGTTGAACAACCTGTAAACTACAAGAGGTATAAAAAACACATGGGCTATGTTGACGTCATGGATAAAAAGATTGGTACATCCAGGGTAAGAATGCGTCGAAGAAAGTGGTGGTGGCCCATATTTTCCTACATGTTCTCTGCCACTGTCATCAATGCTCACTGTCTAATGGAAGAACAAGGGGAAAAAAATTCTTTGCTGATTTTATTGATAATCTCTGCATAACATATTTGAAAACCTTTGGAACACCAAGTCTACAATGAAGAAAACTTTCTTAAAATTTTCAGAATATCGGAAGATATGATGAAAAAGATCACTGGATTGTTTATTCAGAAAATGGCAAAAGATGCAAACTTTTGTGAGGTAAAAAGCAAATTTCTTTGTGAAAATATAACGTTGGTCTACATCCTAAATGCTTTAAACATTATCATATGTCTCCAAGTAGTTAAAACTAATATTTGTTTTCTTCTTGTAATTGTCAGTAAAATCAAACTCCTTGTCGTTATGGCCGAAGGGGTATTTAAATACGCATACCATATCTCAAAAAATACGTGATGCATCTTAATAAAAACTTCCATGGTATATATTTATTGTTTTCTAACCTTGTGTAGAAAATTTCATTATGCCCAATAAAAAAATACACTTTCGGCACTAATTGGTTAATGCAGATGTATCTTTTGAAACCTGTTTTACATAGTTATATGTTGTTTGTGTTACCCCAAAATGGCCGGCTTAGAGTCAGGAGCGACAAAGATCTAATAAAAGGTAAGAAAGCAACTTAGCTATTTGATAATGTCATGGTGTATAAATAAATATTTAAATAATTAATACTATCTGGCGTTGTCTTTTTCAAAGTAATCCACCTTAATTAGAGTGTCCCTCAAATCGTGATGAGTAATAAATCACTCAAGGAAGGGAAAACGATAGAAAAATCCATCATCACATGTTTTACTATCACCTAGGTACCAAGGGATGTGGCGTGTCTTAAGACCATCTCTGAATTTGCAGTGGCTCCTAATTATTTGTGTTGTAACTGTTGTTTTCCTCATTGTTTTTCGTTACTTTTCAGTCAATATTTTTATCCTTCTAGTCTCTAGCTGATACTGAAGCTACGAGCGAAAAGAGCAATCTACATCTTAAATATGCAAGAAATTAGACATTTAACCCCAAAAAACAACGCACAAGCAAGAAGAGGATTTCTCCCGATTATATAAAATCTACCTATAACGATACCTTAGCTAGGTTATTTAAGTTCAGAATCTGTTGTAAAACTAAGAGGAAATGTTTAGATAGTGCGGAAAATAAAGCAGCACCAATATTTCCCTAAAATGATAAAATAAGGATAAAAATTGTAATAGCTTATATTATTTGATATTATCACTGTAATGCTACATCAATTTAAAGAGGGCAATGAAGCAGGTAATAAACCTATATTTTTCAGCTCCATTTTCCGTAATTCAAAGAAAAAGTTTTTTTCATTTTAAAGTGCTTCAAACAGAACATTCATCTCTGAAATTAGAACTTATGATTTGAGAAAACAATTATATAATTCGCTTTTTCATCATGTGGCGGCAAACACTCGAAATTGCACGGTCGATAAACTGCTGATGAAGCAAAAAATTCTCTTCCTTTTTCCAAATTTCCGATTTTCACTGAGAGGAATTATGACAGAATAGGAAAAAGGTTCTCTTGCACTATGGTTGGTCTAAAATACACTAAAGTTAATTATTTCCAGAATATAAGCGAAAGCCATAGCAAAAGCGACCCATTTTTAATTAAAAAGACGATATGGAAGCCCGAAAGATAATACTAAATTCTTTGATGGCGAACTGACAAAATTTCCACTTTAATCAACTTTCAAATAACCAGTAAAATTGAAAAATGAATTAATAGAACGAATCCATAGCGGTTTCATTCATTCATTATATCATTTAAATTCAGTGCTTACAGGTGGCCCTTCAGAGAGGGCCACCTTTGCTGCTTGACCGTAAAATGTATTCGCTCTACGCGTTTCCTCATTCTTCTTCACTTCCTACTTCCGTTTGATAATTCCTTTTTTACAGGGCAGGCCATGCCATTGATCTGTATCCTTATTCACAGTTAACGCACCTCTCAAAATTATTAGTGCAAGTCCTTCAATTGTGTCCCAATTCCCTGCATTTGGAGCATGTTTCCTGTGGCTTCTTGCAGTCTTTAGTCGCGTGTTCCTCCATTTTATAACACTTAAAACAGAACTGGACTGGGAGCAATTCTCCCTTCTCTATTTGGTCCCCACTAACCTTGGCATTGAACATTAGAAGGCCATGTTCTTTTGCCTTTTGGGCCATAGTTGTTTTGGTAAACACTACCTTAAAGACGTGAGTGTAGTCGCTATTATACCTTCTGTTTTTTAATTTGATTACTTCAGCTACCTTGGCCCAGGTTTGCCGAAGCTGGATCTCCTTTTTGATGTTCTCTTTGGAGTGCTGACCGATCTACGGTTCGAGACGGCGGCACACCACGCTACTGTGGGCCAGGATCTGTGGTGGTACGGCTGGCTGCAACCTAATTTTTCTAAGGACGTCTACTGCCTTCTCCTTGGTGAGATCTTTGATGTCTTTTTCTTTTTCGCAGATTGCGACATACCTTGAAGCTACCTCCAACAGTCTCACCATGGCAATGCCCAGTTTGCCATACACGACTTCGAATACTTTTTCTCTGCTGGGCTTGGGCTGTCCGTCGACCGCCAGCAGAGATATTCTGGTTGTTTTGCCTTGGACCATCTCTTCGAGAGAGTGGCCCCTCTGGACTGTGTTCTTCTTCTTCTCTTTAATCTCTTGTTAGTGGTAAATTGTTTTCAGTAAACGTTCGTGCTCCCTTTCTTCTTATGATGGTATTCTGTTGTTTATTTGTTTTTAGTGACTCCCTCTACTTCGTCACCTAGCTTCCGTGAACATGAACTGTCAAATGGGGAGATGAATGATGATGGGTGAACCCGGGGAGGCTCCTCAGACGGGTAAAATGTGTCGGACTTAATGATGGGTGGTGATCGAATTAACTAGCACCACCCAAGGGTGCCGTTCCGTCTGGGGTTTGGTTATTGATGCTGCTTCCAACTTACACAGGGATGTTTCATGTCACCCTGTGGTCTTGGCCGGAAAGTACACTTAGAGATTAGAACGAACTCTTACCTAAATCTTTCAGCACCGCCTCGTAACCGGGTGGTCTTTTCCGTAGGAGTTAAACAGTTGGCTAATCCTCAAACCTGCCTTTCTTTATGTTCCCAATTATGTCTATCAAATTGGACCGAGATAGTTGGAGCGAAAATAGATAAATGGCAGTTCAGTTCATTTCAGCTTCTCCAGCCGTCGAATAAGGCTAAGGATGATATATTTATTGGAAAAAAAGCACAAGTAGTTTTACATTAAATAAATAAATTCATACAACGCAAAATAATATATAGATAATGTGGTGAAAAAATATAACAAATTTAGCTGAGGAGGGGAAAGATTTAGTCGAAGGCAAAGATACATAAAGAGGTTTTTCCTGGAGAAAAGAACGCAGGAGCTCAGCTTTTTGTTATTTTACAATTTAAAGTTTTACCCCCTAATAGGGTTTTAAAATTTACACTAATTTTGGAAACTTATTTACACTTTATTATTATTTTATTACCTACTGTCTAGTATTGGTTTATATATAAATGTTTGGATTTATTACGTTCTATACATAATCATTTGAATTCAAAATACTGGTTCACTTAATTTTATTTTATGACATGTACTTCTGTATAATTTACACAGTACATATTATGCTTTTTATAATCTACTAAATTATTACTTTTAATTCACTTTATTTTTACATTGACTGATAGTCTTAATTTTATAATTTCCTATTTACATTTTCCGCTATATTTCCACTCGCTTAAATTGTTTTGACACTTGAATATTTTATTTTCTATTCGTTTTTTTTATTAACTGTCACATTTATCTGTTGGCTTATTTATCTATTTAACGCGTTTAGTTAATTATTTTCTTTGATTAATTAATTTCACTTTAAACTTTTTGCTCTATTATTTATTTATTTGCGCGCTTTACACTTTTTGTCATTACTTACTTTTTAGTTTATGGCAAATTTTCAGTAGCCTTGCTTAAATGGCTGTCAAAGAGTTGCCAGATGCCGCAATATATTTCATTCGTACCAAATTTAGTAACAATTCTAAAAGATTCAAGTTTGATCAAAATGATTTACATCAGCTTATATATATATATATATATATATATATATATATATATATATATATATATATATATATATATATATATATATATATAATATATATAAAACTGAAAAAAGTGAACGCATCACTTCTATGGACGAAATAAACCTATCGGCCAGTTGTGGTTGGTGTGCAAACTAGCAAGCATCTACCACGTTCAAGGTTAAGCTACCTGAATGTGGTAGATGCTTGCTAGTTTCCACGTTAATCACAACTGGCAGATAACTTTTGTTTGTACAACGAACGAGGGCATCTCCGTCACAATATTGAAATGAGATTTCCGTGAAGAAAGTGCTCCTGAAGATAGAGAAAGTGCAGATGCGTGGATTCTTCTAAGAACATATGATTAAGATGGCTAGCAATCCTCTAAAAATCAAGTGTAGCATTCTCTACCTGCTACACGGCCTATCTACAATTTGCCCTTGCACCCCACATCAGCCGTATCCACCCCAATAACAAAAACAATCCACACACTGTTTAAACTCCTTGCGCGTCTCTCTTCCAATACAATACCCTTTCTGCGTTCTTCGCCAATTAGCGGGTTCATAATCCAGCAGCTATTTACCTATACATATGGACTCCAAAATGGGCATTCTCGCTATTCCATAAACCTCAAATTCTCTCTCACGCCTCCGTTTAACCTAAGGAAGTAACCTCCTTCAAAAATTTCTCGTTCCCCCTCTTCACTTTTTCCTACCTATACTTTATATTGCAGCAGTTCCACTCCTTTCTCCGCCATCAAATCTTTGGCGTTTATTTTTTTGCGATTTGAACTTATTTTTATAAGTTGTACTTGTCCTTACAAGTTCTACTTGTCTTATATGTTTAATTCGGTTTTAACATGTTTATCTTGTTCTTACACAGAAAGTTTGCTCTAAAGAGTAAAATTGTTCTTTCAAGTTTAACGTGATCAAACAATTTTATATTCTTTTTAAAATTTGAACTTGGCCATTCATATTCAACCTATTCTTTTATCTCAAAATTTAATTTGTGGTTAGCTATTTTACACACTTACAAATCATGGTATTCTTACTATAGGAATTTATTAATAAACCTCAAACTTGTTCTTACACGTTGAATTTTTGCTTAAAGTATAAATTGTTCAAATATTTTTACTAAAATGTAAAAAAACTTAACATTTTTCAAGCATCTCTAGACTTTGAACCTTCTCTTAAGTAATGAGTTTCTTACAAGTAACTTTAACATATTCGTAAAAATGAAATTGTTCGCGAAACTTTAAGTTTTGCTCAAAAGTGGAGTTTTTGTTAATATTTTCATTCGTTCTTAAAATTATGCTTCTTTAAAAGTTGAGCTTTATTCGTTTCTTGAACTTGCGTCAATTTCCATTGAAACGTGAACTTATTCTATAAAAACCCACTTTATTTAAGGCTGAACTTTTTCTTAGAACTCAAATTTTCCTTACAACTTGAACGTTTATCACGAGCATCAACTTATTTGAATCTTTACGATCCACCGAGATGGCTCCAGTATTTACAGGCTTGCTACTTGAAGAGTTGTTATCAGTCATTTTTTATTCTCTCTCGTTTTTCAATTATTCTCCATCTCCAGTTCCTATTTATTCCTGATTGAGCGCAACTGCCATTGTTGGTTTAATTTTATTTTCCATCTGTTGGTTTGCTTCGAACATGATGTCGGTCATCCATTGGTTTGCGAGGGTCCTTGACGAGGGAGAGGGGATTTGTTTATTAGGATTTAATGGAATTCTCACTTTTTAATGGACATTTGGACGAAAACCAACGAGGGCATCTTCGTTATAACTCCTTTAATCATGGATCAGTATAAAAATTAGTGAAGTCGGGTCAGTTAAGTAAAGGTTCTTTTCTTGTTATCCTCTCTATTCATCTCTTCTTCCCCTTCCTAATTCCTCCTTTCTTCTCTATTCTCCTCCTCCTTTGTCTTTTACTTCAGAAGATCCTTCTACCGTAGACTGGTTGAGTGTAAACATCGTTTTCAGCTCTAGTGATGTTAAGATACATCGGGTGTGGTTAGTCATTGGCTGGAGACTTATTCACTTGAGCTTCAGAGTGGTTGCCCCAGCCCCCCCATTCCCCGTGTTTTGGATCCCACGTTAGAATCTAAATCCCCTACAGAGAAATAAAAGACGTCTTAAATGAGCGCCCATTGATTTGGCCTCTTATTTTATTTATAATAATTGTCTTCCTTTTAAATCCCTAAAATAAATAATAAATGATAATCCCACCTCCACGTTTTACCCATTAACTATAATGTCGCTCTATTTATATCTTATTATCCCAATCTTCTTCCATTACATTTGGGATTACTAATCTTACAGTAATCTTAGAGTAGTTAAGTAGTTATTTCCTCATTCCTATTGGTCTAATGGTGAAGTAATCCAGCCTAATCGGATCACGATCGTGGAATCAGCGGGAGGTTTAATAACTGCTATCTTGAGGTAATCTTGCTTCCAATCAAGCGATTTTAAGAATAATTAACTAGAGAAAATGTATAGGTAACCAGGAATTTTTAATATACAGATGTATTAAAATTAAATGGAAAAGATAATTGAACTTTTCTTAAATGATCGTTGATTTAATAGAAAGAATTTTATATGTTTAAGAATCCAAAAGATATTTGATCAAGCCACTCACGAGACCCAGGTTAATTAAACTATATGCACAAAGTGGAATGACAGCTAACTTGACTCACCTTTGATTTTATCGACTCTAAAATTAAGCCATCTACATCTTAATAAACATAACCAATATAAATGTACGAAAGATTAATAAAATAGGAAAATATAACAGATTTTTATAAAAATGACCATGGATGACCAAAATATTTTAAGAAATTTGCAATCCAAAATAAGGTAACCCCTAAATTAGAATCGACTTCGGACTACATCCAAAATTAAAAATATATTTGTTGAATTTGAGTTAATGTTTTTCAAATTTCAGCAAAAGTGTTTGATATCACTTTGTAGAATTACACTGCTTAAATTTAAAGATGGTAGCTAGATTCGAAGATTAATAATAGCTGCAGGATATAAGTAGCAGCCATCAAAGATGGCTCATATCTTTGCAGATATCTTTGGTCTCCACAAAATATCTGATCCAATGGCTCTGTAATGTGGCATCCAGGCCACAGCAATCGCCAGCTTGTTAGGGAGAGAAGGCGTTGGGATGAGGAGCTTTTAAAAGAGATAAATGGGGTCGGAGAGAAAGGCTATACGTGAGGCCTATAGGAATGAGATTTGTCGTGCTGAGATGGGAGAATCAATCCACTTTTTCTCTCTTTTCATCAAACATGGAGAAGGAATTTTAAAATGGAGCAATCTTTCAATAACACTGTACAACAATGAAAAAAACACACGAGTGAAAATAAACTTTTCTAGTTTTCTTTGGCGCAAATCACGACTATAACATCCGTCTCATTCTGCAACTCTATAGTTTCTCCCAACTTACCATCTTACTTACGTTAAATAGCCTAATGGTTACGTAGGGATTGAATGCAAAAATGATTGGGCCGAACCGACAACTAATAGATGAAAACGGATTTTTATATAATTTTAATGGGATCTTTCTAAGGTATTTGTCAACCTAGCTACTCATACCTTTTTATTTAATATTTGTTGCTGTTACTATTTATATTATTTTTCTCATACTACACTGGTTTTTATATACAGCAGACAGAGATAAAATGCCTAGAGAATGCAAATATTCCCAAGATATATAAGTGGATTAGTTAAAATACATACGATGTTGTACTGCCACTATTTCTGCAAGTGATCACAGCCAGTAATATCCATTTTTAGTTTGATTTTATTTTATTTCTCTACAGGTCACAACAGGAAAGGCAATAAATTTATCATGTATCCAGATCAATCATTTTGCCACCACGGCATATAAAATTAAGCTTAATGAAGCAATTTAACAAGGCACTGCAACATAACAAGCTAAGTTTCCCGTACCTTGAAACGATCTTCCTTAAAATAAGTGAGGCCAAGTATAAAGAAGTCATATTCGTAGGCCCTAAGATTCATCAACTCATAGCTGATGAGGACTTCCGGGGAGACAATTGATGAAACTGAGCTAGCGGCCAGGCATGCATTCAAAGATGGAGGCCCAGCGTGAGCGTATAGTGGAGACGCTAATCAAGTGCTACCAAGATCTCGGATGCAATATATTACTGAGATACAATTCTTCCATTTCATCTGTCTTTCTTCCCAGAGAATGCAGGAGATGTGCGTGATGAACATGGAGAGAGGTTGCCTCACATTGTAGTGCCAATGTAAAACAGGTATAAGGGAAAATGAATCCCTGCTCTGCTGGCTGACTTCTACTTGAACCTGAAGTGTGACACACCTGAGATGTTTTACAAACAAAGAAGTAAATACAAAAATGTAGCTTAATACATTATATAATGCTAACAAACAGGCACATTTAATCTGACTTTGGGAGCGAAATACATTTATGGTATCGGGGAAATCGGTATCAATTGCATTGTGTTTAATGCGGCAATTTACAAGATGTTGCGGGATGGGAATTTTTATAGCAAGTTTGAATTCAGCACACTCAAGTACATAATAAAATGCACATGAGATCTATTTTCTTTTTATTGACAACAATATTTTTTGTACAATGTTATTAGTGCCCTTAATGTTGTTTAGTAACAATACTGGAGTAAAGTATAAACCAGGGAAAGCATAAATCTCGGCTTGTTTGGCCCGTTTGTGCTTACGTCCATAACGCCTGTTAGTATATAAGAATATTTTTAATAGATGGAGGTTCTGTTCTTGAGTCGATCATATAATTTTTATTCAAAATTAGTGGGTGAGAGGTATCGTGATCAAGAGAGGAAAATTTGTTTGAGTGTTGCGTTTATATTTTGCTTACCCACAATTGTGATGATTTTTTTCCACGCGATTATCTGTACCATTTCTATACATTTTTCTTCATTTGCTTTAAATCCAACCCATTTACCTGCATTGCCATTTTCATCCCCATTCCATAAATCTTAGTCATTCATCTTCAGAAACTTCAAAGCTCCATCTTTTGTTCACGACTCCGCGTGTTAAACAGAGCTTGGCTAAATCTCAATGAGTGTGGGCGATTTTGCCTAGGTCTGATCGAGTTGACTCTTTGCTACAATCCAACGAATCTTCCACTTTAGCTGATGAACCGGAGAATTCCGAGAGCCCGAATAATATTATCAAGTAAAAGGCTCCAAGAATTCTTCGAGATATTTTAATTTTATGCTCAACCTATTTAATTTAACTTCGATTCTGCCCTCTGTATGATCCATTTCTCGACCAAGTTAGCTGAGTGATGAAAATAAGAAATACGGAACGTAATCAAACTTCGGCAAATATTGAACACAATATTTTTTGTGACTGAAATATTGTGATCCCTTCTGTATATTAAATTCGTAAAATCCTATTGTATGAATTTATAAATGACTTTGAATTTTAGTAATCCCACTTTGCTTGTACTTGTATACCATTTGTTTCCTCCAACGCTCCGAGCGAATTTATATTCGTTGAGAAAATGCCTCAGAGCTAAATGGAGAAAAAATATACTTAAGTTATTGGGTGAGGGGCATGATTGACGACTCAAATTAAGAGCACCATCTCACCTGGCCATATAGGATTACAAACAAAGAGAATGTGGAGTAGAAATGCACTAATTATAATTAGTGTTTTACTGGATTTAAATATATGATATGGAATGTAGGTGCTTTTTTGCATCTATGCTCACTCTAATAAATATGGGGTATAGATAGAGTTAAGAATTTGCTAAAGCTGAAGATCAAAAACGAGACGCGTAAGGATTTTTCTTTATTAACAAGAAATGTGTGCTTTGATCAACGGGCGTATTTGTACCCAGGAGTAGGTGTAGCAGGAAAGAGTTAGATAGATAAAGTAAAAATAAAAACCCTAAGTGAGGAAAAGTGATTAGGATGAGAGAGAGGCGTACTATTGGCTATTCGGAAGAAGTTCGTACTACGTGACTTAAAATTGTAAAGTTGAGCACTTAGCTACCAAAATGATTCCCTTTTGGAAATCTTTATGGGCGAGGGGGGAGGCGCGCTAGAAGGGAAGAAGAATAAGAGATACTTGAGGGAAAATAAAAAGGTTAGTAGTACCCACGTCATATTCTCGTCCGAGATATCAAAAGAAATAAGTTATGGATGTTGGATTAAGTACTTGTAAAGGAGGCAAGTAATGTACTCTATTTGGCTAGGATTTGTTCGATGCACTGCTTGAAGAACTGTGAATTTTGGTAACTTAGGGTCTTGAACAGGCTCGTTATGAGGGCAGCGCGGGTTGTGGGAAGAAGTTTTGCGTGAATAATGCTTCCGGATATTCGGTCCAAGATAGCACGCCTTTCTAAGTCTAGAACAAGTGAAAAGTATTTCAGGAAGTCAGACCCTAAGATGTGGTTACCAATGTTACAACTACGAACAGCAAAAAGAGACAGCGGGGCAGGATAAAGATGAAGAGAAGTTTCTTTGAATAGACCGTGATAGGCTAACATGAGATAATTTGTAACGAAGAGAACACCATAGGACGGCTACTGGTCAGAGGCATAGTGGAATCTATAGAGACGTTAGAACCGCTGATATCGAGGAAGTTAAACTCGGGAGCGGATGAAGAGGCTAGCTAGGTTTGAACTCTACATTGTCCCTACGGGCACTGTATGAGTAGGATGATAGAATTCACCGTAGAGAAGTGTGCCTGAGATGGAGCTACCTGGCCGGCCAGGGGGTGCCAAAGATTTGGTGTGAAGAGTAAAATGCCAACTCTGATGATATGAGCTTATGTTCTTTATTTTCTCGTCATTTGTGGATGTACTTTGCCGTAGATTTGCATGACCTTCATTAATGAAATGAGCTGCGCAAATTTCTCTGAAGTGTCTGGTAGCAAAGAGAAGATGTTCGAAGTAAAGTCCTCTTTGTAGGAAGCAGGAAGGGTTAATAATTGGCTTCCTTCTCCTTATAAGCCATAGAGTGACATGTATAAATGGGCCTCACCTTTAAACTTCGACTGATACCAGCACGAGCTAGGTGGCTCACTTCCTGCATTTCCAATGATAGAAAAGTCAAACACAATTTGGTAGCAAGAGCGTGAGGGGAAACCACGGCTATTAACCTGGAAAGAGTTTTCATTACGCAGATCTTTGGCCAGATTTTGGAGCACCTCGATGAGTTTCTCCATCTTATTTACTAGCCATTTTCGGTCCTGTTTGATGGTATAGCTAAGCAAATCTCGGTAGGTCTAAACATTGTAGGCGCGAGCGGCGACATTTTGGGGGCGCTTAACGCATCTAGAATCAAGAGATGATCGGGAATTTACGCTAAACTTAAAAGAGTTTGAACTTAACTTATTTATTTAAGAAATTGAACCACAAAAAATGGGAAGACCACTTGAGGAATGCTAGTCTAAGCTGTGTCATCGGAAATTAGGCACCTGCAGCGCATTGGAACTGCCATATGAGAGTTTGAGGGTTTTCCATGACCAGGGTTATGTAAATTTGAAGGCTAGAAGCACTAAATAATTATGTCCTTGAGAGCTTAGTACTCGTAGATCTCCTACTTTCCTAGAAACTCGAATAATTAGTCCAGGGCTTCCATAAGTTCTGCTTGTAGATTTGAAAAAGCCAGTCGGAAACTTGTTTTTTTGGACAGGACATTTTATCCATCAAAGGCTAGCTCGCAGAGACTGAACCTGTGTTTCAGCCTGCCTGGCAAATATTGTAGCACTTGCTTGCCGAAACCATTGCCACCTCTGTGGTAGGAGACTGCTGGTTGCTTTGCTCTCGAACAGCCATTACGAGTGGGTGGAGAATTCCTGTGAGCATTGTAGATTTGATGCAGTTTTCAGAGTTTAAATTATTCACAGGTTCACCAATGGGACAGATTGTTAGGTTTGTTAAGTCTAAAGCTAGAATTCTTCTTGCTTAAGATAAGTCATGAGTCTTACAGCTTTTGTGGGTGGAGATC
Organism: Ceratothoa steindachneri; assembly: GCA_963969495.1. Taxonomy (NCBI): domain Eukaryota; kingdom Metazoa; phylum Arthropoda; class Malacostraca; order Isopoda; family Cymothoidae; genus Ceratothoa; species Ceratothoa steindachneri. Next base: position 196,880,854 of record OZ018317.1, read on the forward strand.
TTTCTTCGTTTTATAATGCAAAAGGAGTGATGTAATTCCTCCTTCAATACTCTTGGAATATATTATTGATGTTATTTGTATGGTTGATCGATATCTAAGCTCCCCTCTTACTCGCACATCTTGCTTTTATTTGCTGTGCATCTGTGCCTTTGCTGGTGTCAAAAGGAAGGGAGCTTAAAGATTTAAAATAAAATACTGTATTTTGCTTCACTCGCGTGCAATAGTTCTTTGCTGGTGAAGTTTATGTAATTATACACCCCTGATTCAATATTGACCAGATTAATATCTTAAACTTATTGATTTAAATTTTTCGTTTAGACACTGGCGAAGGTTTGTTATTGCGCGAAGGCTGGAGCTTCCTCTGAGTGTCATTAAGCATTAATTTTAGAATGATATTTGCCCCCCACACTCCGAAATTTTATTTGTAGATACGCTCTAAAGAAAGGCTCTCTATGAGATGATGTGTGATGGAAACGGGAAAGACACTTTTTTACAAACCTCTCATTTCAACCATTTTGATGGAGATACCCTAGATGATCCTCGCTTCTTATCCTTAATTAAGTGTTAATAATAACAATAAACCTCTTAGGGAAAATTATGGCATTTTTATAAAACTATTGAGTGTTTACATTTCTCGTCGCCCCTAAATCGTATCAGGTACTCGTAGCCTCAATATGGATGTGTAGCAAAGTACCCATTACCCTCTACCCAATTTCCTTTCTCATTACATTTATTCTTTCTTTTACTGACCATTTCGTCCTTTGACTGGTCTCCATCTTCTTTAGAAGATATTATAATTTGTGGGTAAACAATTTAGGGTAATCTTGTGATTCCTCCCGTCCTGTGTAAGTCAAGATAAAGGACTTCTTTCTCTCGTTGAGGACATTAATAACTAATGATTTTAGAACAACAACTACACAAGCATCCTGGTAAAATATTATAAAAAGAGCTTCTTAAGCAAAGTGGCAGAGTTACTTGGATTAAAGTGCGTTGAAAAAGAAGAGCTCCAGGTATAAAATGCAATACTTACTCGGGGTGTAGGAAACGTGATTGCGCACAAGTCTCACGAATCATTTTTTTACAAAAATAAATCCTTATTGACATCCTTCCAAGTCTCGGGTTTCCAATAGTTCCTATTGGTTGACTGAATGGATTAGGCGTCTAAGCCTTCTGCAACGCTTCTATGATTTTTTTATTCCCCATCGCGTCCTATCTTTTCCTCTCTACTTTAGGCATACAAGCCTTATCTAAGTTTTCTAGTCAGTAAAGACGTGAGTGCATTGCTTATAAACTAATGATAATTCCTTAATTACTAATATAAGTAATTCGATGGATGACTACATCTGATATGGGAGACAAACGCACTAATAGAAAAATATGTTGATAGGTCAAAAGCATGCGATCCTGTGTTGCCCTTCACATTTAGGTACCGATCTGTAAACTCATTCACAAACTCTCACCTTCTTCTAATTACCCCTATTCGCCACGGTTTTAATCATTTTGATTAATTAAAGGGCACCATCGGGAGCAAATAACTAAACGAGTGTTAAACTGCTTTATTCTGCGAGCCGAGGGCACCAAGGTAAAAAAAAAATGGAAGTGAAGAAGGTTGGTTATATTTGCTAAAGATAAATCAAACGTCTCCGAAGCCATTTCCTTCATTTCAAATTTGAGAAACAATGGCAATGTGCGAAAGAGTAAATATGTAGAGGTTAAATTAAAGGCAGTAACATCATTTATGATGGAGATAAAGAATTTTAGCGAAGGATATATATATATATTCATATAAATAGTTTGTGTATTCAATAGAATATACAAACTAAAGGTATCGTAATATTCCCATTTCTTGTTTTTTTAATATATTTTCCTTTAAACCTTTCATATACAAACAAAAAGTAGGATGAAATGAACAAATGAGGTATTTAGGAGGCATCCGCTTAATGATTATATAAAATAGATAGGCATGATTGGGAGAAGCTTATAATGAAAAACGTAAATTAAAACACTTTAAGCAGAAAGAGATAAATATCTTTGTATAAGCTGTTCCTACCTTGTCCCTAATGATTTAATGTGATAACTGCTTCAGTATCACATACTATTAAAGCATCAATGCATATTTTAAATTCATGGAATATCGTTAATTAAAATTCAACAGCGTTTAATCGTATTTAATGATTATTCGAGATAAATAAAAACTACAATTGCTAATGTGGCTCTGGCAGAAATTACAAATATTATACAACTCATTAGAACGTCCTCATAGGAGAAATCGCATTTTGACTCGCTAATTGAGGTGATATCATTCATCCTTTTACAACATCATTTTACGACCCCTTGTAACCTTACATAAAAGGCAGTTTATAATCCTTTGTATCGCAGTGTGTCTCTTGCTAAAGCACAATGTTATCTCTTTCGATATTATTAAATTTCTTTTATAGATGCATCAATCCCATATAGATTAAAGGCACTTCTTTCCATATGGAGGGATTTCTAACAGACTCAAAATCACCTAAGCTCACCGGTTAACAAACTGATCCTTTCTTACCTACAAAATTTACCTTATCCACCCAATTTCCAATCACCCTAAAGTGTGGGCTTAAATTGTCGCAGGTTGACGTTAGGTAAAGGAATGAGAAGCTTGCGAACTTTTTAGCTTAGAAGATACGTGATTTTTTGAGATAAATAAAAACTACAATTGCTAATGTGGCTCCGACTCCGGTGGAGTTTTCTTTTACCTACAATAGACGTTCTGGTAATGAGTTGTAATTTGATTAATTACTGCTCCATATTTCAATCCGCCTCTAATTCAAATGTGATTTCCAAAAGATCTTAAAGGAAGTTAGATGCGGAAAGACAAGAAAGTTTTCTGGTTACTGACACACTGATGAGCGATAAGTATTGTTGTTGAACATTGTATGATAATGGTATCATTTTTTCTAAGATATCGAGGTGTCCTGTTAAACTTGATTAAATGGTGAATTAACCCTTTACTGTTTATTCCTTTGTAGTATTAGGTTTCTTTAGGTGATAAGTTTAAATAACGTAGATTTTTTAAGTTAAAGAGTGTCAGTATAATTAAGAGCCTTTTCCTACTCATGCTTTTGACTTTCTTAACTTTTGTAAAGAGAAAAGCTTTAAACTACTTTCAAACCATTGTTCAAATTAAGCCAAGCCACGATTTTTTAGATTTCATACACACATAGAGGTTATTGGTGCGTTAAACTATTCATTTAAAAATGATATTTCTGGTCCGACGTAGTTCCTTTTTTTATTTCCATGCTAGGCTCGATTAATGATTCGCTTCTGTTTTGCATCTATCTTTCTTCTCTTGGTATTCCAATGCGTTGAGTTAGTCTTTCATTTTATTTGAATGCACATGAATGGAAATCTATGTTGACTTTGCCACAGCTTTATTAATACTGTGAAAAAATCGATGGCATTGACAATCCGCTTATAACATTATGACTGAATGACTCTCAGACAATGTTCGAAACATAACCATTTCGAATGTTAATCTCTGATCAGAATTTTTTCTCTAGAATCGAAATGGCAATAGGAATGAGGCCACATCACGCAGAAGATTGGTAAGAAGAGATCTCAAAAAAAGTGGTGAAACTCGAGGAAAGTGAAAATGTGTAGAAGATATACTAAATGCAGCAGATCTTCTAAAGACATTGGACCAAGAGGACAAATTTAGGGTGCAAGACCATAAAGGGCACATACCAAGCCTATAGATGTCATCTGACTTTGCCCTGAAGGTGCTTATGAACCTAACTTCAGGTGTCTGCACATCACAGTCGCCAAACCCTATGAGGCTCAACTGCGCTAAGCGGATTTTGATAAAGGAATTACGGAAGGATTTTTTATTAAATTAGATCTTGGTTTACAGACGGAGCAAAAGAGAATCCTGAGATCTGATTTAATAAATATAAAGAGGTTAAGGGTCACCACGTTCATAAGTACCTCGGGGAGTTGGTAGAGTCTCCAGCTTATGGAGGGGTCTTATTCGTGAGGCAGGGTTACCCGTACGGAAGTGTTTGACGAAGGCCATTGAGGTCTCACTGTCGAGTTTGCCCTCACTCACAAAGTTCTTACGGGGATTCCGTTTATAGGCTGGTTTCGAAAGTTAATCCAGTTATCACATGCTTAAAGGAATAGTTCAAAAGAAAAATCGTGTTTCGTAGGCTTTATTCTTGGCTTAGGTCTACCTTAATTGGGGCAACGAGATAGTAGAGTCCTACGCGGCTCTGTTGTAAATTTTCCTCTAATGTTAGATAGCTAGGGCTATGACGACCAGACTTAATGACGAGGAAATGGCCTCGTGACGCTAATAATAATCAAATAAGAATGAGTGTTATGACGGATTAAGAATTCTTTTTCTGTCTTGACAATTTTTCAGACCGTTTATTTACATTCCCTCCAATTATAGGGGCATGACTTCATTTCTCCTAATCTGGACGCGGGGCGAAGCTTACGTTGTAAAAAGTATGTTCGTGTCTACTTTGTTAAGACTGCTTGGCAGAGTCAAAGGGTGGTGTATTTTAATGTAGACCCATGAGGTCCCAACTGGTTTGGCAAGCATAACAGGTGATAGAACAGTTGATTTTGTCGTCTCGCAGGTCCGCGTAAAATTAAACTGGTCAGATCAGATACCACCCTAAGTTTGGCCAGCTTCCTTCGTTATCTTGCATCAAAACCTTTCGTCTCACAGCGGTTTCTTCTCGTGTGTATGTTTTTGTGTTCTCGTGGGAACCTCAAACTATTCGCTTGCCTTTCTTACAGGCATGTTTTTCTTATACCTGTGTAAATGTGATATAAGTATTTCGCTCATTTCTAGATTGGTTCATTACTACTAGATGGCATATTATTTCAGTAATTAATATCTGTGCCTAATTTCAAGATTTCATAGGTCAAACAGGGTGGTCATTTGTGAAGTTCCCCGTTGATCCTACTTCACCTTGCAATTTGGGCTTCGCTACACATGTAAAATTGTGATTTAACATTATGTGTATAAGTATTTCACTTTATTCTACATTGGTTAATTACTACTACATGGCATAGGACTGCAATAATTAATAGTGTTCCCCGTTGCAAGATTTCATAGGTCCAACAGGGTGCTCATTTGTGAGGTTCTTCGTTGAGCATACTTCAGCTTACAATTTGGGTGTCACTACATATAGTCCGTAATTCAGAGCAATAAGTTTCTAATATATATAATGAAAAAAATATTAACTATTTGCTTACTTTTTTATCTCGTTTCACAGAGGAAATTTATAGAAGCACCTCCACAAAATTGATCAAATACTGTTATTTAGAAATTTAAAGAGTGAAATACTTCTCTAACAATTTAAGGTAATTACTCATACTTATTTTACATACCATATAACCTTTTTTAGTGCTAATGTATTTCAGACCATGGTTGGCGTATAAACTTCGGCAGTTCTGAAAGGACTTGGGGAGTTTGAGGACTTCAACACTAAAGTATTGTCTATTAATCTTTACACATGGCCTATTCGGTATAAACTGAGCGTCCCAAAGAAATCATTTGATGCCTTTGGTCTTCCCATTCTTTGGTCACTTTTTCACTATGACAAGTATCCAATTTTCCATCAAAAAGTACCTTACTTTCTTAAACTGTCAATTAGAAAAAACTGGTCGAACTAGAATCCCATTTTAAGAAAGGATGTGTATTTTTTATAGTTTATATTACCTTCTTTCATTGCAAATTACCCTCCACACTATTAGAAAAAAACACCAAGTGGCATTGTTTATTTTAACCTGTTGATGTCAAACTCGTGAGTGGAATTTTCTCCAAACCTTAACACGTCCACTCTCATCGCCATCAAAAAATATGCTCGAATTAAATTTCAAAGACTTCTCGCTCATTTCTTCAAAACATTTCTTCCTTGTCTTAACATTGTTATACTTAAAAGAAGCTGCCTCCCTCCTGGCGGAGCGTCCCAAATATACAAGAAAGAGTATTAATTTACGGTTGTTTCTGGGTAACTTTAAAATCTTTCTGGTACCGGAGGAGCTTTTGGCCGAGGTTTGTCCCATTGGATCTTGAAATAAGTAAAAGTAGCCACTTGAGCAAATTTTGCCAATGTTAGTAAGATAGGTAGGATTAAAAGGGCCGCACCTGATGCTGATGTATTTAATGTTGAAGTGACCATACCCTCCCAATTGGCAGAGAAATGGCAAGTGAAATTTGATATAAGTTAGCGTAGTGTATTAGTATAGGTAGGTATAATCCAATTAAAAATTTTAAACTAAAGGTCAGCGGCAGAAAAATAATGAAATTAGACCTTTCTTCTCTATTGCTTGGGGATCTTTTGTAAAACCGGTTTAGAAAAACTAAGGGACTGTTTCGTTATTTAGTCTACGGATAAGAGTAGACGCTATATGCGAATTGAGAGTTGGGTTTTAATCAGGCAGTTCTAGCCGTCTTCTCTTCATTTCGAAGCTTAGCGCAACCTAGCAAGAGGATCTGGTTGATATCGGTCAGATTTCTTGTTCTCGTTTATTTCAAGATAAGCGAGCATCTTCCAGTGTTCAATATTTGTTTCCTTATAAAACAATCATATTTTCTCACATGTGATTTTTAATATTTCTGGATGGGGATGACCTACAGCACTGAACACAATTACAACTAAGTGGCCGTCAGAATTTAAAATTTTTTTCTAAAATAGTGAGAGTTTCTCCAAAGACACCACCAAACCCATTCAATAGACCAGGATTTTTACTCTTCATATGATTTTACCAGAATAATTATCGGAGGAAGGAGGCAAGAATCTAATTCTTATTTTTCAGTCAGCTATGCTAAAAAACTTTCATAATAGATCGTCCCAAAGTAACAGTTGAGGAAATTAGAAAATAACCTCAAAGTACGAAGTATTTCTGTTCATATCTAATCGGCTAACTTCTTCTTCTTTAGGGATCATAATTTGTTCTGCCAAGTAGATAATCAAGATTACTAGATTACAGAAGATTTGAGACTTTAATAACTCTCACAAGCCAGGTATGTTATAATTACTTCGTGCATGCTACAAAGGGCATGGGTCATTGGTCATTCTTTATCTTGAAAAGTGATTGATATCATTGATCGAAGTTTTTACTTTACTCCTTTAAGATTTAAGATAGATCGAGTAATACCATCTCTAGTCTCAAAAAACTAATTGCCAAACATTCCATATTAATAAACCTCAACAGATGTCACTAAAAATGCAAGGAACATCTCACAAAACTCTTAACAGACATAAAAAAGAGACCAATAGAGGAAGTTTTTAAAATTAACAAGAAATACTAGACTAGTTGTTATAATCTTCTGTTGTCATTAATTGATTTTACATATATTGACCAAACTAAAAGCTAGTAAACCTAACCAAAACCCATTAAACTACTTAACTTTATGATTGTTGCTAGAAATGTGGATTCTATAAGTTTGTTGATTTAAGTTTTATACAGGTTAATGTCCGAAAGATTTGTGAGTGCGTAATTTGTGAACTTTTGCTAGACCAAATTAAACTACATTTATTTTAGAGATTATTTCCCAATAATTCCAAACCAATTCTGTCGTTCAAACCTTATGCACTCAATGAAGTTCAAATAAGTCATATAAATATATATATATGTAGACGATCTGTTATATAAGTTTTCACTAACATTTATTATTTTTTTAAATCTAACGAATTTGCAATAATATGTTTTGGCAAAAAGAGATTTGTATAAAAAGTGGTGAAAGAGTGAAAAGGACAAGTCGGGTTAGTGCAGCCCTGATGGCCTCCACCGGCCATAAACTTGCTCCCATTTAGCAATGCAGGCATCCAAATTTCTAATAAAATTTACAGTGATTCAAATTATTTTTTAAACAAATTCACCAAGATTCCAAAGAATATTTCGTTACTACTTTTATAAAACTACTGACAAAGCTCCTCATATTTGTTCAACTTCCATGTAAGTGACAAATAATATTGCATTGCATTGAAAAGTATAAAGATTTTAATGTATTCATTTAAAATTCAATGATGAGTACCATTTCTGACCCAACATAAGTATACACATACAAATGGATTAAAACTAGAAATTATAGCCATCGATTTCCTTCTGTACAAAATAATCAATTTGGGCTATTTTTCTCCTCAAAAATTTGAACAAAGTGTTGTTAACTAATTAGCGTTAAGCGAATTATTTTGCACTGAAATTGGTTAATTTCAATGAATGTGCACGAATTAAGGCAACATTCATTATGGCAAACAAAGTTAAATAAAATGCAGATGAGCTACCTGTTGAGGGCTCTGCTCTACGAATAAGTAATATTTGGGAGAGTACAAAGAATACAAAAGGATAAAGGAATAGATTGATTAAATAAGAGATAGAAACAATTCCATATCCTTTAATACTTCAGTCCGCTTCTATGTTATAAGGTTGAATTTCATTAGAGGGTGTAGGTGAGGACTAATATGTTTATCAATGGCTATCGAATCATTTTTAATGCTATATGGACAGATGAAGAAAACTCATAATAATTACTAACTTTGAATAATGTAAGTTGTTAGCCGAATGTAGACAGTTCTTTGAACTTACGACATAGACAGAGTTGGTGGAGTTTTTGGAGGTTTGATATGTCTTGTGAAGATTTGATTAGGTTTCCTATCCAATCATTCTAAGAGAGAGAAGCAGGGGCTCAGAACTTAGTGTTGGTGAAGCCTTGTGAAATTTGGAAATCCTTTGTGCTAACTATATTCCCATCTTTACAAGAGACGAATCAAATCTGTCTGGTTGCAAATCACGCAACAGCCTTTAATAGATTATTAATATTTTTGTTAGGAAATTTCAACAGTCAATCTATTGTTTCGGTAGAGAAAGTGAGAAATAAAATCTTGATGACTTTGGCCTCTGGCTGAGAATGCCTGCGGTGCCGTTCCTGAAAGATGGTTATGGTAGGATTCAGTTATATTTTAACGTATTTACTCAGTAGTTTGCAATGTTAAAATGAAATTTTTAATGTCTTCGAATGCTGCGCTTTTCCACCTAGCAAGACCATTGATACGAGAACTTAAGTTAACTATTAGACCTATGATTTCAGAGGTAATATTTCGCTTGATTTAAATTTCCCCCACCATATTTTTTCTACATATTTATGATTTGTTTATCTTTCCTTTTCACTAAGGAATTTCCATTAAATAGAATTTGTTCTTGTCTCTACATTTGCAGTTCGAAGTCCTAGGATAGATGTAAATAACTACAGTAACTCACTTAAGAAACTTTTGTTTCTTTCATAATAAATACATCACATTGTGTTTATTACATTTTCTCTATATTTTGGTGAGATTTACTATTTCACTGAACGGTGGAGTGGGATGGATTAATTTTTGGTTTACTAAGGGATAAACTCCTATGTGAATGAGCCCTTAGCATTTGGTTAAAGCCGCGTAGGAGTGATATGGGGCAACACTCGGATGTGACTAAGTCTGCCATCTACCCTCTCACATTTCGTTAATTATGTGTTTGATATTTTTAATTGTTTAATGCCCTCTTTCACTTTCTGCTCGGAGATTTAAAAGAGTGCAAAAGATAATCCGAGAGAAAGTGGCAATTTCTCTGAGGCCACTCGGGTCGGGACGGAGAGCCACTTCTAACCCATGTCGTACATTGCGGGCCTCGGGTCTAATAGGCTTCGAACACAATTAAGCCTCTTTGTTTACGTTTCCTCAATTCGAAGCACCTTGACCGTTGGTCCATTCTTAAAGTATAGTCTTATCAAGCGATGACTTTGCTACTAAGATTAAAATTTAAAATCTTAAAAAAAACAGCCATGATTAAATTTTTATAAATTTTCTGAACTCTCGCCAATTATAATAATTTTAAAAAGGATCTCTAAACTAAATTTCCCTCCTTTCAAAATACCATGTTGCTAAAATTTAAAAAAATTCGATACTTATACTTATTTCTGAACTTCACTATTTTGTTTTTTGATATTATAAAAGAATTATTAGAAATAAGTGATAAAAAACATAAGTCATAACCAAACTAAGATGAAATTATTATTCAATTACTCAAAAAAATCCTCATCTTAAATTATAGAGTTAGTGATGAAAAAGCATTTAACAAAAAAAGATATTTATTAAAAGGTTTATTTAAAAAATATATAACTCATATTATTTATTACGGTGAATCTATGGTTAATAAAGTAATGAATGGAGTCTTCACACTGAATCAGATACTTCTTGAGGGCGCCCTTTATACACACCAAACAACTCGCTGTTTATTGGTCTCCTGGATATAGTCCTGGAGTCGGCAAACATTTGTCACCCGTGCCAAACTTGGCACGCGAGGCATCTACTATCCTTGGCACGTGAAATGATTTTTCCTCTCCTTTAAGCAAGTACATGATCACATTAAAAACCATATATATTAAAATTACATATTGTTTAATGATAAAATTTAATATATTTCTTTTAATGTAATATTTACCGTATCGTTTGGGCATATCGACTTAGGTATGTTGACCATGGTAGAATATGTGTGTTGGGCATTATAGTTGCTTGGCACTGAAGACCAGAATTATTTTTAAATGGAATTGGCGCGCTAAGTAAGTGACTTTATTATATTCACTTACTTGGGGCGAATAAAGGGCCTCCTCCAAGCGTGCCTGATGCTATACTAATGTCCCTGGTGGAGCGGCACGAAAAACTGCGCCTCTCTCTCTTATGATCCACTTGTAATTCTAAAGTTTTTACTATCCGTTCCGCCCCTGTATAGATCTAACAGAGGGTGAAAGAAGGCGTTATACTTTTTATAATATGGTACAATTAGTTATTTAGGGTTATCAAGGCTCTTATGTGGTTCCTGGATGTAGGTTAACCCCATTTCTCTCTTAAACTTTCTGGTCTCTGTAAGTTTAGAATAATCTCGCTGGGGCGCCGCGGCAGAGAAGAGAAATTGAATTTTCCCAAATCTTGGACAATCAATTATTTTTTCCGTTTATTAGCGCCAGAAAGGGCACTAACATCTTGATTTGCGTGTATATATCTTTTAGTGTGATGTATATCTTGACCATGTGTAAAATCGTGTATGGAAATTCCTTACAATCTGCAAATTACATTAATCACACATCTGTTTACTACTCTTTTTTCCATTCAATCTTTCAACAAGTTCATATTTTAATTATCTCTTGGTCCAATTAATTAGCGTAAAGTGAAAAGCATTCACCGAAAATATAGGCTTTTCTTATGAATCAAACATCCCTATTCATTTGGAGTGGGTGTAAGACTTATAAATATACAAGTTCGTATATAATGTTTTTAAAAGGCGTTTTTTTGAAAGTTGCTTACAAAATTCAAAGTTTTTCATTAGCCGTTTTCCATAGTGCCGTTTTGCTAGAGAAAATTAAGCTCCTAATTTAAATTGAGAAGCACAATTTTATTATCGTTGTCATTGACAGTTTTTTCAAGCAGGAAATAGGAAACAGGAGTTTGAAGCAGTATCTCAATCTCTTGAATCCGTTGGGGCTATAGTATCAAAATGTCTCTAACTCGATATAGAATGAAAAATAAATGAATTTTAATAGCATGTTTGAAATTTTCTAGAATGAATTGAAAACAATTTGGGAGGTAGTTGGCGAAAAACTAATAGGTATTTAAGGCAAGATACCTCGTCGAGAGGTTGATTATGGACAATCAATTATATCCTACCAAATTCCGTTAAATTTATTTTGTCCATTCGAGTATCGGTTAGTGTCACTTTGTAATCCAAATTTCCTTCGCTCGATTAATGAAATGTGAGAGTGATGATGTTACCATTTATTTTCTGATTGGGTTTGTGTCTCTAAAGCGAATTTTTAATTAAGTGTTTATAGTTCCTTAAGAGAGATGGCAACCAGGCTTGGAAGTTACAAGAACAAGTTGAATAAAGTGCAAGTGTAGAAAATAAACCATGAATATGTCAATATGCTATTTTATTTTAATTAAGCGTTTACTCCCATGCTCTGATCTTTCTTAAGTCATGAATTTCTACAATAATTTGTTTTTTAGAATTATTTATGCTATTAAAAATAGTAATAGCTTCTGTGCGATGCTATTCAATAACAAATGAATTAAAAACTTAAAAAATGGCTCTAGTGAAAAAAAAAATGACTGGTGAAACAAACGAGGGGGAGTTGTCACGTGGTAAAAAGAATGAGGACATATGTTCTGTTCTTCTCCAAGGTGTTCTCAAGAATCATCCTAGGATGCCCCAAGGAGAGTTAGCTTTGCCTTAGCTAAGTCACGATTTCGGATCAGGAAGGTTTCCTTGTCCGATCCAGTGGCCACAGCAGATACAGGAATTCTATTTCTTCTTCTATCAATTTAATTTTCCTATTTTAGTGATCTAAAGCCTCATCTTCCGTGGAGTGGGGTTTAAATTGCTATTTCGTCCGCTTTTGGCAGTTAATTTGGCATTTGTCCTTCTCCTTCAGGAAGAGACACCCTGGATATCACGTTCTGCTGCAGACAGCACCAGCTCCCAGGGAACAGCGTTCTGTCACCTGCCTTCAACATAAGATAAGCCTGTAGGTGAATCCACTAAAAGATAGGGACATTGAAAAGCGCCCCAGGACTGACTCCAGCCGCTTAGAGGAGGAAATTTTAACCATTCAGAGTTGTTTAAGGAAACCAGGGGACTCGCCGGTACCTACTGGAGCTTCATTTAGAGAGGACCACTTATTCTTTTCTTACCCGGTGATCCAGGCATTGGCACACTAAGTCTTATTTTTTCAATTAATGGTACTTAAAACTTTCTTTAAATTTTCCTTTGCTCAATCTCTCATTTTTTTTAATATCAATTCACTTTGTTACTTTTCCTTATATTATTGATTATTAAAGTCCACATATATATTTTTAGTCAAAGTCAAAAATCACCAATTAAGTCATAAAGCCACGTTGCTGATTGTGAATTCATTTTGGATTACGTGTCGTTTATTCTTTGTACCATAGATGAAAGACCACCAGTAACTACGCCAAGAAGTTTTCCATTAGGCAAATCAAAGTCACAAATTTCTTATTTGCCATAACAGAGAAAAGCCTCACTTCCAAGATTCGTATGCATATATTATTAAGAAAGTAAATATTATCGAATTTAAAAGATTGCATATATTTCGCAAACACATTATTGATAATTGTGTTGCATTATTTATATCTGTTGTTTCATCTATAGCTATATAATAGAAAAATGTCTTATTAAGCATATTGATAAGATTCCTATCATCATTCATTTCTTCTGTACCAATAGAAACTGTCTTCCGTGGAAAACAGATATTATCAAGGAATCGGTCTCTTTAACTATAGAATTTTTCCACAGCAACGAAACACTTTTTACAAAATCAAATTGAAACTGTCGTCAGCTTGCGTTACGGAATTTTGTTATTAGCATATTTTTTGCGGAGAACAGATTTTTGAAAATATTCTCAAAAACTTGACATGTTTATTCAAAACATTTGAAAGTTTTTCGAATACTTTCAAGAAAAATTCATTATCAGCACATGTTTGATCAAACAAAGTCCTTTTACTGAAAATATTTTTACATTTACTTATACAAGCAATGGAAGAGAGTAATTATATTAATTAGATAATTTGCAATATCATATAAACCTTTCCAAATCTATATTTAGTAAACACAATGAAAGGTGGTCAATTGCTGCTACAACATAAAATCAATAAAATTAATATAGGGTGCAATAAAAGAATACCATTCGCAAACTCAAATTATCACTCCCTAAAGAAGAACTAGGCAAACTGCGGCCCGCGTTTCATTGGAGAATTCGACCAAATATTGAAAAGTAATTATTGAACATTTTGATAAAATCTTAGCGTGAGGCAATGCTCTCGAAGGACCACCGTGAGAGGAAGCTCCTTCCAAAATACCCTTCTATTCTTTAAAGTCCACGTGCACCAGCGTGAGAATTTTAGAAATTTGGAGAAAGAATCAGTTCTTGGCTTAATCCCCACACAGCTGTGCTTGCTTTTGGACGCCATACGCTCCCCCCTCCCTTGCGATAACACCGTGCATAGCCACATTAACCCTACCCCCATATCGAAAGGCAAGTTTTATCGTCTGGAACGAAGCGTTTTCATGAAATATGTTTGCTTAAAGTGGTGACAAGAATCCCATAGGGACCGCAAGGCCCTGAGGCGTCTATCTGATCAGCCACCCAAGTATTTAACACGAAGTTCACCATTTCTTGAGGAGATGGAAAGCCTGCCATCCACTCCGTTTAGACTGCCGACTGTTTTCCTTGAACCCCCGTAACTAGGCGTCGTACGTCGTCAAAGATTTCGTCAGAAAATCCACATTCTTTAAGCTTTAGCTCCTGTTTATAGGAGAGCTATCGAGCCGCCTTGTTTCCGGAGAGATGTGCGGCCGTCTTTTCTTCACCACTCCTTCAAGATTCCCGTTCTTTCGAAACTGATACTCTTTGCAGATCTGCAGAATTCTCTCGAGTCTAGATTACGTTTTTCTGGAGAAGAGAAAATCTCATTCTTCATCACGAAGTAATCTAACCCTATCCTTGACTTCGCCTCGTCAGGACTCCCCGAAGTATCTTCTTGATGACATGCACCGTTGTCTTCTACCCCCCATTCAATTCGCCCGCGCTTGAAGTAAAGCGATGTTGTAAGTTCATCCTCAGATTACCTCGGTAATCTTCACTTAATTCATTTAACCACCATAAATAATTTGTTCCCCCTTTTGTATATTTATATATATATATATATATATATATATATATATATATATATATATATAAATTGTCCCCTTTTATTATATATATTAAGATTATATTTTTGGATATTGTCTATATATATACTTTGAACTGCAACTCGGCAAGCTATTAATCCAAACCTGGTCAACCGTAAATCGCACTCTTTATCCATCGCCCCAAACCGTTTCAAGCGGCCTGTGGTGAGGTGTCATGCCCGTGCTTGTGTATGACTCTGAGCGCCGAGCTAGTATACATAGGTATGCCTCGACACTTACCTCAAACGCGAATTTTGTAGCATTTTTGTGCAATATTAAAACTTTTTACGTCTGATCCTACTCCTGACTTCGATTGACTAGTAAATATCCCCCAAAACGTACCTATCGATCTCATTGTTTTTTATATAAGTCATTTTCAAATATATTTAATTAGTAGATAAATTATTTTTAAAAAATACGATAATTTACAAATACTTATTGACATTACTGTTATCTACACGCTCTCTTTCGCTCGCGGAGGTTAAGCTAACTTTCTGTGGTTATACATTGATGTGAGACCCCTTGACCCTGGGTAATGATCAGATGATGTATAATTTTAAATCATAGTTCTTTTATTCCACGTTAAATCTATATCTCCCTTTTCTGAAATGAGTCTGGAAAGAGTTTAAAAGGGCTGGCAAAACTATGGCAGAAAAATTACCCTTAGTTATTAATGTGTAGCTATAGCTAGAACTATGTAGTATATGCAAACAAAGGTAATTGTAATTAACTTATATGTATGTATTAGAAATTTGTATCTAACTATTTGAATGCAACCCACAAAGAATAACATAAGCTTCACTGTGGACCGCTGCTTAAAATTATTGCCTAATCATACGCACATTAACCTCTTGTCGACCTCCTCCTTAACAAACATGGAGACACTGGCCACCGACCTTTCAGATGAAGTTTAATTTGTTTAGCACATTCAAGTGAACTCCTTGTCTACTACGATCGCTATTTTGGTATGTGTTTATTTTACTCTCTTGTTGCATCCAGACCCACTTTCTTTGAAAGCGCAGATGAACCGTAAAGGAAAATTTACATATTTTGAGATAGGACAAACGTGTTGTAATGAAGAGAAGCTATCATTAATTGTTTCTTTTAAATTAAAAGCCTACATCTACTTTACTTCCTATTGAACCACTTTGGAATCCAAACCAGTCCTTCGAAATATTTCCAAACAAGATTTTTACATTTCCAATTGTAACGGTCATCTTTTAACCTTATCTTTTCAAACAAATGAAATGATGAGAAAGAGTAAACAAAATGGAGAAAATAAAGATAATAATGGGCTTTACTGGAAACAATATTTAAAAGTGATAAAATTGGCTATGTCAGCGTTGGTGAGGTTAAGAATGTTAAAAGCGGGGGAGAAAAAGATAGGTAGGACGGACTCACAAACTCCTATTTACTTACAATGCAGTTCTCTCGATCTAGGCCTAAAACCTTAAATAAGCAACAATTTGAGGATGAAAAGTTTAGAAACGATAAAATGTGTAATAAAATAGCTATAAAAGATGAAAGTATTGATAAGGAATAGCTTTATATGCAAAGACTACGTTTTTAGATTTGAAACGAAAAACCAATACAGCATTAGCATTTTTTGCAGAAAGCTTTTGAAAAGAGGTACTTGACGGAAGTGATGAAAGTAAGAAGTTAAAAAGATGAACAAGGGCGAAGCTTTTAGCAGAAACCATGTAGGTAGTATCTTAACTAGGTATAAATCTCATAAGAGAAGAAATAATAGTAGTAAAACGTTATCTGTTAGAACCCTTTATTATTACTCTTTTAATAAAATAATTATGTATATTTCCTTACCTCATACGCCACAACATCGGCCCCATTTTAGGCAAGGTAAGTTTAAAAAAAATGAATTGTTGGAGTTTCCGTCACTAGGGGGGAGAATTTGGAAGAGCTGAAGCCAGAATAGTAAATAATAAAGATAAAATAATTTGCAACGAGATTATCGCACATCTTATATTTCTTAGTGAGTACCTTGGGTTTCAGGAGAAATCCGAACCATGGTTATTTACAGAGTAAAGTATCTTCCATGAACATGAACCCAAAGGGACTATATCTGGCGAGTAATCAAACCAGGAAGATGCTTGTTGGACTAGCCAGCCACCGCTGGCGACCTCATGATGATGAAACATAGTAACATCATGCCATGCAAGCCATTTTAGTGCCACTGAGAACAGGTGCAAAGCGTAGATCGCTTGGCACTCTCTGGCTCCATCGCTCTACCTTTAACCTCCAACCTTCCATTCAAGTAAGTTGTAGCCATTTGACTTGAACAATCTAGAGAAATATTTACCTCTCATTTTCAATAATGAATAATATATTACATAATTATAGGGGGTTTGTATAATCAAGCGTTTAATTGGTGATCCTCAGTGAAAGATCTGCCCTTCAATTCTGCATCGAGCAATCTCATTAATATAAGATGCTTTACGCAATCGTTATGGCCAGCCAACATTAAAAGCAGTAATCCCATACCACGCACAAGGCAAATAATCCGGTGATTCAAGTGCATCAATATTTTTTATATTGATCTAATAAATGGTGCTGTCTGTGCGAGCTGGCATTTGAGACACAAAATGTCTTATCCACAAAGACAAAATTCCGTTTGGCCTTATCCCATTCACCAGCAGAAATCCTGAAAGGAGCCGACTCATTATTCATATTGTTAGCAGAGCAGATTATTTAGTAGGCTATCAAGACCATCGAACACTACGGAACCCTTAACACCACGGTCTATAGGATTAGCATCGATTGCAGAACCTCACCAGAAATATCATGCCTGGTGAGGAGAATCACACAACTCTCCTCTGTAGCCCTGAGACGCAGCCGGTGTCTACTTCACGGCAACATAGTTGAGGCAAGCCTAATATGTACAGTGTCTCGCTATTTACGTAACACACACATCCGGGAGGCACTGGAGAAATTTAAACCCATAGACATTTTAATAGAGACTGTCGATTGCTTCTTAGTTCGTGATGCATTGTGACCAGGAGATAATTATCTGTGCCGGATACAGTGCTCCGACCTAGCGAGGTTAGCGCAGCTCTCCTACAGCCTCCCAAAGACTGTCGCTAGACGGAAAGGTTGAAAAACTCACCGAAACGATCGAGATTCTGGCCCAAAATTTATTGTGCAAAAGCTTTATTCGCTCACGGCGCTGGTTCTTGGGTTGGTCTGGCTCATTCCTCACGCGTCTTTTCAACCTGGAGGTTTCCTTGAAGAGATGCCTATGGCTATTTTATCCTGCTTCCTCCAAAGGAAACCCTACGACCATCATCTTTACTTCACTAACGAAAAGCACCCAAGAGCATCCTACTCAATTCTCAAATCCTTCATCAGCTAATAGTCTAGAACCCATAGAGAAATTTGCATACCAAACTTCAACAGTAATCGTTCCGCAAATCCATGGAAAATGACCATCGTATTTCACGTTGAAATAAAAATGTAACCCTGCTTGATTAGTGTTGTCATTTTTATTTCCAAAACTTATCATCCTTAACTGCCTTTGGCCGCTCTACCAACTCCCCTTTAGAAAATCCTTCCTTTGGTGGAGTTCGGCAGCCTGCCAATGCAATTACTGTGGGAGCTATGCAGGGATTAATTCCCTGAAATTTCGTGCGTGATCTATGTACAGTAGATACAACACTGAACTAACTCGTTGATAGTATCCTACCGTCTCAATTTTTCACTCCTTGCCTCAAGATAGACGCCAACCTCTGCAGGTGTACTCGCTTCAAGATATCTTAGGGAAGCCTATTTTTGTCCATTTTAAGACAGTCCTTTGAATATCTATCTATCCATGATTATTTCGCTTGTAGTTGTTCTTAGTTGCTGATGACAGTCTGTCCATATTTGGGGCCGATTTCATGCAACATTTCTGGTTTATCCTTGATTTAAAAGGGTTTGCTCTCAAAGTTCGAGTATAAAAATCATTATTCACGGTACCCTTTCCTGTTGCTCCCACAGGGCTCACTCTTACTGCGCTTGTTCAAGCAGTTGACTTGTCAAGTTCCACATGACTCCTCTCAGCCATGCATAAAACAATACATGCTAAATACACGGCATTACTTGCGACAGTCTCAGATGTAACATCACTACGGTTGTGTGGACAGACGATAAAACTCTCTCCTCAACACTGAATACCAGGAATTGAAAAGGTCCTGTTACACTCGTTACGACGCTCTCAACAAAGGATACAATGATAGTTATGATACAGTTAAACATGTATTTTGTTTTTACAAATAAAGATGTGTTTTTTAGTTGTATTATTAAGCACCATGGTCCCCCTCAGCAGCGAGCACGCGCTTCGGGTGAAACCTGGAAGCCATCCTCATGCTGGACTACATGAGTTTGACGAAGGACTTCAGCTCGTCAAAGGTGCTGTGGTGGACCATGTCGGCCTTGCTGGCGACATGTGCCCGCACGTTTTAGTTGAGAGGATTGATTTCGGTTGAATGCGGTAGCCAAAGGTCATAGACCAGAGGTTTATCTTTAACCCCAACAATGCTTTCAGGGCCTTGGCTGTGTGGACAGGGAAACGTAGCCAGGCTCCTTAGTGATCTTTCTCACCCAGGACAGGGCTTTATTTTCCACTATCTCCCTTTATTCGACCACACCGACCCAGTAGCCAGTACCAAACCAAACCATTGTATCTCCTCTCTATTCAAAGACCCAAACAGAATATCATCAAGGAAGCCGGGTTCCTGGTGAGGGACATGTAGCTTCCCTAGTAGACGTCTTGGACCAAGAATACCAGGCGGTCGTTCTGCTTGTCGATGACCAAATTGACCGTGAATGTTTTCATGAGAAAATATTGTGAATGCGATTGCAATGACTCATAAAATCGTTGAGAAGGCAAGGACAGCGCTCGCGAGGTTGCTCTCGTATACGATCAGTGAGCTGATGCCTTACCACGCACATCAAACACTTTTCGCCCTCCTTCTTAATACCCATGGACATCGTAGGCACCAAAATCTTGTATTTCTTCGCTATGGCTGTAATTTTGAGCTTTGGACTACTTTCAAATTCCTTTCTCTCAACCAAACATGAGGTCTTTTCGGAAACAAGTCGATCATTTCAGTCTTCCTTGTTCTTGTTCCTCTCCGCGACTTAGTGGATGGTCATCCAGCTGACCATGAGCCACTTGCCTATGTCGGCTTGTTATGGACTACCTTCCATCAAATACCGGTAAAACGTCGTCAGTAGAGAGAATGTTTGTAGGTTTGGTTGGTACATTTTTTCTGTACATGATCCGCGGTATGGTGTCTTGTTCGCAAAGGTTGTGCGTTTTGTTATGAACTTCTGAGAGATCTTCGTTTAATTTTCGCTCTTTTAGAAAACATATTGCTATACTTTCCAGGTACGACACTCACCGACTACCCCTTAATTAGATTTTTGAGAGCCTACCGGACTATCGTTTAAATTTGGCACCATAAAGATGACTAATATGAGTAGACCAGCTTGAATTTCTAAGATATCTTCTAATAAACGAGGCCAACTCACCCTTGCCAAACAGAATTTCAATTTTTGGCAATTTCCCTCCACCCACCACATATGAATCCCTTAGGGGATTCCCATGTCTATTCAATTTTTAAAGGATTCATGGAAAAGATTCCTTTCTATCTTAGTCCCGCTAAATTAAAACTTTAAGGATTGCACACAAAATTAGAAAATCTACATTAAATTTAACCCAAATTGCCAATAGTATCTTGTAGGAGATCTAATTGTCTATATTTTTTCAAACCAGAAGTGTTTGGGTAAATTTCAAATAATATATCAGAACAATTCGTTGTTAAACGAGTTTATCAAGACATGAAATTATAGATGTTATCACATCTCGTAGTAGATAACTGAAACACCCCACCCCTACCTCAGAGAAATATCAGAGCAATTCTTTGTTGAGCCTCTTTACCAATACATCTTAAATCTGTTATACCTTGAGGTGATCTTAAATTGACCTTTAATTTGATAAGTGACTAGTATGTACTTGGCCTAAATTAAATTTTATTCTAATCATATAAATCATATGTTTGTCAGAAAAGCAATAGTTTAATTCCTTTTGAATTTATTTATCCTAACATTTATTGAATTTTAATTATTTATAATGATTAGGACAATAGGTTTGAAAGAAAAGAATGAATCCTCAATTACACTGGTGAACAATCTTTTGAATTTTGTCTGTTTCTGAAATAATATCACCTCTCTTTTATTTGTCCTGACTTGATCAATTTAAATATGACAAATAAATTTGCTGATTGGTATTGTTTCCAAAAGATATAATTTTTTTAAATAAAGTTCGAAAGTACTTGGAATCTTTATTTTATTTTTCTTGTGAGAGTCGTTGCATATATATAAATATATATATATATACATACATATATATATATATATATATATATATATATATATATATATATATATATATAAATTATAATGCTAAGTATTAATATAAATTTAATTTTTCTTACTAAAAAGCAAATTCAATCAATATTTAAATGCAACACATACCATCCATTTGTTCATATCCAAGCCATCATTCAATATCTAATTTACGCCCTTTGAATTGTCGCTACAAGGCAGAAAATGGGGCAGCTTTAGTAACTGTCAAATAGTAGGTTATAGGTATTGATAGATCTAAGTTTCTTTAATAATCTTTCGATACAAATGATATATCTTGGTGAAATCGCACCCCGTACTTATCATTAAATGCTCCGCAGTTTGATTGTAGGAAATCTAGATGCGAGTTCAAAAGAGCAATCATGATTGAGTTGTTAAATCCTATGTATTTCTATGCCATGAATGGTTTCCACCAGTTTATTATCGTTGTTCTAGCTTACTTTTCTAAAAAAAAATGGTTGCCACCAACTTGACTGCCTCCCACTTTATATTATCTTAACCCTAATTAAACTTAAAAATTATATTTCACAAAGTTTTTCGTTTACATAAGTTTCTGTGTTACCAGAACCTTCCTTTAATTAGCATGGTGTGATGTATAAATATATTCTTCCCAAACTCGAATGACGGATGAACGTTCAGTCTTTCCTGATACATTGTGAATCTCTCGCACAACTTTTCTATTTACTTCAAAACAACCGTTGCTGGTATTTTCACACTATCACAAGAGCACTAACCTTAATGTTGCTACAAGGATGCCGTGATGTGTTATAGTTTATTCACCTTATAATTTTTATAAGTTTTATTCATATTGCCTGCATATGACTTTCCACCATTCATATTATGCAGCAGAACAACTCTAAGCTTCTCCTGCTCGAATTTATTAACAAATTCCAATGACAATGATGATCAAGAACGATGGTAGCATTAATTAGACTAGTGATATTTTCGCTTGCTACAAAATCGCCTTTTTTATAGTCCTTGAATTTGGAAAGAATAATATCAGTTGGCAGACGACTCCACTGTTGTAACCAAAAGCCTATCACGTGTCCCTTATTCTTTGTTATCTTCAAGTCTCATACAAAGCTTGCAGTTCACCAATAATTTTCTTTTTTTTCACGGAATAAAATGGCTCAAAGTTATAATCTTGTTGCAATAATGGCCCAAGATTAAAAAAATCATCTTTATACTCATCAGACTCATTGAGAATTGTTCAGCTGCATCTAAGGCTGGTATTTCTTCTCTATGGGACACATTGTCGAGTGTACTCAATAGTGGGAGATTTAGATAGTGGTAGAAGATAGTTGGTGAAAGTAAGGTAGGGTTGCCCTTGTTTGAGGGGCATCGCAGGCATTTTTATTCTTTAGTTATTGATTTTTCCTTTTATGTTTTGTTGATGTTGTATATTGTTTGTCTCTGTGTGCGTTCTTATTTTGTGTTATTTTCTGTATTTGTCTCTTGGTTTACATTCTAGTTTTCGCGCGATGTTGAGCTTTCGAGCCTTTATTTGTGCTCAAATTTTAGTACATCACCTCGTGTTTTGGTCTGTTGTGTTTCTTTTTCGTAATTGGCCAATTAGAGAGAACGTGAATAAGTTTCAATTAGTACTATGATTTGTTGGTTTTCTCGATCTCATTGGCACGGCAAAAGGCATATATTTACTTTATCCTTTTAACTCCTGGGACTGATTTAATACAGAGTATTGCAACATAATAAAGTGACCCACGTATTTTTACGATTAATAATTTTGCTTTTGAAATAAAGTTGATAGGCTTTTCTAACCATAGCAGTTATACTGCACATTTTTAATGTTAGTAGCTTCGCCACAATTAAAGCACAAAGTATCTGTTTTGTTTACGCAAGTGTGTAAAAGAGATCTGGAAGAATAAAAACAATAATACATGATTAATTGGACATAAATATTAACAATAAAAGAAAATACACTACAAAATACACAAGATGGACAACTCAAATATCATAGAGGGTAAGATTTTGTGTTTCGTGTACGTCTTACGCATGTACTTGGACTGTAAATTCTCCGGCTGATATTGTACCAAATTTAAAACTTTATAACTTTTAGTATATTTTTATTGTTTAGTGACCCCAAATTAGCTAAGATGACTACATATTAGATTATTAATTTTACGTCTCAACACTGAGCAGAGCATACTCAAAATACTTTTACACCAGATGTGCTCGGTATTTAGGGTCTGATGTTGGAAGCGAAGTGGGAAGGCAAATTTAAATATATGTATAATTGAGTTGACAAACGCGAGGAGTACAGATTGCGTGTTACGTTCTGCTGATTAATCGCTCGAGTGTCTTTCATAATATCCCAATAATAATTATGAGTGCGGGAGGTTACGCAGGGGTCTTGTCAGAAGTTAATTCTATCCGGCGCATATAACCTATTCGCAGTTTGCACGGGCAATTACGATTTTTCTATGCATATAATGGAAGGCAATAATGGCGTATATTCAGCAATTCTGTTAGTTTGTCTAATTTGAGGGACTTGATTACTTATGGCTAATAGTAATAACGTGCTTCTTGAAAAACTTTATTTTTTTAATTATAACACGGTTTCATCCTTCATGAATCGCTATTTGAAAAATAGAATTGTATTTTGTAATTAATGAATTGACACGTTTTACCCCAGATTGCCATTCACTATCTAAAACTATAACATGGTGGACACTTTTTTTACCGTTCTTCAAGATCAAAACGGCCATGCGTAGCTCATTTCCCTATCTTTGTGAACCAAAGGAGTGCCTCTCGATGTGCAAGCAATAATTAAAAGCAAAGTGCCTAAAACCACTTTGTATAAAAAAGAAAAAATTGTCTTCTTAAATATCATACCAAATAAATATGACTAACTTGCGTCATCGTGTCCAATGTATTGTACATTCAATATGGTGGCTTCATAAAAGTTATTATTATATTTTTGTGGAAATCTAGTTTATTTTACACATTTCTAATAAATAAAGTATATTTTCTTTTCCAAAATTGCTCGTTTTGTTATCCTATGACTGAAGGGGTTAACAATATTCCTAACTATCTTAAATTTTCAAACGCCTTATCCACAGAGCTATGGGCATTTTCTTCGTTTGTTTTACTTTTACTTCTGAAACCGAATATCTGAGAAACATTTTAACTTAAATTTTTATCATAAATATTTAGTTCATAAGCAATACTGAAGCGAAACAATTCCTAGCTGGCAAACAAATTTCTTTACCAAAGTATCAATGAATTTAAACTAACCAACTAAATCCTCCCCAAAATACTTTACTTTTCAGCTTTGTCATCCATAATTATTATAGGTTAAATCAACTCCAACGATATACGACAGATTAATTTTCAAGATTAGTCATCATCATCATTACTAACTCTATAATTTAAGAAGGGGATTTTTTTGAGTATTCGAATAATGATTTCATCTTAGTTTGGTTAAGACTTATGTTTTTATCCAAGTTATTTCTAATCATTCTTTTATAATATCAAAAAAACAAAATGGTGAAGTTCAGAAATAAATATAAGTATCGAAATTTTGTGAATTTTTTAAAACCCAAAGAATTATAAATGGTGAATTTCAGAAATTTTATCTTTATATATCTTCTTCTATTCTTCTATAACTCTATATTTTAGCAACGTGATATTTTTAAAAGGGGGAAATTTACTCTAGAGTTCCTTTTTAAAATTATTTTGAGTATTTGAGTAATAATTTCATCTTAGTTTGGTTATGACTTATGTTTTTTATCAAAGTTATTTCTAATAATTCTTTTATAATATCAAAAAAACAAGTTCAGAAAATTTCTAAAAATTTGAACATAGCTGTTTTTTTAGATTTTAAATTTTAATCTTAGTAGCGAAACGGAAGGGGCAGTGGCAAAGCCATTGGCTGGTTCTTTTTATGGTTAAATTTTCATCATCCAAACCATTTGAAATTTAAATAATTTACAGAATTTGACTGACCCATTATTTTCATATATGAAAGTAGATCAACCATGATCCTTAGCTTCACGCTATGGCTAGGGAGGGAAACGTGTGGAAGGTAGATTAGATATGCAGAGCTTGGGAGGAACTGTAGAGTTAAATTTTTTTTCAATAATAAGTTTTTCTTTCGTTGTTTTAATAAGTAAATAAGTCTATCTAACTTATTTTTAAATTTTTATCGATGTGATTTGCTAGTTGCGAGTTTTAAATTTACGCGATTTTAAAAGTAAAATAGTTGCCGAAGATATTCGTCTTATAACTTTTTAATTTCTCTTAATTGCCATTTGTTGACATTATGTTTTCAGTGCGAAAACAAACGAATTAAACGTTATAATATCGAGACGGTTCTAAATTTTGAAGACTTCTATCAATTCATGGCACTGTCACCTATTTTCAATTGAGAGCAATATAAATAGGTATATATATATATATATATATATATATATATATATATATATATATATATATATATATGTATATATATATATATATATATATATATATATATATATATATATATATATATATATATATATATATATATATATATATGAGATGAATATCTCACAAAGAGGCATGTGATGTTCGCAATAAATGTTATGTCCCGCATGAAAAATGAAAAGCTGCTTCCGAGACCTTTCGAAGTTTATTCCGTGAAAATAATATAATAAGGGTATATATAGGACAGTAAAAATAAAGGACCGCCTCTAGGACAAGAAATCACCAATGAAGAAGTAGGAGAGGGACGGGTTAATTCACATTAAGATTTAGCTATGAAAGAATAACAAGATCAAACCAAGAGGCAGAAAGGGTCAAGAACAGAGCCAAATAGGGTGAAACGATTAATGGAAAAGAAAACAGTCTAAAGAGCGAGATTGAGAGAGACACGAGAAGCAAGCAGATACGTTGGGGAGGGGGACAAGGAGAGAGGCGGTCCTTTATTTTTTCTCTCTTATATATACCATTATTATATTATTTTCACTTGTAGTTTTCATTAAGAATGAACTGAATAAACTTCGAAAGGTCTCAGAAGCAGCTTTTCATTTTTCATGGGGGACATTGCATATATATATATTTGTAGGATGAAGGAAAGTTAATCATAATTTAATTTATTTTATTAAGACAAATATAAATATTGTCTACAAAATGATTAAAAAATTCTATGAAAAAAAACAGTGCTGCACGAATTCCCCCGTCCCTCTTGGCTTTTTTGTTTTAACAAATGCAGACGATGACTAAACACAAATGAATTTTAAAGAAGAGAAGCCTGATGCAGAAACTAAAACAACAAATTTGTTTAAGCGACATTTAATTAAAACAACATGAAGGCAGTTGGAACATTTACATATAAAAGCCAAAGAAACTAAAGCAGTCAATTTCTAATCAGGAAATTAAAAGTCGCAGGAGATATAAAACAATTTAGAAACGAGAGTTTAGCTGGTGTAAATTTGTTTTAAAATTGTATATACATACATTCCGTGATCTTTCACATGTTGAGTAAGAGATTATCCTACATCCTATTTAACAGGATGTGCGATTTCTTGTGAAAATGGCATCTGAAATGGAAAAAAATGGTTCGCCATAATCTCCCTCTTCAGTTCATGGAGAATATGACAAGTAGAAAGGTGGTCAAATTGAACATCGTATTATGTAAATAAAGATATTTTAGTTAAAAGGAATCGTCAGCCACGCTTAAGACTACTTACTTAAGCGATGTTTTTATAAACAGAACAAAAACATCTTTAGTTAGCTATTGATAAAAAAACTGGTCATATGATCAATGATCTAAAGTTATATGTTCAGATGAAAGTAATTATAAGCTATATCAGAATGTTGTATTGTATTTCTACCTGACATTCCATTTAAATATATCTTGTAGAAAAATTACTTAAAAAATGCTATTTCAAATATTTTTTAAAGAATTTCATCAGTTCTGGGCCAAGCTTTGTAAGACAAAAATCTGAAAAGGTTTTCACCCTTCTTGTGTAATACCAATTGAGAAGAATTGAGTTAGTTATATCGAATTATTGGGTTTGTATGCCTTTATTAAGGCCAATTGAGTTATTTTTATGCAAGGAAGAATGGATTCCCACACTTATACTCCCATGTTGTCCCAAGTTTAGAGAGATATATCCAGAAATTGCATCCCACAAATGCAAGAAATAGTTATATTTCAGCAGAACAATGTTTTATGCCTTACATATAAATACATCAAAGAACGTTTGTAAGATAGAGATCGCCACACTGGTGTGGCGATCAATTAGGAATACCATCAATATCCTGCATTTGATTGGTTATCGTTGTTTACGTGAGGGTATTCAAAGCCCCTCATTGGATAGAGGTTTAAAAACCGAGAATGACTCCCTGTTTCGAACTTAATCTTATTACTAAATTAAGTTTTGATAAAATAACTAAATTCCAGGGAAGAAACAAGTCTTTTGTAATGAAACTTCAAATCTAATCAACGCAAAAAGTACGAAATGCATTAGAATGCTTATCATCGCTGTTATTATAAGAAACAGAGGGATTTTATCTAACAAATCATTTTCGTAAAATCGTTTTTCGTGTCAGCTTACGAAAAAATTCTTTGGAAGCTATTCTCGCGCGAATATACCCATATCTTTCATCACTACCAGCGAATCAGGCGCTCCAACGATTGGGTGTGTGTTGAAAAAGATGGCAATTCAAATTTTCTGACAATCAAATCATGAAGTTCAACGATAGTGATATCGCAAAAGACGGTCGACTTGTAAATCGTCAATGTATCTCAATCAATGAGTTCAGAAGTGTTGTTCGCATTGAAGTTGAGGAGAGAAGGAACGAATTTGCTTACCAACTTGTCACCAACATCGCTTCTTTAGTGAAGATCCATCCCTGATCTTGCGAACGGCGAAGGCGCGGAGATTTAAATCATTGTCGCAGAGGAGAGAGACGAACAGATTTTCTGGGTGCGTGCTCGATGATTTGATTTAATGGAACAAATACCATGTTTCGCTTTGATTGAGGAATAAAGCGAAGACATTATTTTGGAAAAAAATGTGATTGGTGGCGTCAGAAATATGCGGTAGAGTTTTAATAGCAACTCGACAATGAATGTAGATGGTGAGGACGTAGAAGATGAGATAGTGTAGGTTTTTCTTAACTTTATCATTAAAAAGAGGATTGTAAAAGTATGTTGCGGCAGCGGCAGGCTAAAGTCAACCACTTTAAATGGGAAATGAGTCTTGGCTTCAAAGCTTTTAGTCGCGGATCAATTTTCGCGCTGTGAATGGATTTGTTCACGAGTAAAAGGTAATGCTTATCAGAGGACAAATCCAACAACACTCCATCTGTAAACGGAATTTATGGTAGACCTGTGATCGGACCGAATACTTAATCCCATTCTTGCTCTTCCACCTTTGACAAAGACATACATATTGGTCCCTTGAAATAATTATTGCCTATGGTACGTCTGTCGATGGTTTAGAATTGACGACGAAAGCTGAGTTCATTTGTATAGTGGTCACAAATTGACCAATAAACTTTTTAACCTCGTTGATCCTCACTCTTTATCAAGATGCTACCAGCTCTCTCTCTCTCAGACAAATACATGTATTCTACAGTCACTCACCTCATGATTGGAAATATAAACTAAATTATCTCGTTTGTTTCGAGATCTGAGAGTGGCAACAGATTAAAAGGTTCGTTGATATTATTTGCGCAACTTCCGGAATTAGCGTGTGTGCCTGTTTTTAGACATTTTTGACAATGTATACAATTAATTTTGAATGATAAAATGGATTTACATATGTCAGTTGTTGCAATCTTCGAATTTTTTATCTATGAAGTAAGTGATAAAATGTGTGGTAGGTTTCATAGGGGTGAAATAGGTATTTGGTATACCCCAACAAAGGCAATACAGAGTCGAGAGAACATCGTTATTCCCAAGCAAAAGAAACTGTGCAGAAGAAAACCTACGATCAATTTATACTTAAAAAGATTACACGCAACAGGCTACAAAATCAAGACCATAAAACCAAATATAGAAACTGAAAGAAAAGAGGAGAAATGCCCAGATTAAGATCGACAAAGTTTTACAAAAGTAAAGAAGTTAAATAAAATTCCAAGGCCCAAAACTAAAAACGAAGGAAAACAACAAAATATGAAAAGCGTAAATAGAAGATGCGAAGTGCCCAAAGTTAAAAAAAACGAAGCAAAATAAACAAAACATGAAAAGCGGAAATATAAGGGCGAAATAGAAAGTTGAGGTGTGTGCCACAGATCTCACTACTGATTGGCTCGGCTCTAATTTCGGAATTCCTAACCTCCAATCAGAGCTCGAGTTTGAGATAATATGTGAATACCAGGATACTTTGGCGTAGAGCGAGAATCGCTGAGCGTATTCGATCAATTCTATTTTTAATCATCTATGTTTATATTTAATTTCTATTCTCGTTTATTTTTCACTTACGTTAGTAAAAATGTTCGTTCTAATGATTTCTATTGCTTACAACTCCCAGTTTTTAGTTTTTTCCCCTTTAATAAATAAATATATATATATATATATATATAAGCACCTCTAAGCCTTCATCCCATATTGCCACCGACTATTTTTTGCTTATTATCTCAATTCCACCCATATTAATCTTCTTGGCTACGTTTTTCTTGGAGTGTATCCAAAGCTGCCTCTTTATTCTGATCACTTCAAGAGCCAAATGCAATGGAAGGACGAACGCAACCTAACTGAAACTAATTAATACTCAGTAGCGCAAGAAATTTATCGTCTATTTCGAGACATTTTCACAACATCTAAATCCCTTCCATTTTGTTTTCGCACCGACCGAGCTAAGTATTTCAAGGAGATAAACGATAACGTGAATGAATTAAGAAAAATTCTCGGAGACAAAGTGAACTGCCGTTGAAGTTTTTTAACCAATCTTGATATAAATTAAGATCGTAGAAAAGAAATTCAATCTTTCAGAAACAAACGAAAAGAATGAAAAGAGAATAAATAAAAACAAAGAAAATTAGAAATAAAATTAAGCCCCCAAAACAATTTATAAATTGCCTAAATGAAATTTATATTAAAAGATTAAAATGCACCAAACGGTCAACCTTAAATGTATCACCTTTCTCCATTCTCATTTCATCTATCCATTCTCTCTTTGTCTACTTAAATATGTTTTCCCTCGCTGGTGTCGTGTACTGCAAGGTGGAGGGTTGTAGCATGGGTAACTATATTGCAACTGACATCAGGAGGTTGATGTGCAGCTATATATCTTTCACAAATTATCAATTAATTATTTTCACCACTTTACAGACCTTCACAAACTTTCTCTCCTATCAAACAGCATCATCTTGATCCCCCTTCCTACAATTTATACCCTTCACTACCACCTCCTCGTTAGTAAATATAGTGGCAATCCCCGTGCCTTTAATTTTGGAAATACAAGTTTTCACATCATTTTTGTAATTTTCATATAGCATAATCTTTACTGATACTCAAATATTTATTACCTCTTTAAAGAACATTGGAAGAAATTAGAAACTAGACATTGCTGCAATCTCGTCCTTTACACTTTTATCTGACGTAAGACACGAGATTAATATTGTATATTTTCAATTTGATGAAATATTTTTTAATAAGATTAAATTAATTTCTTAATTTATAAACAGATAACTTATAAATTTAATCATTAAATAAAAGAATGACAAGAGTTTAAAAAATGAAGCACGCATTCGAACAGGGAAAAATCAAGATTGTCCTTGAAACAATTTGTTTTATATTTCAACTATAGCTATTTAATTATTCTCATTGTAGCAAGGCATATAAAAATTATAAAATTTCTATATTTATTAGTAAAAGAGGGCGGAAATATATCAAGAAATTCTTTAGTGTGGGGTAAATCTTTGGAATGTTGGAATTACTAATATATAATACTTGTGATATGTGTAAAGAAAATATTTTGTTTAAGGATATGATTGGTAGTTCAATAAAAAATTCCTGAAATTTACTTTATTATGCACCATGCTAGGAGTGAACTAAGAGAGTCGAGTATTGGGTATAAATGTTGAAGTAGGTCTTCCGTCCTACTTCACTTTCTGCCTGTGGCTGTTAAGTGGATTCATATACGGATTCTCGATGGGATCATTGTATTGTAGATACCCGGAATTTTTCCGGGCAATTCTGGGAAAGTATGCAATTTAGGGAATCTTTTAATCTCCCAAGATAGTTTGGTACTTCTTTGAATGGCTGGTACCATCATACGATAAGCGAACGCACCCCGAACATGACATGAATCCCCAGCTTATTACAGACTGGATACCATCCTTTATTCTTGGCAGTATGCAAATTCGATCTGACTGCTCACCTGGCATTCTGCGAATTCTAACTTTAACCTAGAGTCGATAACAACTGGAACCTGGACTCGTCGGCTCATGAGTCCAGTCCACGCTGACTAATGGTATAGTTGCAAGTGCTCAAACCAGCCCAAATTTGCTTTTTTTATGGTTGATCGGCGTCCCCTGGCCTGCTTTACAAGACCTGAGTCCTTTCAAAGATAGTCTACAAGGGATGCTTTTGAGGGCTGCATTAACCTGCCACTTCTTGATCCATTCGTTTTGCAGCAAATCTGTCTCATAGGTTTGTTTATCATAGTCTAATGTTGAACTTATGTTAGGTATTTGAACGCCGCATCTTTCATTAGGGTAGTAACTTTCCCAACAACAGATTATTATAGCTGACTAATAGTATAAATAGGTAAGGTAAATAAATTGCAATAGCAAACCACTGCAAGCTCAAAATATTTTCTAGAGAGGATATGTATTACAAACTTGGAGAACTTATTACGAGAGATAAAGACACTCAGAAGGAGTAAACTAGATGTATTACAGATTTTTGAGAAAGCAAATATATCAATTAAGATATTGCTAAAACTAATCATGTTTATTGGATAACATTAAACTTAAGTAACAAGCCCACTAATAATCTAATTTCTGAGAAAAAATAGAATATTTTGTTAATCAAACAAAATTTCTAAATTAATTAATTTAATACTTCCTCCTTTGTTGCAAAATATTAAAGAAAAAAAGGGCGTAGTTTCTTTTAAAGAAAAAGAAAGAATACGGCAAACTTTGCTTTGGCTTTTTTTTCACCCTACCGACTTACATTGGCGTTAATATCCCTTCTAAACGATATTTTTAATCTCTATCGTACAACATCCATTTCCCTTTCTTTAGGTGAGTAGACGTCGGCATAAACACCCTACAATAGATTTTTGCCAGTAACCTACAGGTAAACTACGGTAAGTCTATAGTTACGCCTACCAACACCTTGAAATACCTCGGCTTCAAGATACATCTCCATAAGCAGAGGGCCTGCCCCATGGGTCCCATAGTGACAAAGGCCCACGGTGCCTCATCCTGCTGCACAAATCCTGCCTTAGAGAAAATATCTTTCCTGATAATCGGTGGGCTTGTAAACCTTATAGTCCCTGTTCTCAACCTCCCTTTTGGGGGGTTAAGCTCTGCAAAAACAACATGAAGAATGGCCACGTGGAAGACCGTTTCTTTCACTTGATCGCTTTGGTGGATGTAGGATGGCGCCATTGGTTTAAAAAGCGCGCTTACCGTCCGTTGTGACGCATGCGTTGGCAACATGACTATCGCTACTCAGGAAAGTAGTGTGGCCTTTCCCACCTCCGTGGTCAACATAACCAGGATAGCCTTCTACTATAAAACCCAGATTCTGATGCTCACCATAGTTCTGTTTCCTCTCTCTCCAATCCATTTGGACTGTCAACCAGACATACACCATACCTTTACGGGTAAAATTCTTCTGATCATCCTTCATTACTCTCTACTTCGACTCTGGTTGGCTTCTTCCAGAATTTCCGGAATTCTGCCAGAACATACTTTTCACACGAGAACATAATAACATCGCTGCTTATGCTTCATCTTGGACCTTCGAAAACTCAAAAGACTGGTGGTATGGCTCGGTCCTGGTGGCCTAGTACTTGACTATATAAGGCTACTGGACCTGAGACGAGCATCATTTGCTCTAGTGTCCTCGTTGTGCACGTAAGCTAGCCTCTGATAAAGGCGTGAGATATGCAACACTGCCCAGTTATGAATGGTGTTTTGACATTTATTTCAAAGGTAACATTTTAATCCTTGTATTTTGCATTTCATTTTACAAGATTGTTAAAGTAATAATGCGTGTTATATCAGACTTAGAATTACGGAAAATAGTTGGAGCACAATTACTGAGAACGGCAGTAATTGCAACAGCTAAATTGTTTAATTTGTTACGAGCAACAATATCTACTGTTGTGACAGCAGAAACCAAACCTGGTAAGATGTCATCTGCGAAAACCAACATTGGGAGATACCTGATATTAAGTAACAGGGGTTTTCGAAAAACTAACAAAAATCGTTGCCAAAGAAACAAAATTACTGCAGAAAATTTGATAGCAGAACTCAAAAGCCATGCTTTAAAACGTAAAATTTGGGGGTGGAGAAGGAGACCCGTAATGGTTTAGGTGGCTATATTCTGGTTTTCAGCTGATATTATCAATTTTCTGGTAAGTGCTAAAGTTTATCAAATCATTCTCAATAACTAGGTTCTTACTATAACAAGTATATTATTTTCAGACACCGAAATTTATAAACATAATAATACGCCATTACACAGAGCCAAATATATTCTTGCTAGGTTGACGAGCATGGGAATGTAATCCAACACCATCCATCGAATCATTACATTAGTCAACAATAATTTTGCTACTTGGAAATTAGCTTGTGATTTATACCTAATCGAGTATGCTGATTCCGAATCTGTAATCAGAATTGTTCTAGCAGGTAAGGTTCTTGAGTTACACACATACTCTTTCGATAGACATTTGGGCAGTGTTGCTTCGGCTACCGTAGTGAGAGGATGTGTTGTGTGTTTTAGTTCCTGCGTTACACTACTGATTTATCACGTTATCAAATTTATCTATTATAATAGTGAGGTTGAAACGGTATTTACATACAAAAGTATATAACAGGATATATACAAACTAAGTTGAAAACATGAATCGGCGAGTATGTATAAATAGCCCAGACAACTTTTGGTATATCTGTGGAAGATATTCTTTAAGCAACCAGCGGAAGAATTTAGCTAAGGGAGTCAAACTACATACATTTATTATTTTGCTTGTAAAGTTGGTGACCAGAACAAGCCCTGGGCTTCTCACAAATCTTGTACTGTGTAAGAAGTGGCACACGCAAGTGTTTAAATGGCAAACGGAAAGGTATGACGTTTACTGTACCAATGGTGTGGCATGAGCCAACAAATCAGGTTCTTGATTGCTACTTTTGTATGACAAATATCGCGAGATTCTCAAATAATAACAAGTCAAAAATTATATATCTAGATTGTAGGTCTGCTATAAAACCATTCTCCCACAATGTGGATATGACAATCCCAGTTCCTTCATCAGCTAGTCCAGTTAAAGAAGAGGACTCATTGTCTGAAGAGAAGGATAACAATGCCGATGAAATGTATGAGGATAATTCTAAGGAAAAAAAAGATCCAGTTAATTAATAAAAAATATCGACTGATTTGGTAAGGGATTTGTCATTGTCAAATGAGAACGCAAAACTGTTGGGTTCCACACTACAGCAATGGAGGCCTTAGCTGCCTTCTATAAAGAAGATGATGGTGCTTGTTTCTGTATTGATGTTAATGGCTTCATGAAGCAGTTAAGAAACGAGCATATACCTGATGAATAGAGACTATTCATCGATGCAAGCCCTGCTATCCTCAAAGCTGTGTTGCTACACAATGGTAACAAAAAACCTTCAATTTCTGTAGCACTTATTGTTAGGATGATAGAGACATATGATTCAATGAAATGTATTTTGGAAAGTGTTCATTACTCGCATCATAAGTGGAATTTATTTACCCCAAATTTCTAATTTCATCATATGAATGATTATTAATTCAATAGCTTGATTAGCAAATTATATATATATATATATATATATATATATATATATATATATATATATATATATATATATATATATATAAATATATATATATATATATATATATGTATATATATATATATATATATATATATATATATATATATATATATATATATATAAATTGGGCAAATAGATACAAAAACGGCTTGCGCACATATTTCATCTCATAATCAAATGAATGACTGACAAAGTAACACATGAGGTTCGGTTCGCAATAAATGCAATGTCCAGCAGGAAAAATGAAAAAAGTGCTTCGAAGTACTTTCAAACATTATTCAGTTGATTCTCAAGGATAACTACAAGATAAAATATTATAATAAGGTTATATATAAGGAGGTCAAAGTTAAAGAGCCGCCTCTAAAACAAAAAATCACCAATGAGGCAGTAGGAGATAGACGGGTATATGCACGTTATTTTTAGCTATAACAGGTAGCAAGGGCAAACCAAGAGGCAGAAAGAGTCAAGAACAGAGCCAAAAAGGCTAATACGATGAACGGATAAAGCAATCCGTTAAACGTTTTAACCCTTTTTGGCTCTAACCCCTAAAATATTCTGCTTGCCCAGACGACCTAAATTAGAAATTCTAAATCTATCAAAAACAAAATAATACAAAGTAAAGTAAGAAGAACTGGTGACTGTAACGACGCTCCGCATTGAGTACTCCCTCGTCTGCTCATTGCTATCAATGAGCGGAAGAGTATCTAATGACATTCTAAAATACTTATATTACATCATAAAGTCATACATAAACAAAAAATGAATATATAATTCCCTTATCTTAAGAATTTATGTCCAAAATTAAAAATGTTCGGAAGGAGATAATAAAAACCAACGTAATTTGTCAAATCTTTAAAAAACTCCATTTAAAGAAACAATCATACATACAATAAATACTAAACGAGGAATAAAGCAATGAAAATAGTCCATCCCAGGGATCACTAAAAAAAATCGTCACAGACTTTCTCAAAATCTATAGCAGAGAACCTCCATTATTATTTAATGGACAGATTAAACTTACATAGAAACCAATGTTTTTGCCATAGGAACCACTCTCGGGGCCCCGTTCTTAACTTTGACGAGCAACGGAAGGGTGCTTGCTTCCCCCTCACACTGGAGTGTACTTTTTCTTTGGGATTTGGTTTAATTGTATGGGTTTTGATACGGTTTATCTTTTTGTCTTTTTTTGTTTTCTTCTAGTTTAGGCTGAATGTTTTTTTGCGACAATGCCTTCCTTGCTGGTCACTAGTATTTCGCTCTTTATATAGAGGTGATCTCGAAAAACAAGCAATTTCAGAGATATATACTTCCATCCACGAAATCCAAACGATACGTTGACACAACAGCGAATTGTTTCTTATATGCCTCTTTCCTCTTCTCCTCAAAGAAATCCACGTATTTGACATGCGAAAAGCCTACCGTTTCCACGTCTCACCTCTAAAACATACAATTATATGTACATAAATGAAGGAAAAAGAAGAGTTGGTTAAAAGAACTATAGACAAACAATTATACATAAAATATAAATAATGCGTCAAGAAAAATACAAATTATTTATAATAAAAAGGCTCAAAAATCTCTAAGAAAAGACACTACCCAACCTAACCAGCATAGTGAGCCGCACATAAAGATCAAAACGACAAGCACCTCTAAAGCCAACCCCTTCCCACCCTTCCATTTCCATGGGGCAAGTCACGTTCCGCACAAAGAGGGACTGAGAATGGAGGGTTGGCTTACTTGTATTCGTCATCCTAATCTTTATGCTTGTCCCACTATTAAGTGTCCTATATAGGTTATGTGGGAGTATCATTTACATCACTGTATCTGACGTCACTCGCAGTAATTAGGAAATTGAGAGACGATAGTAGCGCAAAAAGTGGGGCAAGTGGGAACCTTGATTCTAATAAAAAAATAAATTAAAAATAATAATAATTAGTGAAGCGTGCATGAAAGCTTTTTCACGCGTGCCCGTAGGTATGCCCGTGGTTCTATGAACCTAATCCCCGTTCCTGACACAAAGGGACGGAGACCGTAGTTGAGAAGACACTCTTAGGTGCCATTTGTCCTTCTTATCTTTACGAGTTTCACTATTCAAAAATTGGGTACGTTGCAGCATCTACTAGGTGTAAATACTGTCACAAAGCCTTAAAGATGGTGAGAGAGAAGCGCGGTTATAATTTTATTATTAATAATAATAATTAAATCATTAATAATAATATCACAAAAGATCCTATTGTAATCTACTAGTATACTGGATCTTTCCCAACTCACCCTATTTAGGCACCTTCATACTGTTCGAGCATCTGGCAGAGCGTAATAATCTTCCGGCCATATTCAAGGCAATTTGCACTTTTCTTCTTTCGTTCTCTTACATATCGTCATACCCCTTTATTCATATACGATTCCTTGCCCTAATCCGTTCGCTTTCTTCTTCGATAAATACATGCCTCTATTCCATTCCAACAGTTTTTGCAGTTTTACCTTGAAAAAACTGTTTCATCTCATTCCCCCTCCACCGAATATACAGTTTTCTATGAGTTCATTCCGTTTTTTTTGTCTGATCCTTGTCAACCGGTCATTTAATTTCTTCTTTTTTCACCTCTGCCCTTAGCTACACCAAGGTCTCTTTTCATGATTCCTGACTGTAATTTGTCTCGTGTCATACACCTTTCTTTTTTCGTCTGTCACTCGCCACGGAAGCATTACCCTTCTCCTTTTGTCTTCTTCTGTCTCTCACATACCTCACTCCATTGATGTAGCTTTTTGTCACCGCCCTGTTTACTTTTTCCTTTGGGATAATCCTTCCTTGCCAGCGGTCATCTCTTACTTCTGACGACATGTCAATTCCGGGTGATTTTCCTTTCCTCTTCTGGGTTCTTTATGTGATGGATCCAACCTTTGTTGTCCTTCCACTCTCGCACCGTCCATGTTATTATTTCATGCGTCAATATGTGTGCGTTTGTGTATGTGTGTCTCTCCTTGAGCGTCACTTTTTATCATGATTTTAGACTAGAGAAAAACCGCGAGTAGAAAATCTCCCTCAAGGACACAATGATGATGAATTTCGACTCATTAACAGCTACAGAACTCGCATGTACTTCCAAACCTATTATTACATAGGTGTTTAATATGTAATTTAAATTGCATATCTTTGGCGAAAATTGCTTAAAAAAGGAATTATATGAAGTGGTTCTACCTGCGTCTAGCATAAGAGGTGCAATGATTGCTTTCTTTGGTTATCACTTTATTTGTATGCAGGAGGTTGTTGAGATTGTTCGGGCATACGCTCATGCGGCTCTTGCACTTATCTCAATTTGGTTGCTATTTAACCTAATGGAGAGGTTACGTGATCTTGTGTTCTACGTGTGTAGGGAATGTTATTATAATTTTAATACCATTATTATTATTACTCACGCTATTAAGCATAACCTTCTCCTATTTGTATCTCTTCCTCTTTCTCATCTATTTTTAATCTATTCGTTTTAAGTCAGATATATCTCTTTATTCAAACCTCCTTCATTTGCTCCCATTTTTCTATTTATTATTTCCATTCTTTATTCCCTCCTTTCCTTATCTCTATTATGCGTAGTATATGTTTTCCCTAAGTTTGAGACCTCGTACCAGAACAAGATTTGCCATAGATTCCCATACATTTAACCATGGGTGCGTGTGCGTGTGCGTGTTTGTACGTGTGTTTATATAAGTGTATACATATTACATATGCGCGGAATATAGATCACGATATATTGCGATCATCTGCACTTATGCAATCATAATTATACCGTACTTTGTTTTTTGTGTTAATCTTTTTCTTTTTACTCCACATTAAACTTTGGTCAACAACATACAGTGTTGTATAAAAATGACTCCTTTTCTGTTTTATGAAGAACTTATTGATGAGGGCGTTCGTCTCTCCTATGAAAACACATGTGTCGATATTCTATCTGCCTGGTGGGAAAGTTATGACCGCAAACACTACTATGGTCTTGTAGCTAGTACTCTATCCCATAGTAAGAGTGTGAAATATTTAGAGATTCTCATGCGCTTTATAGACTACTCTTTAATTACTTAATTCTAACAAATGACTTGTGGTAACAAAATCAGATAAAACTAACTGAATTGTTTTGTTGAAAAAAATTCTTATACGCAAAAATTCCCGGATTTACTCAATGATACAAACATTTATGAAAAATAATTTTCCAAGCAATTCAATAATAATACAGATCTTTAGCAAAATTCTCACACAATTGCTACAACGATCCAACCCAGACCTTCTATATCGTTTTAAACCTACCAACTCATCACTTCTCTTATGTATGGTCTGCGGAAAACACACAAAAGAGCAACGCTACTCAGACCTATTATATCGTGTATTGACTCTCATGCATAGAAACTCTCGAAATGGTTAGCCTTCCTTCTCACTAATGTCGTTGGATTGACCCCTACTTCACACATAATACATTCCTTTGAATACATTGAATGATTTGAACAAATTAACATAGAAGGTAGCCGCCTAGTTAGCTTTGATGTAGACAGCCTATTCATCAATGTCCAAGTTAATGAAGCCCCTGATGTTATATCTAAGTTATTTAGCAATCCGATATTAAACCTCCCGCTTGGTAAAAATAAAATTATAAATCTTGTAAAACTATTTGCTACTGATAATGTATTCATTAGTGAAATGGGTCTCTTTAGTCAAAAATATGGACTTAGCATGATTGGCAATCTCTTATCGCCTATAATATGTAACCTATGTATGGAACATTTTGAAGTTACCTTACTTCCTTCTGTTATTCCAAATCCAAACTTTTATAGTTTAGGTACTAGTAGGTACACGATGTTATCGATTTTACCTAAAAAAGTTTGAATTCATTCGACAACTTCCTCAAAAATCTCAACGACTTCCATCCCACGATCAATTTTAAAGTAAAATGGTCAATGTCAGAATTGTGAGAGTGATTGACCAAATTAGCATCACTGTGTACGGTAATAAAACTAACTCTTACATCTAATTCTTTTCTGATTATGATGTTAGCATTCAAAAAGCCGTGGAAACAGGTATGCTCTTAAGAGAACTTAGAATCTGTTAACTTGCTTTTTAAAGACAAAATTACATATAGAACCCGTAGATTAATTTAATTAAATTATCCCATCCTCGTCATCAATGAGATCTTATCTAAAACTAAATCTACATATTACTGCCCTCAGGATAAAAACAAAGGGAATAGCAGGAGTTTTCTAACCCTCCCATTTTTTTCCTTCTTGAAAGTATTAAACAGAGTTATTTCCCTTCGACTAAACCCACGAATCAGCCAAATGAGGCAGATGTAGATGTAATCAGGTGTCAATCTACTAAATGTCTATGGGATAACATTAAAAAATCGAATATATAAACATAAAGGTGATGTCAGGTGAAGCAGTACGACAATCAGTATTTCT
The DNA here is from genome assembly GCA_963969495.1 of Ceratothoa steindachneri. Classification (NCBI taxonomy): domain Eukaryota; kingdom Metazoa; phylum Arthropoda; class Malacostraca; order Isopoda; family Cymothoidae; genus Ceratothoa; species Ceratothoa steindachneri. The sequence continues at coordinate 196,921,483 of OZ018317.1, forward strand.
AACCACATTAGAACATTAAACGCTCAAATAATATAAAATTGTAGAGATTTCCGTAAAAGAAAAATTGTAGAATCGCTACTAATAGAATAAATTCCTAATTTTAATCTTGCTGACGGACCAATAAAATGTAGCTCCTATTCCTGAAACCTGATCGTAAACAGTATAGTTTTCTCCGGGTTTTTTCTTTTGTCGGGATTTGGAAGCTGTGTATCGACTATTTATATATTTATTTATTCCATATTAATCCAATGTACAGTATAAATATATTACATTTTATATCTTGAAGACAAGTTACAATAGGTACTTTATACACACATTTATATATGTATATATATATATATATATATATATATATATATATATATATATATATATATATATATATACATAAAAAGATTAGTTATGGGCCTAAAATAAGTCAGTGACTTCTAGGGCAGAAACTTAAACTCAAGACTAACAGCTAAATAAGAAAAACATAATAAAGAATAAAAATCCTTTCATGTTTACGAACAGAGAACGCCTTTGTTATAAAAAATATAAACAACTTAGTGTAAATTTGAGAACCTAACCATTTTAGAGATTGCAAATAAAAAATAAGTATAGTATTTAAATTTAAAGATAAATTGTGCCTTTTTCCATTCTCAGTATACGACTGAAGACGGTAGAGGTAAAATTCATATCGAAACTACTCTCGTAAATAAATTCTATGCTCTGAAGGAGGGGTTTCACTATCATATTGTAAGGGCTATCGCGGAACTTGGTTCACACGGCCCTAATAAGGTATACACAAGAAATTTATAGAAGACCAGGGATCTAAAAACCTACCAGAAATTAACCATAAAAGTATTTACAGTATTATTTACATCAAAATCAAAATTAAATAAATTGACTGCTAACAAATTATACGAGGGTACATTGAATAATAAGAAAAGTCACAAATGCTTATCACAAATGTTCTAACCAAAATAGATATTCGCGCATACAAAATTGGGTTCTATGAATAATTTTCTTAAAGCCGAAACGACACGCGCCGTTAAAGATGGAATATGCTACACTACTCCAGTGACAGGTGTTCCCGAAATAACCTCCCTGTCTTACGTCCCTTACCCTAAGGCCCAAAGTTACCTGAAATAAACTAATTAATTAAAGGGAAAATAAAAAGAAAGAGATAATCCAAAATACCTGATAACAGAGCAGTGAAGCAATAACCCACGTCGGAAACCAAGGCGAAAGAGGCTCGGCGACGATGAGTAAATTCGACCCAAGTCCACAGGGGTAAATGCGATGACGATCTTCGGCGAGGAGAAACCTACAGACGGCGATATCGGGACGAAATGCATTGATACCACGGGGAACGATGACTGGAAGGCCTAACGATCCGAGAGAAGGAATTAGAGATGACAGAATTCCCCAAAGAGAAGATGGTGAGGTGACTAGGGAAGAGCTTTCAAGTGCCCAGAGTAAACTGACGACAGTGATTCTGTATTTGTTCTTTTAATGACCATGTACTTTTATTCGTACATAGATGGATGCGCATAAGCAGTATTGCGTTGTTTATGTGCGGAAACTTCTCACCTCTTATTATTAATCGAGGAAGAGATCTATAACCTTCAAACCGTGCTAATTAACAAGATCTTCCCCACACATCCTTCAGATTGTCAATTTCAAAACAAAAATCACTAGGTTGTAAAATAATACAACGGCAGCAGAAGATAGAATGATAATTTTTTGTTGTAAACTAAAGAATGCAAAAATAATGAAGAAGAAAGAAAAATAAGTTAAAACCACCTATCGTTAACATAACAAATAAAATGTCAGAAACCAATGTGTTCTTCCATTAGGTGTGTAGAAATAGCTTGAAAATATGTGCCTGACAAAATGGATTCCATTCCATTACCATCTGCAAACACTTCTACATCATCACCAAATACAAGACTAAGGACATTTCAACCAACTTCAACACTCAAGACATTTAACATTTAAAGGAAAACTGAAAATCTTATAAGACATCGAGATCAAATCACCCAAATTTCACCAATGAATAAGAAATAGCATATTGCACAACCTCCTTATGTATGTGTTGGTGTTTAAATTTGTATAAATGTACATATATATCTAAATATGAGTGTATATATACCAGCGTTTAAAATCACGGCTAAGCCGGGTACACTGATATCTTACAACCGTTTTAAAATGTCATATGCAAATCACAAAAGCAAATCATAAAAATCGTAATAGAAACCCGAAGCTTTATATACATTCCTCTCTAAACTATAACTTGCGATGAATACTATCTCAATATATATATAAAAAACTGCTAGTTCAATTTTTTTTTATTATTATTATAGAAACCACTTAAATTCCCAAACAGGGTGAAGGTCACACAAGGAAATCCCATAAGACACAAAGGCACTGTAGAGGAGCATTAGTAGCATAAGAAATTACTAGAATACACAGAGTTAAGACACATGAATTCACTAAAATAAAATAATACCGATTATTTAAATTAAACTAAAATTATAAATAACAATATGTCTGCCTGTCTCAGTTAATCCCTCAGACAAGCATATAAATTCTAAAAAAACTTTAATGGCAGATGTAAAGCATTCAGGTTAGCACAATGAACAATTTCATTTGGAAGATCGTTCCCTAATTTGATGTTATATGAAACAAAAGATTTAAAAAACTGATTAGTTCTGAAGTTATTATTTGAAAATACTTAGTCATTCACAGGTAATGTACGCCTAGTAGGTATGTTGTGAATAAAAGGAGCAGGTAGTCTCAATTACAAGGGATGGTTAACAATGTGGAAAATCTTGTAGAAGAGAAAAACGACCAATTTTATTAAATATGGTAGAATGAAACGAATACAATTTAGAGTTCGGTCTATGATTTGAGATGACTTTTAGCTGTAGAAAGCCATTACAGGCATGTAATACTCAAAACATGGTAGGATTAATGCGTTAAAAGGTTTTAAAACGGCGTCTTCATTACCAAGTGCCCTAACGCACTTACGAAGAATTCCATTAAGTATTTCATAAAGTATTGCATTCTTTCGTTTTCGGTGTTGTATAACAGGATTACGTTCATGCATTCTTCCTTTAAGTAGAAAAGCATTAACGAATTAAAACGTCGAACCAGATTTCCTCTGTTATTATTATTTGTTTTTCTCCTTTATTCATTTGTCTTTTCGCATTAGCTTTACTCATTTTTTGCTTTATTTGGAGAATGATATACAAGTCGTGGCTCAGAACATTTTCTGTAGAGATTTTTATCTTATTTACTGTTTTTTGTTTTGTTTTTACAAACTAAATCCTAATCCCGAGAATGCTTTTTTGACTATTTTTTATAAAAATTAGTTTAAGTGGGAAATTTAAATAGATATTAACTAGAATAATTGCAATTCAACTTATATTTCTTATTTTTTATTTATATTGAATTTGAATTAAAATTGTAATATTACCCATTACATTTCACTTAAGGATCGTTGTTATCTCTTTCTCTAAATTTCGACCTAAGAAATTAGTAAAATTCTCTTTAATAAAATCATTTGATTTTAATTGTTTTATTTTTAATAAAAATGGGTTCTCTCATGCTACTTCCTACTCCACGTACATTCATCAATATATTTATAGTTACACCTTCGTTTTGGTTCTATTACTAGCTAACAATTTACATTCATCGTTTAAACCAATTTATATTTATGGAGCAACCTGTTGCCATTATTTAGCTCTCTAGTGTTCTTCCGTTTGGAAAGTAGTAAGAGGCTGAAATAGATGTGATGGGGGGTCATTAAAACCGATGATTGTTGCAATCCAACAAAAAAGCATATGAGACGGCAGTAAAGTTTTTAGTCAATTGTCACATTCTTGACTAATCAATGAAAGTAGAGGCTTATGGACTTGATTCCTCCTCCAAACAAAGATTAATAATTTATTTCATATTTATTCATTAAAACGTAAGTTTATTGTGCTAATCCGGCATGTCCAGTACTTTTTAGAAAAGAGAAGGCAGGTTTTTCATCTCTTCCCCATAAACTGTTTAATTATTTTAATTTTGTTTTATAATACCTACGAGTGTTTGCCACAACCACTAAAGTATTACTTATTACTTTAGAACTTATAGGAATATCTCAAAGATTATTTAAACTCGATGGTTAAAGACTTACATGTTTAGATGTAAATTTGTTCAATTGGACACCCTTAAAAAGATAACCTTCACCAGATCAAAAAACATGGTAGGTAAATTTTATTTACAAAGGAAAATCTCAAAATCTGCACTTTACACCCAGCCGGAGCACAACATTCGACCGGAAGTGGAATTTCTCAAATCGACATTGTGCAAGAGACAGGCAGAATCCACCTTCCAGGAAGTAAGCTTATCGAATGTTAACAAATTTCTTCATGAACTTGTGCAGGTAGGACTTTTGGGAATTTGGGGGGAAACAGGCCACTGAAGAGTGATTTCTCCTGCCTGTGAAAATCAGGCACGTGAGCTATTCACTATGATTCTAGTAGGATATCCTAAGTACAGATCCCAGTTTCTTAGCATATCGTACGGGATATCTTCTTGGCAAGGGGTGGTATCCGTTCATAAAGCGAGTGAGAGACGCAGTTGTTTATTGTTTAAAAAAGTAGATCGTTGAATTGTTTCCTGCCTCTCGAGTTAAAGTCAATCAAATGGCATGCTGCGTACCCATGTGTAATATATCCTGGCGGATCAGCAATCCTGCTAGAAAATAATAGTTCCGAGATTTTGGTCCCGTCCTCCTTCAATATTAGATGAGGAGTCGGCTGATAGAAAATTATATTTTTCATTCAAGTAGTTCTGCAGCGCCACTGCCAAAAAGGAGTTATTTAGAGAGTAAAAAGAGCAGAGAAATTATGTTAGGTGTAAATTCTGTTTCCTGCTTACCAACCTCTCAAACACTTCGAGGTGAAGACGTTTCAAAAATCGTTATACGCTTGAAAGTTTGGCAGGGAGCATAAGCCTAATATGCTTAAATAGGGAAGGAGATGAGACAAGCCTCTGCAATTCTTCCCAGATAAATCTTAGTTCAATGCCATTCAATTATAAGAAAGATCCTCCATGCCTAATTTGAATGATCGGTAGGAGACTTTATGAAGCACAATCCCATCGTAAGGGAGGCAGTAACATTCACGGAGGAAGAATAGCGGGGCTTTCTGGTCAAAAAAGGCACAGCTTTCTTCAAAGGTCGTACTGAGGGAGATTTTATTCGTGGGCAAGCCTTATTCTACGCCAGACTCGAATTCTTTGGCGAGCAAGATGACCTGGGTGTATAGATCCCTCGTCCTTTGGAGTATCCCAAGTCACCAAGTTTTCCTGTTTAGGAATAGGCATGATTGATGGCGCAGAGGCTCCCTTAGTCCTGGTTTCCTAAAAAGGAAAAGAAATAGATTTCCCCAAAGACGTCCATACGAAAAGTTCGTATGAAAAGCTTCCTCTGCGTTTGACGATTCATCGCAGAAGCGCAATGGCGTCGCCTGACAGTAGGTTTTCGCCAGGGGTGGGAGGGTAAGCTTTAGTTTATCGTGAGCTTAACCTGAGTTCTTAGAACCCTAGGTTTACTAGAGAGACTACGATAGTTTTTGATATAAGAAAATTAATAAAAATATTTAAAGGTTGCATATTATTTTAGTACTCCTGTATCATAATTTTAAGGTAAAATATACAAAAATTAAGAGCCCAAACATATTATATTGTTAAATACACTCAATTGCTGCTCGCAGTCAATATTCACAATGATTTTCCTTTTACTTCATGACTCCTTAGTTAATTTTAATATGCTGGATAGTAAATCTTTGGTGATAATTTGACTGACATTGGTCTATTTTTATTCAATAAGCACGTCTCCAAATTTCCCATTTTGTTTAAGTCTGGCTCATCCCCGGCCAAGCACTCAAATGATTGATGATATTTTCACCTTTGTTACGTGGTGCGCTCTCATACTGAAAAATGCAGTTCTCATCCCCAAATTGAGCTTCTTCAATTAATTTCATTTTGCCCTCTTTTCTCACTCAATTCTTTATATTTCCTATAACAATTGATCATATCTCTAATGTTATTCAACGTGTGATGAGTGTTCTTCACAGCCCTTTTGACCTGAGACATTAGTAAAAAATATACCGCCTCATTGTTGTTCACTGAAGGGTTCGCACCAGCTTCTCTCTAATCGTGAGGAAGCTATGCAGTGGAGGCAACTTAATCTTTGAGCAGAGGCCTTACCAGGAGGCAAGCTTGACGTTCATTTGACATTTTGTCATCAGGAAAACATCATCACAGGAGTGTAACCAGTCTTTTTAGAGTTAATAATGATCTTAATGATGATACTCCGTGATGCAATTCCATTAGCATATTTTAATGAAAAAAAAAAACATTTCTGGAATTTTAAAAGATTCAAACATTTATTTTTCCGCAAATTTTTATCAAATAGATTATGACTAAAAATATAATTTATATAACCCATTTTTATCATCATTTTACCCTTTTGATCCCAAGGCAAAGCTGAAACTCACCTACAGGAACAAATCCAGAGCGCGATGTAGCAAAGGCTTTGTGTTTATCATATAATTTTTAAAATGATAAGATTTTAGTAAACATGATTTAATTTAAATATTTTAATAATTATTCATATCACGTAAATTTTAAAAAGGCCTAAAAAATATAAATATATTTCACTCTCGAAACCTTTACTCGTGATTATTCTCTCTAAGAGTTTCTGCTAAAATACGGCAAACTTTCAAGAGATATTTCTTTATGAATATCTTGGATCAATGTTCTACAAATCGCCTGCAAACAGCAATAATATTCGATGCATTAAGATTTTTGTTTTCTTGATTACTGTAATTTGGTATTATAATTTTTATATTCAAGTATTTTTTTTAATTTAAAAGTTTAAAATATCTATTCTCTACAAATTATATTTCGAATTTAAAATATTTTGCAAGAATCTATTGCAGCATTACACCCGACTCAAATAGTTTTATTTTTTCAAAGTAACAATTTTTGGAAAGAGCGGCTGAAATGTTTTAACCTTCCTTATGCCGATTTTTGCCCAAGTGGAGAAATAAGGTTTTTCTTTTTTGCTTGAAGAGGTAGGAAATCTTGGGAGAACCTTAAGGATCTGATGATCACATATACCGGACTAGTACCCAATTTTTGATAGATAATTTGCTAGATAATGAGACCGAGCACAAGGCTTTAGTTTAAATAGTTTAGCCGTGAAGATTTTATCATCTGTTCATAATATTAAGGTACTTAAAAGTATTGTTCAGAATCCTGCAAACTTTCTCCTAAAGCTCAGAGATGAAAGAGAATATTCAATTTTTACATTAAAGAAAAATTCATTAAAAGTTATTTATTTATCTCAGCACCTTCACTCTTCAACAAAGAAGAGGACACATGTCTTTTTTGTTTCAAACAAATTATGCGTAGACCATATACTAATCGCACAAATGATGAAAATTATCAAATGGATCATAGATGAACGAAATTTGTTATTTAAGATCCGCTATGCAGATAAATTCGAGTATATGGCCTCATATCTGACCTTTGCAGAAGAAATAAAACTCCCATCCACCGAATTGATCTCCCGAATAGAATCACTTATGGTGAAATTTGTCCGCTATTTTCTCTTAAACCTGCGTTAATCGACCGCTTTTCAATTATAGACGCAAATATCAAGAAAAATTATGATGTTCGCTATAACACTGTATAGCAGAGGGCTAATAATCATGTAGACAACTGCTATATTTGGGCCATTAATTTAAAGTGTAAAAACAGGAAAAGCTCACAAACGCTTGTCTATCGTAACCTTGCCTCTGCTATCAAACTAATTCCACCCAGTGAAGAGCTTCTTGTTCCTATTTATCTTCAGTGTCTTGCCTTATATAACTTTTGCTTTAACCAAAGAAGTTTCATAAACTGAAGACTTTTCAATTGAGGCCGTACTTCAGTTATTCTTCCAGGTACAGCTGAATTATCTATTTCGTGACTTGAACATCCCAAAAAGTTTGCAGAACTGTTGGATTCCCGATAAAAAGAGAATAATCATCGAAAGGTTGGTGTTCGTATAAGTTCTATTGGAGTCAGCATGAGGAGTTTCTTTCTTTCTTGACACAAGAGAAGAACAGGTTTATTGTAGAGATGTGAGTGGGCTTTTTGATAAAACTAGCATTGAGAAACACAAAACAGAGGAATGTAGTGATTTTATAGACAGTTATAAACATATTTTAAAATGTGAATTGCTGTACAACAGAAAATTTCTATGGCTTTCTCTAACTCGGCAACTCAACAAGTTTAAAGGAAAAATATAAAGAAAATAAGCTAGTTTTAGAGAAGATAATGTATCATGATCATAAATGGATGGGGACTTAAAGATGGGGAATTTTCTCATGGAACAGCAATCTAGTTATACGAAAATACCCATGCTTTCTTTGCATGTGGGACAGTAGAGATCAAGTAAACCACTATGACCAAATATGACTCTATGTAGAGCTGCCAATATATTGGAAAAAGCTTTAATTGCGCGAGAGAAGATCATTTTACCGCCTTGACACATCAAATTCTGTTTGATCAAGCAATTCGTCATAGCTCTCGACAAGAATGGGAGTGCTACACGTATTCTGCAGTGTAGTGTATTTCTAGACTTGACGATTGAAAATCTTAAGGAAAGGATTTTTGATGGCTCACAGATCCATAAGGTGTTGAAGGACACAAATTTTGTGAAAACGATGAGCGAAAATGAAGCAACAGCTTCGCGAGCCTTTGTGGATGTAGGGAATATTTCCTTAGGAGACACAAATGTGAAAACTATAAAGACCTTGTTACCAACTTATGAAATTTTTGTGTTTTTCGCGAGAATATGAGCATCAAAAGGCATTTTATTTTTAGTTATCTTAATTGTTTTCATGAAAATCTCACAGATGTTCGAAACAAACAAGACGAACGATGCCATCAGGATATCGAGAAGATCAAAACTCAGTACCAAGGACGTTGGAATTCTGTACTCATTTATGGAAGACTATTTCTAGTGTTTAAAAAGGGATTTTCCTATTGCTCAACATTCACGGTGCGCAAATAAGCATGAATTTATTACTTGAATTTTCTCACAAAAATCTTTGCCAACGAGCATTTTCAATTTTTTGATTTTTATATGTGCTCTGTTAGTTTATTTGTTATGCTCTTTTTATTGTTTCATATTATTTGCTTCTTGTATGAATAATATACTTTGTTATAGAAATACGCTTGTTTAATTCTACGAAAATTTACTAATAACAACTAATATACACTGTTAGATTATTTCTATGCACATTTTTAGCACCTAATAGAGCCAAAATGGACATGAGGACAGACATAAAATTAGTCCTGACAGAGAAAACTGAAGTTATCTCTGAATTTAGAAGGCAAAATTACCTAATAATTTGTTTAAATATTCCAGGCAATAGAAAAATGATTTTATTTTTTTGGCATTCCTTTAAACTAAATTTAATTAGGAATTCTTTTTCGTACTTTAGCATTTCCTACAATTAGTAATTTTATTTTCTCTTGATCGTTTATTCATTGATGTATAGGCATGAGGACTAAAACACTACTAGTTTATTCATAAGAGCGACAATAAAGGCTATGCCGCTAAATGGATTAAGTTCCATTCCCTCTCGAGCCTTGTAATTTGGAACGTTAGTGAAGACCGAGTTACGTGGAGCTTTAATATTGTATAAAACAGTGCTTTTGGGTGGCCCAGGGGAAATAGAAAAAAATGTCTTCTTCTTCCGTTTCTCTTCCGCTCTTTTTATTAGAATTATTTATCAAGCTGGTTAGTTTATTCTCCAAATATTGAATTATAAAATGAATAGAATCGAAAACGTTAGAAACTTTCTAGGCTGCAAAAAAATAGAACAGGTAAGATGTGGACTTATTTAGACGATCTTTAGGTTTGAAAGTAGTGGCACTCTAATTTATGGTTGAAGCGTGTTCTACCTTAGAGGTTCAATAATTTACTAGCAGCTTGTCGAATTTATTTATAAACATTGATTAGCATAATTATAACTGCATTTGTTGGGATAGAGATCCAATTTGAAAATATTTTAGAACGGAAAAATTTCCCCAGATATTCGACTGATGATGTTTTAATTTCAATATCTGATTATTTGTTTACGTTTCATCGTAGCCTTTTAATATCTTAAACCCTTCTATAAATTGGCTAAGAAAACGAGGTTATTTGTCCTGTTCATCCCCATTCTTTCTAATTTTTCCATTTTAACTAAAGAATTGTTTCTTCATACTCAATTTCTTAACTGCTGATCATTAGGTTTACTTTTATTCTTTCCAAGTCCATCGTTTTTCTTTCTTCTATTTGTAGGACTCTTGGGAATATACATTTTTTGGGAGTAATGCAAAATCTCATTTCTCATTAAGTCTCCAAAGCTTGAATTGACTTTCCTGTAATGATAATTTACTTCAATTACAACACCAAGTTACATAGGTAATTTACTAAATAATATCAACAAAATATTGATTTCAATAATGCAAAATACCAAATTGATTAGATGTCTCAATAAATAGGGCCCAAAGTTTTTCTACTTTTACCCTCTGAGCCTCTTCTGCCTTCACGATCTTGAAAAGAGAAGGAACTGAAACGGAAAACAGTACCAATGAATCAAACAAAGAAGAACTTCGTGCAACAAGAAGGAAAATACACAAACACAAAAAGACAAAACGGAACAGGTCTCGTGGGAGACAACTCCAGCACAACCTACTTCTACACCAAGTAAGGGGTGGAATGGTATCTCCATAATAAGAGAGCAGAAAAGAGAAACGGTTAAGAAAAATCTACTTAACTAAGGAACAAACTCTTGTGAAGAGAAAAGAGATAATTTAAAATATTACAGTTAAATACAAACGGATGGAAAGATACAAATATTTACAGAAAGGTTTTTAGAGAAATGGATTCATATATCAATACCTCGGGAAGGAGATACCTAATTTAAGTAAACTAATTTGATTTCATTAGGAACTAATTTTCTACATCTCCAGGTGATATTATCAGGAATGTCAAAGAAGTCTATTGTATTAGGTAAAAAGGAGTGTTTAAAAAATGAATAAAGGCACTAATCATTGAAGGTGAATTTTTGGACATTTCGAAGATAGACCTAACACATTTTTTTGAATATATACTTGTCCTAATACGCTAGCTATTTTTTCATATTACTTTCAAGCATGAAAGATAAAGACGAAAGAAACGAGGTAATAATAGCAAGTAAACTGTCTATATCATCCTTAAAAATTTATGAAATTACCTTGCATCCTCGTCAGTGCAAAACCAGTGCTACTAAGAATCAGTGAACAAGGAAGAGCTTTCCTTCTCATAGTAATTTAAGAGATATTTCCAAGATAGGAAGAGATAGAAGAACCCACTTGAAGCACTTGGTTCTAAAGTTGAAAATGCATGATATTTTTTATCATTATAGAAGATAGGATAAAGGAACTCTACTAAATAGTAAAATCAGGTTAAATTAAACGTTTTTTTCGTGTGTCAACGTTTATTAACGATTTCTTCTCAGTTTCTTTTCAAGGGAATTGAGATTCGTCCAATATTCGGCGAGAATGTCTACAGATACGGCAGAGTTGACTACTAATGTCGAAATTCGAAAGAGCGGAGTATCTTTCCTACGATGTTCGGTCCCCCTGTGCAATTATCATCAAGGTCCCAATGATTACGACACTAAAATGGGAATAAAAGGGGATTAATCCGAGAGATTAAAGGCAATTCTTCCAGTGGACATCCCAATTACACACTTTCATACTAGAAACATAGAACCGATTATTTAAAGCGTTCAAATCTATTTTGGCCTTGATTTGGTCGAGGTTAAAATAAAGTGCTGAGGTTAAGAAAATGTAAGTCGAACGAAAATGCAAATAAAATGGAACAAAATAGTGAATCTAAAAAAATGGACATCTCGAATTAGGTTAGGATGTTTTAAATTACTTCAAAAAATGTTCGAGAAATAAACTTTACCTGGAAACGTTTAAGGTTTTCCCTCATTTTTTTCCTGGGTTTGTTCAGAATCTCTTATTTTTTTGACAGATTTATTTAAGGCTTAAGGGCAAGAATTCGAACCCTCTGGTCTGAATTTGAACCACCTTACGGCCATGTTTTTCTTTGCTACACAACTTACATTCACATTACTCTGTTTTCGCTTTTGCATAGCGAATGAGTGAAGTGGAAAACGTACGCAGAATTACAGAATTCAGATTCATAAATTCTCTTTCACTTCCACTGTTCTGTAAAGTAACATTGTTTACCATTTCTGATAAACCGATGAGAGATAGAGAAAAAATCAACTATTGAGCTTTAGAAAGCAAATGAATTAAGCAAACTCTTGATCTAAATCCAAAAGCGGATCGTAAAATGCAAATCGGAAAGCGGATCGTAGAAGGCAAATCAGAAAACTAAGAAGACATCGAATGTGCGAACATTGGTGAGATACGAACTCATTGACTCTGAGATACCTCTGCTACCTCAGAGTATAGAAAGACTAAGACCAATATGACCTTGTAACAGCTGGATTAACGTAAAAATATTATAGTTCCCTTTATATTTAATATTATATGCACATTTTCAATTTACCGAACATGAAGAGAACAACCCAGAACAACATTAGCACCCTTAACCTTTTAGGCTAAAAGAAAATAGTAAGATTTCATCCATTCAGCCTTGATCATTTCGAGAATCAGACATTTAAGACGCGTGATAAAACCACAATATTGAGATATCAATGTGTTTCATGGATTATATTCTTTTGTGATGAGATTTAAGAAGGTATATGAAGGTGATTTAGAGACGATATTAATTGTCCAGTATTATTTTTATTCAATTATTTATTTATTTATTTTCTCGATCAAAATGTGTTCCTTTAGATACCTCGTTTACTTAACAGAGAATACAAATGTTTATCGTTGGTCAGATCATTTTTTAATCACAAACTGTAAATGGAATTCTTAACGTTGGCGCATTACGCTAAAATACATTTTAACGAACACCGCCGCCTCCAAAGTAATAGAAGCTCCAAGCTGCTATACAACATTAAATATATTCGTAGTAATTATTCAAATTACATATCTTCCAAAGGGAGCCTGGTTAAGGAGCTACGCTAGTAATCATTTCATATCGTCATAGAGAAATCTGAAAGACGTTCGTATCATACACCCGAACAGAGGGCTTTGTACAGATTACATCTTTTGCCATTCCCCTTTGAATATCTGTGATGAAAGATATTATCCTTCATCAAGGACTGCTGGAAACCTTTAGCGGTTCGGCAATGAGTAAAGTTATAAAATGAGATGTAAATCGGATGTTCGGATATCGATATGCAAATACATATTAAGATGTTCTTCGCCTCAAACCCAAAGTTACGGATGAGTTTCGAGAAATAAGTTAGAATAAAACTGCAAGAGATTGTGTTTTTTCCATTTATTTATTTGTAATATATAAAATTAAATGCAAAAACATCCGGTAGAAAGGTTATAAGAGAAAGGGAATTTGAAGCGCTGTCTGGAGGGTATTGGGTATTGATTAGCCTTTTGCAGACTCCTGTATTTACCTCTCTTCTTATATCGTGCTCCTCATTTCCCCAAGAAGTCTCATAGTGAGAGACGATCAATATCCTAGCAAGGGGAGGAATGTGGATAATTAGACGTTCTTAATAGGAGAACTATTAGAAAAAAAACACAGTAATATCCTTGTAAACATTTTACAAAGAGAATAAGTAGTTTCGTTTCTCCATTGATCCCTATCATAATTTTTATATTTGACTATTTGCAGGGATATTATGTCCACTACCTGGTGAAGAAACGTGACTATGTGTGAAACTACACTATTATTATACCATTCATAACACTGGGGAACAATGTATTTGGTGAACTGACAAAAGTACATTTTCCTACATAATTTGATCATACTGAATTCAAATCTAAAATCAGATTCTCTCTAATTCTACAGATTTTTCGTAATATCAAAAACTAATATTATACAATAATTTTATTTTTTATCACGCCTATCATCATGTCCTGAAGTAATTTTGTTTCATCCTTTTACGTTATATATATAAAGCAGGTTTTTTGCACAAACATTTTAATGCATATGAGAAGAAACTTAAATTACACATTAGGATTAGAAATACTGTAATAAAATAGATGCTAATTTATTAATCACCGTACATCAGACTGAAGGACCTCTTCTTGATTTCAATCGGGCCAAAATTTGCGTTTGTAACTCTTTCTCTTGTGAGTCTTCTCTGGCTTATCTCTTCTAATTGTCCAGCAGTAGTCCGCAATCATGTGTCTATCCCAGTGATCTTGGTAGCACTCTTCTATCGTCATCAAATCCTGATGAAAGCATTCCCCTTTTTCGTCGCTCACAGTTCCCAGATTCTCTGGGAATCGGTTTAGGTGACTATTTAGGAAATGCAACTTCACATTTATGTTGCATCCCATATCAAGATATGCTAAAAGCATATTAGGAACCAGATCCTAGTAGTTATGTGCTTTTTTGTTTCCCAAGAAGTTACGAACAACGGCAGAAAATGAGAGCCAGGCTGCCTTCTCTTTTTTATTGTTGGTGTTCACGAATCTAGAATCACTCAGAAGTGTTCGGATTTGGGGACCATCAAATACTCCTGCATTTATTTTTTCGTATGATAAAACAGGAAAGGCCGAGACTATTTTCTAAAAAAAATCATTATCAGTGCTCAACGCCTTGACATACTGCCTTATCAACCCCAGTTTGAGATGAAGTGGCGGAAAAACGATCTTCTCTCGACATACGATTGGCTCATTAACAATGTTTAGCATTCCTGTTTCCCATGTTTCCCGAACTGGCCAATATTTTGGGGACTAGTGTTTGTCAGGGCCTTGACTATCCCACCTACAGATATAGCATGGAAACTTTGTATATCGCTTCTGCTGGCCAAGGAGGAAGTTGACCATCTTAAGGTCTACACATATGATCCAACTCTGTTTATGGTACTTAAGTAAATCCATGACCATTCTTATATCATTGTGAGTTTCTCGGAGATGGACAAAGTGACCGAGAGGAACTGCACCAAAGTCATTGCCATTATGCAAAAATACACACTTGAGACTACCCTTGGAGCTATCCAAAACAGTCTTCACTAAGCAGGGCTATAGGTACCGAGTCCCAACTTGGTAAACAGACCAGGAACATCGTGGTAGTATACAAATTGTTTGCCCTCAGAGAAATACTTAACAAATGTACTCTCTCTTGTTTGGTAATATTATGCCAGTCCCGACTTTCTTGCAGCTTTCTTGGAGAGCCCTAAATTACATATCAAGTCATTCAAATCCTCTTGATTGAAACAGTGAGGAGCTAATGACTGTTAAGCATCTGATGATAAACCTGAAGATTCTGCTTCCATTCCGTGGACGTCTATATCAGGTACATCATTTTCATCTTCGGAGGAAGCATATCCACTGAAATTTGGAACTGGTAAAGACTTAGAATGAGGTACTGGCCAGATCACTGAGGGATTGTTCGGGTAGTCGATCGCGTGCTGATCTTTCTTTAGTATTCACCAGACAGAAATGACAGTCTGATACATGATTCTTTGGCTCTCGCCACACCATGAGGATTCCAAAAGAAAAACCATTTCTCTTTCCTTTCGCCCATTCACGAAGATGTTCCACACAACTATGGCAAACAGCATGTGGGGCCCACTTCTATCTTGATCACCAAGAGGAACACCAAAATATGCCTTATAAGTGCGGATCACAAAGTTTGATATATTGCACCTTTGACGAACTAGGATGTAACAGCTACATAGGTAGCAGGTGTCTAGATCATTAACACAATTTCCTTTTGACAAGGCCATCACTCTAAGATGAGACCTGATTAAAGAAACAATAATGTCAATACTTTGCACAATTACACTTATTACTATCTTATTACTATGTACTGTGAAGTATTTGCTTTCTACAAACACCCTCTCTGTCCGTCCGAAAGGCAGTTTTCGGGGAAACGAGTAAATAGAAATTACAGAATAACTATAGCATGTATGTATTTTAAAATGGATTATATATTTGAAATCCAGATGAAAAAACGAATTAATATTGGCAGATAAATCTAAGTGACCAGAAAATGTGATTAAATTGTTCCCCTCTGTAATTCATTGGCAGTGTCTTTTGTGTACCCTAAGTTTTCCGTCTGTGTGCATTAGAGCTTACTGTCTTCAGTGACCTGGTAACATATCTCATAAGGTACAAAAGCAAGTATGAAAAAGTAGTAGTGAATTCAAGTAAAGTTTGGACGTATTATAAGTTTGGACCGTGAAAGCAAACTGTAAACTTCACAGGTGAGTCATTTTCCCCATCTTTCACAACAAAAAGTTTTTTCAAATTTTGAACTACAATTCTTCTGATTTGCCCTATTGAAGTGACTAAAAATAATCGCCTTAGAAAAACAACGGCGCTGACTGAAGGGGGAAATTTAGTTTTCTCATAGTAGAAACCAACAAGGGCATCAGTGATGAGGTGCCATGAACTTTACCAGACTTCGTTCATTATTGCCGAAAAATAAAAGTTTCCGTTTCAATAGGCTAGAGATGAGTAAATATTAACAGCTGCGTGTTGATGAGCGGCTTAGAAGGTAAGTAAATATGACGGCATTAATGTGTGAAAGAGAGAGTGGAGGAAAAAACAGCAACCCTTCTCTTTATTATAATCTCATGAATGTGTGCAATAAAAAGCCTTACGGATGTCAGAGTACTGACTGGCCCGAATCTTCTTTAGATGAGTACAAAAGACTATCAATCTCCCACTCGCTCTCTTGTCTTGTACACATGCCTGCACACAGACTTTGAAGTAGTGAAGTTCTGATGAACTTAATTTAGATCTGGCCATCCGTTTTCTCTTTGGCCTTTCCTGGCCATGAATTACGACGATAAAATAAATTGTTTTTACACTTTTATTTTCCTTTATCGAAATTTTTAGAAGGGAAATTTCATCACTGTTTTTATGGCTATTGATAAGTGGACAGGAGTTCATGAATTTCACAGGTAAAGAGAAGAGGCTGAAAAGAGAAGGCAAAAATTCAAAATGCCAAAGATAGCGAGAAAATATTGAGCAAGATCCCCATATGCCAAATACTTCAATTAACTAGTGACGGGGAGTACCCTTTAAAACACGAGCAACGTGTTCGTACAAAAGAGACCTTCAAAATATCCGGGAGAACAATAGAACTAACGCTAGTGTACACATATACCCTCAAGGCTCTCCCTAAACACTAAGGGGCGAGTAATTATTTGATTCAATTACCGTTTCTTCATTCATTTACGGACTTTTTAGTCACAAGATTCTCTCTGAGTTTGACCCCTGCCATTAAATATTGAAAATTTAAGTGGGCTCTCAGCTCCGCTTAAAATGAAAGCAAGAATTCTATTGGATGAAGAGGAAATATTTATATGGAATGAAATATAAATTACCTGTATCTCGTAGTTGGCTTAAAATATGTATATCGCAGTAACTGAATGTATTGGAACAAAATTTAACCTAGAGGTCCTTCTGAGCATTTAGTCTACTTTCCGTTCCAATTTCTTCCAGGAACTTTTATATGCACTATTCTGACCCCTTGCCATTATTTCTTACTGTTAGCCAAAAGAGCATTTTTTTTATATTATTTTCTTTTTCATTTTCAGAATTGGCCATTGGGTTTCGGAGGCACACAATGAGTATTGTTGGCATGGTTTTTTATTCCTTATTTATAGTATATATATATATATATATATATATATATATATATATATATATATATATATATATATATATATATATATATATATATATATAGCCTTAGTAAAAATTTTAAAAAGTGTATTTTTATACAAACTTCTTGTCACAAACGCAATCACAGGAATATATTTTTTTTTAGAATATTTGATTAATAATTAATATTTGATGTGTCCTCTTTTTGCTTTTAAAATTTCTAAAATACGTTTTAGCATCTTGTGCATAAAGTGGTTGGTCCAACCTTCTGCCATTTAATGTGTAATACTAAAGATTATTCCTATTTTTTAGTGATTATCTTATTGTTAACTTAGAAGTGGTATTTTTATGTTTAAATGTCTGCAAAGAAACAGCTTCCTGAACCTCAAAAAACTCAAATCATTGCATTGTCCAGAGAAGGATTATCCTAACTAAAATTTAAAGAAAATTGAAATGCTCGATAAATGCTGCTCAAACAACCATTAAAGGGTACAATGAGAACAATTCTTTGAAAAGACGGAATAGTCAAGGTCGCGAAAGGTGTACAACTCCTAGGGTAAAGAGGTTGATGAAAAGGACATCTCTGGCTGATAGAAAAACAAGGTGTGCTCCCTAAAAAGTCGCGTGCGCTCACTTTTTCTGATTTATGACCTTACTACCTACAAAACTTTCAATAGTTCCAGATGTAACCATGGGAAAACCTTGACAGTTATATTATTCTAAAGAAAATGTAAACAGCGTTAAGGGTTTCAAATTTCCTTAGAATCGGCTGAATAGTTATGATGTTATTGCCTAAACAAAATAATTCCGCGGATAACCTTGGGAGGACCTTCACAGTTATATTATTTGAAAGAGAATGTAAAACAATATAAGATTTTAAAATTTCGTTAAAATCAGCCGATTAGTTATGATGTTATTGCTCCACAAATATAATTCCCGTGCTGCTCTTTAATGCAATTTGAATATGTTGTTGATATTTTTAATGTCACTCCATAAATTCAATCCTTTCTATCTTGAGCATCAACTATTTGTTCTTCATTTTCTTCAGGAGAGAAAATAAGATCACTTGATGGCATTGAAACATTGTACTACTTTTAGTAAGCAACTCTTCTTACTTCACCTTCTTGTCGCTTTTCTTATTGACTTGTCTATTTTACTCAAGTCAATCTCGAAAGCAAACTTAATGTGTTCAAAAAAAAGGAATCATTTCTCTCTGACCTTTAATGAAAGCAAATTACTTCACAGAGATCTTCATCTCAAGAGGGGATTTAAATTAATTTGAGTTTCTTTTATGCAACCAGAGCAGCTAAATTCACAGCCAAAATCAAGTATACACTTACGCCTGGGAAATATTAACAGTTTGTCTAGTTTTTGAATGAAAGTGTCTTAGGCCTGTAGCTCTCCTCATCAAGGGATATGTTTTTGGCCTGCTCCCAGTTCATTTGGATCTGTGACTCTTGAATTTAAAACGGAGGCTAGGAAAGAACTGCTCCCTCGTCCCCACTTTTCAAGCACATTATCGTAAATATCCTTGGCAAGATGGTCTGCTGGGTAGTTTCTCACATCCACATTTCAGAACGTCAACCAGAGTTTGGAATTTATATGGCAACAATTCTGATATTTCCAATTTAGATTTTCAAATATGTGAATGTCGCCAGTCTTGTCCTAATTTTAAAAGCAATTCTAGGTCAAATCCCACTGGTAGCATGATAGTACTGAAGGTCACGTAATCTCCAGCACGGATGAATATGTTTCAAAAGGTGAAATAAGAAAAAAAAGTGAAATATATCTATTTTTTATATAATAATAGTCATTTAATTCCCCAATATAACAAAAATAAATCAAAAGTTTTAATTGGCTAACAAAGTAGAACTAAAATTATGTTAAAATAAAAAAATAACTAGAATTCATAAGTAGGGCTGCAAATTTTGAGCACACCTCATTTATGTAATTAGAACGTTGAAAAGATTGACAAACACTAATAGCAATTTTCTATAGTATTGCAATATACCATAGCAGATGGGAGCATAACATATTATAAAATATTATTGCAAATCATAGTAGAGCATAGCGAATCATTGCATAATATAGCACAGCAGAGTATAACATGACATATTACAACATAGCATAATATATTATAGCATAGTATAACATAGCAGAGAATAGTAAAGCCTAGCCTAAAATAGCATAGTATAGCCTCATACTTTAGCATAGCATAGCAAACAATAGCCTAGCCTAGCATAGCTTAGTATTGTCTAGCATAGCATAGCCTAGTATATACTAGAATCGCCTATCCTAAACTTGCCTAGTATAGCATAGCATATCATAGCCAAGCATATATGATAGTATAACCTACCCTGTTTTAGCCTAATATAGACAATCCGAGCCAAACATAAGATAACCCTGCCTAAAATAGAATATCCTAGCTGTTCTGGGCCTAACCTAGCCTAGCTTAGTATAATATAGCTAGCCTACAATAACCTACTTTATCCTACCTTAGCGTGTTATAGCCTAACCGATCTCATCCTAGTATAGCCTAGCCTAGCTTAGTAGACCTTAGTCTACCCTAGCATAATATAGTAGAGCCTAGCCTAGTATAGCCTTGCCTAGCTTAGCCTAGCTTACTATAGCCTAGTCTGGCCTAACCAGGTATGGATAAGCATTACATGCCGAGCCTAGCCTAGTATTGACAAGCTAGAATAGGCAACAATAGCCTAGACAACATATCGTTGCATACGATAACCTAGCCTAGCGTAGCATTCTTTAAGCAAGCTTGGTATTACCTATCCTAGCATAACCACACCTAACATAACATAGCCAAGCGTATCATACTATAGGCTAGACTAGAATAGACTTGTATAGTTAGCCTATTGGTTAGCTAGCCTATCATAACTTAACATAGTATTACGTAGCATAGCCTTACATAGCCCTCCCTAGCCCACTATACTTTAGCCTACCCGGGCATATTATAGCCCTCTCTAGTCTAGTATATCTTAGCATAGCTTAGCCTAGCCTAGCATAGTAAACCCTAGCCTAGCATTAACTATCCTGGTGAAAATAGCCTATATTATCCTATTATACCCTGGTCAAGCAAAGCTTAGCATTTTCTAGCCTAACATACTATATGCTATCCTAGCATAGCATTTTATAGCCTAAATTAGCATAGTATATCTTACCTTTATACAATATATATTACGGTAGCTTAGCATAGTATAGCCTAGCATATTATAGCCTATTCTAGACTTTCCTAGCAGAGTATAGCATATTATAGCCTAGTCTAGCCTAGAGAAGTATCGGCCGAATAGTTATGATGTTATTTCGAAAACAAAATAATTCCCAGGCTAACCAAGGTAGGACTTTGGCTATCATATCATTCGAAAGAGAATGTAAAATAACATAATGTTTTCAAATTTCTTTAGAATCTGCTGAATAGTTATGATATAATTACCCAAACCAAAAACAAAACAAAATGGGGATCGACCGGCCGGCCGACATAGTGATATGTAGAGTCGCTCGCGAGCAAAAAAACTCTTCTTATGTAGCTAGTAAGTTTTGGGAAGCAATAACAAAGATAAATGAAGACAAACAGTGAGAAGAAGGTTATTAGAAGCTGCAATCAATGGATGTAAGACTAGAAAGAAACAGTAACTGTCTCAGGTGAACAAGAAGAAGCGATTTTCTTGGGCAAAAGAGAATGAATGGATTGATGATAATTGGGCTAAAGTTGTTTGGCCTTATGAAAATAACCTCGAAATAGGTTTCCACATAATTTTACACCAATTTATTACGCTAGTACACATTTCTATTAGATAGCCAAATTTTTAGTGGATACCAAAATGATCAGTAAAATTTGTATTTCTCCTCAGAACTTTGGAACCCCTGGAGCTTTTTATGTTTGTCGAAGAGTTGGGGAAGCTTATCTTCCGAGATGTGCTAAACCAACACTCCAATTTGGAGGCAGCAGTGTAATGGTTTGGGCCTGCATGTCATCTTCAGCTCAAGGATTGTTGTTTACTTGTGAGGTCAAAATAAATTCCAACACTGGCACCAGCATGTTAGACCAGGTTTCGCAACCTTCTTAGGTAAAACTTTTAATAATGACATATCAGATGATGTAATCATCCAACAAGAGAATGCTTCATGCCCCACATCTAGAGTCTCAAAGGGTTGGTTTGAAAAGAAAGTGCTGACGTTGATGGAATGGCCCCCTTAATCTCCAAACCTCAATCCCTTTGAACCCTTGGGCATAAATCTGATGGTGCACAAATGTTCCTCAAAAAGTGAATTAACAGCCAAATTCATAAAGATTGGCATAAAATTGAGCCAACTTAGTCTCATGAACGATTATAAAAGCAAAATGAGAACACATCAAATATTAATTATTGATAGCATATACGAAAAACTGTTGATTTTTATTATGGCAAGTATGAAATGAATGAGTTCCAATCTTATGCTTCAGATTTTCATACCTGCCCTATAATTTTTTCCAAGGCTGTATAGAACGTTTTAGCAGTTTGATGAGAAATTGGTCCCACGATATGGGTAAATTTTCCAGTTTACAAATATTCTTCATAAGACGAATTAAAATCCAATTCAGGATTCCAAGATTGATCAGGATTCCATGGAATTATGGCATAAGTGACCTCTTTGCTGATGCTCCGGATGCCATTTTGCCAGGATTCATTTCTGCAGGCAAGGAAAGATATCCTTCTTTTAGGTGTCAATATTGTCCTTATTGCAATTATTTTAAATATTTTTGGCTAACTATTAAACCTATGCAATTGATTTTATGGAACCAAGATGTCGAATTATTATAAAGTCTGGATAAAAACACACACAAGTAGAGGAGCCTAGTCCTTCATATATAGAGGAGAGAAGGGACAGGTGTAATGAATAGAGCCCCAAAGTATGAGTCTGTCACCACAAAAGCGTTTTTGATATTTCTCTCCTGGGTAGATTTTTGTTCTAACTCCTCTCTCTCGATCTAATTATATTACTCAACATCTCCCTATAATGATATTCCCTCCTTTCGGCTCTCTTCTTCATCCGACGATAGGGCCATCAAACACTCAATTTCAGTCGTGGGTGTTTATGTGCCTCACACAACAATTCGAATCAGCCAATCAAAACACAATCCCAAATTCATCACTTCAATATAGTACAATGCAAAGATACCCTTTAACAGATTTGTTCTCAAAAAAAGCTCCTTAGCTAATGACAAAAATTAGGGGTAAGGGAGGGGGGATGATAATTTTAGAAATTTGGCTTTCCTTTTGTTTTCTTTCTTTCTCACTTTGGGATGCCAAAAAAGAATTATTTTTCACTCATGCTCAATTTTCTCAGCAAAAAATTAGCATTTGTGCATAGTTGAGAATAGAATTACTATTGTAAAAGAAAATGGGCAGGAAATCTTAAAAATGGTGCATATAATCTATGCAAATAAAGTTTCTAACGATATTAAGAATAATAAAAGGCGGAAGAAAAACAAATAGCACCGAATCTGTACCTCTCAGCGACGGTTTTCGAGAGCTGTTTTGTTAGATCTCCTGATTCATGGCCGAGAATTTGCGCCGTTTCCTAACAATTTTCAGGCAAGCGATCGATTACCCGTTTGATTCCCTGCCGTTTCATCGCATTCATTCACGTTGTTGGTGGCGAAGAGCTAAATTTTATCTTGCCTCTTATTGTATATAATTAAAAGAAATAATTCGATACTACCTTAATACATCCGAATTCTTTCCTATAATCAAAAGATAGCCTGGCAACCACTCCACCAATGAGGCTAACTTAGACAAACGAATACCACAAAAATTCTACCTTAACCGAAATCGTCACATATTTAGTCATGTTTTTGGCAGAACATTACAGGGCAAATTGTAATGTTCCTAGGAGTTTCTCTATACCTGGGATCTACTAGAGCAAAAAATATAAATGTCCACTTACTGAACACTCCTACTCTGCTTAAGACTTCAACTCTCGTCGTCGTCTCTTTTTGTGGAAAAGGGGGCTTCGGAATAGGGGTGAATATTTGCTTTCATACTTTCAGG
The DNA here is from genome assembly GCA_963969495.1 of Ceratothoa steindachneri. Taxonomy (NCBI): domain Eukaryota; kingdom Metazoa; phylum Arthropoda; class Malacostraca; order Isopoda; family Cymothoidae; genus Ceratothoa; species Ceratothoa steindachneri. The sequence goes on from OZ018317.1 coordinate 196,945,326, forward strand.
TCAAATGCTGTAGTTCTGCATTTGGTCGGAGTGAGGGGGTAATTTTGTTAATGTTTTATGGTTCTTATAATATAATATGGATCGTCATCTACCTTTCTTTTTCACGAAAATGATTTCTCAATTTAACGTCAATGCAATCATCCCGGTAAAGGCAACTGATCTTGCAACCGCCAAATATTTGACAACTCTGGTTACAAGCAGCAATAATTTACCATCTTCCAAAAACTGGAAGCACACGAAAGGGGTTTTCAGGCGAAATGGTGTTGGGGAGGTAGGGCCCCGATCCAATTAAAAAATTGTCTCTAGTTTTGTAAGGTTTTGCTTTTTACACACATTTAGTTTACAATAACTGTATCGAATTTTATCTCTCTTTCCAAAAAGTTACAGTGTGAGTGTGCTATGGTTGGCTGTTCCTTATAATGAATAGATAAGTGTGACACAACGCCTTTTAAGAGTTCACTCCTACACTTTCATGTAAATAGCCAACGAAAATTTAGGATGACGTCCCCTTTAGCATAATAATTTATTAAGGAGAGATTTACGAATTATGGCCATTATTATCGCTTTTCCGTACTTTTTTCATCTTATAATTCCAATTTTATTTTAAACTTTTCTAGTTATTCTTTCCATGAGAGTAAACTTAGGCCATTGATCGGTATTAAAAAGTTTTCTTTTCTTTCTTACTTTAAAAAATAAACTGTAAATGTGATGAGAGAGAGTGAAATTTTGCTAATTAAAAAGTTTAAATTGAGACTTAAAAAGAAATAAAATCTGCAATTATAGAAAACCAAAAGTGCCATAAAAATTTCAAGAAGCAGCAACTTATCCTGCAAGAAAAGTAACGAACGATTGGTCTCATATACAAAGTACAAGATATTAAATAACTAGTTTGGTAATACTTCAGTTTAAGGGCGCACGATAGGGAACGCTGTTTCTGGGCTACAATTTTGGGCTACAATCTAAGCCTTATGAGGTCAGACGTTAGCTTCAAAGGGGGCCAATCACGGCGTTGTATTTGTTGTGTTATTTTGCTTTTTCCTTGCTTCTTTATGATTTAGTAAATGCCTGCACTTCTATTAATTATATTATTTAGTAATGCATTGATTTTTTTATAATTACTAATATATTAAACTTTGTATGTTTCGTTTAACTACTTTTCTGAAACTAAACCATTAATTTCACACACTGGAAACCCTTAATTCAACCATATTTCAAACATTGGCAATCCTGAAACCAAGCAGTAAAATAAGCGCGATAAACGGTGAATACATTTTGTTCGACTTCAATACGACTTGTGTTAATTTCTCGGTCAATTTAATAGACTTTTTTATAGATCGTGGTCTCATTTAAAAGAAGCGTGGCTCAATTATAATAATAAAAGGTGGAGATATGGTAAACCTGAATATCTGCTTCACGCGCTCGCCTCTGCTGTTCCCCGGTCCTGGCTGGATAATATTTCGTCCATGTTCCAATATGTTTCACCTTTTTTGAGTAAATTCAAGGGGACTGCTTATTGGGGAGATATCACTGCGGGGGGACCCCTACGATGAACCTGAGTTTCAATCAATGAGGGGGGGTCTGGGGGGCACAATCGCCCATTATATACTCATATACTAAACAAATGTTAATTTTGGGTGGAAATAGCCTAAATTATGCTGCGCTATTGTCTTTGTTATTTTGATAAACGTGCGATCAGCTCTGCCGATCGCGCGTAAGTATCCCTAGCTAGGGCACGAGAATTACACGGACTTAGCTCGATGGTGACCACAAGGACTTCGAATACGGAAGAGATCGTCTTAGCTTGGGGATGAGGATAAGTAGCGGTCCGTGTTCGTGACAAACTCCTGTCCGAGATATTTCAACCACCATCTTCTTTTCCTTTAAGTCAGCGTATATCCTCGTCAACCCAAGGATGAACCCTTGGGCTTATGGTGAATTTAGTTATGGGTCATTAGCACTCTGTGAAAGTGGCACTCACTTGGCACTGACTTAGAATTAAAATTGAACAGATGCCATTAGGTTGAGAGGGATTAGCTGCGAATAAAAATGCGATGACAGGGACTTGGAGGACCCTTAAAATATTCTAATACATTCCATTCATTCGTGGGTTCTTTAAACTTCTCTTCTAATTCGCATCAGTCCTTAGTTCTTTAAAACCTTTCCTAACTTCTATTGGTCCAGTGATTCTTTAAAGGGTTTTATATGTTCCATAAAAACATGAGTTTTTAAATTCTTCTTAAACGATCTTTTCAGCGATAGGTTGTTTAAATTCTTTTACACTCATGTAAGCCACGTTTTCTTTAATTTCTTCGTCTTCATTACATTTTTTCACTGGTTATTCGGTCTCTTTCACTTCACCCAAATCAGCTTGCACTTAACTGCGGTTCTAAATCTCTGGTTTTGGTCCTTTTATAGATAAAGGAGTCTAAGCTGGTATAACCAAGCCACATTATATGAGTAAAGTAAAATAGTGTATTCTAAGGAAATATAATCATAGAAGCACTTATCTAGGTGTGAATATTTCTTTCCCAATTTGCCTCAGGTTCACGAAACTTTCGGGCGTTTTTCTGAATTTTTTGGCTCTAACATGGAACCCAATTATGCGCACCATTATTTAATATACAACCGGCAATAAGAGCATTCCTAGTAGATAAGATTAAAGGAAACATAGCCAAACAAGAATCTGCTATAAGAGCGTCTACTCTACCAATTCAAACTCCCAGCGAAAGGCAACATAAAGTGTTCAAAAGTAACATGCGCTTTTTGGTGGAGATAAAGTTAGAGAGACAGAATGGTTTCCACTTGGAATAGTGAATACTAAGCAAGGATTTAAGATTCGTGACGACAGAGAGAAATCAGGAAAGAGAGATAGATTGTTAGATAAGTAGTGACAAAAGGAATGACAGTGTCTATCAGAAAGAAAGTATAATTTAAGGATTTATTCAATTTGTTACGCAAAACCTCACGAATCTTTCGGGGAACCTGGAAGCGCAGCTCATTAATCTAAACGAAAATAAGCGAATTAATAAAATAATTACAGGAGCTGCCAAGTGTAGGCCATGAATGGTCTTTTGCAGTCTCCTTCTTTTCTTATGTTCTTAAAAGAAAACCTCAATAGGACAAAATATTCGTAATATTAAATAGAGACCCGTAAAATTGAGTCTTATGATCTAAATATACCCAAATCTATAAAACAAAATAATTGTGAAAATACTCTTAAATTTCCTTTAAAAATGCAAATAATATTCTTTGAAACTTGCCTTCTATGTATACAAGTTTCATTTTATACAAAAGAAGAGGCAAAAAAAGTTATTACAATTAAACAAAATACTAAGAAGAATTATTTCGACCATTGTTCTGAATGGCCTGAATGTATCTTTAACTGCAGAGCTTCACCAATTTGCCACACTGGTCGGATGTGATTGTATTTTATCCTTCTTTCAATCATTATCAGAGATATACAATATTCGTACAATGCTAAAAAATAACTTCTCACCAATTATCATCCATTATCATTATCAGCGCAGGCCAATTTATTATATCAATATTAGCATCATCCAATTAATAGTGAATGGTGTTTACTGTGTGGTAGGAAACATTGTCCGGCGAACACTGCCACTGCCAAATTCAACCATCATTTTTGCAGATGTGTGATACAATATGTAAAGCGTCATGAAAATAACGCCTTACATACTGCTTCTCATCCGACACAAACTATTTAAATTTGTTTTCCTCTGTGATCAACGGTTTCCCATTTTACGGGACTCGATAGCATATGTTCAGTAGCAAAAACAAACCTAAACGTTTTAGTTTTTGTAATTAATAGTGGTTTCTTAGCAGAGCGCGTGCAATGAGTCTCACCAGTCTTAATCCAAATGAAGCACTATCAGAGGCAGATTTCACAGAATATATTTTGCATTATTAATGTAAATTAAACGAGTATTTTCAAGGAAATTTACATTTTGGTATTTATTTCCATAGTTTTAGACTTTACTGCTGTATGTTTCTAAAGCGAATATAAGTAATGACGTCAAAGCACTTTACTTCAAAAATGTGATAATTATGATGGATTAGAAAGTAAGAGTTACTGCAAAGCATTCTACTCGGCTTGCATAATATACAGTAAATAAAGGCAAACGCATATCTAGCAAAGTTTTCAGAAGCAAAGTTTTAAAATAAATGAACCTCCGGGACCAAATCTGGATTTTTACTCATAAAACTCTTGTCCTTTGATTAGTGTCAAGTTTCTAACTATCTTGCTTCATATTCATCGTTTTTCCTTTTTTTTCATATGCTCTCCGTTTTATGCCTAAACCTTTAGTAGATCATTGAGTTTTAATGTAAATGCGAAACCCTTGATTTCGAATTTTCACTCAATGCACAAAAGTGGACAAAATAATGAAGCTAAAAGGTAAGAACAGGGGATATGAATAGTAAAAGTAGAGAACACAATTACTCTATTATCACTGTGATTTTGCCATAAAAATAATGGATTGTCACCTCCATTATTCTGTTTGATCCGCAATAATCTTAAGTCGGATGGGTGGTAATTCGATGGGGCAACGTGCTTTCAGAGATAGAATTTGTTGGAAGACAGAAGGTCTCAAAGGTGACCAAAGAGAGCAAAGGCAAGTAGTTGCTAACCAAGAGTGTTGGTATTGGGAGAGGGATTCCAACCTTCCTTCGATGAATCCTGAATGGCAGATAATCACCTTTTGGGAAAATTTCCGATCATTTCCCGGATTTAGATCTTCGTGGAACTTGTCAGGTTATGTTGTTTGGTGTTCTCTTTGTGGAAGAATTAACACATCATTTCTTGGAAAAGTTTCCTTTTGCTGGGTTGGCCTGAAACCGTATTCTCATTATGCACAGAGGCACTCTGGATGTGGAGTAGGGTGGGTGCATTTTTTAGAGGAAGATAGAATTTCTTTATTCAAATATCTTTGCCTGGCATCTGACGAGCAAATATCCGCCTCGATGGTGCAAGAATTGAGCAAGATGACTCGCATTCGAGGAAATGACTGGATTTAGGAAGGTAAGGACTAGCTTCGCTTCAATAAACGGATCTTCGTTTTGCATGCTTAGTACTGTTGGTTGGTTGGTGTTGGCCAAGTGTGCTTGGCCTGAAAAGAGCAATGATTGGCAGGGGTACCGTGGAAACTATAAAACATGAGGAATCGACATTGATTTTTTAAATGGTTTATTAAATAACCTAGATTGGCTTAAGATGTCATTCGGAAGGATACGCCCTTCGAAAGCTTTTCTCTAAGTGTCTGTTCTAATAGCTTCCACAGCACGGAAGTATTTTTTCGTTTTTTTTCGATTAAGCAACTTGTCACACTGAAGCCGTTACGGCGTGGACATATAGCCACACATCCGAAGAAGTTAAGTGGATTCCATACCGATTGTTCGTTGTTTGAATCAGTTGGGTCTCACCCTCCCGCTCATTGTGGCTTCGAGTCCCAACTAATACTATGTACCGTTAGGTATACTTGATTGCACGCCAAGCTGAATTCAGATGCCTTATTTTTAATAGAAAATAACTCACACAAAGCGCAACTGCTGCAATAAGAAAATTAACAAGATTAAATTTTGAAGCAAAATTATTGAACCTTAACACATAGCTCATTTTGTAAGAAGTAAAAGAGGCAAAGAAAAATTTGTAAAGACGGATATATCTATCGTTTTGATAAAGTCTGTAAAACCAAGACCGATGTAAAGTTTTAGAGATGCCATGAAAGAAACTGCAAGGTTAGATTTCATACTTTTGAATAAAAAGTCATACGCGTAATCAATGAACATACGCATCCTCCATCAGCTGTTGACATCGAAATGGAACAGGAAAAATCTCAAGCATGAGAGAGAGCTGCATCAACATATAAACCTCCAAGTATACTTATTAATCAATACTTAAGCAGAATGACTCAACCTGGTATTGCACAGATACCAAATAGAGCAGCACTAAGGAAATTATTCGACGAACGCGGAAGGAAATAAAAAAACTGCCTGACAGTCCTAATTCTATTTATGAATTAGAAATACCTCAAGAATTTAAGGTGCACACCCAGTACCAGAAAGAACATCTAGCGCCTTCTAATACTTGGTATGTTGCTGTAAGTTTTGCGTGTGCCCCAAATATATTTTATCAAGTTTACATCGTAATGGTGAAAAAGCATAGAAGAATTCATCCGACACTATTACCTACTCTTACAAAATAACCAGTGCGAAACTTACAAAAGAATGTTCAATATTATTAAAAGAAAATGTTCCAAATGCAGAGCGAAGTGCAATCAATTGTGATTTTTAGCAAGCGGCCATTTTGGATATGAAAGAATCGTTCCCAAATGTAGAAGTGCGAGAATACCATTTCTACCTTGCCCAAAATGTGTTAAAAATGACTGAGTATTGTAATAATCCTGATTTTGATTTAGACGATGAAATGGTCACTGCTCTGGGATTTTGTGCCAATAAAATATTTAGATGGTTATGTGGATGCTTTAGAAGGCGCTTTACCTGACCAGTTATCCTTACTTCTGATTTGGTTCAAAGATAATTACTTTGGCCACCTTAATAGAAGAAGAAATGGATGAAGAAGAGCAATATTTCTTCCGGGACTGTGGAATGTCTATCATCTACTCTCGACGGGAAGGACAGAACAAACAATCACGCTGAAACGGCAAACACCTAGATTAAGACGCGAATTAGGTATGAATAAACCAACTATATGGATGTTATCCACGCTTTCCGCAAATTCTAAAAGAACGAGACGAGTGAAATTGTTAACATACAGCAAAGCAAACGATAGAAATTTAAGAATTATTTCTCAGTATGAAGAAAGAAATAAAGTCGAAAATTTGTGAGAAATTGCTCATAATTAAATGAACTCACCTATTTAAAATTGAGTGAGTTTTAATTCACTCTACATATCTGATTAAATATGTTAATGATTTTACATTTTTTTATACTTTAGTCACTTAGAAGCGCTATTCACCTTAAGCTATGCAAAACTTGTCTAAGAAATGTTTTAGATTCTTAGCCACTTTTTAGTGTGCATTAAAATTCAAGAATAAATCGATTTTCACTACAGGTGATCTGCTTACAATGGGGTATATTTTTAAAAACGTTATTAATTTGTGTAAAAAATAAGAGGTTAAATATGGACCATGTTTAAATTGTATTTAAAATTAGTAATGTTTTATTTATCTTATTTTCTTTAGTAATTCAAATTCATTTTTTGCTAAATATTAATACATTCCAAAATCTTTTTTATTTATTTGGTACTTTTGTGCTGATATTTTCTCTATTAGTATGAACTCTCAAGTGTGTTACTTACCTAAGCATATACAAAAAAGCGTAATTTGTACTCTATAAACAATAAACGAGGTTAAATAAGGGTGGTATTTTTCAAGCCCAGTATTCCGTATAATACAAAACTTAATTATATTAGCGATAAAATTTTACAGCGATATATTCGTGATGAAATAATTAAGCGCTGAAATGACTTGGCGCTGAACTGGCGGCGCTGAACTGTACCTAATCATACCAGATAGCAGATAATTTGAAGCTGTATGTAATTGCACATAAATTCTCCCATGGAGCGATACTCTGTTACTTCTAAGTTATAAAACCTATTTTGCCGTCTACAAATAAAATCACTCGCGAAAGCAGCACCAACTCAACCATTCAGCAAGCACTGATTCGACCGCGCTTCCAGTCCCAGTAAAGTCATTAGCAACAACAAATACAACAAATTGTAATATTTTAGAGTATTTATTTGGAGGCATACATCCTCTATACTATTAAATTTAAATCATTGAGGGTAGTGCCCACCCTGAAGCCCCTGAGCTGGATCCTGCCTATTTTATGTTATTGTTATAATTTGTTGTTTGTTTACTAAGTTTGTTTTGGAATTAGGATTTTTTTTGTTATCAGAGGGTAACACCTCCTAAGCCGCACGAATTTGAAAGCTTAAAATAAAAAATAAATACCTAATGTGCATTGAAGAGTTTGAACCTTTTTACCTGACCCCTTAATATAGGATTCGAAAGTACATTCCCGAACTCTGATATGGATTTTTAAGTACGCATGCGAACTCACTAAGACGTACATATAGATACGAATCTGCATTACTAGTGGTTGAATCTTTTTGCCTAAACCTGCATACCTGGGGTAGAACTTATGTACCCGTACTCGACTTGTTGCGAGTTCAAACGGACATACCTGAAGCCTCATTGTGGAGTTCAGAATTGAAAAGCTGGCTGCTTATCAGTTCCCGTGCTCATCTTTCCTCTCGAACGATTCTTTGTCTATTCTATCGGAGTGTACATTGTCTTTTATTAGGCATATGTTGCTCGGCCTGTTGGTGTCCTTGTCTGGCCTTAAGTTTCAGAAGTCTATCCTAAATCAACATTCAGTCGAGAGATTTCAATTCAATTGACTGATTCAATTTTATTTATTTATTTTGTTTCGATTCATTTCAATATCTTAATTTAATTAATTCTGAATTCTGTGCCCAATTAAGCTTGAGCATTTATTAACCTATGTAGATCAAAGCAAACAATATTCAAACGACGGAATTTATTTTTCTAAAAAATCACCCTCCGTTTCAGAGTTCTTTTCACATCTAAAAGGTATATCTCTTACTATGTCTGTCCGACGGTGAGTCCATCACCCTCCGTTTTGCTTTTATTTGTTCAAGTAATAACATTGTAACTAGTCGGCCTATTTTTACGAAATTTAAAATCTTTATGTTGTTTTATATTCTCCATGGAATGATATAATTACTAAGGTCAGCACAAGGTTAGCCCTGGAATTATGTTCTTTTGGCAATAACATCATAACTATTCGGCCGATTCTAACAAAACTTTAAACCCTTATGTTGTTTTACATTCTCCTTTGAATGGCATAATTGCCAAAGTCCTTTCATGGTTAGCCTAGGAATTATTTGGCAATAAATCATAACTAATCGTCCGATTCTAACGAAATCTGAGAGCTTTATGTTGTTTTACATTCTCCTTCAAATGATATAATTGACAAGGTCCTGGCAAGGTTAGTCCTGGAATTATTGAAAGATCTGAAGGTCGTAAGGTCATAAATCAAAATAAGTGAGAGCACGCAAATTTGGTCAGCAGAGCTTGTTGCAGTTACTCCTAATTTATTTCCTTCCTTTCAATTTTTTAATGTTATTTTATTTCTCACAATGAGTGATTTTCATTTTAACTATGCATCCTAAAGACATATCTGTTGGTCTTATTGAATTTGGATGCACTCTCTCATTATGTATCTCTCTTTTGTTTTATTCTTTCTCTATCTCAAATTTAATCAAAACTGCTTTCAAATTTGTGATATCTTGAAAAATCAGATACGCTTGATTGAGAAGTCATAATATATAATTGGCAGAATATATCGAAGAGCTACTATTTTATCACTAGAAAATGAAGGATAAAAGTGCTAGCAAAAGCAGAAAATGCAGTGCTTTTCCTTTCCATAGTAGAATGATAAATTTGGTAATAACTTAGAAAAGAACCTAAAATTAACAAATAATGAAAGCGCTCATTAAATTTGCTAGATCAATAAATGAATCAGTACATTGATGATTTATACCTCCCACAGTAAAGTTGTCCAGTTTGAAATATCTTTACTGCAATTTGCGTTGTTTCTTCATTTAATTTTTCCCGTACCACAACATTTTAGTATTTTTAAATATAATCATCACCTAAGGAACTTTTTTAATAAAACACAAATTTACCTCAAAATCTTATAACTAACAGCAAGGAATCATTTTCTTCTCAGTATTTTTCATGAGGTCAAACAAGAACTCAAATTATTAATCTGAAAGAACCTTTGTAGATCGAGCGGCATAGATTATTTTATTATATTTCCATAGCAATTTTGATCATAAATTAAAATTGAAGCTTTATCAGTCTAATAACTTTGGGAACTTTTTCACTTATAAAATCGTTTTAACTCATATATTTACTAAACCCTACACAGTAAAGCACACGTAATCATAATCATATATTACCTCGCTAATTCTGTTTAGTCAAAATATCATTTAAACACCGCCTTCCCTTAAGTTTCCTATTTTTTTCTATGACAAGACATAGAGAAAAAAATAAGTGGCTTTGTTAGTCTTGATTTTTTAATTTCAATGGATCACCTTTGGGAGCCTTTTTCAAGTGCTATTCTTCCCTTGCCTCTGAAGTGAATATCTGGGTCACGGTATGCGAAGGGCGCGATCCTTTGCCTTTGTCAGGGATTTGTTTTGGCAATGGTGGATTCAGTTTATCGGCGCTTCTTGGCGCAGCTTTCTCACGAAGATCCTCAATCACTTAGTTTTGAGATTCTTAATTACTAGTTTGATCAATACATCAGTAATTCCTATGAAAAGCTCTATTATATAGATTATAAGCTAGTAAAAATACGCAGGTTGTTAGTTCATTTCTTTTGTTATTCTATTTTATGTATGTGAGCACTGCTTATTTGGTAGGGAACTCAGGCTTATATACCTTTCAATTACACATGTGAATTATAACCATATCCTTTATTTAAAGCCTATCATGTTCCACCCTTGAACAAGGGCTAGTTTGTGTCCGATAAATAATGTTAGTGATCTCCATTTGGGTGAAATCATGGCAAGGTTTGACCAGAGAACTTGCTGCTCGATCTATTTTGGGACAGACTTGGTATTATTCCCCTCCCAACAGTGATAAATATATGAGGCTATCTCTTTCCCCTAATTAACAAAAGTCTCCCAACGACGTTTCCAACGACGGTGGTCCAACACTGAGAATATCATTATAGATTCGTAAAATACTATTTTTTAGGAATGGCTCTTGGCTCTAAGCAAAAAATAATTGTGCTGGAAGTTAAGGTCTGTTAATTAATTTGCAATGCTATTTCTTAAATTTTACTTTTCAACAATAAAGGTAAGCAACCATTGCACGTGATTACATGTCAAGCAATTACTTGTGAGATTTATCTGCTCTGGTGGATAGGTTCTGGTCCTGGTTTGTATTAGGCTGGTGAGTAGGACTTTTTTAAATATAAAGTATGCTATTGATAACAAACATTATAGCCTGTAGTTTTTTATGAGGAAGTACAAGTAAAACGAGATGATTCAAGTTGAATAATATATTCTTTATTTCAACCGTCCTTTTATAGCAAATGGCCAAGAGGTCAGAAAGATGCTTTTCTTAACCATTCGTAGTATGTATGTATATATATATATATATATATATATATATATATATATATATATAAGCAAATTATACAACAGAAAAATGAAAGGCCGATTTATAGTACTTTCGACCTTGTTTAGTTCCTTCTCAAGGAATAACGAAAACTTGACAAAGCTGGTATATATATATGAGAAACAACAGAGTGATACCCCGCCCATGTACAAATAGTAAAATATTATCAAAGACGTATATGAAGTATAAAACCAAATAGGTCTACTTCCGGAAATTCCAACTGTGAGCATGTATGTATTTAGTTTAGTGACCTGAATGTATACATTCTGTGCTCCAAGTTGGAATTTCCAGAAGTAGACCTTCTCTATTTGGTTTGAAAATATATATATTTGCATGAAAGGAACCACAGTGTTTTGGAGCAATTAATTGCAAAATTAGCTTTCGACAAAGACATCCTTCATCTCCAGTAACTGATAAACTAATGAATACAGGACACACAAATTTAAAAGTTAGAATTTAATCAGTATGAAACGACTTTTTTAGCAAAGGCCCGATGAGTCTTCAGCTTATTGAGGGATTTATGTTGAATTGTCATTTGGAATAAATTAAGTTTCGAATTTCTTTTATGAGGACTGATTCTATAATGAAATTCCAAAACTTCCGCCTCAATAGGGACGAGATTGGTGGATGCCACCAGCTGCGGGTTGTAAAGGAGCATAACGATGAAACTGCACTCTTTATAATAATCTACTGAATATAGGCAAAAATATCCTTGGATATGTTCGGAGAACTGAATGCTCGGAATCTTTTCTAAGATACGTACAAATGACTATCAATCTCTCACCCGTTCTCTTAATTTTAGACACAAGCCTCCAGCATTTTGGAATTAAAGTTCTAAGGATATTAATCTAGATTTGACCAGCCGTTGTCCATTTAGCACTTCTTAGGCCCTGAATCCCTACAATAATATAAATGGTATTTTACATGCCTTTATAGAAATTATAAGAAGCGAAATTTCATTACTATTTTCACTTTTGATAAGCGGATGGGAGGGAGTTCATAAATTCTATAAGTAGAGAGAAGAGGTTGAAAAGAGATGGCAAAAGCTCAAAACACTGAAGATAACGAAAAAATATTCTGCGAAGGACCCTATGCCAGACACCTCAACTAACTATTGACGGGGTGTTGCCCTTTAAAAGCATGCAATAATTTCATACAAATAGAAACCTTACCGTTTTTTCATTCAATTACGGACTCTTGTTTTCCGTCTCTGGATTCTCTCTGAGTTCACATCCCGCCATTAAAATTATTACGAGAATTAAATAGGAAATATTTCTATGGAAAGAAATAAAAACTACTTGAATCTCGTAGTGGGCTTAAAGTTCATATTATTGAATTACAGTATCGGCACCATATTAAACCTAAGGGACATTTTGAGCTTAGTTAGGTTGGATTTGGTTTTATTAAGTAGCTTTGATATGATTCTAATCATGGCATCCAATTTAACAGACGTATGAAACACTTTAGCCTTCTTTGTCTTCCAATTTCATCCTTAAAACTCAGAAGACTAGCGGAACACAGGTAGATGATGTGCATTTTACACGAAAATAACGAGAAAGTTACCGATAATACACATGTAAAAGCATATTGCGAGTAGATAATGTTAAGAAGATACGTCGATTACCCTAAGGTCACGTGAGAATGACACAAATTAAAAGCTTATGTCAGAAGGATGAAACAGCGATGACATAAATATTACAATAAAATGACATGCCAATGAAAACAAGTCGAAAGGAAGAAGACACACAGGAAAATGACACGATTTGAAAAGAAACTGATGGGAAAATAACATGCAATATATGTATATACAAATGAATCGCAAATAACTCACTGGTAACGTGCAGAAAATAAGCATAGGGAGAAAATAAACATATGAAACTAAAGGACTGACATGCATATGGCAGGAGAGAGAAACACAGATGACAAAAAATAAAGAAAAGTTGCACGTTGACGATACATGTTATGTAGACAGATGGCATGTAGATCGTACCCAGAAGACACATGTACCACGCAGGTGACAGGAGTGTGAAGCGCAGGTGAAACTCAGATCCCCGTAGGTGATAGCATGTGTTCCAAACCACCGACAGCACTAAAATTAGAAGCCTTATATATAAAAGAAAAACAGCCTAAATTAAGTAAGAAAAAGAAAATGCAATTCACTCTGCCTTCCTCACGTCCTCGCGCCCCAAATAATAATCCTGTGTCTATTATAGATTTTTAGTGATCAGATTGCATGATAGAATGAGAAAAGCAAAGATACCTCTATAATAGGCAATTTGGTTTCATAAATATTTTAGGATGGGGCAGCTTTAATCAAAATAGAATTCCATGAATAGAAAATCCGAGAATAATAAGTGCTCGAGAATGAGCACAATTCAAAATCGTAGATACTTCTTTTTTTTATTATAATCGAAATTAAACATCTGGTAACACTTCAGTTTCGAGGCGCACGATAGGTGGCGCTGTTTATAGGCTACAATTTTTGGCTACAATATATGTCTTATGACGTCAGAAGGTAGCGTCAGATGTGAACAATTACGGCGTTATATTTTTTTGTATATGAGTATATACTGGGGGGCTGCGCGCCCCATTCATCCCCCCCACCCAATTGATTGAAACTCAGGATCATCGCAGAGTGGTTTCCCCACAGTGATATCTCTCCCACGAGCAGTCCCCTTGAATTTACTGGGGGGTTTTTCCACCAGCTTTCTACTGGCAGAAAACCCGAACCTAATAACAAACAATTCTTACTTTTATAGGTTTCTTGATTAGTTTATGCACCTCTAGATAATCTAAAAGTTTTTTGCGATTATAAAACTAAAGCCGAATTCGAATAACGAAGAAGCACATGGAGAGCACGAAAACGCAATAATGAAAAAAAAACGGGTCCTATTTATAAGCTACGACGTTTGCAGTAAGAAGCTGTTATCGTTCGCAGCAAACAAAAAATACGGAAACAAAAAAAAACAACAATAAAAGACATCAAGAAACCTTACCTAACTTAGAAAAAACTATAAACGAGCAGAGGCGCAGATATTTAGTAAATAATACAGAATAAAAGTTACAAATCCCCAAAACAACCCCCCAAAAATATAACGCCGTGATTGGTCACATCTGAAGCTGCCGTCTGACGTCATAAGAGATATATTGTAGCCCAAAATTGTAGTATACTAACAGCACTACCTACCGTGCGCCCCGCATCTGAAGTATTACCAAACATCTTAGTTATACTTCTCCAAATTATTGTCATTCTCTTAATCACTTCCTTATTTTTATCAGTAATAAAGTAAATACATTTTTCTCTCTGTTATTTGAATTATTTAATAGAACTTTAAAATGAGCGAAACAATGGAATTTAGTAATTTTGAGTTAATAAATATAAAAATAGAGTAAAATTAAAGAAAATAATTACAATTTTATCTTTTTAATATATTTATTATAAATCTAGTTTAATTGACAAAAAAAGTGATATAAATTGTGGCACTAATATAGGAGAATTGGTGACATTTGGCAACAATACAAGGCCTATTAAGCAAGTCAATCTCAGGTATTACCAAACATCTTAGTTATACTTCTCCAAATTATTGTCATTCTCTTAATCACTTCCTTATTTTTATCAGTAATAAAGTAAATACATTTTTCTCTCCGTTATTTGAATTTTTTAATTTAGTCCAAATTTGCTGCCCGAGGCGGTGGATCGAATTTCCTTTACGATCGCATCCTCTCAGACTACTCCTCTATGCACCAAAATCATTGAGCTATGCGAGACTCGACAGCAAGAATGATTTGAGATCGCTTCTAAGCACCGCACTAGTTCAAGCAACCTGGATGCGGCATGATCACCTGCTAAAAGTATACGTGGGTTGAAACTTAACCCGGACAAAATTTGTCCAGTCTATATTCCTGAACAAGCACCCCTTGACGCAGCTTAAAAAGACAACATTGGCTCAAGAAGAGACCAACTGAACAAATAACGTCCTTCAATCGGGCAAAGTTTTAAAAATTTATAATGACAATAATATTGCTTTAAAGAATCCCAGCATAATCAGGTTAATAATGCAAATTCAGTGCTTATTCAGTTTTAAAATGAAAACAATGAAAATCCAGTACCGGATAATGAGAATAATAATAGTAATTTTGTTAGACCAAATCTAGTTTATAAAATTCGTGTAAAAATTACACTGGTCAACATAATTTTTGCTGCCTTGATATTTGGTTGTTTTAACTAATTTTGACGTACTGATTTCAAATATGGCATTTATTTTTCTGGAACACATTAAGGTTTCATCCTACAGCATATTCCTATTTTACGACCTACTGCACGTATTTACTCTATAGAGATAGTTTCCTAAGTGTTATAGCTTCAAACCAAAACTTATAATCTCAACAGAATTTGAAAGGATAAATACATTGTAAGATAGCATCACTTATTACTAAATACATACAGGTAAGTTGTCTAATAAATGGAGAAAACACAAGCAATCGTACACATACCTATACATTCATGGAACAATCTTTCGCTTGCTAGAGTGTCTGGAGTGTTTGATATCTACACAGTCTCGTGGAGTACGCCAACAGTAGTCGGCCATCATGTTTGTCTTTCATTTGCCTTGATATACCTCCTCAATAATCTTGATATCTTCAAGAAAACGGTCTCCGTTGCCAAGATTAGCAGGAAATTCATGAAAATGGCTCTTGAGGAAATGAACCTTTATACTCAGGTCGCAGCCTAACGATTTAGTCTATCAATTAATGTCTCTACCAAATCCTTGTTGTTACACTCCTTTCTGTTTCTAAGAAATCCTTTCATAACAGCCGCATATGAATTCCATGCTCATTTTACTATGTCAGTCATCGAACACGAGAAGTTTTGGTTTTCCATTAACTTTCTGATTTGTGGCCCATCAAAACCTCCAGCCTTTATTTTATAATAACTTAATCCAGGAAATATTGTACATATGAATTTGAAATAGTCACCGTCCACATAAAGACCTTTCATAAATTGTTTCATCGGCCCTAGTTTAATATGAATGGGTGGGAAGATGATTTTCTCTCGCTCAACACGTGGTTGGTGTATAATACCTTTCTCCGAAACAGTCAAACTTTCCCTCACTGGCAAAAGTTTCTGTTTCCCATAAACACAGAAAACACGGATATTTTGTATAGCCTCCTTGTTAGCCAAGTAGATAATTTACCATTTTTATATCCACACATATGAGCCATTTGTGTTAATCATATTAGAGCAAATCTAATACAGATCTTATGTGTTCATGCTTCTCTTTTAAATGCACAGAATGACCAATAGGAATCGCAACTAACAAGTTTCCCTTATGGAGTAACACATTTTAGTCTCTTCTTTGAAATATCTATAAAACGTTTCAATTCACTTGGATCATACTCTGAAACACCCATCTCGTTTAACAGTCCCGCCATGTCACAACAGTAAACAAAATCTTCTTCAGTTTTAAAGAATGCCAAAAGATCTCTTTCCTTGTTCAGATAAAAGGTTACATTTGTCTTTTCCTGCAACATATCCTTCTCTTTAAATCTACAAGCTAACACTTCTGCTAACTCTATTGACAGGCCTAGGTTTCTAAATAAATCATTCAGTTCGAAATTGCTTACATTGCTTACATCAGATTCATGTATATCATTTATATCGGCCAGTGAAGAAAGTTCCTTGAATACAGGTACTGAAATTTCATCTGAATGAAGCACTGGTGCAAATGCTGAATCAATATTTGGGTGACTTATTTTATGTCGCGTTTTCTTGCTATAACCAGAGGTCTTTGTAAGAGAAAAGTAGCAATCATTTACATGTTTTTTTTTTTTCTCCAGCCACAACATAGGAATGCCAAATCCTAGTTATTTCCTTGGGCCCTTTGTTCATTGGCATAGACTTTCGACACATGGTTTACAAACATTGTGCGGGGCCCATGGTTTATCCTGATCACCTAATTTAATCTTAAAGTAAGCCACGTATGCTCTTTTCACAAAGATACTAATGTTCAATCTTTGATTTAGTGTAGTAAAACAACCACATATATAGCAAAGCGAGTCATGGGAATTCAAACATTTCCTTCTTAATGAAGCCATACTACTGAATGTTACCTTATGAAACAAACCTGAAAAAAAACAAAAAAATTATTATTCACAATTGTTTTATTTATCTAGATGTGCATAAAGAGAAGTCTAAATACATAGAAAAAATAAAATAAGAAGAATACAAAACGCCTTCACTTCCGTTCACTTGGTCGTAAGATAGCCTGTTACTATGAGTGGGACCAATATGAACCAGTCCATAAAAAAAAAAAATTGTCGTGATAGAAGAAAATTATTGCCATTTTTATCCTCACTCCGAATTTCCCAAGAACAGGTCTCAAACTTAAGTCAGCAAAAAATAAGTTAAAATTTGTTGACCAGTGTTATTAATTTAAAATTTACTTCATATTCTTAAGTTTCGCTCCATTTAATTTAAGAAAAGTTGTGTGATGCTTACACACAAAATAATGTACAAAAAAGAGATTTTGCTAGCGATGAGGAACTACAGCTACTACATACGGAAGACTGTAATCAATGTTATTAAAACCTTGGCATAACATAAGTTAAACAAAGAATATCAAGATTGCTGAGCACTCAGAAATTTATGTTTTGAAGTAAGGAAGAACAAAACTAAAAGAAGAAGGAAATATAATGTCGTCATGCACACCAACAAAGCTGTATGCATAAAAAATATATTAAATGATACGAAACTTTCTGGAACGCTTAAGAACTGAATTTTATGCTGAAGCCAGAAATTAAAAGTAAAGAAAGGAAAATTAAAGTAACAATAATAAAGTTGTGGCACACATACTCTGGCAAACAAATTATTGTTTGCATTGAAGATTTTCAGTTTCTGCGTGCGAACGCTTTTAAAGAATTTGTGAATACCGTACAAATGTGTGCGAGGGAATTATTTAGAAATACATACTTAATTTTGTTTTAAAACTCCGTTTTCTTGAAGGGGAGGGTTATGTAGTGCTCACATTGCACGATATAATGAGACAATCAAAGATACCTAAAAAATTAGCACTTTGGAGTTATATAATCTTTTATAATGGGTCTGCTTAAATCAAAATAGCATTAAATGAATATGAAATCCGAAAAAATAAGTGCTCTAAAAGGAGCACAATTCCCAAATAATAAATATTCTTCTTTTTATTATAATCTAAATTAAACATCTAAGTTATATTTCTCCAAATTATTGTCCTTCTCTTAATCACTTTCCTAATTTTATCACTAACTAAAATAAATACATTTTTTTCTCCGCTCTTTGAAGAATTTTAAAAGAACTTTAAGAATAAACGAAACAATGGAATTTAGTAATTTTGACTTAGTAAATATAAAAATAGAGTAAAAGTATACAGGAAATAACTACAATCTTATCTTTTTAAATTATTTAAAGCAAATCGAGTTTAATTGACGAAATAAAGGGATATATATTGGGGCACTAAAATAGGAGAAATGGTGATATTTGGCAACAATGAATGGCCTATGAAGCAAATCATTCTTTCGTCTTGATTTTAATGAAAGTGTATTAATTCCTTGCATTATTATATTGCAATTATAAGATTTGAGAGTTGTGAAGGAATTGCTAAAATATGTGAATGTAAGTTGAGAGAAAAATTGAATGTTATGGGATCTGATTAAATATATAAATTGATTATAAATTATTCTTAAAAGGCCGCAGTCCTGTATGCGGTCTGTTGATGTAAAGAGGGAGATGGACTGCGTTTAAGAATGTATTCATTTATTGAAAAAAGACATCTGAAGACGATTTCAAAGTTCCCGCCAATAAAGAATATTAAATCCGCTCCAAAATTCCTTTTCCCTTTGAGGAAATCTCCGGTCATTATTTATCCAGCCTACAAAGCAAGAAGAGAGCTTTCTACTTTTGGCATCATAACCTTGTAAATACAAAACATTCACAGAGAAAGCAACCAGCTAACCACCCAACCGAATTAAGAAAGCCATTTAGGTGCCAAAAGAATGGTACCCAAATTCGGTGAGAAATTACCCTTGGTCATCATATTACTCTCGAGAGCCATACCTCTGGTCATCACCTATAGATTATACATTTTAAACAGACTCAAACCTCATTTCAATGTACCTTTTTGTGTTTAGGAATTTCCATTCCCTAAAGTATGTTCATATATTTGTTTCCATCTAAATATTCATGTATATAAAGCTTTGTCTTCAATTCCTTAAGTTTCAAAAATCAGCTTTCGATAATGACAAAGGTGTGTATCGAAAAAAGTCTGCCCAATAAATATACTATATATAAATCTTTCATGAGCGTGAAAGAATCATAAAAATGAACCCAGCAAACCGCAGGAAACAGATAAAAGGATAAATTTTCTTCTGAAATAAGTTATATACTAATTCGATAAATTCCGTACACGGGTGAAATTCGAACGAAGAACACTGGGGCAGCGAACAACCGTGTAATAGAACGGTCTGAGGCCGCTTTAATTCAGCCTCTATCACATGTTAACCATGCTTACCCACATGCTTAGCCACGTGAATCCTGCCTGCGCGAGGAAGCAGAAGCGTTATATCTCCCATCATAGCCAATGTTTAATCAAGGAGGTTCACTCCACCGTTTCGCCTCCATACGTCGATCTCGCCGGATTGAATAAGGCTTATGGGCAGATAAGGTATTTTTCCAGGCGCCAACGGGACAGATCCAGCTTAACTTCGCGAGGTATCAAGCTGATCCGGTCTCCATTGTGTACCTAGGAACTCTGCCGAGAAACCCCTTATTGTCTAGAAGAGGATATCCCTTGAGTGCCAAGGTTCGTGCCTTCGAGATGCCAAGTCAACAAGGACCCCTTGTTGTTCAGAAAGAGAACAACGTTATAACAGCCATTGTTCTTTGAGCCTGTTTGACAAGAGACGGTTCTCCCCCCCCCCCCCTGTTGTTCAGAAAGAGAACAACATTAGAACATCCATTGTTCTTCAAGCCCGTTCGTCAAGAAACGGTTTTCGTTTTCAAGACATCAGGTCCAGATAATTTAATTCCCCCCTTTTAACGTTCTTCAAGAGAACGCTTGGTTTCCACAATAACCTCCATTGATCATCTAGAACATCTCCGATTTGCTCTCACAAAGATCGCTCGTACTTCCGAGCCCCACTTCGCTCTCACTCCTCGAAGACAGTCCTTCATCCTCGTTAAGGACAACTCCCCGAAGAACTCTTCTGCTGGAAATCGCCAGTGGAACGAAGATTCCTTCGCATCGTCTTCCTCTGCACAACAACTTTGTAATTACGTAAGCTGAGCATTACCTTTAATCATTTGACCTTTTGTCAACGCAACCCTGTGCTTAAAATGGTTTAGCGAACCATTCCCCCCTTCAATTTTTGTTGTTTACCTTTTTAAATCTCTACAAATCTTAATCCTCAGATTAGTCAGATATTCCCACGACCCTTTTTTATTTGCCGTTTATGTAAACATTTTCTTTGTGTGTTGTTGATAGTTTAATTAATAAAACTCTATTTTATTAATGGTAGCCATATTATTTATCCTGTGGCACCGTTTCACTTCTTAAGCATATTGAAGATAAATAAGCCTCTCCAGGGCCCCCCATCCTTTTGGACTAACCTCGGTCAATCCGATTACCACGCACTCGAAATAGTAGAATAATTTCCTCAACGAATAGTTATATATGGTATATCGTTGAGAGCCTATTCTACGACAAACCGCTTTGATCTCAATTAAACCGCCCCTTAGACTGCTTGGCTACGCCGAAGACAAAAGTTTCCCGAATAAACAATTTTTATATGTTGTTCTCAAATTTGTTTAGGTTTTTATGCGTTGCAATCTCATTAACTAGCATTGTTACTTAATGCTATCAGTCTTAATGTGATAATATCTGTTGTTGTTTGGTAATAAAAAGTGAATATTCAGCAACTCTGATGGCGATCGATTGTCTTGGAACCGTATTTTACCAATCCAATTCTTTCTTTGTATTTTGCTTAGATTGATAGAATATGAGCATAGCACTCTAAATTCCTAAGAAGAGCGTGGATCGTAGCATCATATACAGGTTGTTTATAGATTTCTCCTGCTACGATTCTTTTACATTGGGTCGCCATAAATATTTGGATATAGATGGGGTAAAATTTTCTCTTATGTGTTGCTTTTCCAAGTCGTTACTTTAAATAAATAACTGTTCTAAAACTATTATCCTCTGGTTTCTGCCAAAATATTGCACTTATTAAAACAACGCTCGAAGAGCGTTGTTTTCTTGTCTCGCTTATCACCTTCAGGTTGTATTCCATTTTTGTATCTATATATTCGAGGGTGTTATCTGTATGGTCATTAATTGGTGGGCTGATAACTCGTCTGAGAGAACTACTCCGTCTGTCAACCGTCTTTTCTTTTTTATTCGTTCTGAGTGTAGCTACATGAGTATACAACCACTTTGATGTTATTAAGTATAGGTGTCTCACTCTTGATTTTACCAGACCTAGCTTTGCACTCACTAATTTCCTATAGACTTGGGGATTGTGGATCTAAAGAGCTTAGAGTACCGCAATCCACTAGTGTTTGCAGATTATGTCCGGCGTTAAAATCGCTCGTTTATCCGAATAGACGAGTAAGTACATTCTGGTTCCCCATTAAAATGACCAGTATGCCACCTTAAATATTCTCATGAGTTTATGAATTGACAATTATCTCATCTTGGGTGTTTAGTAACTCGTGTTATTCGCGATATTCTGGGTGGATCTTCCAGGAGCATAATATTTATGTATGTATTTTAGTTTTTATATGTGCAAAATAATAATATAATAATAATAGGTATTTATAATGCGCCCTTCATGGCTTTTAGCTCTCCAAGAATGCAGGTTAGGTAGCGAGTGTAGAGAAAGTTTATAGAGGAGAGAAGGCAATTCTGAAGCGATTAGTCTTTAGGAGACGTTTAAAAGTAGCAAGGGATGGAGAGGATAGGACTTCGGAAGGAAGGGTCACCCATCAAGCAGAGGACAGAATGAGGTGTGTTCAGGAAGGGAGCGAGGTTAGACCGGAGTGTCCGAGGAGTTTGACGACGGAGAGAGCAGACGAGAGATAAGGTAAAGACTCGAGGTCTAGGGCCTTGTAGGTGATGAGAAGAATTTTATATAGGTACGGAAGCAAATAGGTAACTAGTGTAGTTCCTGTAACAGAGTCATCGAAGGAGATAACGTGAGCGGCGAAAGAGGAGTTGGGCAGCATAGATTTAAACTAGTTTTAGGGGGTGAAGTGACGAAGAAGGGCGATTCACTAGAAGAGAATTGCAGTAGTCTAAGCATGAGGTGACGAAGGCATGAATATCAGTAGCAAGGCTTCGCTGATCAAAATGGGATCGAACACGTGAGAAGTTGCGGAGGAAACCGAAGAAGACTGACAGATACAATGGATGTGCGGTTTAAATGAAAGTTGTTCGTCGAAAATAATACCAAGATTACTGACGGTATCATGAAAGGTGAAATTAGTTTCCCCAAGGTTAAGGGAAGGGAAGAGATCTTTAGATTTTTGGCACCATCTAAGCAGTACCAACAAGAAGAAATTCAGTTTTATTGTGGTTTTAGTTTTAGCAAGTTGGAAGACAGCCATTCGTTTATGGAAGTGTAGGCTGAAAGAAGCTTGGTAATTGATAGAGAGAAGGACACAGAGGATGGGGAAGGTAAATCTAATTGTCATCAGCATAGCGGTGGAAAGACAGGCACAAATGGTGAAGAAGAGAGCCAAGAGGAAGTAAGTATATGCGAAAGAAGAGGAGACCAAGGCCTGAGCTCTGAGGCAGCCAAAAAGGAATGGGCGCGGGCTCGGAGGAGAGGATATCGAGCGTGACCAACTGAGTGCGGGAGGAGAGGTATTAGCGGAACAAATCAAGCATTTTGGGAATTATATTGTAATAATAAAGTTTGATTAGGTTTAGTCGTTGCGTCAACGCTTTTCTCATTCAGAAGTCTAGATCTTCACTGCCACAGCATAGCATTTGTCATTCCTTCCTGCTAAGTTATAAATAAGAATTTGACTTTCCTTGCTGACGTTACCGTATTGTGTGTTTTGTTGGAGTTGTGTTACTGTTGATTAATTAACTAAGTTTCCTCTCTTTTTTATTATTTATAATGCTCTTGGTTACTTTCCTCTTGGGTTATGTTTTTATGAATGAGTTTCACGGAACTATGTGTGTTTATTTTGCTAATCTGTGTAGTTCATATATATTGTTAATATACCTAGGTTTGTTTTCGGTTATATACAGTTTTTGAATATTATGTTGGATTTCTTAAGCTGTTAGTGTACAATTTTTAGTGGTGGAGGTTGGTAGATTTGCCCTGATGCCTTATTTCTCTGTACTAAAGATTTTAGTAGATTTGTCATGATTTGGAAAACACTAATTTAAAACAGTTGCTCTTCACCATTTTATTCCGGCCTACATAGCACCTAATAATAGAAATGAGTGCTTATCCATTTAGTTGTCCAAGCTCACATCGAACTAACCAGTCTTTCTTGCGCTCACGGATGGCCAAATTACCGTCAGAGTTTCGCTTGGCTCGTGTGCAGAAGAGTCATAGGGGAGAGAAGAGATTCTCTCCATGGCACATCGTCGGTGTGAAAGGGAAGAGTATTGTGAGTCTTCTCCGGCATCAATAAGCTAAAGTAATCTCTCGAATGTGTACGACCTTGAGTGAAATAAATCTTCTGAAATATTTGAAAGCAGAGATATCGTTCTTTTTCAAGGTTGAATATCCAAAAGGTATTGTAATAATCTCCTTAGAGACTAAATGGAAAACATGTCTATTATAAATAAAAACGAGGATTGTAAATTTAACGTAACACCCGATCTTCAGCCCATCCCAGGCGCGAAACCATTTCTCTCTTATGGACACCCGCTTCCGGGGAACTTCTTCAGTCAGCACACGAATCAATGTTGGAGTAATGCAGGGTTGAAACTTCTACCTCTTTATCTTAAATCCAGATTCTCTACTTCATCGTTGACAGCACTTAGACTGTCTCGTTCCTTCTGGCTTTGCCTCAGGACCTACGTTGATCTGCGATGGTTGCCTCATTCAAAAATATCTCAGGCCGCTATATTCTTATAAATTCTAACAAAATGCTTTCTATCTCCATCTTTTCTGAACGGTTTCCCCTATGGCTACTCTTAAATGCAGACGTCAGACACCGGATCATGGAGCCGCCTACCTTTAACAATTATCGCTTACTCTTGGTGTAAAATGGCTTCCTCTAACGGAATAAGTGTCTGTGGACATTATTAACCGCACTTTTACTCCCGTGCAGTCTATATCGTAGCCACTCTAAATAACTATTAAAGGGTCCTCACAAACTCGGCCGTTCCCTATAAAACTAATTGCAAAGTTATGTGTGTCTCCCTGGAGGCCAATTTTGCTATTTCTCCAACCAACGAATTATTGCTCTCATTGCAGGAAACAAGATTTCCTTTTTGAATGATGCAAGTTCGAGGAGTGTAAGGTACCTAATAACATCATCAGAAGGGAAAGTGGGCACTGTCAGGTTATTTTATAAGATAAAGATTCTCCAGATATGAGGGCGCCCTTTTCAGATTTTTTCAAAGTAAATAAATTATTTCCTATCATTAAAGGCCCAAAGGTAACCCTTTTTACTGAGCAGAACGTATTTTCTTTAGCAGTTCTTCTTCCAAAGACTTCTCTCCCTGCTATGGTGCATTCATAACTGGATTTCATAAAACAATCTGTCGATGAAATTTAAAGGTCACATGCCAAGCATCTCACTCAAGCTAACGCTTTGTCTAGGAATACACCTAACAGAGACCCAGCTTTTGCCTGGATGGAATGAAAATATTACATGGCACTGCTCTACAGCAGCTCTCTCATGAAATCAACACGACTGACTGCCCCTGAACTTTTTCCACGTCGTTTAAAACGTTTGACTATGCCTTGCTAGCCCCAGACCAACTCATTTGCCCAATTATTACTCAATTCTAGAGTATAGGAAATGAAAATCTCCGCTTATTCTCCCTCTACCTGCAAAACACTGATGGCAAAATTCATGTAGCTTCATTTTGAGTAGGCTAAGCCGATATTAAAAGTTACTTTAGTATTGGTTATTTAATTAGTGCCTTGGATTTTCTTTATTTTTTTCGTATATTCCCTTTATGTTATCCAAAGCTTTAAAAGACCTAGATTACAAAATCTAATAAAACTAATCATATAGTTATTACGGATATTAACCAGTATACTGATAAACTAAATGAATAGGGTTGATGATCTCCAAGAGACTTTTCTATCAGATTTAGGAATTCTTAATATTCCCCTAACCTAACGGCAATGAGTGAAGAACCGCCTGAACATGTGCATTAAACGCTATCACTAACAAAACGCTAATTAAATTTTTTTTCAAGAGCAAAGGATGGTTGTCTAGTCTTATGGGTGGCGCTAAAAAGAGGGTTGAAGAACTCTACGAGCCATTTCTAGCGAATGAGGGAATTCTTACTATTATCCTTACCTAACCATATAGTGTTGCAACCAATTTTAAGGCACCTTTTACGTTTTGTATAGCAGACAAACCAGAATTTTACAATGAAGAAGAACAAAAATCTGAAAAAATCGTAACACCCCCTTTTTCTGGGCCAAATTTTGCTTAAAAATGATTTTTTCCGTCGGATGAGGCTGGTTGTATTCAGTTATTATAGTTCTCGTCTCTGAAGCTTAAAATGAGTAATTTTCGTAAAAGAAGAAAATTTGCAATTTAAATTTTACTCAATATGTATCTAAGGTTTGCACTAATTTAGATGTAGAAATTCCTTGTTTGTAAGAGATATGGCTTCACTTTTTTAATGTATGTTATAGATTTACTCAGGACATGTATTATTTCTGTTTTCACGGCTAGGGTGACTAAAAGAACTATAACATAAACAAGTCACAGTTTCTTTGGCTCCCCACTTCCAGAACTTTGGCATAATGAGCTGCCCCCAAAAAAATGGTTAGAAGATATATTCCGTATGTAAAAACCAATAAATACACGAGGAACAATGATGTATTCTGGAAATATCCGAGGCCCTTCCTGAAATTTGGAAAAAAGTCAGTATTTCAGTTCAGCCAATCAAGAATGGTAAAAGCAAATTGCTCCAATTTGTTGAAGAAGCGTCTGTGGTATCAAATCAAGGAATGAATACCATTAAGAGTAGGAAGTTTATCTCATCATTGGGTCAACCTTTTGATATAGCAGGGTGCCTGTGTCCTAATCTCTTGGATTGCAAGAATAAAAAGAACATGAAAGTGCCACGTTGAGAACATAAATTTATTAATGACCAAAGAACTGGGCGCCACATGAAAATTAGAGGAGTGGATGTAAAACATGCCAAATGATTAAAGGAAAGAAAATCAGAGAAGATCGAATTCAGGAATGAAGAGAAGTGGAAGAGGCACAGAAAGAGAAGAGAGAAGAGAAAACTATAATTTCAGACGAAGCCTTCCATTTCTGATGATGAATGGAAGAAAGTCTTTGCAAAAATTGAAAACAACATCATACCAATACTAACAATTGCCAGGAAAGTAGATCTGTATTCTGTGTCAAATAAAGCTACTGCTACTGCTATTAGTATTGCAACCCTATTCGACTATTGTATTATACATTCAGAAGATCGCTTTCATGTAATTGACCATCACAAATTTGGATGGCACGAAGAAGTTAAGTAAGAATTTGCCCGAACCTGAATGTTTGATAGATAAGAAAATTACGCTTTGATTTTTGATGGAAGGAGAGACACAATACTAACTAAAAATAAGAAAAGGAACAAGTGGTATGGAAAAAAAGAAATTTAAGATCACTATGTGCTTGTAGGAGAACCTCATACTTTCTATTTAGATTATCTAACTATTGAACGTGAGACAGCTGCAGGTATTACAGATGGACGGATGGAATGGATTGTTTAAAATGATATTAATGACGAGATAAAGGCAGTGGGGGCTGAGAGCACGGAAACTTATACTGGCTACAAGAATGGAGCCATAAAGTGGATGGAATTTCGCTACATCGTCCCTTACATTGGATTATTTGCAGCTTGGAACTAAATTAGCTTCCTTTGAGGTACCTATTCTGGAAATATATTTGTGTAATAGAAAGTGGAACTCAATGGAAAGGACCACTTGGTAAAACTCTACCAATATCACAAAATGGATTTCAATATAATACTAAATGAGCTCCTCCTTCAGATTTAGATGTAAATAAGCTTAGTCGGGACCAATCTTACTTGTACAGACTTATAAGTTCTATTATATGTGGTATAATTGACGATATTCTCATACATATGAAACCAAGGCCAAGATCTCATGCAAGATAGCTCTCCACTGCCAGCAGAATATGTCGATTTTACGTGGCAAAACAAAACCCTAATAATGGCTTGTATGTCTACTCAGAGTTTGTCGTGTGTCATTATGAACCAATCTGGTTTAACATAAAATTCTTTCCAAAATACGAGGAAGGATCTAAACATATCTTGAAACAGATCAATCTTTTGCAAATACTCCAACCTGCCATTACAGCTATCCACAGCGGAAGTGCAAATATTATCGACAAGTCACTCTCTATTGACATCCTATGCCATTCTCAAGCTGTGGAGTGGTACGTGCAAATGGTAACGGAAGGTTCTGGCGAAGTTTATGGAAAAGAAACAAGAGATGGCTACATTTGGTTAGTACTAAAATACTGTGATTTCATGCCATCATTTCAGACAAATCATAATTTTAATGTATTAGTTGACAAATAGTATATAACAGTTAGATAATAAAAGTTGAAATCATCACACTTTTGTCATTACCCTTCAGTTTAAACTCAACTCTAATGTGATTAGAAGCCCTTATAACAACAAACTAACATCTCTGACTGTGTATATCTTGGTGGTTCAAAAATTTTTGGGGAAATGAAATAGGGAGCCCAAAAACTTTAAGGTTTATTTGTATTGGTGGTCGTAGCAACCCCGTCTCCTGCCTGGCAGTGGGTGGGGGACTTTCACACCTTTTCCAGGCCCCACCCCAGCTCCCCGGAATATCGGAAAAGCAGATCCGCTGCCTCATGGGTTCCTCGCAAAGGGAGCCCAATATTATTTGTACTTCTTTTAAAGATCGTGGTATATATGCCAAAATGCGTGGCAACACTTAGTTTAAAAAAGGGCAATTTTTGTATCTCTAATTTCCGGAGCGACCGTCACTAGGTAAGCTATACCCAGAGTTTTTTTTTAGAACTAACATATCAAAGACCATGACAGAATTCAAGAAGCATGGCAAAACCTCCAGAATGAAGAATAATTCCGGCGGCAGGACTTAGAAGATCGCTGAAAGAGACTAACGAGTGTTGAAACGCATATATATATATATATATATATATATATATATATATATAAGTGAAAGAACTCAATGGCGATGTATGGTATATGATAGAGAAACCACTGTATTATGGTGGTCCAAAAATCTGAAATTGAAATGATATATTTTTTTTCTCTCCACAAGGCTAATTTTATTACATTTGACGAAAAGAAATTGCACGTAAAATTTCGTCTTTCTCTCTCATCCTTAAAAAGCCCCCCCCTTACTTTTTTTCGTCAGGTTTATCTTTAAGGGTGTTGGTATGGCTATTCTGTGTTCGTGAATAAGACGGAAGATAAATTGTCTCTGATCCTCATCCTTCGTCAGCGTCGCATTATAAGCCTATGCAAGTGCCACTTC
The DNA here is from genome assembly GCA_963969495.1 of Ceratothoa steindachneri. Taxonomy (NCBI): domain Eukaryota; kingdom Metazoa; phylum Arthropoda; class Malacostraca; order Isopoda; family Cymothoidae; genus Ceratothoa; species Ceratothoa steindachneri. Next base: position 196,974,326 of record OZ018317.1, read on the forward strand.
TTGGTCAGTTGCGTTGTTCACCACTCTCACGCTTTGGGATCCGGCCTGAAAGTTATCGTTCAGCTTGTCGCCCTTCCAATCTAAAAGATCCATTATCAAAAAGCCCTGCTTCACCTCCTAGGAACCTATCGTTTTGTTGTCTTGAAATGGTGTCGGATCAGGAACATCTTTAGGCAGTAGATGGGCTTTGGCATCTCCATCGCCTGTTTGATGCTACCAAGGGCACGAAAAGATGGGTGAGTCGTTGTTCCCCCTCTGAGGAACAGGGCTTAGAGCTGCTGGAACTAGAAGTAGCCATCGCGCCTGCACTTTGAAACGTCAGCAAGAGAAGATGTCAGGTAATCCTTCACATGGAAGCATAACTGCTCCAGGTTTCCTTTGAAGGGGGTCTCCTCGGCTACTGTGTACCTTTGCTGGAAACGTTTGAAAAAAGCAACTTCCAGACTTTCCGTATGCCCAAAGATGATTCTAAGGCCTCTGAGAGTACAATCTCCAACCCATGATGGCGGCACGCCAACATCGCTAACTCTCTTCCAAGAACTTATCGATACGGACACACGCGCCTTTTTGGAAGGCAGTGTTGCTTACAGTTTTATCGAAGGCCAATCGGACTACTTCGTCTTGAATGTTACATTCTCGAGCAATTCCAGACACAATGCGGCCTAAGCTTCTCCAGTACTTCAAGTAGCACTTCGAACATCCAGAAACCTCTCGAATCCTTGACCAGTTGCAATAATTGCAACATTCTTCACTGTCTTCTCTCCCATCTCCTACAGCATTTTCCAGTTTCAATGCAGTGGAAGGGGACCAACAACTTGAAAGTTCTCTCGTGCTTATTCGTTTGCGATTTGGCGTGTGTGACAACACAGCCACCGTATTGAACTTCGTAACAACGTCAGATCAGAAATATCGTGGCCAAGAGCCTATGTAACAGCGCCAGTGACGAACGCCGCACCACAATGTGCAAGACTAACTCGATCCAAGGCGCCGATTACTTCAAGAGATTTGAGGATATTCTTGGGCTTGTTTGCGGGAGGACTAGATGTACATAGTGGAGTTGAAGATCGTTAGTCTTTTTTAGCCTCTCACTACTCTAACGATGTGGAGTTGGAATTGAAGACAGCAGCTGCCTCTTAAACCTTGGCCTCTCGTTCGTCGTATCTCCGCTTGAGAACAACTTCTTGGTTATTTCTCTTCTCACGCCTGGCCTCGATGCCAGATTTATTCGCGTCGATTCCTGCAATGCTGCACGTGAAAATGTTCTCACGCCACAGCTTAAAGAACTCCTTCTCTTCTTCGTTGGTTATCGGGTGGATGGCATCGCTTGTGGCAACATCCAAGAGATCCCGGAGGTCACCCAAGAACATTTTTTCCTTGACACTGTTCTGCTCTCACCCACGAGTCCAGTATTACTTGAGTGCTTGGTATTCGTCGTGGATTCCTCGAAGTTTGCTGACACAAGTATCCATCTGCCGTGTCGGGATTTTAGCCCTCTCACAGATGGTGAGTCCTCACCACTTGCCAATTTCAGGCCTTCCAGGACGGTCTTCTGTTCAAGATATGATGGAACAGGTAAAACGACAGCACATGCTACTTACTTGGAAGACGGGGACATGACAGGGAATCAGGAAATCAACAGGCTACCCAAGAGGCCAACACTCGGTGTTCGAACGAGTAAAGATTGCTATAACCTGAAAATAAGACGAAAAAAGAAAAGATAATAAGTGGGCGACCTCTAAATATCATTGTATTGTGATGAACTAATTTGCACACAGAGGGAAAAAAAGCAGTGTGGAGAAAGGATAAGTACACTTGGAAATTTTCCCTTCGTTTTTTTAACCACTTTAATATATATATATATATATATGTATATATATATATATATATATATATATATATATTTATATATATATATATATATATATATATATATATATATATATTTATATATATTTATACATAAAGTAGTGTGAAAATTAGTTCGGACAGTACCAAATTTTTGGACAATTTCATAATATCTCTTAATTTTTGGCAACACTAATGAATCTTTTTGGTTTTCGGTTCAGAATAGTGTACTGGTAACATCTTACAACTATTTTCTTGTGCCCTAGCTACACTTAGCCTGACAAGGCTACACCAGAGCTTGTCGTGGATGATTATTGCTTATAGCATGCTCCGTGGTGTACTTGATTATGCCGGGATATTCACGTTCCAATCATTATGGATATCACACCCAAGAAGCGTGCAAGTATTATAGCTCTTAGAAAACCTGCTGATTTTTGCATCAGACGGATCCCTAAGGAAATTTAAGTAGCAAAGTCAACTATTGGTGACAGTGTGAAAAGAGCTGAAGACATTGGTGAACATTCAACACTACGACAAAGAAAATGTGGAAGAAAACGTAAGACAACACTTCACCATGACCAGGCTTTCATTAGAAATAGTGTGAAGGATCCCAATAAAACCAGTGAAGACCTCCAGAAAAATTGGTCTTTAGCTATCGTAAATGTTTCTTCTTCAACCGTCCGACGAAGGCTAAGTCAAGTTAGCAGATTTTCTAAAAAAATGGTACGTAAACAGTTATTGACTTTTGCTATGAAAACAAAACGTCTTCGCTGGTCACGCAAGTATGCTGGATGGAATGCAGTTGACTGGAAGGAAGTTATGTTTTCAGTCGAATCCATTTTGAAGTACATGGGCATAGGTCAGTGGTAGTAAGACGAAGCAAGAATGAATCACTTCAGCCAGGACACATTCAACAGGCGCCAAAATACCCACCTAAGAAGATTTTTTAGGAATGTTTTAGCGCTAAAAGCATAGGACGGCTTGTTGCTATTGAGGGAAGCATTATCCAGCAGGATCTTGCCCCGTGCCATACTTCCCAAATAATGCGCACATTCTTCGAAAAAAGTTGAATTCTCCTGAGCTAAACCCCATCGAGAATCTATGGGTTGCAATTAAGAGTAGAATCGAGAAAAACGACTTTTTGAAGATGCAGAAGATGATTTGTGCTGTTGTCGATGCCTGGTACCATAACGAAGAACTGGCAGAAATGTTTTCAAATTTGGTTGATTCTATGCGAGTGAAGCAGGTTCTAAAAACAAAGAGCAGTCATATTTCTATTGAACGTACCATTTATCTAATCCTTGACGTATTCTTTTCAAATATAAACAGCAATTATCAAATAATTGTATTATTTCACCACTTTCCGAACTAATTTACACACTACTGTATATATAAATATATATATATATATATATATATATATATATATATATATATATATTTCTCTATATATATATATATATATATATATATATATATATATATATATATATTTGGGGGGAAATAAATCATAAGTATTAGGCTAATTCTAACGAAATTTTAAACCCTTATATTGTTTTTCATACTCTTTCAAATGTTATAATAGCCAAAGTTCTTTGAAAGTTATCCGGGGAATTATTTTGCAATAACTTCATAACTCTTTGCTCGATTCTAATGAAAGTTGAAACCCTTATTTTGTTTTAAATTCTCTTTCGAGGGAATATACTTGCCATAGTCCTCACAAAGTAAGCCGGGAAATGAATTGGCAATAATTTCATAATTATTCAGCCTATTCTAACGAAATTTGCAAACTTTCTGTCGTTTTACATTTTCCTTCGAATGGTATAATTGCCAAGTTACTCCAAAGGTTAATCCTGGACTTATTGAAAGATTTGAAGGACTTAAGGTCATAAATCAGACTAACTGAGCGCACGCGACTTTTGGTCAGCGTGCCTTGATATTCTAAGTAATTGGTTGGTAGAGTAAATAAATATAGTGTTAGTTAGTTGGTTGTTTTAGATATAAATAATTACTTGCAATTAGTTAACTAAGACAGTGTCTTTATTTTAAATTAAGCAATATATAACGGTGTAGAAGTAGATTCTTTATTTAAATAAGGTTTATCGTCTTTAATTAAGAGGGACTCGATTATGAGAAAATCAGATTGAGATTTTGTTGAAAGTAGTATTTTAAATTGACTATAATCTATATTGATTTTATATGAATCAAAATGAGATCGGATAACAGAGTTTTCTTTTTCAGATAGATCCATTCCTGTTCAGTAGCTGACCTCCCAGGGAGCACTAATGCAAACCTTGAGAAGGCGTTCCGCACATACAATGTACATTCCCAGAGAACGTTTGGGACGAGTATATTTACATACCACTCCGGAACATATGTATTCCAAGTGCAGTTGAGCTTTGGTCTTTTTGCGAAGATAAGATTCAGTTTTTCGAAAGAGTGAAAGGATGTTTTCATTATATTTGTGTCGGACAAATTCATGGATGTTTCTAATTCTGTATTTATTGGGTTTAAGTCTTCTTCCACTTTTAGCCCTATTAATTTCATTTGAATATATTTTGTATTTTTAATGTTTACTCATACTACAGAAACTTGTCCTTTTATTGAATCTACAGTGTTTCTTTTTTGCAATATTTTTATTTTTACATTATTTTAAATTTTTACCTTTAGCTCTTAGTTCATGTCATTGTTCTCTATATTGTAAAAACAATAATTTATATATATATATATTATTATTGTTGTCGCACAGAAGAGGAGTCCAGTGCCCGAACGATCGTTAGCTGATATATGTTATTTTCATTGCTTGTTCTCCTTTTTCTGCTGTTATATAATTCTATATATATTTATATATATATATATATATATATATATATATATATATATATATATATATATATAAGCTCTCATTTTTCAGTACTATCAACTTACTTTACACAAACCTCTCTTCTGTACAATACCATTCCACTTTCACCCCATTCGTCACCATCTCCCACACTCTCGCTGACATATATCAAATTAGAATAGATTATACCCATAGACTATGGCTATAAATTCTGTCTCTGCAATCGCGGACACCACGATGAAAATAACGCCGCACACACATACATATACACGCATTATAACAATATATTTCCTTGAATCTAAAATGGAAGTCGCCGTCATTCAATCTTCCCCTTGTATAAAAGCGATTCATTTATTTACCCTTAATAACGTCCATGTTTAACGTAAAGATTAACCACTCACGAATTCTTATTGTCTTAGCCTTGTGTACCACTCGTACTTTGAATTCAATGCCTCTATCTCCCATTTCGTCGATCACTACCATTCTTTTAATTCAGCAATCGTAAGGAGTCTGTGTTGAGTCCTATTATTCAATTTCGACTAAAAAAAGATACTCAATGGTAAATATATATATATATATATATATATATATATATATATATATATATATATATATGATGAAAATTAATGCAATATCGCAAGAAAAGAGGAGGAATTAAACCACATTCTCCGAAGACAATTTAATTATTTTGTTTAAGCTGTTAAAGGAAAAGAAATTCCCAGTTTGTGGGACGAAGAAGCCCCTATGCCGACATCATAAATATTCGTATATTTGATCCCATAAATGGGAGTGATTCATCGCTAAAAGATCGATAGAAGTTGAAGGAAGCAAATCCTCGAATTTATTGTTTTATAAAAGAAGATTCCCCGATGACTAGTTCGCATAATGGGTGATGATGAGATTCATTCAACAATAAGAATAATGCGGTGGACTATCAAGGGAGAAACGTACTATACGTTTGTAATCGTATTTTGATTTAGACTGAAGATGACTCAATTCTTCGTCAAAAACAGTTTTAGAAGTTATATACATACTAATCATCATTACCTAAATATCTTTGGTTGGGAGGGTGTTGTATATGTGTTGCAATGTTTTTTGTTTTGGTTATTTTGTTGTTGCCAGTAATCAGTCATTTGTGTCTATGTAATGGTTCCAGCTTTTCTTATTTATATTAGAATAGTGATGTAGATGTTTGAGTAGTTGTAATTTTTGCTACAATTGTGCTCTCCTCTTAGCTTATAAGAATCTGTTATGCAGTCTGAGATTTAATTTTGTGAGTTTGGGACGTATGTTTTTCTTTAATTCTGACGTAATAATTGATTTAACTAGATGGGACATCTGAATTCTATTTCCTAATTATAGGATTATTTTCAAAGCATTTTATATATTTTTATAATTTGCTCAGTTCTTCCGCAAGAGGCCACCAGGTGTAACTTAAGAGCAATAAAACAGCTGAGATGTGGAAATTTACTTGTCTTCCTAGCCTCAACCTCCACGGCTATAAATATTTCTGCGGTTGGCTAACTTCCACGCAGTGTTAAGGCCTGTAATTATATTCCTTTGTTCTATGTAACACCTTTTCTATGAAAGATGCGCTGACTAAGCCACCATTCCCTTGTAAATTGATTTAACCTTGCCTGATCACCTGTTTATCTTTTGCACTCAATGATTCCTCCACGAAAATTAATTTTCCGTCTCTAATCATCTATTGATCCTCTCTGAATACCCAATGAGCTATTCCATAATCAATTTAGACCTCCACCATCACGCCTTGGGTCCTCTGAACCTTCCTGGCTGTGAGGTAATAAAAAGAAACCTGACAACGACTCTAAAAATACTATAATTTTAGTTAATTTTCTTGCAGCTAGAGGAGCCAGTAAGTTACCTTATTGTTCACAGCAAACTACTCTATATAAATAAAGTATGTTAACCGAGAACTAAGAATAACACAATATATAAAATTACAGTAATATGTATCCTACTGCAGTTTAATAGACTTTTACAGTAATATTTTACCAGCATAGTCTATAATCAATACAGTCAAATTGTTATTACTTAATGTATAAACATCGCGTTATTGTAATTTCTGCATTAAGATATTTTCAAAAAATACCAAGGTTTTATTGTTGCTCTATTTATTAAGATATGTTAGCGGTAGTCTATGTACCAAAAATATTACTATAAAATTACAGTAAATATTTTAAATTTCATGTATCTGGATTAACATGTAGTACTGTCGAAAAATATTTATAATTTGCAAAAGTTTTACGAACCTCAAAAGGAATTCCTTTAGATTCAATATATAAAGTATTATATTTTCCTAAATAACTTGATAGTTTGCTTCGTAATCCTGGATAAAAACATCGAAACTAAGTTTGGAATAATGCTCTTAATTCTCTTCCTAAAAACGCAGGCGCGTCGTCCTAATTTCTTCGCAAGAAGGACTTTCTTTTTTTTGTTAATAAAGTTTAATCTATAAACTTACAATACACGGAAGGTTTTTTAGCTAATCCATGTGTGCGTTTGGACTAAGATCGTAGAATTTTCAATGTCATGATCATACAGATAATCGCTCCCCCAAAAAGAGTCATATGTTTTTGCATGCATCCTTTGTAGAAAAAGCTTTTACACTCTTCACAGACTAATATAAGGGAAATAAAAGCATGTATAGTTAGGGCAACTCCTGCGTTCAACACTTTTTTTTATAAGAAATACATGTAATGTCCTTTTTGGCATAATGTCAAATAAAGGAGGTTCAATTTTGATATTTAAGTCATTCCTACGAATTAACGTTCAGTAGGAATTGTGGAAGATTTTGCCTTTTGTTGTGGCTGGTAAAAAGTCCAATCAGATTAATTTATTCGAAGTAACAATTAACATGGGCATAAACTTGTAGAAACGTGCTAAGAAATATATATATATATAAATATATATATATATATATATATATATATATATATATATATATATATATATATATATATATATATATATATATATATACAAGGTGTCCCAGAAAAAAGTTAACCTTACTTTGAATTAGTATACCTCACGAGCTCTTATAGATTTTGGTGTTCTGCCAGAGGTGTTTGATTTATCAACTATTTATATGTCGATATTGGAAATGTCATTAAATTCCCTTATATAATATTGATACAATAATGGGTTTAGTGGAGGCTATCAAAAATATGTTTGCGCAAGGAAGTAAAAGAATGAAGCGAAGCCTAGGTTGGCTAGGCCACAGTGCACTTTCAAGAGAAGCATAGGCAGCCTAGGTAGGCTAGGTCACTGTGCGATTCATCAAGCAAAGCCTAGCCATTTTACAGTGGTTTTTCAGCCACGTTGTGGTATGGTCTCGTCATTATTGCTAACTAAGCAAATCAAATCGTTTCTGTTTAAAAGTTTAATTCCATAGAACCTTTTTAATCATGCGGTTAGCAAAAGATCAACGCATATTTGTAGTCACAAACTTTATTAATAGTGGCAGTATTAAACAAGTACAAGATTCATTTGAACAACGTTTTCCAGGTTTGTCACCCACCAATTAAGCCCACAATTTAGAAAAATGTTCGTAAATACCAGCATGAAGAAACATGCTTAAATCTAAATAAAGGTCGTATGGGTCGTATGAGAACCATAAGAACAACAAAAAATATCGAAAATGTTCAGATGACACTTCTTCAAAATCCACATGTATTAGTCAGAAAAGATGGGTTACAATTATCAAAGTCGTTATTTAACCGCATTATTAAACATGACTTAAAATGGCATCCCTATAAGATGCATGCAAGACACCAGCTTCTTAAAACTGATTTTCTTCGTGGTAGACAATTGTTGAATGGCTTCTCCATAAACCTGCTCGTTTCTTGGAAATCATTGTGATTGGTGACGAGGCAGCCTTTTTCATAAATGGAAAGGTAAATAGCAATAACATTTGGCAATATCCGCCCCTGAACCACCTCCCAGTATTCAACTTTGACACATGTATTTGTCAGCAGTAAGTCTCTCTTTGGATCAGAATATGCGGGAATGGCTATCTTGTCAGCCCATTGTTTTACGAGAATAACTTGAATGGTGCTGCCTACCTGAACCTAATCAACAAAAGGATCTTCCTGAAAATCCGCCAGATTTACGGCAATCAATTCAATAGACTTTGGTGGATTCAGGACGGCGCACCAGCTCATAGACAGCTTGCTGTAAGAACAAAACTAAGAGAAACGTTTGACAACCGCATTGTCGCGCTAAATCATGCAATTGAATAGCCCGCAAGATCCCCTGACCTAACACCTTGCGTTTATTTCTTATGGGGATATCTAAAGAATAAAGTGTATGCTATTTCACCACAAAGCATTAACCAGTTAAGAGATAATATCACACGTGAAGTTAATAGACTTAAGGAAAATCACAAGTAATTCAAAAAAGTTGTTTAATCAATGCGATCAAAGGCGCAACTGTTCTTGGAAAGAAATGGAGGACATGTGGAAGGAAACAATGCTTATAAATTATAAAATGAATTTGTGTTACCCAAATGAAGAGGTGTTTTTGTTAATGGATTTAAATATATTTGTTGATTTTAAACTTCGAAGTTTGATTATTTTACTTCCTTGCGCAAACATAATTTTGATAGCCTCCACTAAACCCATTAGTTTATCAATATCGTAAAAGGAAATTTAATGAAATTTCCGAAATCAACAGATAAATAGTTTATAAATTAGTTTTGTTTTACAGAACTCCAAAATCTCTCATAAGTTTTGATTTATACTAATTAAAAGTACGGTTAACTTTTTTCTGGGATACCTTGTATATATATATATATATATATATATATATATATGGAAAAATATCCAAGACAAATTGGTGCGGTTAAGGTAATGGCATAATTAGACAACTGCTCTGCTTCAGGTCCAGCAGGTGATCCTATCCTCCTTGAACTGGAAGACATAAAGGCGTGTCTTTGAAATCAGTTTTTTTGGGCTGATGGATGGGTCATCCCTAAGTGTTGTCTTCCAGTTCAAGGAGGATAGGATCACCTGCTGGACCTGAAGCAGAGCAGTTGTCTAATTATGCCATTACCATATATATATATATATATATATATATATATATATATATATATATATATATATATATATATATATATTATATATATATATATATATATATATATATATATATATATATATATTTATATATATATATATATATATATGTATATATATATATGAGAGAGCAGAGGGGTGCGCGTTGCCAGGTGTATACGTATTTTTAGGGTAAATAAACAGGCTAAATTTAGGAAGTTCATTACTATAACTTCTTGGTACAAACGTTTCGGGTAGGAACCCATTCTCAAGGATGTCACATTATAAATTTATACAAACATAAGAATTTTTCAGATAAGTTATGAGATATTTATAAATTAACTATATGGGAAATGGGAAGCAGCAGAGGTGGTGATATTCAAATTATAAAAATGCAGGGCTTTTAACTATTAGGCAACAGGAAATATGTTGTTTTTTAAATAAAAGTGAGATATATTAGTTTTGGGTCTCTTCATTGTAAAAAGGGGGAGATAATAGAAATATTTGAAAGATAGGGATTGTTTTGAGGGAGTGGATTTGGCGTATGTAATTTGTTGATGATTATAGTTGTAGTAAAAGTGGAAATGAGCTTGTTTCAGAGTTTAAAATGTGGTATTTAAATCTAATATTCCAGTGTACCTAGTCAGTCTTCGTTGTTTGCTGTGTCTTTAATTGAAAAATTATTTAAGTTTGGTTTATGGTGTGGATGTCTGTTTTCGTAGTGTATTCGGATAGGGAAGCACTCGGGAGTAGTGATTAGGGCTCCAGTTATATTGCTGATGCCTAAATGTGCGCAAATACGGGTATGTATTAGGGATCGAGACAGGTGGCCAGCCCATGAGATGAACCCCTTTATCACTAGAAAAGTCTTTGACCCTCTTCGCAGTGTTTCAGGAAGTGTTTGTCTTACACGAAGATTGGAGGTTAAACTGAGGAGGATCGGAAATGTGGAAGGGCATGCTGTCTAAGAATCTGTTGTAGATTTCAGCATTGGTGGTACCTTGTAGGCAAATAATTGGACCAGGCCCAGCAGCCAAGAACACTCCCCAATGCTCCATCCATATTTCACTGCCTTCTTAACACATGCACGAGATAACCTTTCCTCACATGTCAGAGAGAGAAGGTTAGCTCCCACCCCCACAACCCAACCTCTACCTATGGCACGTGAGAAGATACTCCTACACGATCAGAGTGTCACAAGGGAGAAGTGAGAAGTTTGCGCGGCTGCGCGACCCGTGTTGGGTTCTCTTTCTCGCCGTCTGATCAGCGCCAGACCTACGGCGCCGAATTTCTTTGCGCAAGGCTGTGAGGCCGCCGATACTATCCCACCCACCCTTGTTATGCCAAGTCTCATGAGATCCCCGTCCCCCTTTTGGGGAGCCCCAGCGACCCACTTCCAACGATACAGTATAAATACTTCGAGAAAAGCTTTAAGAATTTAGTACTATATAGCCCCGTCTTGGTTAGCAGCCAAGTACAGTCTCGTACACCTTGCTTCGCCTCCCAACGGCTTCCAGCTACGAACGCGACGGGTCATCTCTACCCAGCCTTGCTCGTACCTAAGGCTAGAACTCCCGCCCGACAGACGATAAAAACTGTCAGGCATCTATCACTCGGGTATTAAATTCGTTCAGGACTGGACTACTCCCTGGCTCATTTCTCAGCGGTGTTAAAGAAGAGAAAATCTTGCAAGTGAAACTTTGCAGCGACCCGATGACTCGTCGTATCTAAGCCTCCAGTTGTTTAGGCTTTACGTGAGTCTCCCCATCATTTGCACCTTCCCCCATTTCCATGGAAGCAATCATCGTACATCCTCTCTAGGACTCTTCTACCCGTATATTTTTATACAATCAGTTTCTCTAATCCCAGTGCCTCTAAATATTGATCATTTAGGGCAACTGCACTCGATTTGGTTAATTTAACCCTTGCACTGAGATCTGTATCCCAATCCTCTGGCGTGCCCTCTTTACGGTCACCCTAAGACACCACATCTTTGTCGAACTAATCAAATTAAATTTCGATTAATCTCTAAAATGAACCTCACCCACTTTCTTATGTCCAAACGACATGTTCCTGAGCGTAACAAAGACGGGCGCCTTGATTCTTCTTTGAGATCAGGAGTTTCTTCGGCGGTGCCTGACCAAGCAACTCAGAACCTTGTAACCTCCAGGAAAACTGTTTTGCGCGATACATTGACATTGGAGGTAGAACTAAACTCATGGGATGTCTCAGCAGCCCTGTAAACTATAGCATTTAGGGATATTCTAAACATAATACAATCCTTCTCTGGTGACGTTTTACAAGGTACACCGGTTTGGGGTTTAGAATCGTTCTATCCTTATCACTTAAGTTCGAGCTACAATCCGTTGCACAGCACTTATAGACCTTTCTCCATTAGGGCTATCAGAAAATTTGACTTGCACTCTTGGTGAAGGAACACAAACCTTTATGTTTCATCACAAGGCACCGGTTGTCTCTCACAAGCCGCCATCTTGAGAGTCAAATGTTCCAATAATGATCATGAAAAGTAACTGCTAGCCTATCATCAGTTTCCTAAACACAAATACATTGGTTGGTAGTTCATTTTTTCTAAGTCGCCTTTAACTTTTGGCTTCTGCAATTTTGTAGAATTTCTATAATAAATATTTAAATACACTTCTTACTGACCCTTATAATATGGCCGCTATTGAATATATCCGTAACACTATATTTTAGGACTTTTTTTTAACACTCTGATGTTTACTTTGTGAGTAACCTAAGTATATATAAAGCGTTCATCCAAGTTCTTTGCAGTTCAAAAAACAGTCAGAAGGGCTACTTTTCGAATATTTGAAACTTTTATCAAGTTTTATTCTAAGAGTTCAGAATAAATAAGTATGAGTATCGGTTGTTTTAGAATTTAAAAAATCTTATAGTTTATCAGGGTAGTGATGATTTTTAATTAATTGCTAACACTAATTGCTAAATTAATAATTAATTGCTGTCACAATGTTAATCCAGTTAACCCCTCGTAAATGCCCAAAGACAACATTAGGCATTCTTATGGATGACAAAAGATGGTATTCAGAAGCCGCTGATAATGCGAGTACTGAGCCAATACAATATCAGGCAATCTACAAAGTTCAAAGTATTCAAGGCCATCGTGCTTACCACTCTACTCTATGGATGTGAGACATGGACTCTCCAGGCTAAACAGTAGGGGATCTCGAAGCAGCAAAAGGCTCCAAGGGTGTGGGATTACGGCCCACCGTAGTATGGATACACCCTGATCTCATACCAACCCCTGCACCACAATTTTGTGGGTTTCCTTGGTTGGACTTGGGCTGAGGGAGTAAACCTCGAAAACAAATCTAGGTTCGGGAGACACATTATGCAAGGCCCTTAGCACACCCTTGCAGCAGCTTAGCAGTCTAGTCGTCATGGTCTTCCCCTGCCACTGGGTCATCTGTTGGCCTGACAAGTTACTAGACTGAGGACTCTGCACCCACTTTCCACTCTAATCCTCATTGTACAAGTTCTTGCCTCATGCTGTCTTTTGCCTACAACTCTATTTTCCTTTTCCTAACTTTTAAAAAGTCCTCCGGCGAAGGAGAATGAGCAGTAAGAGCAGATGGAGGTTGATACTGGCAGCCCTTAGTCTCGAACCTACACGGGATGCGGCTCTGGTGTTATGGTCGCTGGAAGGCCGGTTCTGGAACAGCGGCCTCTTCCGGCAGCTCTCATGGTTACTGGGTGGCTCTATTTAGGATACACACCGGCCACCCCATATGGCAAAGGGTCCAGAAAAAGTGATACAAACATTGCCTTTTCCAACCTCCACGGGCATGTAACCGAGCCTAACCGTGGCAACCCACACTTTGGTCCCAATAACAGCAAGAAAACAGCAATGAAGCTTACAGTTGACACATGGAATGTGCGAACTCTCCTTAATCTAAGTGACAATGAAAGACCACAACGTCGAACAGCTCTATTGCTTACGAGTTGAAAAGGAAGAAAATAGACATAGCGGCTCTCAATGAATATCCTTTATCGTGAGAGGGCTCACTCACAGAAGCAGGAGAGGGCTATGCCTTCTTCTGGAAAGGAATACAAGAGGGAGCTCTTCGTATTCATGGTGTTGCTCTTGCAGTAAAAACATCACGGCTTAGTTTCATTCCCTTAAGGAACAACCGCCATGTAACACTAATCAATGTATATGCGACTACTCTAGACACAAACGAGGAAATAAAAGACCAGTTTTATGGGCAGCTCAACGAAATAACACAAACCATCCCCCGCGAATACAAAATAATTATACCTGGGGATTTATTTCAATGCCAGAGTTGGAGGCAGGCATCACCTATGGGGAGGAATCATTGGTCGCCACATAGATGGAAAATGTAACAACAATGATCTGCGCCTCCTTACCTACTGCTCGTAGCACTAACTGGGCATTACACATAAGATGTTCCAACTTCGTTCTCATCTAGCAGATATGGTTATCACACGAGCAATGGGGGATGTTGATAGATGGACTGATAACCTCTTGGTCCATTCAGTTTTCAAGCTACGTTTCCGACCTCCAATACGTCAAGAACCTAGGCCTCGTTTCAACATCGGATTCCTCATTGACCAAGTGAATCGTACTAATCTGTAAGCAGAACTTTCAGCAAACCTCACAATGACTGTTCCAAATGACCTACCATCAAGGATAAAAACCTCATCTGGGAGGTGGAGACTCTACCTGCCACCTCCAAAAGAAGAAACAAAGACTGGTATGTTTAGCAAGCTGAGGACATACATCAACTTCTAGAGGAGAAGAAAAGAACTCATCACTCATCACTCACTAACTCAAATGCAACAACACATGCAACCTTTGCGGAACTTCGTTCTAAAGTCCAACGAGAAACTAGAAATATGCAGAATGAGTGGTGGATTAAACTTTCCTGCGAAATTCAAGGAGTTGCGGATTCAGGAGACCAAGAACAATTTGACAATGTTTTTAAAATGACATATGGGCCCCAGGGTAACAGCTTTTTTCCCGTTACGAGGGCAGATGGATCCACTCTCACCACTGAAAATACCGCGAGTCTAGGCCGCTGGGTTGAATAGTACCAAGATTTATTGAACAGGAGTTACCCAACAGATCCTACCTTCCTTGGCAACATGACTGATTTCCCTATCTTGCAAGAACTTGACAACATTGCATCTCGTCAGAGAAGTACATCTGGCAGTCAGCAGCCTGAAGAACAACAAGGCAACTGGCCCTGCCAGCGTCCCTGCTGCTGTAGATTGTCTGCACAATATCATCCGTGATGTGTGGCGATCCGAATGCTGCCCACAACAGTGGAGAGATGCAGATATCATTAGCATCTACAAAATGAAAGGTGACAGGGACATATGTGGCAACAGCAGGGGTATCTTGCTTCTCTCTACCTCGAGAAAAGTCCTCACTAAAATCTTGCTCTCCCGGATCCTCAATAACATTTCTGACTAAGCTCTACCTGAATCTCAATGCGGATTCAGGAAAGCACGCAGCACCATCGATATGGTGTTGGTGGCAAGGCAGCTCCAAGATAAAAGCATATAGCAGCATCAAGACCTTTATATTGTTTTTGTGGATCTTGCCAAAGCTTTTGATTCGGTTAACAGACCCCTGTTCTGGGAATTACTGAGGATATTTGGGTGGTCACAAACACTCTTGGTTGTTCTCAGGGCCAAACACGATGGCTTAATAGCACGCGTCTCTAGTACCGGGATAAAATCAGCGCCTTTCCTGGTAGATATGGGTGTTAAACAGGGATGTGTAATGACTCCCATCATTAATAATGTATTCATTGCAGCTGTGTCCACTATTGCTAAGCAGCAAGTTTGCATGGCTGATAGTGTCCGGCTATCTTATCGCTTAGATGACAATCTGCTTAACTTGTGGCGCCTTCAAGCAAAGACATGAGTAACAGAAAAGATAATATATGAGCTGCATTATGCCAATGACACTGCTCTAATATGCTCCACTCATGATGGTCTCCAGCGAACCACCAACGTTGTTGCTGATGCCTATACACGCTCAAGATTCGTCATAAATATCAACAAAACTGAAGTGCTCAGTATGTGCGAAAATCTAGCTGAGCCAGTTGAGTTCACCATTAACCAACAGCTACTGAAGAATGTAGAAGAGTTCACTTACCTAGGCTCTGTACTTACCAACTCCTGTGACCTAACCAATGAGGTTCAACGCTGTATAGGTCTAGCCTCTGCTGCCTTTGGTAGGTTGTCCCGCAGGGTCTTTCTTAACAGGGACCTCACCGCCATCCTTTTGTACGGCAGTGAATAATGGGTTTCATACCAGCACCACTTAAAAAAGCTGGAGGCCTTTCACACCAACTGCCTACAGCAAATTTTAGGGCTCAAGTTGTGGCATAAGGTACCCCATGTCGAAATTCGTAAACGAGCACAAATTTGCCCTCTTGAGTGCTTCCTTATGCAACGTCAAATGCGCTGGGTGGGTCATACCATTCGAATGCCTGACAACAGGCTTTTAAGTAGGAACCTGTATGGAGAGCTTACTCTGGGCAGGCGACATACTAGAGGGCCTCGTAAACGCTTTACAGACCATATGAAAACCTCGCTAAAGCAATCCAACATTGACGCCGCAAACAGCAAAAATTGCTACTGACTACCCAGAGTGGTGTCAGACGTGTCGCACAGGCACTGAACTACTCACAAACTGCTACAACACCCTAGAGGAACAAAGAAGACAGCAACAACATGCACCACTATGGGTAGACAACAAGTTTTCCTGAAATACATGTCGTCGTGTGTGTAAATCCAGGATTGGATTCATCAGCCACCAATGAGCCACTAGGTGCCGTGAACCTGTTGTACCTAAATTCTTCTCTTTCAGCAAGGTCATCGTCGTCTGCGATGGACTTGTTTAAGCAAGATGTTTTTTATTGTTTTTTTTTCGTATATAAAATCAAATTTAGATAGAAAAATAAAGAGCTCATGGAATTTTTTTCATATATCACAAGAATTTCGATCCAATTTCTTCTTGAGCTTAAACCTCAAAAAATAAACTTCGATCTTACAAAAAAATAGACCAAGATTAATTATTACGATACAGGAGAGAGACCTCACCACTCCTATTTACAGGTAGAGCTTGCGCTTCGAGACAGACCTTTAGTTTGTGGACTACGGCCTATCTCGCTCTAACACGAGGGCGGGGGGTATAAAAAAGTAAAGTATTTACATTACATATTCCTATTAATTTCCTTTTGATCTAACATTTTCATATATATATTTATTTTCTATGCTTATTTTCATAAACATTAAAAAATTCCTCACCTATTTGTTTGATTTCAATTTTCGTTAATTTAAAAATATCCCCCCCCCAAAAACGCCATGCCATAATTTTAATTTATTTTATTAACTTAACGATTAATACCTATTTTGTTCATCCTTAGAGATTCAGTGAATAAATATATTCTGGTTCGAAATAAATTGTAACATGAATAAAAGCTTCAACTATACCAGAAAACAGCCCTAATGGTTGTTTTTAAAGTTTAAATCAACTCTTAGAAGTAATTTTAATAATAACTTTGAATTTTAAGAAAAACTAGTCCTGCGCTATAATTATTTAATCAACAAATAAACTCTTAGAAGGACCTTATATATGAAAATCAATCTCTTGTCATCATCATCATCGTCCCTTCACAACTCTATAATTTAAGAAGTGGGATTTTTTGAGTATTTGACTAATAATTTCATCTTAGTTTGGTTTTAATTATGTTTTTTTTATCAAAGTTATTTCTAATAATAGTTTTATAATATCAAAAAAACAAAATTATGAAGTTCAGAAATAAATATAGGTATCGAAATTTTGTGAAATTTTTTGAAACCCAAAGAATTATAAATGGTGAAGTTCAGAAAATTTATTTTTATATATCTTCTATAACTCTATATTTTAGCAACGTGATATTTTGAAAGGGAGGAACTTTAGTTTAGAGTTCATTTTTAAAATTATTATAATTGGCGAAGTTCAGACAATTTATAAAAATGTAACCATAACTGCTTATTTTAGATTTTAAATTTTAATCTTAGGAGCGAAGCGCAAGCCCCCGTCCCCCCATAGGGGGTAGTGGCGAGAAAACAAAAAGAACATCAAACATCAAAATTCTTTTAAAATACGAAAAAAGGAATCATTAGAGCTCATTATTTTTCACATCTAGATTTTATTTAATAGTTTCATTTTGCTTTACTGGTTTTTAGGAGAAGGTAATAATTCCCTCGTGCTAAAGATAAAAATTAAAATTAAAACTTAGAAAGAAGTTCGATAATAAATTTGAATATAAAATAACTAAACAGCCAAATCTTAATTTTAATAAATTCGTTTTTACTTAAAAAATTGCATTGGTCAATTTGTACTTACAAACTAAGAGAAAAAATATTTATTATTTTTCAAACCATAAAATTATTCTCGTTCTTAAAATATAGTATTAGGGATATGTAAAGGAAACTTTTACACTAATTTACTAAAACACAGTTACTAGAGCCAGATAAACAGTAGGGCACAGAGTATTGGTGTACCTGCGAAACCCAACTTGTTATTTATAATTAGGAGGGGCAAATATGCTCCTCTTGTATATATCATCATCATGGACCCACCCGCAGACGATTAGTGCTGATTTTTAAGTTTTCAGTATTTCAACCACAAGATTTTTGGACCCCCTCGGCGCGGTTTTGCAGGCAGGCAAAAGCGAGGACAGATTATTCTTAAGGCACCTTAACTAGCCCTTTCCCTATACCGGGTGAACTGAACTGATCATAAAGAGAGTTGTTCAGTCATGGATGCCACTGCCGAAATGTTGCCCTGTCCACTCCAAGAACATAGTGACTGAACCGTAACATCCACTATACTCTTGCCAATGCCACGATCAGTTGACTCCTGACTTAATGGTTCGCGTTGGTGATTTCTACCTGGGTACGCCTATGAGTGTTTTTGTTTAGGATGGATGCACTGGATCTCGAACATTGCAGCAACGATCTTCACTGTGGACATTGATCCCGAGTGGATGATCCTGACCACCGGGTCCTGTCCTGACACAAAAGACACTGAAGTATGTTAATTTTTGTTCTTATTTCACATAGCATAGGTCCTATTTTCTAGGAAAACAAACTAACCTTAATAATTAATAATGATTCATCATGCCGACTTAAATTACAAAATGAGCTAGGACTTCAACCTATTCCTCTACAATTCAGCAACCACCCGCTTTAATCAGTCCACACCCTTAAGCGGAGCAGGCAAGCGACAACGGTTATTTGCCACGGAGTAGAGTGGATACTGTTTTTGCTATTCGTCAAGGGTCAGCGATGTGTTGAAGCTGTGGATCAGAGACACCTCTTTTTGCTGCAACGTTAACGACTTTCAAACAACCTGCAGAATTCTACGTCTCCAGGAACGTTGTGTTCGTCGGCTACGTTTCGGGTTCTTCCCTCAAAAAGAACGATTTCGCATTCTCCTTCCACTGCACAGCAATGATGTTAAACATCTTCAGCGTTCTCCTGGTCACAAGCTCCTCCAGCCCATCTCCCATTTCTGTAAATCCTTGCAAGCGACGGGGGCACCCTGACTTCTCCTCTCGCTCAAGATAGATCACCATCTTGCGCTTCATCACCACATCTACCTCTTTGTCGAAGAAGGAAAGTCCAACCCGCTGCTCTGCCAGATACCAGATATGGCGTACAAAGGCAGTTATCGAAGCATATAACACCTCTTTGTCTGTGTATGCTTAAGAGGTTTTGAGGAATTCCAAATCGTTGCGGCGAGGGGGGAGGGTAGCTGTATACCATGCAAAACCCCTCGTTTCAGAACCGGACATAGATTAAGGTGAAGAAAAGCCAGTGTAATCTGATGGCGTACAATTCCTTGGCAATTTCTTGGTCTCGAAAGAGTAAGAACTTGAAGACAGGCAATCCCTTTTGCATCCACTGCGCTTGATCGTCTGTCCTGGGGGCCAAAACTTGGTTCGCTGATCACCCCTTCTACCCAAGAAGAGGAACTTGGCGTTGTCTGCTCGCACTTGTTGCTCCTTTATAGCCTGCTGGATGTTGGAAACCATGTCATCAATGCATTGCTATTCCAATCTGTTGTTGCTGGACATCTCAACTGGAGCACCAACATACATCTCTTAGATAACTTTGGGAAAAATAGTTAGAAGATCTTGAAGAGTCCAGTTTCAGTTCATACAGTTGGCCTTCCATGAAGACAATGGAGAGGAGGGTCTCTAAGTCATGATCACTCCAAGCTATTCATACTAGTTCCCTCCAAAGTGCTTGTTCAATCAACGTACAATCTCCACGGTGGAGACCCGTGCTGGTTGGAGTTGTATCGAAGAACATGCCCAAGGACGGAGTTACCAACAGTCATTAGTGGTCATGCATGCTGCTGCTTGTGCCTTCCCGTTTCTCTTTCTGTTTTCGGTACAGCTAAAAATTTCTCGAAATCATCTGGACCAGTAACGAGTACGGCCAAACATGCTAGCGTTCTAATATCCCCAGTATAGTCTGGGAGAAGCTTGGCAGCCCAGTGAAGGAGAAGTGGACCTAAGGGGTAAAGATATTGAGTTTCCACTTTAAGTCATGCCTTCCACCTAGATCACCGGAATGAGCTTAAGTAGAAGGTCAAATCTGAAAGATACTGGCCAAGAGCCTGTACCACGGCTCCTGACACTAACACAGCTTTGCGGTACGGAAAGTTGACTAGTTCGAGGTTTGATGAGACAGCAGGGGAGCTGAAAATGTTCTTCGGACGTTTGGAAAGAGTTGCAGGCACTGCTGAGCAACAGAGGGTAGAGGTAAAGTCTTAATCGTCCTAGGACTTGAGTTTGGAGCTGAGCTGAGCCGCCGCCACCGAGAATGAATCTCCCTCAGCCTTTTTTGTTGTTCCCGAAGTCACTTCCGACTCTCTCTCTCTTTCTCTCCACACTTTCACTAGATAAGGACCAGACATGCTGCAAGAGAGGACTACCTCACGTTGCATTTGGTAAAATACAAGATGCTCTTCATAGTCATCTGTGCCAGAACGTTACTGACCCAATGTCAAAAAGTCGCTGAGTGAGTCTTGGAAAATTATAGCCTGTGTGCCACCTCGCTTTCGGTTCTGTTTGAGGTTCTGGTATTTTTGCACCAACCACTCCACCGTCCTCACACAGGAATCATTGGCTTTGTTCAGATAGACCAACAGGCCTCACAGGTCTTCTTTTATCTTTCCGGAAGTGGTTAGCTGAAAGAATTGTGACATGCGAAATATGTCACCTCGTGCTAGAAGCCGTGCAGTTGAGAAAAACTTAAGGAGACTCCCTAGTAACCATTATCTTGCTCCACTTCACTTATTCGGTGCTGAATAGGCTAACTGTGCGACCTTTAAATATGCATTGAATCGCTCAAAAGTTGGCACACAATACAATCACATATAGTTATCGAAAATTAACCTTATGGTCTGCACTTCTTGAAACTTTTAAAATTACCATATATATATATATATATATATATATATATATATATATATATATATATATATATATATATATATATATATGTCGTAGAATGCCCCCCTTTTTGTTCTAAGAGTGCTAAGGGTCTAATATATATTGATATTATAATAATATCTTGAAGAATAGAGCCGTTGGAAATACGTAATGATATAAAGCAACGCAAAATAATTCCCCAAATAAACTTATATTTTAACTTTAACAAATTAATACACAACATTTAAACATTGACTACAGCAATACTCTGAATATTATGATAAACAAAAATTAATTAAATTAGTTTGACCCTCTAAAATTGGTTAATTTCGCTACACACCTTAATAATATAAGATTTAGGCTTACGGACTCAAGTGGAGTTTGAATCCCTTAGGAATGTTATTGTCTGACGACGCGTGCCACCTGGCCAGATGTAGGTAGGCAGAATCATGAGGTCGTTTTCGCGAGGGTAGCAGCTGGGAAGTCCACACCGTATTCCGGTGGGGGGGGGGGTTCTTCAAGGACGAGAACAATTACGCTAATCTATGCAGCACCAAGGTAGTCGTGGTCTCTCTGGCAAGAGGGTGTTAAACTTGGTTCTTAAACCAAGTTAACTTGGAGTGCAGTGTGACCACCGAGTAACGAGCTCGAGGGGAAGACTTTCTCCTTCGTTACTTAATTCCTCATGGACGAGGACTGAACTCAGGGAGGGTCTTCTTCAAGGGTGAGGATCGATAAGAGGTGGTTTCTCTGACGAGGATAAGTTACTTAAAGTTCGGTTTGGTAACCGGGAACTAGCTCGAGGATGAGCTTCTTCTTAGTTCTAGTCTTCTTCAAGGGCGAGTATAAAGGAGGGGAATTTCTCTTTCGAGAATATTGAACTTGGTTGCTCAACCAAGTTAACTTATGAGTTTGGTGTGGCCCCCTAGTAAAGGGCTCGAGGGGGAGCCTTTTCCTTTTTTCTTTAATTCCTCAAGGACGAGGAATACCCCTGGTGTTTAAGATGCACCAGGATATGAGGAGTCTCTCTGAAGAGAGTAAGTTGGACTTAACAAAGTTAACTTAACGTTTGGTTTGATAACGAGGGACTAGCTCGAGGATGAGCTGCTTCTTAGCCCCTTTAGGTATGTAGCTCTACCTCTCTTGCAGGGTACTTCTTGGTCTGGTGAGCCAAGTAATCTACCTCTCCAGTTTCGGTAGCCCGACGTATACAACCTAGATTTTCCTCAGTGTTTCTCATTTATACCTTGTCACCCCACTGGGGGAGTGGTAAGGGGGGGAGGGGCTTGAGGACGGTCACAGGAGGGTTCTTATGCCAAACGGTTTTTCCCACCAAGTCTTACATCGGCTCCTCGTTAGCCTTAGAGCTTGGGAGAAACACGTCTACAATTTCTTATTTGACGTGAAATTGAATCTCACTCTCCTGGTGGAGATCTTGCATTTTAACCTTTAGGTCTTTCATAGCGCAGAGTGGTGCGGCACTGCGGTTACGCGTTTGACCCGCCGGTGCCTGGGGCCGGATGTCTTTGCGGTAACCGCCTCGTGACTCCACCACGAGTGAATGGGGGGGGGGAAGTGGCGATTCCCCTACACACCTCCAATCGAAGAAATTAATAGGGGGGGGGGAGGAACTCCCGGGAACTCAAAACATCTAACTCAACCTAGTCGAGATTAGCAAAGTTGTATTTCTTTTAGCCCTCTCTTACATTAAGTTTCCTTTCAAATGAGCGCCCTCGCGCGCGTTTATACAGGCAATGTGTCGAACTAGACCTACTTGCAATACAATTTTACCTTCAAATAACACAACGCTGATTCGTCGATTGCCCGCATAAGACAAAAACAATAAAACAAGCTACTGCCTTACATTTCTAAGCTTTTGAGAACTTAAATCCTACCGATAACTATTAACAAGAAAAACAAATGAAAACATGGTTTCACTCTTATTAGGTACTGAAATAACCCTCAATGGTATTTCGTCTCCGCCTATAGAGCAGCGGTACTTTATCGGCTCCTTTGATGTAGCTAATACTAAAATGGTGCTCTAATACCAATACTTTACCGCGCATGAGTCGGCCGTTCGGGGTATTGAGTCTACCCAAGTATGTTACTAAATGGTAGCGGTAATTTAACCTACTCGAATTACCCTTTTTATGGTACTTGACTACCTTTAAACTGAACATTATGGCTATAGCGGCCTGTTGCAGCGAGGCATAATTCATGAGAACTTGAGTCCCATAATCCTTCTTTATCAAGGTCCCCTTTAAGATCAAGTGTGGGTTCGATCTTTGGGGATCAAAATAACTTTTCCCTGCGAGGTCGTTAATGGGCGTGGCGCTCACTACGACTTGGCGTATTAGCGGTAACTCCGTGGACGTTCCGTTCAGGGAGGAGACTACTAGGTCTAGAAGATACTCATCCGCGTCTACCCTATAACTAACTTTATCTGGATGTATCGCAATAACAACTCTTTCCTTCTTCCTTTTTAACTCATTTGACTCGATTCTCTTCGCAGGTAGTTCCTTAGGTACACCTGCTTGTACCTCTAACCTACCTTCTACTTCTTCCCTGATAACCCCATTTAGCTGGGTTCTCCTCGTAGGTTCTTCCTTAGGTACTCCTGCTGGTACCTCATCCCTACTTTCTACTTCTTTCATCGTTACCCAATTTGGCTGGGTTTCCCTCGATGGTCCTTTCTTAGGTCCAGGCCGAGCTCCAACTTCCTCTACCTCTATCAGATTCTCAAAAGGTGCTCTTTCGAGTGCGAGCAATCTTTCCTTTTCTTCTCTCTCTTCTCTTTCAGCTTGAGCAAGTTCTTTTTCCTTCTGTATTCTTCTTTCATCGATTTCTTTTTTAATCTTAATTTTCCTCTATTTCGACTCTTTTTCTCTCTTCATTCTCCTTTACTCGGCTTCTTTTACTGCTTTCGCTATTTCGTTTTCCCGTCGGGTTCTCCTTACTTCATCATCCAGCTTTATCCTTATTCTCTTTTCTTCATCTTCCCTTTCTATCCTTATTCTGAATTCTTTTGCTTCTCTTTTCAACCAACTGTCTTATTCTTTCGTTTGTTCTGCTTCCGCTCGAGAATCTTCTTTCCTCTATTTCTATTTTTCGCCGTATTCGGGATTCTTCACTTTTCCGGTTCATCCGTATTTCCATTGATTCACATTCTCTTTTATCCTCTCTTATTATATCCTCTGTTTCTCTCTCAAACTTTATTAATTCTTGTTCTTCTTCTCTATCCAAAACTCTTTTTTCCTCTTCGCAATCTATTCTGAGTTCTGCCATGTCGTAGTCATGCATCTCTTTGCCTTCAAGTCCCAGACTTTGGGCTTATTGGTAAAATCTTTCGACCGGATCCATTTTTTGTTTGTCCGTCGATTTTTCCTTACCGTATTCTGAGATAGGTATGCCTCCACTCACCAGGTAGCGCTCAGCCTAACTTACCCTTAATCCCACTACTATGAAGATTTAAATACCACTCCGACAACAAATTTACCACTTCGCCTACCAATTGCCTTTAGATTGTTACCACCCCTAACTCTACTAATTTTCCTCTCGTCAATTATTCTCTTTTTCCTGATATTCCTTTACGTGTTGGCTCTTCCTTAATTAGACACAACTGGGTTCCTTCTAATATAAAACCTACAAACCTGACACCACTTTTATAATAATTCGTAGAATGCCCCCCCTTTTTTTCTAAGAGTGCTAAGGGTCTAATATATATTGATATTATAATAATATCTTAAAAAATAGAACCGTTGGAAACACGTAAGGATATAGAGAAACGCACAATAATTCCCCAAATAAACTTATATTTTAACTTTAACAATTGAATACACAACATTTAAACATTAAGGGCGAGTATTTAGGAGGGGAATTTCTCTGATGAGAATAAGTTGAACTTGGTTCCTCAACCAAGTTAACTTATGAGTTCGGTGTGGCTATCTAGTAACGGGCTCGAGGGAGAGCCTTTTCCTTCTTTCTTTGATTCCTCAAGGATGAGGAATACCCCTGGTGTTTATGATGCACCAGGATATGAGGAGTCTCTCTGACGAGAGTAAGTTGAACTTAACAAAGTTAACTTAACGTTTGGTTTGATAACGAGGGACTAGCTCGAGGATGAGCTGCTTCTTAGCCCCTTAATGTAGGTAGCCCTGCCTCTCTTGCAGGGTACTTCTTGGTCTGGCGAGCTAAGTAAACAATTTCTCCAGTCTCGGTAGCCCGATCTTAATTCGGGGACTACGTCACCGAGAGACTGACGTATACTACCTCTTTTTTTCTCAGTGTTCCTCATTCATACCTTGTCACCCCACTGGGGGAGTAGTAAGGGAGGGAGGGGCTTGAGGACGGCCCCAGGAGGGTTCTTATGCCAAATGGTTTTTCCCACCAAGTCTTACATCGGCTCCTCTTTAGCTTTAGAGCTTGGGAGAAACACGTCTACAATTTCTTATTTGACGTGAAATTGAATCTCACTCTCCTGGGGGAGATCTTGCATTTTAACATTCAGGTCTTTCATAGCGCCGAGTGGTGCGGCACTGCGGTTACGCGCTTCACCCACTGGTGCCTGGGGCCGGATGTCTTTGCGGTAACCGCCTCGTGCCCCCCCTACGAGTGAACGGGGGGGTATTGACGATTCCCCTACAATATTTATTTATATATATATATATATATATATATATATATATATATATATATTATGTATGATCTCATGATGTTTTATTGTTACATGATTCATAAAGAATCATTCATCTCACCGAATATAAAAGTAATTGTTTTCCTCTCGTCAAAACATTTAGTTTTTTTTTTAAGTTTCTACCGGTTTTTGATTATACAATTGTTATTCCTGGTTTGTTTGAGCCCTTTCTCTCATTAGTTAGTTGTCCCTAAGTCTCAGTCTAAAAGTCAAAGATGAACCCACTCGTCTGTTAGCAAAACTATTCCTAAGTTAAATGGGAATTCGATACGCTTGGATGCCCTGAAACTTTTTGTTCGACACACATGTTTTTATTTCTCTTCTCGGCAACTCACTCGGCTTGCTTTTCATTTACAAAATAAGCGTAACATTGAATAAAGGATTAATTGATTCTATTTTTAGTCAAAGTTTCTAAAAATCACATAGATATTTTTATTACTTATCATACGACATAAATTATATAAAAGAATAAAATTTAATAGTATAGAGTCGGTGTTGAGAGGGTCAAGCTAATATTATATTATATATTTATTCAACCAATAATGTAAATGTATGAAATTTTTCTTACAACAAATACTGCTTTATGCTTATACATAATTAAGTTATGGCAGAAACTTTTAATCTAAAATTTTGGTTTTGATTGCAGAATAAATGTTATAAAAATCTGACAAAATGTTTCTTCTTCTTCCTTTGTCGAGATAAATTACAATATCTTTGAGTTTTTTTACAATTTCACTTTCTTTTCTTTTTTCCGCCACCTAGACACAACTGCAGCTTTAGAACCAAAATGGAATAACCAAATTGGACAAAACTTTCATCAAAATAATGAAGTCGTTCTGCATTGGAAATTTAAACTCAAATTCATCGGAGAGGAAATGTAATATATTCTGGCGAAGGCATCTCTAATGAGCCATATTGAAAGAAAACCAGACCCTTGATTAAATCAATGATGCTAAGTCAAACTAAAATATGAAATATAAAACTTTGAGTTCTAGAAAAATTAAAACCGTTTCAATGGAATTGGCGATAGGCCTTAAAATTGCCATAGAAAGATTGACCTTGTTAATTTAAAATGGAAATATCAACGGACTAAAAAGACTTTAAAGAGGTTTTCGTTTGCTTTTATATTCGAAGTCCACTCTGAAACAAGATCAATCCTTGACGAAATGAGAAATGTCTGATATTTCAAGACAACTAATTATGTAAAAATATTAAATAGCCAATTTCAGAAAGCATTTTCAAATGGAAAGGTATCGTGCGATTCAATCGTGGATAATGTCAAAGATTTCAGCAAAGTTGAGACTTAAGATGAGTTAGTCTTTACTGAAATTGACACGACGCTACCTATAGATAAATAAAAGCATGGCCAAAGAATTAAACGAGAGATGGATGGTCCTATATGAAAAATATTACCTGTCTGAGGCTGATATGTTGAGGATTGTGTGCCCTCCAGGCCACATCATCTGCAATTTGCTTTCCAGTAGCTAATATCTGCAGGATGAGCCGTGGCTTTACGCAGTACCTTCCACACATTTTCACTTTTTCTAGATTTACAACTTTCCAGATCTGCCCGACAAACATTCTGCTTTAACGGCTCGTTGCCATTCCATTTTAAATTCTTGAACAATTCTCGAAGCTCCGAACACGATTATGAAAATACAACGCGGTTTGATAAATCATCGTGCAAATTAGAAGGGTGAGGTCTTTTTCTTTATGAAAATCACCAACGAGATTCACAAAGCTTTCCTTCGGCTCAATCTTGATTTTATTACCGCATTTAAGCTTCTCTCTAAAACTAAAGCCTCACTGGATTACAGTATTTTTTTTAAATGTTTGGGAGGTTAGATAGGCGAAGGTAAACAAAAAGTAGTTGTGGTTGCAGATGACTCCAAAGGGACCATAATTCTACTTCGTGTTCCCCAAAGTTACATTCTTGGGTCTGCTACCATTAGGTTAAAAGAAATTAATGTTTTTAGAGGTAACGAAAATGGCATGTTTGGTTTGTTTAAATTGCTCCCAATTTGTTCCAGACTGTTTTAAAGCCTACTGTAGTAATGCTTCGCCATATTTAAGTTGGAAAAATGTCTCGGCCTTAGTTGAGCTGTTAGTGCCTATGGATTGTAAGCTGCAGTGTGTTCAAGACCATTATTAGTGATAGTGGTACATGAAACGAACATAAAACATGTCTTGCTATATGGATAAATAAAATGAATAATGCCATATTAGCAGTGAAAACGTTCCAGAAGTTAATAAAATGTTTAATATTTGTAAATGTCAGCCCTTGTTACCAAAATTCCTTTCATGGAAATTCGAGCTAAAAAATTAAAATAGTAAAGTCTGCCAAACTGTAATTGATTTTAATTACCTAAACAATCTTGAAAGTTAAGAACTAAACTAATATTTGTAATTAAACATTGCCTAATTTTCTTATTAATATTAGGAAAATCAACTAAAAGGGCAATTGGATGCCATTTGAACTATCTGAACGACAATTTATACAACTTATTAATATTGTGTCATTTCAAATACAGCTTAAAGTTCGTGTGCTATTCATGGAAAAATTGTTACGGGGTGAAAATTGAGTTGTAGAAAGTAATATTAATAACGAAAAAGTCTGGAACGCAAACTAAAACACATTCACCTCCTAGACGTGATTTCCGCCATCAGAAGGTTGTTCTTTGCTTATGGCAAGATGCGAAAGACGTTATTGAGCACGAGGTCTTTAATATTAAGAAATTTGCCTTCAAACATATATATATATATTTATGGAGGTCTAAAAATAACGTTATTCATTTGCAAAACGAATAAGAATCCTCCTCATTCAAGATAAAAAACGCCATTATCTGGTAAGAATACACAAAGGAAAAATTCATTACTTTGTGGGTGGGAAGCGTTTACTCAACTTCCAAATATACCAGAATTTCTACCATTTGACTATTATTTATTTAATTCATTACAATTGCATGTAAATATCAAATCATGTATTTGATCCAAACCTAAGGAATTATTCGCTAAATATATCAACTGCTTAGTTAATCGATTGGAGAGCATTCTCAATGATGATTAAAACGACTAAATAAATAAAGTTTTACTATTTCAAAATGTTTAAAATTTCCTTTACATCAACGGCATTGATTACTTGACATAATATTTAATATGTTAGCTAGTCAATTCAATGACACATTACAATGTAGAAGCGCGATCTTTACGGATGAGATAAAAAATAGACACAGGAAGAACTGTGAACGGAATATGAATGAACTTCAACATGATTTAAATACGCTTTCTGAGTGCTATGTGAAATGGTATACTGCGTTTAACTACGCGAAATACAAAGTTATTATCATGTATCTTCTTTCTTAGTATATTTATAATAAAACATAATTAACAATAGGATATTTTGGAATACTCGTACAAAACACATTCTACATATTTACATAAATTATATATAGGCATATATATATATACCTATATGCATTAGAAAGCAGGCTTGGTCCTATTTATGTCTTCTATTTTATTATTTCTTTTACTAGATCTCTTACAATGGAAGAAATGGTAAATTATATAGAGGAAGAAGAAGATGAAGGACTGATCAATGGTGATGTTCTAATGCCACCAGATGATTGAAATGAAAGTGCGGAGGAGGGTGTTGATGAAGATCAAGCCGGTAATGTAAACAATTTATCAGGTAAAAGATTATTAGCCTAAGCAGAGAGAAGGCTTGTAAAATAACAATTCAGAGTTTAAGTTATTTTTGGACACAATGAAAAGACTCCTGTTTCCTCTTCAAGAGTTAAAAAACCTCAACGAATTTTATGCAAGAATACAAAAAGGCAACCATGCTTTTAAAATTTCCGTGTCAGATCTAAAGTCCTTTGCTGCCATTCTTTATTTATGTATAGGATGGACGAGAATATCAAAAACCCTAGAATTGTTATCAGATCAAAGAAGTGGTGCTGGCCTGTGTTTTCATTTCGCTAAGAAACTGTCATACGCAATGCTTGGCAATTATATAGAAGAAATAAAACCAAAAAGTAGTTAGACTTTCTTAACTTTCAAAGATATGTTTTGCAAATATACTTGCAAAAATATTGCACTCCTTCTGCTTCTGGAGGAAGCATAAAAGTTCCATAGCGCTTCTCTCTCGTGTCTTTGATCAAATTAGGTATGATAGAATTTATCAGTGGATTGTACCAGCCAATAAGCAAAATTGATGTGCCATTTAAAAAAAAACACAAAAAAATGTTTGAAAAATTGCATGATGTATGTTTCAGGCCATATCACATAGATAATTAATTATCTTGTTTATATATATCGAATTTCATGTATCAAAGGCTTGAAAAACATTGTTATAGTTTTATTGACCTCAAAACGACTTTTAATTGCATTTGTTCTTTTAGCATTGTCAATAATAGAGAAAGAAATAAAAAAGACCATGTCCCCATTCATGCTTGGTGTTTCAATATTAGAACAGGCAATAATTTAGGTGTTTTTAACTATTTTTAAATTATTTTGACATTTTAAAAATAAAGGGGCTACAATGATAGTTATTAATAATTAATAACCCCGAAATATTTTAAAACCTCGGTCAAAAATATGTTAATGTAAACATAATTCACAAAAAATAGGTGCTTTAGTTAAATGAATTAATGCTAGCATTCATTACTTGTCGGAAGTGGCAAAAGTTACTACAAAATTAAAAGTCCTGTTCGGGATTCGTCACCAACTGCTTCTTAAATGAAAATGATAATTCGCAAGAAGCGCACTGAAATTAAATGTTACCTTGCCGACTCTGTGGATAGTGAGAGGGAGATAAATAAAGGAAAATGACAGAGGAAAGCTAACAGAAGACGGATAAATGAAGGAAAATAGCAAAAGATATTTAATTGTGAAGGATACATAAATGGAAATGGTAGGAAATAAATTGAAGGACATAAATGAAGATAAATGGCAGGAAGGAAATAAATCGAGGGAGATATATGACGGAAAATATCAGGAGAGAGGCAACAGAAGTCAGATGATAGGAGAGAGAGATTTTAATTAATCTAAAGCAAAAACCAATGAGGGCATTTGCTGGAGAAAGTTTACAACACCAGATCTGCAAAGCAAGTAGAGAATATAGTGTAATAGAAAATGTATGGAAGATAGATAATTAACAATCGACCAGGGTGTGTCTGAGGCCCTGATGGTATTAAGTCCTCCAGATTGTAGGTACAGCATGTTTGTCCATGCTTCAACTTATATTCATTTGCTGATAATCAAAAGGGAGTTGACGAAAGGGGAAAAACAGGAGTGAGATAATATGGGGAGAAACAAGTGGAGGTAAAAGTGGTGAGATATCTAACGAGAGCGAAATTACCAGGTTAATTTTAGGAGGGAGAAAACAACAATAATTACGGAGAGCTTAATGGACGGAGCAAAGTGTGGTAGATATCAGAAATGAGAAAATAAGAGGTAGATCTCGGGAGAGAGAAATCTAGGTGACCTAGTAGGTGGGAGATGGAGGGAAAAAACAAGAAGGAGATAACAGGAAGGATATTTTAGGATAGAAATATCGGGAAGGAAATATTATAAAGGATAAATTGGGAAAGAGTAAAATGAGATTGGGAGATTATGCTGATGCAAACCACGGAAGGGGGATATATAAAGTGAGAAAACAGGAAAAATAATAGTCATAAATATTAAGGAGGTGAAAAAAGGAGAGATAAAAGAGGAACAAAGTTACATGAGGGCGTCACCGGAAGGAGATTAGGGGATAAATAGATATTCTGAGAGACAAAATTGAATGTAGCTAAGAGAATAAGGAAAGGAAGATATTAGCAAAGAAATGAGAAATGGGCTAGAACAGACATTATAAAAAACTGAATTGAAAAATTTACAACATCAAAATCATTAGAAGAATTCTTGACAATGCCCCTACTATACGAATGTACCTCAAAATCTTTGCCAACAAATCTACACATACAAATGAACCTGTGTATTTGCATCCTACACATGAGCTCCGTACGTTCATCACCCCTGGTGTCAGACCCCTAACTTATACACAGGGTGACTATATTCGTACGTGTTAGCACCAGTGTACGTTTATCCCTCTTTTAACTATATATTCTCTTTTTATTCACCTGTCTCTCCTCTCATTTTCCATAAATACCGTTGGACAGTATACAGAATTGAGTTTATTAAAAGTTAGCTGGTGTGTACGACTGTAAGCCATCTGAATTTGAATAAAAGAGTTCCCAGAATAATAATAATCTGCGCTGGGTATCATAGTGACAACATCATGATTAGTACTCAATGATCTTTTACACTAGAAAGGGTGTAAGATGTGACTTGGGCAGCTGCACCGTCAAAACGAAGCCATGATAGGTAGAAAAGAACAAAATACGCTTTCATACTGGTCCGTTTGACGGAATTTATCTAACATCTACAGCATAAGGTAATGGAAGACTCGAGCAATAGAATCCGGGTTTGAGGAGAGAGATGGGTTTTAGAGTCACCACCATGAAGCTGGCCTGAATGAGAACTTTTGCTATCACGGATAAAAGCGGTGCATGGGACAAATTTTAACAGCGCATAGCGGAGGAGAAACTCTTCATGAAGTCAAAGGAGTTCCTGAACATAATAAATGAACATAACTTTGCTGGGTCCTTTTTTAAACAAATATTTTAGAGTGCAAGCTGGCCAAAGATTAACAGGCCGCTGGTACACGTAGAGGTTGTAAAAGAAAGACAATGACAAAAATATATCTTTACTAGAAAAAAAATTAATATTTTAATATACGCAGATATTGGGTTTAAATGGAATGGTCACACAGACGGAGTTAAATATCTACGCGAGATACAGGTGCGTTAATAAGGGGATTAACGTGGTTGGGTTCAGGACGGTAACAAAAAAGGGGGATTTTAAACCGGAGCGTAGACACAAAGAATGGATCGGTTGGGTAAGCCGATTCTCGATCAATCTGCAAGTGGCAACGGTTACAATTGCTTACGTGCCCGTTTCAGGAAAGGGGCCAGTCGGGATAAAATGACTGCAATGGGGGAAGTCGGGATACCTCTCGCTTCAGATGAGAAAGCACACGTAGGGGGCTTTCGGAGATGGGAATTCTCGTCAGATACTCGCCGATTGACTATGGCAGAGTTCATGGATGTCGGCTTAGCCTTCTTCATTCTCCAATCGAAATCGTCATTATCTCCGATCGCGGGGTTGGGGGGGCAGCGTTCTTCAGCTCGTTTGTGGTGGTAGTTGGGAATTCTATTAGTGCTCCTTACTAAACAGAGTAGAAGGATTATATAGATGCTCAGCGAGGTGGCTTTAGGTGACTTGGCGGCCACCTCCACACACAGGTGCAATTTTTTGGAAATGGCGGTGACTTCTTCGTGGGGTAATTGTGATAACATTGGTGTAAAATGCTCGGTGAACTTCGATTTATAACGGAAGGCAGGGATGTTGGCTGAAATGCGGCCATGGGAGACGCGCCAAATATTTTATGTCTAAACTTCAAAATGAAACCTTTTCTAAGGCCTTAGAGAGGTAAAAACCTGAAAATTGTTCACACTGATTAGCTTTTGTCTAAGTAGATACTCTACAGTGCGAACTTAACTGCTCTCCAGCAAGCCTTTCTATACGGATAGATCTTTTTCCTGCAAAAGAACAAAAATAAGATTGAACCATTTGGCATCCAGATACAAAAATTATAGTAATGAATAAATGCTGACTAAGATTAATATTAAGTAAAGCGTAAATAATATCATTTAATTGTTTTGTATAAAATTATACTCCAATAACAAATAAAAGTTTCTTAGAAAAATATCATTATAGATGTATATTCTACATTATTTAGATACATAAAGAGATAGGTATGTGAAAGCATTGCAGAAAATAACATCCACTTGTGCATCTTAGTCACGCAGCTCAATGGACTATACCCACTTTAAGTGAGACTTTTCATTTCTGTTTTGCTCTAGCCATTCGTAATCAAATTTTCAACAGTTCTATAAAATTTTCCTAGTAGATAGTTCAAAACTAAAAGTAAATTTCCGCTATTGTATTTGAGATCAGATTCACTTTAGAGTCAACCTTTGGGAGCAAGAAGCAAACTAGGTAAATGGATTTACTGAGGCAGAATATAACATAAAATATTTACAAGATGAAATGGCTAAATGCTTTTTCAAAGAGGAAATATATATGTAGCGCTAAAAAATTGAATTACATAGTACGTTGATAACATAAGCTAGCTCAATTTTTGATATTCATAAAAGATACTTTGCGTTCAACCCCCCAAATTTCCTTGCAATCTCTCTTTCCACTCATAGGTGAGCATCATTTCTACATCAATATTTTAACTTCGATATACAATTGAAATAAATATTTTTCTCTATTTTTTTTCAATTAATCTAGGAGGATTTTATAAATTCATAAATAGTTTTGTACTTGTTCAAATTTCGATCAGTAAGTTCAAATCCTTCTCCCCATCATGGTAACTAACATTTGTCGGTGCAACGTTATTATGAATTAATTCATAAATCCTTTCAAATTTGTAGTGAGCAGAGATCCCCTGACCTAACACATATTTTTAATGAGACCAAATTATATTTACATAATTAAGTTATTGGTAAATATTAAAGAAAGCACATAAAATACTTACCCCTATTATGGGGAGGATTTGAAGACGTACAAGTCGGAAACTACAAGGTTGAGAGTAATCTACCTTGTAATGATATTCTGTCTTAGAATGGTAGCTAGAAAAAAAGAATGGTTTAGATTTGAATAAAATCAGCCACGGAAAAAAATAAGAGGTGTGAATGACTTGTAAATACGCTGAACCTACGCATAAAGATAGGTTATGGACTAAGGAAGATGAAAAGAGTGGCAACTTCTGGACGCCGAGAATAAGGTTCATCATAGGGGACATCCCGAAGGCATATTTCGCTAAAGAAATAAGATATTCCTATCACTATTCTACTTGTTGAGCACAGTAGAATGTAGCATATCTAGAGTATGGGTTTAAGATTGGCCAAGTGGCGAATATACGCCTCCTCGGTGAGATGTACGTCAAACGCAAGACAAAAAATCGGTGCTGGCCAACCACGTTTCGGTGAGCCCTATTTAGAGAAAGCGAATGAAAGAATCCCTAAAAGTGTGGGTTTCGACATAACTAGAGAGCCATCTTGGATCTTAATGTAGTGATCAGCTGGGTGGCTCTAGGTTCAGCATCTTAGCCTCGAAAAAAAATCGTGAAATCATGCATGTAAAGGAAGTAAAGCTGAGGATGATATTTGGCCTGATACCCTCTTCTTACGCGACCGGCCCAGATAGATCTCCTCTCAAATGTTCGCAGAATAATAAACTCATACGTACGTACACATACTGAAAAAAAGGAATGTTCTCCCTTCAGTTCGATCAATATAGGGTTTTCATGCTATCTTATCGCCCCGCGATATCATAAGTCATGTAATAATCGTAGCAAGTTGAAGTTGGATTTGAGAAAAAGTATGGCAAAGGATGGGCATACGAAGATGTAGAGATGGTAAAAACGGCCTTCATTAGAAAATTTCCAAGTATTTAAATCAACTGTTGGTGACTAAGTTAAATTTCAGAAAAGGGGTTCAGAGATAAAAATACCAGAATTAAATGAGATGAATTTATAGCGTTGATTAAAATAAGATATGGTGAAAGATGGTTGACACAAACTATTTCTAGTACTATTACAAAAATCTCCTGAACATGAAATCTTCCCCTAATCTTAAGCACATTCCTTGTTAAACTAGCCGAGCAAAACTTGATTTCAAAAGGCCAACCCCAAATTTATTAGAATTTTGCCAATTCTCTGAAATGGCCAAATTTGAATAATTACGAATATGATAAATTTGTGCAGTTGCTGTGATGGTTGCACTAATCGTATCTTAGAATATGTTTAAGAGCACATCTTTCTCTTTTTAGATTGAAATAAAAACCTTTAAGGAACTAAGTAGTGTAATTCGGGTAATTGTGGAGGTGTATGTATATATTGTGCGATGCGGACCACTAACATAGCCGTAAAAACACCCCCCCCACACTTCTATGGAGGCTTCACGATCAATTTAAACCTTAAAAACGGTAGATTGTTGTTTCTGTTATAAACTTAACTGTGTCATCCCCTCATTTTAAACCACGCCATGTACGTAGCGCCCGCATTACTCCTGCTATGTGCTTTTCACTCAGTTTCATTTTCACCAACTTCAAAACTTTAATTCGGAACGTGTGTCCGAAGGGAGCTTTTGCTTTAAAAAAAATCAATAACTGCCTTAACAAATCCGCTACTTTGGGCTCATATGTTACACCCTTTACAATTCCCTTACATAATAAGTAATCGTGCATATCGTAAAGATATTCGATCATGAATATCAAAGGAATAATCCTACCTTGTCTTAATTTATCACTTTAAATTCGTTCAATGGAAAATTTCCCCAATATAAGCACGCCAGTATATTACTGAATATAACCAAGTCTGTAATTAACCTCTGAATAGA
The DNA here is from genome assembly GCA_963969495.1 of Ceratothoa steindachneri. Taxonomy (NCBI): domain Eukaryota; kingdom Metazoa; phylum Arthropoda; class Malacostraca; order Isopoda; family Cymothoidae; genus Ceratothoa; species Ceratothoa steindachneri. The sequence continues at coordinate 197,010,802 of OZ018317.1, forward strand.
ATACAAATGATAACAGATTTAGTGAGATTGATTTAAACACTTGCATGTGGAAAAATCATAAATTTCTTTAAGTTGTGGTCATTTCAACTTAGTGCAAGTGCGTCTGAATTTAGTCAGGCGATCGTAAATGCTGGCCTGATTTGGAATTTCATTAAAAACTAAGGTGAAACTTTAGAAGACCTAGGCGGTGTTTTTATAATTAAAGAACAGTACTAATGGCGTTTTTAGTCATTGTAATCGTGATATATGGTTTTGGTTTGGCACAAAAAGTACATATTTTTTAAGATACGCCCCCTTAATTGGGTCCAAATGAAATTAAGTAAGTCGACTTTGCCTTCTCTTATGGTGTAAAAACCCCCGGATTTCAAACATTGGAAACACTAAATTCGACCTTATTTCAAACATTGCCAACCCTGGTTTCAAACAAGTAAAACAATGCTGAATTCAAAATTAACACAAAAACACATTAGCAACCGAAATTTCAATGCTGGCGGATTTTAAAAGTGAAGAATTGCGTCAGATGTGGGAACGAGGCGCGGATCGATTATAATGTTAAAGGGTGGAGATGTGACACGTATGCTCCCGTCAGAAAGAAAAAACGGCAAATGTGTGGTTGATCGGAAACTATTAAAAATAAAGTACTTCTCAGGATTAAATAGTAAGTTTTGTTTATATGCCTTTCTATTCAAACCTAATGCTAGGCTTTTAAGGTGTTAAGCCTAGCATTTCGAAATAATTACCTTAAGGTTCAAATTCAATGCTGTTGTCAGATGTTGTTAGGCACTCCCAAGGTTAATGTTTTTATGCAATGCTCCATCTTAAAGCTGCGACAAATGTGAGAACGATGTGTTAGGTTAGGATTCGTTTGAATAGGTTTATTTAAGTTATATTGAAAAGAGTATTAATGGTCTTTTTAGGCATTTTAGTCATCATTTACTTCTTCGTTTTGGCGTGAAAAGAATTTATTTTTAAGATAGCATCACTGCAAATAGTTCCCAAATCAGAGTGCTAGTATCTTAAAAATAATTGCTCTTCGCGCCTAGCCAAGCCCATAAATGCCGACTACAACGCCTAAAAACACCATATGTAGTGTTTTAAATGCTAAAACAGGGCGCAGACTTCTGAAGATTCACGAAAACTACTTTTTGAGATTGAAAAATTTTCAATAAATGCCAATACTCTGTGTTAGGAAAAACATTTTTATGTCTATCTTACCCATCGATAAAGCAGCAAACAAAACTCTTAAGTTGTTAAGTAATTAATGCACTGTTGACAAATTGATATTCCTAACAAAAGGCAATTAGATAACACCCACTATCAGTGAAGGAAAGAGTCTAGAGTAATTCCTCTTCAAGACAATCAGCGCACAAGCTTGGGTCGTGTGCCCCTTAAACTATAATAGACATTGGTTGGGAAGATCTCCCTCATTTCGCGTACCTCTCCGAAGGTAATTCGTTGCCTTATTTTGATATATGAAACATTATTCCAATGTAAAAGAGTAACGGGCAGGTGGGAACTGATATTAAAGTTCAAATCTCACACAAACTTTGGATGCAGTTGATGTGTTGGTTGATTGATTCAGATGACCACTGATAGGTCATGGTGGCTTTTATCAACCTTTAAATTATGCTATGTATTTTTTTTACAAACAGACATCAATTTGTAACGAAATTATTAAAACTCACTAACGACTGTTTTTAATGCTAAACACAGGGCGTAGGTCTTCTGAAGTTTCACGAGAACCAATTTTTAGGACATTGTGCGGAGAGTTTATTAAAACTCACCTCACAAGAGGGTTTCATATGTAACGGAGAAATCAATGCTGTAGCTGACATCTAGATGACCTCTTGGATGCGTCCTGTTCCGTCTTTAACGCTAATAGTGGTTCTCACTTTTAATTTTGAATAGACAACATTAAAGTTCACGCCAAGGCTAAGTGCCATCCACACAGTTTACTTCACTAAATTTCACTAATTTTCATCAACCCGTTTTCTCTTGAATTATTTTTTTAAAATTTTTAATAATTTCATAAATGGGATCTTGTGAATGGTGTACTAGAATGTTGCACAGAGATTTTAAAAATTGTAAGTTGAACAGTTTTTTAGATATAAGCTTTTACCAATATGGTAAAGGCAGGAGAAAATAGCGACAAATAAAACGCTGTGTATATATTTTCTTTATTTTTGAATTTCTTGCTACAAATTGGGCATTTGACCCCACGAATATTAAAAAATAAGATTTTTAAGAGAAAACTTTCTTACCTAAATAAAAATAATGATATTGATGATAATATTTAACGAAAACCTTGAAAATGCAAGATATTTTCGTGACGATGACCAACGGAGAGTGAATAAAAGTCCCTTGAAATTAAAAATTCATCAAGAACTTAGGGTTTTGTATGGTACTCTGCAAAGCACTTCATGCACAAGCCAACATTACATTTAAAACATTCCGTTTGCATGCTTAAGTTATAGTGTATACCTGCACATCTTCTTCTTTTATCTCCCGGTACTAGTCGGAAAAAATAGTCATTACCATCAAATCTACAGCCATGTTCGGCTGGAGGTTATGAGAGCTTTTTTTCCGGATGTTTTTGGTGGATTTTTGAATCGCTTAAGATAAAACATTCGCAATAGCTCTTCTAAAATCTAAGTGATTTAAATTTGAACTTTGTATGCATGAAAGTTGCCATCACTTCACCATCACTTCTTCCCACGTATTCCAATGCTCTAATTGTTGATATTTTGATTAATTCTATTTGTTCCACCCATATGTTTGTTATAATGTTTGATAGAATATGGAATATGAATCTGGTGATTTCGCTTCTGAAATTTAACCCATCTTTTTATGGTTCCTCCTGGAATTTGCCCATACAATCAAGAGGTCACAGTAACTACAACATTGTCTATCCAGCGAGTTGTAATAATTTTGGTGTCAACAATAGTTGCTGTAGCAGTTTGCATATAGCCTCTTTCTTTATTTTTAATAGCTTTCCCATTCCTGATTAGACAATCTTTTCCAGGACGATTTTCTCTCATTGTTTCTGTTCAATTGTAACCTCGTGCCTTTAGTTCTTCTAGCAATGGCAATGTTGTAAATAGGTTATCAAAAAACGTTGGTAAGGGTAACTTTTCTTTTCTTCCCTAAACCGATCCAAAAGATGAAGCACTGAGGAAGGAGATTTTCCGAACTGTCTTTCATTTCTTTCATTACCATGGAATGTTAAACCTTGGTAGGGATCAAAGTATACGAGGTAGCCAGAGAAAGTGTTTTGATACCAATCTTTATAACCAAAGCGTATTGGCTTCCTACGGATTGCCTAAGGACAACTATGCTTACCAAAATTTTACTCAACCATAGCTTCATCATGTGATAAAAATTGCGTTGGTATGAAAGGAATCATGAAGTTTATTTGAAGATGATTGATTAGTAGGCGTATTTTAGTGTACATATAATTTACATTTAACTGGGAAGTTAAGTGAAAATGTGGGCATTTCATGATATTATCAAATCTGTCGCGTCTCATTGATTCATATATATATATATATAGCTGCATTTTGAAGATCCGCCCCTAAAGACCAAAACATTGCTTTTCTTGGTAATGGATTGCACCTCTAAACAATCAAAATTCTTAAAAAGACCTTCATTTCTTCTTTGGTTAGATTAATGTTAGGCCACTTTTTGACAAACAAAAAACAGAGCTTTGTTCAACCATGAGCTCTATGAGCTCTTGATCAAAGAATAGCTCAAACAATTGCACATGGCTTAGATGCCTGTATTTTGTAGCATCATATTTAGGAAAAGGCAAATTTTTTTATATTAGAGGCAGATAAGTCGCACTCTCTACTTAGTTTATGTAAACTTTGTGTACTTGCATCGGAACCAGAATCTCTTTCATTTATCAATTCATGAACATTTGTAGGTTGAAAATACATTTTCTGTGAGGCATCGGTACGATCCAGTTCGTTGCAAGTGTCGTTTACTGTCAAGGATCTAGTAAGAAAAAAAATTCAAATTCAAATCTTTGAACATGAATTTTCCTAACGTTAACATATGGTAATAGAATGTATATATATAAGATATTGAGACCTAAATGAAAGATAACAAACTTTACTTTTTTCTACTTTCAAATAAAATATCCTAAATTATTATGTAAATATATATATATATATATATATATATATATATATATATATATATATATATATATATATATATATATATATATATATATATATACACTAGCCTTTCAGATGACATTTTTCGAAATCGAGCCTAATCAAAGTGACTAATAATGTAGTACGTCCAAGCGTCACGAAGTTCTTATTAGCAACGGAAACATTGGCTCTAAATTTTTTAAAACACTGAATCAACCCATTCATAACGTGAGTTTTCTTGAAATTAAAGGATTTGACGAATTAAACAAGTCCAAAACAATGACATTTTTACGTAAAGAAATACTCACTTTAGGAGGAGACGGGTTAAAAGGTGTATAGATTTGTATGGCCTACCATCCGGGATGGGGGGGAGGGAAGGCTTCGAAATATACAGAGAAAGTGAATGTATCCAACAGACCAATCTAACTAACACCAAAAGAAATAGTTACCTTAGCTCCGTTAAAGCTCCTTTTAGTTTTGGGTTTTGCCTCTGGTTTTTGTTTGGTAATTTTAAAGTAGACTCAAAAATGCTTAAATTATTTATTCTTTTTTCTTCAAAATAAATAAAACAACAAATGCTTCAAACTTTGAGAAAAAGACAGTGATATAGTTAAAGGAGTACATAGTAGTAGGAGGGGGTCATAGTTAAATCAAAAAATGACGGAAAGAAATCCTACAATAAGTGGTGTTCAACCTTATTTTTTATATGTAATTCACATATGAGCTTATTTAGGGGATATAATATCTATTATGTACATTATTTTGTCTCTCTAAATTGGTAATTTTACTCTTTCGACCCCCTCAAAATATACAAGACAAATCATCTAAATTGAGAAAGGTATATCCGATTTACATATTGTTAATGGGCAAAGTGTATTTATGTATATCAATGGATACTATTAAAAAGAGCCTTTTCCTGATGTGAGGGAACAAGCACGTGAGGGGAGAAATAACGTCGCTTTTAAGCATTGCCTCCACGTGATGGGCCTCGTGTAGCTTACAAACAATTTTCGAAACTCAAAAGCGTGAGAAAGTATAAGAGCGTGTTCATGCAATGTAGTGCTTATTAAGGCGAGTATTTGAACAAGACGAGAAGTCTCCCATCCAACCCCCCCTTTCAGCCACGCTGGCAGCGGTTGAGACAATCGCCACCCAGACAACGTTTGCCATGACTCAAACAATGTGCGATAATCTCCCCCTCTTCTATGGAGTAAGCTCCCTCACTTCTGGTGTCCATATCTACGCGCGTAACGAGGAATGATTAGATTGGTACGAGAGACGCTCACGAGTGCAGACCATCTTACTCCTTCTCCTCGATTCAGGTTGTCATACGCCAAAGGCAAGGAAACGTTGTGGGGGAAAACCAAGCATTCCTTCTTGGATAAAATAAATATCCACCCCCTAGAGTTAGTTAAGAACTCTTCGGCCCGTAAGAATATCCGCGTGACTCCGCTCATCGACGCACCCTCCAAACAAGAACCAAGTCTTAATCCAAAAGGCTTCAGTGAAGATTCATCTTAGCGTGATACCCCCTTGATTACGCATATCCGACCAAACAAACCTTTGACGTCTAGGAGGAACTCACCCTCCGTTTTCTTCAAAGGAATTTTCACCGGAAGAATTGCCAATCTCCCTTCTCGAAGACTTTGCTCTCTCCCACCCCCCGTAATTTTAAAAGAATATTTCACTACAAGCAACTTGACCTTGGACCCCGTCGAAGTGACCCACCTCACATCTCACCGCTCCGCCGGAAACGACCATCGTCTTCTCCTACCCCTCCATTTGTGTATAAGGTATCGTAACGAATATTTTAGCTTCCCCAAATTTATAATTGCCGTCTACCGTTCTCCATTATCATTTTGTGCAACTATGTGTCCTAATTTACTGTGTATTATTGTATCATATTAACTTTAATTATAAATATTTATTAAAGTCTATTTTTGCCGACTCCTTTTAATTTTCCACCCTCAAACTCATCATAGACGTATAACGAAAGCCTATAACTAAGTAAGATTTAAAACTCTCAGCCAATACCAAGGTAAAGTAGCATCTGTTGGACTAGCCCTCCATTACGAGGATCTGACCTAGTAACTGGACCTCGGCCTATCCAAACCATTTGAAAGGAAACCCCGTGCCCTCTAAAATCAAATATAATAGATGTATGTATGATACGAGGGGCGGTTAATAAGTTTTTCAAATTGGTTGGCAAAACAGAGTAAGATGGATGGCTGTTTTGAGGGGTGTTAGGACAAGTTATGACAAGTCAGGACCTGCAGCCGCACGCTCCCGCCTCGTCTATTTATGAAGCAGTAGCTGATCGCAGCTCGTCAATCACAAATATTTCAACAATGGAGTAGGTTAAGCACCGCGCAGAGATCAAATTTTGACCAAGGAAGGCAAGAATGCAAAAGAGATCCATGAACGCATTGTTGCAGTGTACACCGACACCACCTCTTCCTATGCAACGATTGCTCGCTGAAATAGGGAGTTCCACCATGGTCGTGAGTCCCTTAAAGATGACCCCCGTCCAGGACACCTGTCAGACGTGACCAACGAGGACAATGTGGCCCGTGTGGAGAGGATGATCCTCGAAAATCGACGTCGACGGGTGAAGGGCGAAGAAATCGAGCGAGAACTTGGAATATCACATGGAAGTGTTATCAACATTCATCCATGACAATTTGGCCATGACCAAGGTCTCTGCCCTTTAGTTCCCTAGAAACCTCACGAAACCTCACGCCCGATGATCGACTTCAACGTCGTAAAAGTTCGTAGGAGCTGATGCTCCTGTACCACCAAGATCCAGCGGGATTCGATTCGCGCATAGTGACAGGTGATGAAACGTGGGTCCATCACTGGGCTCCCGAGACTAAGCTCGAAAGCATGGCCTGGAAGCACAGGGGCTCTGCAACCCCCATCAAGTTCCAGACCCAAGCCTTAGCCGGAAAGATCATGGCCACCATCTTCTGGAATTCTGAGGGAATGTGGATTTTGGACTATGCACCTAGTGGAAGGACCATCACAGGCCAATATTACGCCAAGGAACTGGTTGGGTTGAAGAAGTGCTTCCATCAGAAGCGGCGCGGTATGTTGACACGTGGTGTCCTGCTCCTTCACGACAATGCCCTTTTCCACAAGGCCAGAGTTGCACAAGTTGCCCTGTGTGAGTGTGGATTAGAGGAGCTCAACCTTTCCCCCTATAGTCCAGATCTATCCCCCAGCGACTACTTTTTATTCCACCAACTCAAGGCTGCAATGCGTCCAGGAGAGAAATCTCTGGTCGTCGGGAATTCAAAGCATCAGGGACAAGTGATGCAATTGCATTAAAGTCGTGGGTAGTTATTTAACAAAAAATAATAAAACACTTTTCCTCATATCTCGTTTCCTTATATCCGAATTGCTAAACTTATTGACTGCCCCTCGTATATAGAGCTATACCAAGATACCTGACTTTTGGAATTTTGTCAGGTTGCATGTCTTGCTTTGTCTCATTAGTGGATATCAGCCTCCTGCTGATCACATTGGCCCTGACCCACCTAAATATCTCTTTTCTCCTGCGAGAACTACTTAGCATATGCCTTACTCACCGGTTAGGTTAGGTTAGGTTAGGTTAGGTTAGGTTAGGTTAGGTTAGGTACAGGGACAGTTGAGCACTTTCATGGAAGTAATATGCTCTTCAGAGCTTAGAAAATAGGTGAGAGACTTTGTTCTAGCATATTTCCTGACGAATTGTTCTAGATTCTAAGGCTAAAAGCATTGCAAGTTATTTCAAGTGTCTTTCTAATCTTCATAAATGAATAACACTCGTCAAACACCTTTTGCTGACTTATGACTTGCGGCTGCTTTTAAATAATAATGACGTTTTGATTTCAAATATGTCAGCCATTTTTGTAACACATCAGGGTTTTTTTTAGAGCATATTCCTATTTTACAACGTACTACATGTATTCATTCGGCAAGGATAGTTTCCTAAGTGTTATAGCTTCAAACCTTATCACAAAATGTAAACAGAATTTGAAAGTATAGATGCATTATAAGACAACATCACCTATTACTAATTACATACAAGTTATTTTTCCAATATAATCGAAAAACAAGCAATCAGACACATACCTATACATTCATCGGCATTGATATCTCTCCTCCATAATCTTGATATCTTGATGAAAACGTTATCCGTGTTCAGCACTCACGTTGCTGAGATTAGCAGGAAATTCATCAAGATGTCTCTTGAGGAAATGAAACTTCATGCTCATTTTGCAGCAACACATGAATCCCATCGTCCTTTTACTATGTCAGTCATCGAACTCGAGAAGTTTTGCTTATCCATTTAATTTCTGATTTGCGGCCCATCAAAAACTCCAGCCTTTATTTTATCATAACTTAATCCAAGAAATATTGTACATATGAATTTGAAATAGTCACCCTCCACATTAAGAGCTTCCACAAGTTGTTTCATCAGCCCTAATTTAATAGGAAGGTGAGGGAAAATGATTTTTTCTCGCTCAAAAAGTTGTTGGTGTATAATATTCTTCTCTCAAACAGTCAACCTTTCTCTAACGGGCAAGGGTTTGTGTTCCTAATCTTTTACTCTGGTTCGCTCTCCCATAAACACAGTAAAGACGGATATTTTGTATAGCCTCCTTGTTGGCCAAGTAAAATATTCAACATTTTCAGATCGACATATATGATCCATTTGTGTTCATCGTATTTAAATAAATCTATACAGATTTTATGTGTTCATGCTTCTTTTTTAAATGCACAGAGTGACCAATAAGAATCACACTGAAGAAATTTCCATTATGGAGTAACACACATTTTAGACTCTTCTTTAAACTATTTATATAAAATCTCTATTCACTTGGATGTTACTTTGAAACGCCCATTGCGTTTAACAGTCCCGCCATGTCACAAGAGTAAACAAAAGAGATCTCTCTCTCTCTGTTCTGATAAAAGGTTACATTTGTTTTATCCTGCAACAAATTCTTCTCTTTAAGTCTGCTAATTTTTTTGACAGGACTAGGTCTCTAACTAAATCATTCAGTTCTAATTGCCTGAAGTTTCCACGTTCTTAGGTCGATGTATCTACAAAGTCTGGAGCACTTTCAAGTTCATTGCTTACACCAGATTTACGTATATCACTTACATCGCCCAGTGAAGGAAGTTCATTAAATACAGGTACCTGAATTTCATCTGAATGAAGCATTGGATGAATTGCTGAATCGAGATTTGGGTAACTTATTTTATATCTCGTTTCCTTGCTATAACCAAAAGGCTTTGTGAGACAAAAGTAGCAATCGTTTGCATGGATTTAGGCTCCCGTGACACCATAGGAATGCCAAATCCTAGTTGTTCCCTTGTACACTTTGTACATTGGCGTAGATTTGCGACACCTGCTTTACAAACATTGTTCCGGGCTCACGGTTTATCCTGACCACATAATTTAATTTTAACGTAAGCCAAGTATGCTCTTTTTACAGAGATAATAATGCTGAATCTTTGAGTTAGTGTAGTATAACAACCACATATATATTAAAACGAGTCAGGAAAATTCAAACATTTCCTTCGTAATGAGGCCATTCTACTGAATCTTTTTTCATAAAACAAATCTGAAAAAAAATAAAAATTATATTAAACACAATTGTTTTATATATCTAAATGTGCATAAAGAGAAGCCTAAATACATAGATAAAATATAATAAGAAGAATACCAAACGCCTCGACTTTCGTTCCCTTGGTCGTAAGATAGCCTGCTACTATAAGTGGGACTAATATGGACCAGTCCATAAATAAAAGACATGACGTGATAGAAGATAACTATTGACATTTTGAAACTCAGTGACCCAGAATCTCCCAAGAACAGGTCTCAAACTTAAGTCGACAGAATAAAAGTTAAAATTTATTGACCAGTGAAATCAAAGCAGAATATCTGAGTTACCTTCTCTCCTAATAACCAAGATTCTACCCCTTCCTATATCATCACTCTCTCTCTATTTTTATAGGTGAATAGCAGTGTTTGGATGATATCTCACTCCGAGCATGCCAAACAGATGCATCACAAGTACAAGCACCTGTTCCCGGGGTGGCTTAAGGTAGTTCACTAAAATATGATGTGCCTAGGCCTTTCGATACAGGAATGATTGACTTTCCCGTTGAACCAACATGAATAATTCTCTCCAATGGTGAATTAAACAATGAATTGTCGATTTTTCAGAATCTTTCCTTCAAGTTCGTGTAGGTCAAACAGAGATCGGAGTGAATTGGGATTAATATCAAAATATGAAGAAAATAATCAAGGAGATTTGCTGTCGTCTCGGGTATTTGTTGACAGTAGAGCAATCAGGTCAACATTTAAATGGCGTAGTGGATGTTCGCCAGTTTGGTGGTTTCAAATTAAACAAACAAACTTTCTCCCTAGGTGCTGCTCCAGCTTCCGCATTATACCGGCTTTCATACTAGTTTTGATATTTGAGGGCATCTCCAAAGGTCAAAAATGCATTATCAAAAACCTATCTTTTAAGCAGGCAAATATCAGCTTAGCAATTTTTATACTATTAGACTCAACTTAGTTGCTTTCTTTGGTTAATTGGAGAACAGTTATTAGTTCTCAGGCTCCTAAACAAAACGATAGTATTATTTCTTTATCTTTCCTATCTTTGAATGAAAATATTGGTCACTGCCCTCATTTTCCCTTGTTACTTTAGAGAGTTCAGTCAGTCCATCAAATAGCATGCAGGAGATAATCCTCTCCTCTATTCACTCCTCAAACGTCTATTCCACCTTTATTCTCAACTTATGTATTAAATTGGCATTATTCTTTTTAATCAATTTATTTGTGTTTTTTTCTGCAATGATTCCTGCAACAATTAATGCTGATGCTACTATTGTTACAGTTAGACTTGTTTTCAACAGAGTGAAATCGCTTCGAACCCCCTATCGACTGATATATTAAAAAATACTAGTATGATGTACCGTGAAGTAATAGTGATAAAAATAAATAAAAATAATCAAAGAGAAGCCAAATTGCTAATAAATCATGACAGTAATAATGAATGATAAAAAGAAAAACTAATAATTACAAGAGTAAAAATAATGATAAAGAAAAACCATTATACTCGTAATGTTAAACAAAAACTACCAATGATAGTCAAACTAACTTTAAAGAAGAAAACAAAGTAATGTCAGGGAAAAAGAATTACATAGATAAAGAATAGTGAAAAGACCAATAAAATTCTAAAAATGAAAAAACATTACAAAAAATAATAAAGAAGCGATGGTTAAAATCTTTTATTGATGGGCGCTTGGGAATGAGAATTTCAATCCTTCTAAAATAAAAAAGTTGGGTTTATAAAAGATTTTAAGCCAAACTTGATTAATATTTAAAAGAAACTTACAAAATCATAATTTTAATTTTCTTTTCCTTTTTCATTCATTATAATCTCTGAAGTTCGCTTTCTCTTCTGCTTAATTCATTTGTTCTAAAGCCGATGTCAGCAATGCCTGTCAAACAATGACTGATGATGCCGCCATATTTTCATGCTAGAATGTATTTTTTTAAGTGAATATCAAAGAAGACAACTGCGTTAGAATTTTTTAAAAAGTAAACCTAGCAATGTTAGGTAAATGAAAATACTTGGAATCAAAGGATTGTGCATAGAGAAGTTTGGAAGATCTTAATACAAATTTCTTACACCTGTTTAAATCATAATTTATTTTCCCTTTCATATTAACAAGTAATTCTTTTGAAATTTTAATCCATGGTTGTGATAACAGCTTTGTAAGAAGCCCAACTGCATTGCAATAATTATCTGTCTCACTGCTTTTAAAATGGTTGAAGTTATGAAATATGATAGTACTTTTTGGAACACTACCTAATATCAACTGTATACCCTTGAGGAAATTTTTATTTCATTTTTTCGAAACTGAAAAATGCTTTTACATAGATATATATGAAGGTGTCATTATTGGTTTTAGTTCCCTCTCCTACAGAGCCATTGATTCCCAATCACCAAAGGAATTTAGAATCCGCTGTTTGATAGCCGCAATGGGAAGAGAATTCCCTTGGTTTGAAAGCAAAGAACATCTAAGTTACATTAATCAATGCGGCCACAAGTTTCATTAGCACCTACTATTGTAATGCTGAATGAAATAAGAAAATGTTCAATGAATTGAATTTAGTTGTGGCAAAATATATAATATAAAGGTCTTATAGCCATTACAGAACATGGTAAATCTTAACTCTCTCTCCACATTTAAAATTCCATAGTATAAATTGTAGAATAAGGACAAAATTAGTCAGAGAAGCAAAAGATCTGTATCTTGCATAAAGAATGAATTAAATTTCAAGCGATGAGTTGTCTAAAAAACACACTAAAATGATACCAAACACTTCCAAGTAATAGAAAAAAGATTTGATATAGAATTTGGCCTATTGAAATTAGTAAGATAAGCTAGTAAACGTCACATGAAATTATATATCGGCAATTTTCTGAAGCGTTTTCGCTGAAAGACATAAGGCACATATTTGCTTATTTTGATGTAAGTGATGTCAAGAAAAAAAGAACACAAGGTGCAATCTTCAATGGTCACTGATCGGACTTTGGATTCGATCGATAAAATGAAAATCTCAAAATCTCTCTGAGTACAGAAACAATTTACCCAATCATATTAAGAAGTTAAGAAACGAAATCACACCGCTCATCATCGACCTTATAGAACATTTTAAAGCTCAGTATAGGTCATAAAGGCAACGTTACTAAAAGTTTCAAAATGTTTGGAAAGGAAAAGAAGATTGGGCACCTCAAACTAGCCCTATTGACTTAACGTGTGTTATGAATAAACTTTTATGATATTATAAAAAAAAATTAGCGATTCACTTAGAAAATATAAATTAATTAAAGATGCTAACGTGATTTCGGAATAGTAGCTCATATTTAACGAAATAATTGCCGGGAAAAACGTATCGCAATAAAGTTGTCATTATTTGGCTTGATTAAAAGAAAGGTCGTATTCAGTTCCCTATTCCAGACTTCTGATGAGCTTATAGTGCACAGGATAAGATATAGCTTATTACTTTGGATCTAGTACTGACATACCTAACGTAGATAGAGTGGGTGATGAGTTTGGAATCGTCGCAGCCTAGCTTGGGCTCGTTTTATTTATCTTTGAAAACGGATTATATTCGAGATTACTAAAATGAGGGTTAATATCGCTTTTAGTCATATAGCGGAACATGACCTAGATTGAGAGAGAATATAGCAAATTCTAAACGAGGTATTCAATTAGTCTCGCGTGAACTCAGTTATTCTGATTTATGACCACACCTAACATAATAAAGCCAAGCGTATCATATTATGGCCCAGCCTAGTATATCCTATACTAGTATAGCATACTATACCCTAGACTAGAATAACTAAGCTTATCGTAGCCCGACCGGACACAGTATTATCTAAGCCTAGCATATCAGAGCATAGCCCTTCCGATGCAATTATACTTAAGCTTAGCCTAGCACAGCAGAATATAGCCCAATCTAGCCTAGTATAGCTTAGCATAGCTTAGACTAGCCTATGATATTATAACCTAGCCTAGGATTAATTATCTTAGACAAGTATAGCCTATACTATCCTATTATGCCATAGTCAAGCATAACTTGGTACTCTCCAGCCTAAAATAATATATGCTATCCTACATAGCATTTTATTGCCTAAATTATCATAGTATATCTTTCTCTTGTATAGTATATCTTAGCATAGCTTAGCATAATATAGCCTAGCCTATAATATTATAGCCTATCCTAGGCTTGCCCACCAAATTATAGGATATTATAGCCTAGTCTAGTCTAGCAGATTATCCACCGAATAGTTATGCTGTTATTGCCCAAACCAAATTAGTCACGGGCTAACCTTGAGGAGACTTGGGCAATTATATCATTCGAAAGTGAATGTAAAACAACATAAGGCTTTCCAATTTTTCTAGAATCGGCCGAATAGTTAGGATGGTACAGCCAAAACAAAATTATTCCCAGGATAATCTTTGGAGGACTTTGGCTATATAGCATTGGAAAGAGCATGGGAAACAACATAAGGTTTTCAAATTTCTTTACAATCGGCGGATTAATTATGATGTTATTGCAAAAATAAAACAACACGGGGACCGACTGACCGAGATAGTGAGATGTAGAGTCGCTCGCAACTAGGCTCGCACGCGACTAAAAATGTTCGAGTTATGTACACATGCTTTAAAATGTATATTTTTATTATACATTAGGCAATGTTTAATTAGAAAACATCAGATGAACTTTATCTAGATATTTTTTGTGTGACTACTAATTTTCGAAAATGAGAGTTCAAAAAGGTAAACATGCAAATAAAACTCATGAATTTTTTCCACGAAAATTGGATTATAAGACTAGAGAGATGTTACTCTCATTGTTCAAATCACTCTTGCCTTCAATCGTATTATCGGGTTTAGTTTAGTACTTTTTTATTTTCCAAAGGTGGAACTGCCTAAGAAAATTATAACGATGCGCACCAAATCTTTCTGAGGTGTGTAAGAAACCTTATAAGACAGAAATGAGACTTTAAATCTCTCTGTAGTACTAATAATTGCCTATATATTAACAAATCGATCATTAGAAGATCTGGATAACGATAAGATCAAATTGAATAAACCGAAACCTCAACTCATTTTAATTATTTTATTCCTTCGAATTGCCGAAAATCGGTCTAAGGGAAAAAATATACCTGATCTTAATTTTGTGAAGTCTATGTCAGTTAGCAAACGGAGTTTAAGAACAAGAAGCTCTAGATTATTCGGAACATAAATCATGTGATCCTTATTAATAAATTTAATGTTCGAAAAAATGTATCAAAAGTTTTGATTTCTGAGCACAAATTTCGAAGTTTATCCCAAATCAATAAAAAAATGATAAGCAAACATTCCTCAGCTTTTTCTTATTTATTGACCTGATAAAGAAGATCTACATAAGATATTTTCCTACAAAAGTATCATGAAATATTTTGAGCTTAACGTCTTAAAACCAAACTATGAGAGAAAATGTCAGTTTTTCAAAGACTAAAATCCGACCGATAATTATGTGAAAAACTTTGAGACCTATTAAAGCATATTAAGCTAGAAGAACATGAGGCCTAATTCAGGTGTGAATTAATATTGGCTGAAAGATTATGCGATAAACCCATAGTATTTTATTCATATTATCTAATTAAAAACAGGCTCTATGATTACATCATTCTCCCTTACTTTCCCAGGGTTTCCGGAGAGAGCAAAGATGTCATCTGATCCCTGGAAGTTATAAAAAAACCCAGCAAAATAGTTCACCTGTTAGTGTGAAAGACACTAAAAGAATAATTGTCTTATCTTTGTGTATTCATTGTTTAATTCCTTTGTGGAAGAAAATTCCACCCCAACTACTGGAAAGTACCAAATTTCTGACGTACTTCGAGAAAGATGGGCATAATAATGGATAAAATTATCAACCCCTATGCTTACTCTCAATATTCTGAAAATTTCTGGAGTCGATTAGTGTCATGAAATGTTGAAATCATTTAGAGATCAAATACCTAATTAATAAACTTTGAACGCGTTTTCAGTGAAAACACATCTTGCTTTACGAGTCCTGTTAAAATTAGTGATCACGTCATAAAAAAACGTCAATTACAAACGAATTTATTTAAACTTTGCTAAAGAAAAAATATCATTTAATAATCGAGAGGAAAATTCCTGGAAAGTTTTGATTAGAAATTGAATGACTCGTACATAATTACATAATTAAAGGCAGCAAAGAATCTAATATCCAGATAAGACTAACTAGAAAATAGAGGAAACTATAAAACTTCTTACACAAGCGAGTATAGAATATAATAAAGAATTAGTTTCATAACTTATATTGCAACAAGGTGATATTTAAAGTAATATTTATGGATTATTTTGTTAAACATATTTACCTGTGTGCTTTCGACAACATTCCCAAGTAAACCATTCAAAAATGTTTTATTTTAAAGGAAAAGATTTTTTGTGTTATCGGCGCCTTAAAATTTTATGTTTTAGAGTTAAAACAGTTATATCTATTTGTTTCTCGGTTATCTAGATCAAGTATTGAGTAATGTTTTATAATGGTAAGCTCGGATTTTAAATATTTCAATTAGCTGGCCTAGAAAATACCGAACTTTCATGGAAAGTAACTTCAGGGTGTCTTATTTCCATTCGCTTACCTGAAACGCCCTACGTTACTTCCGAACGTGACGGAAGTGCATCCACCGATCAAAGTGAAGAGGTCTGTGAGGATTCTCAAGGCTCCTTGTATAATTGTGTACCTGGCGAACAGATCTTTGAAGACTCGAACCTCAGGGGCGAGGTTCCACCGTCACCAGCTCTCAAATATCTATCTCCGCTCCTAATACCGCTCAGGGCTCGGCACTCTCGGTTTTCAACGTCGTAGCTGCAAGATCACTGGTCAGATCCCGACAACTCTCCAGCCAAGATTCAGACTCTTGCAATCCGGTGTATCAGCCTGCTACGTTTCCAGTAAAATCACTTCTTCCACCGATGGCTTGAACTCCGATGGTCAGTGGTTGTTCGGGATCTGACGGCAAACATCATGATCGGGAAGAAATGTCCCACTCCTGATACATTTTCTCGTGCAGGAGCATACTTCAGCTGAAGAGAGGGAGTCAGTGCTACAGAGACTCTGGCTGTTCTAGGTTGTCCTTAATTATAGCTGGGTATCGGCCATGCAAGACGCGAAACAAAGAGCTAACTGGTCATCAGATATCCAGCTGTCATAAGAATCCCTGACAACCAGAACGGGTTGGCTTCGACGCCCTGCACTGCCTCTTACGAACTAACTCCCAGCCTACCCTAATGGGTTGAGGACGAAGAGGCGGATATGCTGGCAGGGCTATACCGCGCAAGAAGGGCCTTGCTCGAGCTTCGAGATAGCCGCTGGGAGGAGGGATGAGGCTACATCAAACGCCTCGCCCGAGGTCGTATCGGGTTAACTCCTTTGCCAGCACCGACCGATATCTCATTTTTAACCGGACCGTCTTCCGACATTCCCAAACGGCATAAGAAGACTATAAAAGAACCAGCTCTGACCCCCACCCATTCCCATTTTATCGAAGACCACGTGCAATGGTATTTCGCCAAGGACAACGTCACCTTCTGTTCAAACATTCACAAATTTTCGACTCCTGAGCGCATTGGGGAAAGATTCTCCAATCCTGCGAACACTTTCCAAGCCTCCAGCCCCCCCCCCCCGTCCACCGTAAAGAGGCAAGGAAGAGCCGCAGTTTCTTGCACCTTGCTGCTAAATGATGAATCGACTCCGCGGCGGGATTAAGATGTCCGGAGCTTGTGACTCCTTACTCCAAATTTCCTCTTCCCACTTGGAAAAGGGCATACAAAAACTCGGGCTATACTGTAGTTCGATGAGTCCAGATCACACCTCAAGGCCGTCCTCATCGTCTCAAGTCTAATTGAATCCTGTGAGCGTTCGTCAAACAGCAAGAATTACTCCACCGTGATTCAACCCCAGTCAATTTGTAGTTTCTGTGAACGGTAAGTCTTTGAATTTGCGCGACAGTCTCCCTTTGTTTAATCGAACCAAAGAAAATCTCCATCGATTACCTTTGAGTAAAGAAGTTTCTTCTTCCAGTGGAATTACAAGTAATCCCACATTTCCTGTCGAACGTCATCTTTGAAGATTGGCTATCTTCATCGGAAGTTTGATTAGGATCATGCGCCACCTGCATCATTCGGAGCGTGGCTCATCGGATCGTTCTCTACTCGCCTCATCGCAAGAAGGACCTTCCTCGAAGTCACCGATCCGTAAGAATGAAATCCCTACATTATTAGTATTGTCAAGTTCTCTCTTTTGATCTAAGCCTAGTAACATTAATCATTTAATTCTATTTGAGAATTCCTCCTCATAATAATTATCAAGAGACTATTTCAATCTAAATAATTAAATTTTGCCTATTATTATTATTCTTATTTTAATCTTTGTAAATAAAATTATATTTAGGTTGTTTCACTTTTAACTAACCTTGAACGATACTCTGGCCTATTCAAGTAAATCTTGCCCACCAATTATGTACTCTATCTGATTATTAAGGATTTGAAATACCACGCTTCAAGTTTGACCTCCTAATCGGTCGTTAATCCCTGCGAGCAGTCTTTCAACGGTTCGTGTTGCAGTATGTGATTAAGTCACCCCCCACATAATATAGGAGTAGTCTATGGTATAGAGTGGTGTTCCATGACATATATTATATATATATATATATATATATATATATATATATATATATATATATATATATATATATATATATATATATATATATATATATATATATATATATATATATATATATATATATATATATATATATATATATATATATATATATATATATATATATATATATATATATATTACTTCTATATTATAAAAACAAGTGTCAAGTGTGTGAAGTATATTACATAGTAAATCAGTTTAGTTGATTTACATCCCCTTTGAGATTTAGTAGTTCCCTATCATTATTGAAGTTTCCTTATTTTTCTCTTTTGGCCGAAGTACGTTCAAGTTATTTCTAGATCAGTGTAACTTTAGTCTATTAACTATTTAAAATTTAGATTACTAGTTGGGACCCTTTCCTTGTGTTTGTGTATTCCATTTACCGGAATATTACAGTTAATCACCAGCCGGATTAGAAAGATTAACACGTCCTAACCTTGTAGAAAGTGTTTTACTTTTTCTTTAGTAGGATAATTTTTAAATTTATTTTGGGAGAAAATTAGGCTTCACGTATATTGACGAGAAATTTTGTTACGTCAATAGCCCTGTTCGTATATTACGTTCCCTCAAGTAAGCCAACAAGCTCTCTTCTTCGTGTGCCCGTTTTAAGACTCAAAGAGAGCCGTTGGGCCTGTCGGGCCGATAATTATTAACTTATATTCAGGAAGAAGAAAGAAATGAAAGAGAAGAGAGAAGAGCGAAGGAACAAGATATACGAGAAGCTAAAGAGAAAAGAGCAAGAGAAGAAAAAAACAGAGCAGAAATGGAAGAGCGTGAGAGAATATGGCAGCATGAACTGGAATCAAGCTGTAATCAAATGGAGTCAATGTCGGTTAACTCCCCGACCGAACCACCGCAATCCCTGTCAGTAAGATTACCCATCTTTAAAGAAGAAGATTTTTGATGATATCTTACGCATTTCGAGAAGATTTTTGAAATCAACAATTGGGACATCAAGGTAGATGGTGTCACCAAATTGCTCCCCCTCCTAAAATCACAGTTGAAAGACATATTCATTTCCCTTTCCTAAAAGCACACTGTGGACTACACTACCCTTAAGTCTCTAACTCTCAGCTGCCGTAAATATGATCCCGGACTTCTATCGTGCCCGTTTACGTAACAAAAAGATCCGCCACGGTCATAATTTTTGTCCTTTTTGGTACACCCTCCAGAAACACCTCCAATTTTGTTCACATGCGTGTAAAATCACCCAAGAGTGGAGTATCTTCTGGACTTTGTCTTGATTGATCAATTCTTAGCTTCCCTAGTCCACGAAATCCGTCCCTTCGTTAAGGACAAGCGCTGTTCTACGTTCAAGGAATGCCTTGAAAAGGCTGATGCTTATGCAAGTAGCCATAACTTGTACCCCGTCTCCTCCCAAGTTTAATATTAATAACTCCAGGCCCCCCTCGAAGAAATACCACTAGACTCGTTAAAGTTCAAGCCCCCTCGAATCCCAGGAACCTCCCTCCTTCGAAACCAAGAGACATTAAGCCTATAATTACGACTCACAGCCGCGTCGTTATTCCCCATAAGGCAGAAAATCTGTTTCACTTTCGGAATAGAAGGTCATGTACACACAAACTGTCCTCAAAATTCCCTGTTTAGAATCATGTCCTTCCATCAAGTACACCATGTTAGTGCTATTTCTGTTCCCCCCTCGTTTCTTCAAGATACCACTAGGTTTCTCTCGTCAACCAACAACTCCAGGCACTGAGTAAATTTTCTTTTTAATAAGAGCTCCCCCAGTGGTTTGAAATTTGGAAATGAAGCCATGAACGGATGCCGTGTGTCTACCCTTGTACGTGAGACTTAGTTCACATGTATCGTGGTATCCGAGAATTTTCTTCCCTCAGTCGGTCTTGACCACCAAAAGTTCACTGTGGTCCATGATTACCTCGACCGAGCGAATCGTTTCCTTATTGTAAAATGCCATATCTAATGTGATTATTTAACTGGTTGAGTCGAAGTGGTAGCAGCTCCATCAAGTTTTGCTCTATACTGATTGTTGAAAGCCCCTAGTTTACATGTATCCAAGTAGCACAACTCGTGGTAACCCGTACTCAGGCCGCCAAGGATTCCCTGGAACTCGTTCCTTTAGAAAACCCCGTTTAACCGGAGATGGAGACCCTCCGGAACGAGGATTTTGCCCACGCCCAGACTGGATGGGCAATTTTCCTCCCTCTTTGAGAGAAAGCTAGGACGCATGTGCAATAGCCTTCCTGTGATTAAAAAAGCATCTCATACCTTGTCAAAGATAAGCTGTTACATCGTAAATGTTCCGGCGGAACTGAACCTGAAACACAGTCCTTGTGTGTTTCCCGCTATCACATCACCCAAGTCATCCAGATTTCTCACAATAGTTTATTCTCCCGTCAATTTAGTCATACCAAAACCGCTCAGAGGGTTTTAAATATTTTTATTGGCTGGGTGCGGCCAGAGAAATTGCAGCTTACTGCAAATCGTGCGATGCCAGCCAAAATACATCAGCAAAAGGGCGCATCAAGCCAGCCTCCCTTGAACATATTGGCCCTATTAATTATCCGTCTAGTAAATGACACAGTTACGTCCTCACTTCGGTAGACTTCGCTACCCGTTTCCATGCAGTCCCCCTTAAGCACAGTGATAGTGTTTCGTGCGCCGAAGCCCTCATTTTTATTTTTCCTCTGGTAGGAATTCTGAAAAAGGTATTGTCGGAACGAGGACGACATTTATCTCCGAGCTTATGGAGTATGGCGGCTAGCTCCTCATGGTAAAACCTCTGTTTACTACCAAATACCACTCAGTCGCAAACGGAGTTTGCGAAAAGCTAAATGGCACATTGAAAGCAATCCTCAGAAAATTGCGTATCGATCAGCCCCGAGGGTTGCACCGCTTTTTACCCGTGGCACTGTTTGGTGTCGCGAAATCCCCCATAGGACCCTAGTATTCCCCCATTTCGAATTACTGTATGGCCGTAAAATTTACGCTTAAAATTTTATCATAATTAGGATGTCTTAAACGTTGAGATGAGAGTTCTCGTGAATATTTATAAGAATATTGATTTGACTAGAAATAAACATAGTTAGATCGCTATTCCCAAATGTTTAGTCAAACGTGTATACTCTCAAATTGTTATAATTTCTAAAATCTATACGTTGATTTCCTTCATTGTCTTGCTATGTATTAGATGTTCTGTGTACAAAGTCGATTTCCCTCATTGTCATATGTTTTATTTAGATTAACTAACTTCTGAAACATAACTCACCACTATATAACCGTTGCTTTTTGTTTAATTAGGGCTATTTCACTAAACAAAGTAATATCGTGATATCAATAGCCTTAGCTGACCCATATCTAACGACTAAATATATTTTCTAACAACCTCGTTAACTAAAATTTAAAACATATGTGTCGACAATAGAGGCTCCTTGCTACTATGTGGCCCGTCAAAACCAAGAGGTCGTGCTCGAGGTCAGTCGACGTGAGCGAGGACCATGAGAACAGTCAGAATATCGAACTGCTTTCAGCGATAAGCGAGGGATTTGAATCTCAAACGCGTGATTCTGGCCTCTCCCTGGGGGTTATCAAGAAACCCCTGAGGGAGTACTTCCCAGCCCTCAAGCACCGTGTTTGGTCGTGGATAGATTTCCCCCTTTCCCCCCCTCCTTGGCGGAGGCAGTAACATATATGGCTAGTATCTATATATTGTTGTTACCAATAGGGCATCGACAGTATATTCCTGCCTCTTACAACGAAACACGTCATTCTCAATCGCGCTCCTTTTTCTCAACGAGCCGAAGGCTAGAATTATACCAAAGGATTTGAGCTTCAGTCAATTGGCCCATCCTTGGTTTCGGTACATTTCGTTTGACACGAATACTTCCTCCAGTTAGTGTTAGTACTAAAAGTTAACCTCCCAGTGATTAAAGCTCTTGAATAACCATCTGATCTCAACGTTTCATCTCTTAAATCCTCGAGCCCAAACCAGACTGAGAATAATCATCATATCGCTTATTGACCCACTCCTCCGTAGAGCTTGCTCTGAGTGTCTCTGATACGTTCGGTTTTTGTATAGATAGAGTATCTATTACCATTATTTCATTTAATATATTTATTGTGTATAACTTTGTATATATTAGCGTTTATTTTTGTACCTATTTTCATAAGCCTCTTAGCCGGAGCCTTCATTTGATAATCTCGGCCAACTGCACTCACTGTTTTTAATTTAAATCCTTCGCCCTCACTTCTATCCCTCATCTTTGTCGTGATCAGAGTTGAGTCAAGGTCACCCGTTTGACCTTGAGCGTCCAAAATATTGGGTAGAAGTGACCTATATGTCGGGTTAATTCTACGACATAATATATATATTTATATTAACTGGCGTCAGGTTTAAAAGGGTCTTTAAAAAGTTCCGTTTAAGGTATGTTTAAGGTTTTGAAACTGAAGCCTCGCCTATTGAGAAGGTAAGCAGAAATATTTTTGCAAACTATTTTTCCAATTTGTTGTGTGTACCTGCCTTTATACATACCGTGTGTAGGTTTCGAGACCGTGCTTCTCATTAATTCACCCAAGTGGAATTTAGAACTTTCAAATAGACAAAGGCTCCCTATTGTTTTGTTCTCGTTGTTGTGAGCAAAGTTAAGGCTCTTGCGTTAATTCAGGTATTTTCGAGTGCTCAGGCGGAAATTATTAATTGCGCAATGTGTATAGCAAGTTAATTCGGGTCGACAATCCCGTTACATTTATATTTAAAAAAGTTAGTTTGAATTAGCGAAATTCGACCAATTTAAATTACAAGGTGAATCTCTTGATTTATCCTGAAAGGACCTTCTTTCCTATATACAAGAACGAGAGAGAGCCTAGAAAGCGGAAAGAAAGGACAGAGAAGTACGAGAAAAAGAAAGAGAAGAACGAAAAAAAGAAAGAGAAATACGAGAAAAAGAGAGAGAAGAAAGAGAACGTATCCGACAACATGAACTGGAAATGAATAGAGCAAGGATCGAAACACTCCCAATCAACAACCCGAATGACGTCCCTCAAGCTGAATCAGTGAAGCTCCCTGTTTACAAGGAAGGAGAATATCTCTGGTCCTATTTGATAATATGGAAAAGATCTTCGAGCTAAGCAACTGGAACATTAAAGCAGAAGGGGGCGCTAAACTCCTGCCGTTGTTATGTTCTAAACTCCAAGATATCTTCATATCCCTTCTGCCGGGGGCAACGATCGATTATTTGGCTTTGAAATCGGAATTGTTAGCCGCGTATAACATGACGCCCGATTTCTACTGCGTTAAATTTCTTCACGCACCTATAGAGCCCAATCAAACTTTTTTGACAGTTTGGGTATACACTTCAAAGACTTTTCAACTTCTAGCTCGTTAATTTGAAAGTTCCCCAAGAGTATGAAGCGTTAGTCGACTTCATTCTGAAGGACCAACTTATGGCATCGCTTTCTTCGGAGATTCGATCTTTTGTAAAGGACCGGAGGTATTCCACCTTCAAAGAATGCATCGAAGAAGCCGATGAAATTGCTACGAGCCACAATTTTCACCCTAAGGAAATAAGAGTCTGATCCACCGTCCCTCAAAATTAAAAGTGGAAAAACAAAAATTTACACCCCGTGACCTTAGTAAGTTTGTCAAAATACCTGGCCCATCCAAGCCCAGAAATTTTCTTCATCAGAACTCCATGGAGTGAAGCCATTCTCTTCAAATCCTCCTTCATCATGTTTACTCAGGAGGCTCATCGTCTGTTTCTGCTGCGGTATTGAAGGACATTTGAGGACCAGCTGCTCTCAGAACTCCCAATTTCGTCCCAGTTCTCTCAATCAAGTTAAATAAATTTGTGCTTTCCCCGCGCCACCACTATCGAAAATTGAACCATTTCAATCTCCGTCTGCTTCTCCTACCGCTGGCCATCAAGTGAACTTCTTGTTCGAGAAGAGCTCCCCAAGAACCTTGAAGTTTGAGACCGGATCAGTAAACGGCTGACGGTTCTCTAATTTTGTTCGAAATAGAGGGTGTACATGTATTATGTTGTCGTTCGAGCTGCTGCCCCGGATGGTTACGAACCATGCTAAATTTGCTGTAGTACATGACTAACTTGTGTGTTCAAATCGATTCCCCATCGTGAATTGCTTTATTGAATGCCCATATTATACCGGCTGGGCTAAGGTAGTAGCGGCTCAAATAAAGCTCTTATCTCTTCTAGTCAGTCCCTGCCCACAGGTTACTTCAACTCCTGTGGTTCAACCCAACCTCCCACGTTCCCATACTGAAAAGGAATCAGAGGCACCCACTTCCCTTGAAACCCACTGCGATTTCGAGTTTAGCGGCATTGTGAATAAAGAATTCGCTAAATACCCCAAGGACTGCGATTTCCTCCGCCCCCTCTAGACCAAATCTCTTAATAAGATTCAGGAGTCCACCCGCGGAAATAAAGTCTTTTCCTACGTCGTGAAGAATGACCTCCTCTACCGCGCCTGCTTGGAAAGCAATAGTTCCGAGCACCGTGCGATATGCATCCCCGTTATCAGTTACTCTTCATATTAAAGATGGCTCACGATAGCTATTTTTTTACCATTTCAGCCATACCAAAACGGCTCAGAGCATTTTTAAATATTTTAATTGGCCCGCTACGGCAGATGACATCCTTACTTATTGCTGTTCGTGTGATATCAGTCAGAGGACAGCCACAAAAGGAAGCGCCAGGCCCGCTCCACTGCAGTAGAGACCCATCACACCTGAACCCTTCGCCCCTGTGGCAATCGATCGGATCGGCCCATTAACCCCCTGGATCCGCTAAATGTGATGCAAGTGGGTTGCATTGAACCGAAAAAGGAGTACTCCTTGCCCATCGGGGCAGGCGCTACCAAAGCTCAGTCATCTGACTTAGACGTTAACGCCCAGCTGCTCCCCGAGTGAAAGAGTCAGCTGTAGCAGTTATTGAGTCACTTTGGAGACGTGATCTCCGAGATTCCCTGTTTTGTTGCTCAGTTCGAGCCTATTATTTTAGCTACCATGGAGCCTATTCGTTCTAAGCCGTACCCCATTCCCATCCATTTAAGAAAGAGCTTCAAATGCAGAAGTTACTAAATTGTTAAATTTAAAGATTATAGAACCCTTTCAATCTAATTTCCACTCCCCCACTGTTTTGGTAAACAAGTCAGACGGATCCTATAGGCCGTGCGTCGATTTTCAGAAACTTAATTCAGTGACGTTCGATGCTGAGCCAATGCCCTTGATCGAGCAAAACCTCCATCTCTTTGAAGAGGCCAATTATTTTACCAAATTAGACCTATGTAAAGCTTATTATCAAATTTCCCTTAAAGAAGGCATAAAGAGATACACGGCTTTCTCCACAGACAAAGGCTTAATGCAGTTCCGCGGTCTACCGTTCGGCTTGGTGACGGCCTGTAGTAATTACAATCGCATCATGCGAGGAATATTAGACGGGTTGGCAAAAGTGACTTTTTATTTCGATAATATTTACGTCGCAACTCACGAGTTGTTGCCCTCCAGACTCTACTGCGTCACCTGCGCAAGCACGGTCTCATAATCGGCCCGAGCGAGTGCCATTTTGCTTATAGTACGATTGACTACCTTGGCTTTCACATTGGGAACAACCATTTGAGCCCCCAGGAAGACAAAATACGCGCCATTGTGGAAATGCCCCGTCCGTTCAATAAGAAGCAACTGAGATTCTTCATGGGATCTGCTTCTTTCTACCGTCGCTTCGTCCCCCATTTGGCTTCTCTTTCAACCCCTTTGTGTGACTTGTTGAAAAGGAAGTCTTCAGAACACTTTGTCTGGTCACCATTAGCGATCTCTCACTTCGAGCAGCGAAAGGGAAAATTAGCTTCCGCCCCTATCCTCCGGCTCGCTACAGAAGAAGATTTTTGGTATCAGAACCGATGCCAGCAATGAGAGGTTAGGTTTATTTTTACTACAGTATAGCGATGATGGCAATAGTTGCCCCGTCGCCTACGCTAGCCGTCCCTGACAAGGAAGCTTGGCCATTATATGGTCCATAAAGAAGTTTAAATTGTATTTATTAACTGAAGAGTTCCTTGTAGAGACGGATCACAAGCTACTCGCATATTTGCGAAATGTAAAAAGTAACAATGGTCACCTTATGCGCTGGAGTTTATACCTTCAGGAGTATTAATTTAAAATCAATTATATTAAAGATCTAAGAATTGTATTGCGGATAGCTTGAGTAGGAACCCATTAGAGCTATTCATTTTACTCTTGTAACTGGTAAGTTTAATTTTTTTCCTCTTGTTTAAACTATATACATATATTCGGACAATAAGTCTCTCTGTTTACAAATCAACTACGATCTGGTAAACATTTGTATCGTTCGAATTAATTAACTCTTTGTATTTTATATTTTTCTTTTTTATTATTTTGTATTGTGTTTTTTAATATTTTTTGTTTTATTTATTATGTTTTGTATGTAGCTCTAGGTTGTTATTGACCTTAGGTGATGGACCGACGTTTAAACTAATGTTAGTTCTTCTATTCCTTGTGTTCTTGTCGAGTTCATTTATTCCTTGTATTCCTGGATACTCTTTCTGCATAACTAGTACGAGCCACCAAAGCGCAACCGATTCAAGGTCAGGTATCCCCGAATTGTTCCCTTCCCCATTGAGGTAGGTAAAATTTGAGACGTTTAATACTCATCCAGCGGTTGTCAGATGTCACCTTTTTTTAAAGTAACAGCTTGGGAATGGAGGAGTGTCAAGAATAGAGTCTCCTTGCTACCATATGGCTTGTCGAAACTACCAGGACAGGCTTGAGGTCACTCGAAGTGAGCGAGGACCGTGAGAACAGTCAGAATATCGAACTGCTTTCAGCGATAAGCGAGGGATTGGAATTTCAAACGCGCCCTTCTGACGTCTCCCTAAGTGTTATCAAAAAACCCCCTCGGGACTACTAGCCAACCCTCAAGTGCCGTGTTGGGTCATGGAGAGATTTTCTCATGCCATTCCCTTTAGAGGAGGCAGTAACTGATCTGGCTGCTCCCTATATATTGTTGGTCACAATAGGACATCGACAGTATTAGCCTGCCTTTTCTCGATTAGCCGAGGGCTAGAATTACACTGAAGAATCTCAACCCCAGTCAATTGGCCCATCCTTAGTTTCGGTACATTTCGTTTGACACGAATGCTTTCTCCAGTTAGTGCTACTACTAGAAGTTAAACTCTTCGTGGTTGAAGCCCCTTGAATAAACATCCGATATCTCGTTTCATATCTCAAAGCCTTGCACTTGAGCCAAACTGAGATGAATCATCCGTGGCTATCCGGCCAGTCATCCCTGTGTGTGTTTGAATCGAGGCTCGTATCGCCTCTCGCTCCTTCCCCTCTCTGTAGAGCCCGCTCTAAGTAGCTCTGATACGTTCGGTTCTTGTATACATAGAGTAACTATTTCCATTATTTAATTTAGTCTACTCATTGTGTATAAATCTGTATATATTAAAGTTTATTTTTGTACTACTTTTTCATGAGCCTCATAGCCAAAGCCTTCATTAGTTAATATAGGCCAACTGCACTACCTCTTTTGAATTTAAATCCTTCGAGTTCGCCCCCTCCATCTCCACTTCTATCCCTTATCTCTGTCATAACCATAGCTGAGTCAAGGTCACCTGTTTGACCTTGAGCGTCTACAATATTGGATAGAATGGACATACGAGGGGCAGTCAATAAGTTTTGCGAATCGGTATGGCAAAACAGAGGAAGGGGGATGGCTGTTTGTGGGGGTGTTAGGACAAAATATGACAAGTCAGGACCTGCAGCCGCACGCTCCTGCCTCGTGTATTTAAGAAGCAGTAGCTGATCGCAGATCGTCAGTCACAAAGTTTTCAACAATGAAGAAGGTTTAGCACCGCGCAGTGATCAAATTTTTGACCAAGGAAGGCAAGAATGCAAAAGAGATCCATGAACGCATGGTTGCAGTGTACACCGACACCGCCCCTTCCTATGCAACCATTGCTCACTGAAATAGGCAGTTCTGCCATGGTCATGAGTCCCTTGAACATGATGCCCGTCAGACGTGACCAACGAGTACAATGTGACACGTGTGGAGAGGATGATCCTCGAAAATTGACGGGTAAAGGTCGAAGAAATCAAGCGAGAACTTGGAATATCACATGGAAGTGTTATCAACATCATCCACAACAATTTAGCCATGACCAAGGTCTCTGACCGTTGGGTCCGTAGAAAACTCACGCCCCATGATCCACTTTAACGTCGTCAAAGTCCACAAGGCCAGAGTTGCACAAGCTGCCCTGCGCGAGGCGGATTCGAGGAGCTTGACCCCCCCCCCCTACATTCCAGATCTGGCCCCTAGCGGCTTTTTATTTTGCCAGCTCAAGGCTGCACTGTGTGGACGCGGGTTTGGGGACGATAAAGATGTCCAGCTCGCCGTCCAGGAGTGGATTGAACAGCATTCTGGATATTCCTGGTTTTCGGGAATTCGAAGCCTCAGGGACAAGTGGCGCAAGTGCATTGAAGTCGAGGGTAGTTTTATTAAACAATATTAAAACACTTTTCCTCAAATCTCGTTTCCTTACATCCGAATTGCAAAACTTATTGACTGCCCCTCGTATATGTTGGGGTCATTCTACGACACTATGTAATATCTATAGTAACGTCTTTCTCATTCGCGCTAGGTTGTTTAATTGTGAATAAATTAACGCGTACATATTTTCCTCTAGACCAATTTTATTAAAAATTAGATAGATAAATATTTTGAAGGATCCACTCTGGTCCCTTTCTGCACTTTTCATCAATTTTTCCGTTAACATGATAATATCAAAATCTTCAATCACAACTAAGCCCTCATTCATTGTTCTTGTATCTCAAACGACACCTGTTTGCTTTAGAAACTCCAAATTTATGTTCGAATTCTAGAACTTTGAAATTGTAATCGATTATTAGGTTTTGGGAGAAAACACACTCTTACATATTCACTCTACAGTCACCGATGCAGTCTTCTCGGAACATCCATCAAATAATTATTTACAATTCTTCTCTCTCACGCATAGCCTATCCTGTTCAGATGCATTCCACATTGGCAGAAAAACCACAACCCTCGTAATACTTATCCCATAGATTGACTAAGTTCAACACGTTTTTCCCACTGACTAAAAAAAGAGGGTTATTAATGTATCAATATCTTTCATTAAAAACATTTGGAAGCATACATGTAACGTCTATGTTTCTAATATTTTCCGTAACATATCTCATCGTTTGGGCCCAACTAGCTGAGTTACTCACACCTTATAGATAGGATATTATTAGTACATACATGAATAATTTAAACTGGGTCTGGTAGATCATTTCGTGATCTCATCTACTGAATGTCCTAATTCTTCAACTCTGCCTCCCGCATGACAGTAATTCCGCTGTTTACTTAGTTGCATGTTTTCCTTAGGAAAAATCGCCTGGTCACATTGACCCTGTATAACAATATGAGAAATATTACAGTCTGCTCTTTGATCTTGTAGTGATCACGTCAAATATGTTTCGTGTACTGGTACTTTTACCCTTCCCAAGCTTCGCTTTCCCTTTGTTCCATTTAGTTTAGGTCCGGAAGACTCTCTATTTCCCGCGGCAGTTTTTTTCCACTTCTGAATTACCGCTTGTCAGGATCCTGCGAAGAAACAAAGAGCGATGTCTAAATGTGTTCAAAGGCAAACCCAGAGAGTAGTAGTTTTCACTAACTAAGCTCGCAAATAAGGAACACATTCTCTTGGATGAAATCAGCAAGGGCATCCAACACCGATATCAAGCTTGATGCACCACCTTACGCGTTTTGTCGCATTACCCACCCATCATACCATGCTCAAGAATACCGCTCACTCCTCCATGCCCAGAGATCTTTCGAATCTCTTATCAGTGGTGGGGAATCTGTAGGACCCCCAACACTAGCCATCACAAGCAGGTGGATTCTAGAAAAGCCTAGCTCTCAGGTTCAAGAAGACCAGAAATAGGAAATATATATGGCAGGTGGTACCCGTTATGGCAGGTTCAGCAGTTACCAGTTATAGTGGGAGCTATTTATTATGGCAGGGGGTAAGTTACTAGTTAAAGCAACTTTGTAGGTTATTTAGTTATAGCCTATAAACTGGTTGCTATGTTATAGGTAATGGGCTAAGGCGGTTATGACGGGATTGCCCATCCAAGTACTAACCTTTTCATTTGTTGCTTAACATTGACGCAGCGCTGTTGAGGTATTTGGATAACGTAAGCTGACCTTGGGCTTACACCATTTGTGGGGGAGGTACTCTTTTTGTTTGGTTTTAGTGAAGTAGGCTGGGTAAGAGGATCGGTTGGATTCTTCTTAGGAAAAGGACTCTCAGAAGGCGGATTCCAAACTCTTTATTGAGCAGGGGACTCGGTAGGCTTAGGCAGAAAGAATTATATTGAATTTGTCTTGGGTATCTGAGGAAGGAGTACTAATGTATAAAAGTCTATTTTTTATTACCTTCTGACTCCTGAACCGTTTGCCCCACAGACGCGCTTTTTCTCTCCCTTTGACACTTGACTCGCTTGAAGCTCCTGACTGTCTCTCTTTACTCTAGCGAGAGCTGTATAGGGTATTAAAAACCCGTGTGCGTGGTCCGCTGTTGACCAAAGACACCAGTATTTGTTTATGAACGGAGATAGAAAAATTCTTTATCTTCAAATCTCAAGCATAAAATCTTGCGTTTCGCAGCCCTCTGAAAATAGAAGTCTGCCCGCTTATACCTGTGTTAAGCTCGGTGAAAAGCACTGCATCGCTTTTGACGTTTATTGTTGCAGCTGTGGTGTTTCCCAGACTCTTTGTTTTCGAGAGGTTTGTTGGTAAGGCTTTGGTGTTTCGCAGACTGTTGGTTATCGCGAGAGCTGTGTAAGTGTATATACGTGTGAGTGTGTGAGCGCGTGTGTCTGTTAAAATTCGTTCTGCTTGCAACCCTTTATAGAATCGTACAGATTACTGTTTACATGATCAGATTATTTCGCTAACAAAAATTTTATATATACTGGTATCATTTTTATTTTTCAAGGACAATCTTTTATATATTTTGGATTACTGGAATCCGCATAGTTATGTGCGTACCGAAATTTTTAAAAAATTTTAAAACCCAAAGAATTACAAATGGTGGAGTTCAGAAAATTTATTTTTATATATCTTCTTCTATAACTATATTTTAGCAACGTGATATTTTGAAATGGGGGAAGTTTAGTTTAGAGTTCCTTTTTAAAATTATTATAATTGATGAAGTTCAGAAAATTTAGAAAAATTATACCATGGCTGCTTTTTTAAGATTTTAAATTTTAACTTCAGTAGCAAAGCCATTGCCTGGGTTTTTACAGATCTATGATTATTACCTAGGCCTAAAGCACGAAAAAACTTTTGTCGGAAGTCCTTTGATATACGGATAAAACCTTAAAGCTCATTTTTTTCAACCTAAATTTACTTTTATTTACGAAAAATATAAAAAAACAGCCATGTTTAATTTTAATACATTTTCTGAACTTCACGATTTGTTATATGTTTGGTTTAAAAAAAATTCAACATATAAGATTATTATATTTATGTTCATGACTTCTAAGTAAGAACTTTGATAAAAGCTTCAAATATAGGAAATAACAGTCCTCCTTACTCTCTTTTTTGAACTGTAAGCAAATTTTGGAAAGAACTCGGATTAAAGCTATAAATATTCCTGGGTAATTTACAAATTATAATTCAAACTGTTAAAAAAGTGGCATTCCTAAAATATAGTATCATGGCTTATTTCGGAAAATGAAGAGATTTAAATTGTAAAGTATTATTGAGGACAAATACCTGAAACTTCACTAAAGTAAAGGAATCGATTTAAATTGCGGGGTCATTATTCACATACAATTGCAATACACAAATTTTAACTGAAATTTCTGGATTTCGGGATTTTCTTCGGTAGAAATCACATAAAAATGAAGTACTGATATTATTTATTTATAAAAAAGTCTGAAAATGTGGAATTTTTATAAAATTGTCTAACTTTATAATATAGAGAATTTTAAATTAAAAAGAAACTGTATTAATTAATAAAATTAAGTGAAGAATAATTAATTTAGACTAAAGTTGTGTTAATTGACATTATTAGTTGAAAAGAAACTCATTAAATTGCAGTTTTTTCTTCATCTTTCTTTCAAGAAAATGCGAATTAGTTTAATAAGAGAAAAGTGGCAGTTATATGCATAATGCGGGTTTCTGTCAGGAAGATTTACCAAATTTACTATTCTGAGATTATAATATGAGAAAAGGCGATTTAAATTACGAGTTTTCTAAGGAAAGTCGCCTAAAATTGCCACCATGTGATAAATTAATAAGTATAAATAAGAAATGTATCATTTAGCCTTTTCTCCGAATAATTTGCTAAAATTAATATACAGATTATTTTTTGGAAAGAAACGATTCAAATTTCAGGATTTTTTCCGGCAAAATCAATTTGAATTGAAATACAGAAATTATTAAGTTAAAAAAATCTATTTAATTTGCAAGACCTTCCTCCGGATAAATTGCCTAAGAATTCACTGCCATTAATTTCCTGAAAAGTGCCGAAAATTGCAATACAGAAATTAGTATTCGAAAAGAAGCAATTTATATTTCTGGAAATCCTCAAGATAAATGTAATACAAAGATTATTATTTGGTAACTAATTGATTTAAAATACTATTTTTTATTCTTGGCAAATCGCCTTTAAATGGAAATACAGAGATTATTATTTGAATTGAAGCGATTTAAATTAAGGTATTTTCTCATGGTCAATCGCCTAATAGCGCAATACAGATCATTAAGTGAAATAAATTGGCTTCTTTATAAAAAAGAAATATATATATATATATATATATATATATATATATATATATATGTATTTTTTCCGGGTATGAACAAATAAATGATTAATGCAAACTAAGTACAAAAGGAATTAGATATTCCAATTAAAGGTGAATACAATTTTCGACATTGGAGCTTTTAAAGAAAAGTACTATTTGATTGGTAGCAAATTTCCTAGGTCTAGTTATTAATTAGTTAAAAATACTACACAAAAACAACAAAGGCATCAGTGCTAGAATCTTTGGCAGCCAGATATATGTAAGGAATTTGTTGAAGATTAGCCCAGTTCAAATGTTGTAAAATACAAAGATGCAGTTCCAATAGAGGCGTTTGGGCAGGAAGGTGATGCAATTCTCCAGATATCAGCTGTAAAATCGGTTCTTCTGTTAAGGCTGACACTCTCTTCTTTTTCTAAGTGTGTACAAAATGGTAGAGGTTA
Organism: Ceratothoa steindachneri; assembly: GCA_963969495.1. Lineage (NCBI taxonomy): Eukaryota > Metazoa > Arthropoda > Malacostraca > Isopoda > Cymothoidae > Ceratothoa > Ceratothoa steindachneri. Next base: position 197,044,564 of record OZ018317.1, read on the forward strand.
CCTTTACCAAATATTTGCTGGGCCCTATGATTGGATCGTTTTTTCGAAAGATTTAACTCCTTCTTTCCCTCTTTGTTGGGCCTAAGAAAGATTGAAAAAATAGAAAAATAAAGGAAAAAAGTACTTAAAAGAAAAATAGATGAATAACGCCTTTTTAATCAAACCGAATAAATTATACTGGAGTGCCTGAGCCAGAAGGGCCCTAACCGCCAATCGTCTAGCAACAAATACGCAGCGAGGATTCAAAAGGAGAGATTTAAATCTATCGAAAGAGTATCTCGTGATTGTATTCACCCCATTTACATTCTCTGGCTTCTTATTTCTGGTTAGTCCTTTGGTAATCCAATGCAAGAATGATGTATAAGTGGGCTAGAATGCAATTTGGAAAGAAATTGTAATTTATTAGAAATAAATTATACCTTTCGATACCAACACTTTAATGTAAGAGATTCCCTATTTGGGGTTGTCAGAAGTCAGCTGCGTCAAGGTGACCAATTCTACTCCTGAAATCTCCTTCGTCAGGCAAATACATCAGTATATGCGTTCTATAACTCCCGGTGAAGCATGGGCTTTTCACCTACAACATACCGATGTGGTCACCACACAACAATTAACAAATACAAAAAGCGCATTATTTACATCAACACGTTTGCCGCAGGCTACCTCCTGTAACCAGACATATCCCATTACATATTCTCAAGTTGCCCGATCCCTGCGAAACTTTACCTACATACGATATGCTTGATCTCCTAGATCTCTGGGAGAAGTGGATGAACCACGGTTAATAGTTAATCCGATAATTTGTTAAAAGATTTCTGTGTACCTTTTTTGTGTTTCTTATGTATAATTTAGGCAGTTTTAATATTTTATATAGAGTTTTGGATGATTTGAGGTGAGTTTAGAGAAAGAATAGGCATTTTATATTTTTTTATAATAATAAAATTATATTAAATGTTAACGCTTTACCATAACCGTTAAGTTTATGACAAGTGAACGGATTAAAGAATGACAGATTGGGGGAGTTCGTCGAAATCTCAAAGTCGACCTAAGTGAAAGAGGAGAGGAAGAGTTATCAAAGTAATTAGACAATAAATTCCTACCAAATTGTATATAAGTGGCGAATGATCGCGGCGTTTCCGCAATAACTAGACCGTACTATTCAAGTACGAACATTTGTACGTTCATTCTTCTAAAAACGTCCATTTTCGGAGTATGAATCTCACTAAGCTTGAAAGCCACCGGAGGAATCTAAAAAATTAAAATGCTTATTTAAAATAAGCCTTCCACAGCACTTTGTACATAAAAGAGGAATTCCAATTTTGACCTGTATTTTACACCAGGAAGTTTAAGAAAATATTGGATTTACAAAGATTCTATTGTCTTAAATTGAATTTTTTTTTTAGGAAATTCATTTTTAAAAAATTAATGCGTTCGCAATTCCTCCACATTTGTCTGATCAGTTCCTTTCGTAATAAAAATTATTTTGTCCTACATTTTTAAACTTGTAAAGAGACTATGAACACCATTTAATTATTCTCAAATATAAATAATATTAGCAGAACTCTAATTTAGATGATATTTAAATAGTGTATAATAGGTTGTTCGGGATCTAAATGATATTGGATCACAAAAATATCACAACCTTGGTGTTGCACTAAAGCACATAAAGTTAAATGACGTGTTATGGCAAGAAGAATGAATGAAATGAAACGATCGATGATAATAGACTCATAAAGGAGTAACGAAAAATATGAATATCGGTATTGCTCTAAAAGGTACGCGTTAGTGAAAAAGATCATAAAATCAAATCTCCCAACTTGTCCAATTCAGTGTTTCAAATACTCAGTAAGAACCATAACTGGATCTCAACCCGATGATCCCACTGACCATTTCTGAGATAAGCACTGAAATGGAAGTCAGAGGTGCACTTTGGTAAAACAAGAAACGAGCAGATGAAGGTCTTCCTCAAAATCGAGGTGCTACCAATGCATGTGATTGAGGAGTTAGAGTAGGGTATTATATCCTCATGCCAATTGATTAGTGAAGTTAAAGGAATATGAGGAGTTGCCAGGTACTTGGACCGACTATCTGAAGGGCAACTTTGTAAAGGGATCTGTTGTAGGGATTTACGATAGAAATTTACTATAAGAATTTGCCCATGGGATTTACTCCTCTTTCGTATCTACCTGCTTCTTCTTGGCCTTTTTTCTCACCTGCTAATAACAATTTAATATTTTTCACCTCTTCCACAAACTCGCTGAACGTTACTATTATTAATCACGTATCTATATAATACACAATTACTGAATGACTATTTAATGACTTCTCAAACTCAAACACAACAAAACCGAGGTTCATGTGATAAGTGTCTCAGCAAATGTCACTTGCTTTAAAAATGTAGTCTCCTATCTTAATTAAGGGGCTTCTCCGATCGTATTCTCTGACAAAGCTAGACACTTAGGTGTTTCTTCTGAGGGTCAATTTGATTTTAAATTGCATGTAGCAGGTGCCAACATGAATCTGAAAAAACTCCTACGATGAGGGATTTTTAAATATGATGTTTTACATATTTTATTCAAATATGAGATTATTTTCACGATTGGATACCTCTCTTTAGTCTACCGAATAGCCTCATTTGCAAAGGACGTGCCAGCTTTGTGCCTCTAAACCTCATTCACCAAATCCTTTTAGCCATACATACCTTTGTTAACTACTACTTTGATTAGTGTAACTCTCTTCTCACTAGAGCTACCTAACACTACAATTCGTCACCTTCAACTTGTCCAGAACTCTGCGGCGTGAATTCTCCTCCATCATGGACATTTCTCTCGTTCCCCTGCTTCGTAAACTGCACTCTCTGCCGATTAAATTTAGAATTACTTTTAATTCTTCCTCTCCTTTTTTTAAGTCATAAATACTACAACAACCCATTACATGTCCTCTTCAATTGCTGCTTCTAGACAATAAAAAACCATTGGCTCGGGAAGTGTCCTACTTTCGGTAACTCGCACTCGTCTTTGCTGCTGAGTGAGTGATGGTTGTTTTTCTGTAGTACATCATAAGCTGTGGAGTGGCCCTCCTGTGTACCACGCTCCTCTTCCTTCCCTGGCGATTTCAAGTGGGCTCTAAAACCTATCTCTTCTATAAGGCCTTTTCCTAGTTTATGTAGGGGCGCCCAATGAAGGGTTTAAGGTCTCAAAGGGCGGAATAAAACCACTACTATTATAAATACTAGATAAACTTACTTAGTAATTTGCTATAAAGATTTAATATAGAAACTTACTACAGAATTGGCATTTATAGACTTACTATATAAACTGAGAATAGGAATTTACTCTAGGGATTTAATATAGAATTTTACTATAGTATTTTGCTGTAGAATTTTTTTCGTTGCGTTTTTTATAGAAATATACAATGCAGATTTAAATTAGAGATCAGTTAATTGATTATATAAATGAGAAAAATAAAATTTTCAAATTTTAATATTATCAAACACTGACTTTCTTTTTAAGCGAAATCCGAATCAAAGTATGAATTATTTTGATGTATAGAAGATATGTTAATATTGCTTTTCACTCATCACAATCTTTGCTTACTTACCTTCAAAATATGTTTGCAAGAATTTGTTGTTTTTCTTTCGATTTTATCTTGAAATGTGACGGACTCCTTGAGAGAAGGGCAAATCTCGATGCAGATCCAACTTAGTGTATTGGGGAGAAGAAGAATACCAACAGGAGAGAGAAAAACATTGATCCAAAGGGCTTTCGCTTATATTTCCATTTCTTCCTGAGTTCTCGAAATATCGTCTCTCTCCCTGGTGCAAAAGTCGGAATTATGCTAAATGATAATCCCCTAATAAAAAACCAGGAGAGTTTTGCGTTCTAGTTCACGAGGACAAACAATAGTCTGCCTAAGAGGGTTGTGGAGCTGGGAAAGCGTACTTCTGCTAACTTTAACACTTTCTTTACCAACACTATTTTGTGTATTTCCTGATCCAAAGGCTCTCGTTGGTTTTAGTAATATAAAATCCTCGCACTTGTCACAAGATAGGATGAATAAAGCTATCTACTGTGTTTTATAACTGTTCTTATGCCTGAGTAAAGTAAGCTGATGTTACCGACGAGGAAATTTATCTTTCGCGAGAAACCAGGAAATTAAGTTAATTTCTTATTTCGAAGCGTGAAAAGAACACCGTCAGTTAAATCATTTTACCTTTCTTTATTTATTTATCACTTAATCACTCAATTTTCACTTATCCTTTGTATTTACAACATAAGCCAGCAAACCTCACTACCGGTAATTTCCACCCTCCATAACCCAATAAGATAAATGGAACAACTTCTCTCCCACTAAATCCACTCATCTGCTTACCACAACTACTTCCCGTCAGCCCGAACCAGGCAAGTTAACTTATTTTTTCCCACTTACAACTTGAAATTTAGCTTTGAAATGCGGGTGAAATTACAGTTCGCCTCTTCTTCTTATTCTCCTCTGAAATAAGGGCAAGTATCCATTGCTGATTATTCTACTTTCTTCTGAATTAAATTCCCTTTCTTTACTCTAGGATTTTCGATGCCAAAATCTTCGTTTTACGTGATTTTAAAATGCTATTTTCAACTCTAAGTTAGCATTTTCTTATTCCTGAAGGGAGATTTAGTTTTTTACAGGAGCTTGTGGAGATTTTCACTAAAGTATGGGGAATTTCCTTAGTGGCTGATGTAGTTCATTTGATTTCCACTTTTTAAATCTTCCACACTATCTGGTGGGTGCAAGAGAAATGGAATTTGTAATAAATCGCACTTAACCTAACCAGCGCTTTTGCATCTCCGATGTAATTCAGCTCAAATTATGTGACTGGAGATTTTCTTAATGGGAGAGTACGACCAAGGAGGATAAAAAAATTGCAAGGAAGAGAGAAAGGTATTTACTATCTCAAGCAAATAAGGATTTAAAGAAACGAGATAATTTCAGCCATGGTTTAGGGGGAAAACGCGATCTAAAGAAAGAGATCCAGTTAAGATGAAAATGTATGAGTTTTATAGCTACGTTTGATAACGTCGGTGCGCCCAATTCGAGAATATCTCCAGTTAAGAATCACTTTATAGGTTGGAAAATAGCCAATTTCGGTGCTTAGGTACCATTATTATTTAGTCGGTTACCAAAATGTTGGGTAGTTTTTGAGGTCAGGCTGTAAGTCTCGCGAAAGTATAATAAATAAAGCAATACTGATATGGGTCGTGAGTGGGATGTGGAAACTGTTCTTTAAATACTAATAAACACCAATACCAGTTTTCTAAACTTTGCCGAGTTACTCTTAAATGGTGATATTCTCATCACCTTTTTGATTAACCATAACGCTGTATTTTAAGAAGGGATGTTTTTGAGGGTTTGAATTATAATAGATAATCTTTCTTTCTCTTAGTTCGGAGATGTCAACTTAAAAAAGTTCCGTTACAGTTTGAAAAAGCCAAATTTTGAAGTTCAGATTAAATAAATATGATTATCGAATGTTTTCAATTTTTTGAAAACAAAAAAAAATTTCGATTGAAAAACTTGAAACTTGAAAGAGAAATATAAAATAATAGGGTTATGAGTTTGAAAGAGAGGGTCGATGGTAATAGTGAGAATAGGAAGGGAGTGGTAGTCAAATATCTATGTGTGTGGGTGTTAGTTTGTTTATTTTTTCGTATTTGTTATTAATGTTGTCCCACTGCGGGATCTTTTTATTATTTTCTACTTGTTATTGAGATACTATTTTGTCCCATTGCGATTTTTTTGGTTGTTTTTTGGGGGGTATATTCATTCTCTTACTTTTTCGCAATTTTCTCCTACTTTTAACTTGTACTTTGATAAGGGTTCCTTTGTTTTATTGTTGAGCAGGTATCTTTTTTATCAACCTCTCTCTACTTCTGAATCAAGGGCCGCTACAGTCTTCATAAGGAGAATAACCTCTAGTCTTGCCCAGATGTCTCGACTTTATTCATAGAGGTATGTATTCAGTGGTTCAAGATCTGTTTCTTCATGGAGGCTCCTCTAGATCCGATACTCATACCACTTAGCGTTAGTAATAAACCTGAGGCCTCGATTTTGCACTCTCTGGAGTCTTGACATATTTGTCCTTGACTGCGCGTTGAGCGGAATAGCAGGGTACATCAGTTTCGATCTGACTAAACTGGTGTACAGCTTCTATTTAGAAGTGGGTTGAGGCATCCTCCTTGACGGACTCCGGAAAGACTGCCCCTGTTTAATTCTAGAGGGCGATGACACCTTGCCTGTCTGTCAAGTAGCTGCAAAGGATCTATTCAAAGTGGGGGTTGAGTCTCAGTAGCAAGATTTTGTAGTTCAGGCCTTCGATCCAAACATTGTCGAAGGCCTTCTTTATGTCTCTGCAAACAAGGTTGATCCAGCACCAACGGCTGGGGATTCTGAGGCAGTACCAGGAGGGAAAAGATCTCCTCCAGATGATGCCCCTGCGACCACCAGGACCTTCTCCATTTGGGAGAAAGACCTGGCTGAGGCCAGTCCATCTGGCCTAGAAGCTTCTACTATCGGAGGTGAGAAGCGGGTTCATTACTCGCCCTCATATCCAAAAAAGAAAAGAAAGAAAAAGACCAAAAAGACTAAGAAGACTCGGGGCTCCTCTCCATCCGCGGGGGCTGTGGGGACGGATGGGTCTGCTGCAACTTTGGCAAGCGACCAAGCCAAGACCAACACATCCGACCCCTCTACCCCCCCAGTCACGGAGACCCTGAATAGGACCAAAAGTGCACAGGGTGGAGCCTCGATGACATCGGGGCCCCTCATTCAGAGGTTACCTGACGTTTTCGAGCCCGCTGGATTCAAGCGCTTCCTCGTTATTCCCTCCACTCAAGGCACCATGTTGTCAAAGGGCAACACGATCCATCAGAGGAGAGGATTAGCTAGTACAATTGGTAGAGAGACGAAGGTGACCCGTTTCTCGGACGGGAGCCTTCTGGCGAATGCGGTGAATCGCACCAATGCGGCCAAGATAAGTGCTCTTCGGACACTTCATGGCAGCCCGGTGAGTGTGACGCCACACTCTACCATAAACTTTGTGAAAGGAGTATTTTATGCGAGGGAACTCGTTGACTACTCCATTGAAGACATCACCCTAGAGCTGGCCGACTATGGGGCGGTCAAGGTCGAACGTGTGATGAGAAAACAGGGAGGAGTCTCGAGACCCACCCCTACACTTTTCGTCACGTCCAACTGTGATAAGCTCCCTGAGTTGGTGCGTGCCGGCTGGTACCGCTACCGCGTGAAGGCATTCGTGCCACTTCCGTGGCGGTGCTATTACTGTCACTGCTTCGGCCATACGAATTGCTCATGTAGACGTGCAAAGTCGGGGTCACTTGAAGTCTGTGTAAATTGCTCCAAGGTCACACACGATAAATCCAAATCGTGTGTGGCCAAGTGTGTCAATTGCGGAGAGCCGCACCCTGCTTCTTCGAAGCAATGTGGTGCATATCCCCTTAAGAAAGAGATCCTGGCCATTCAGGCCTAAGATCGACTCTCATTCCGCGAGGCTAAGGACTTGGTCCTGGCGCTTGGTTCTGCCTGGGACGTCATATGCCTCAATAGTTAGAAAGGCACCCTCTGCTCCTGGCCCATCCAGGCCAATGAGCACGGTTGTTTCGGTGCCCATTCGGAGCCCTTCTGCGGGCTCTACCCAAACTGGGCGCTCCCCTGGTAAAGCTGGCGGCAAAAAGGGTTTATACCCAGCCCCGGCTAAAACCAAGGCTCCCCCCTCTTCCCCCACCGTGACCGTTTTCCGTAAGGCAAAACGGCCACGCGCCTTCACCGAGTCGTTAGACTCACAGGAGGCAACACCCCTGAGGATGGTAGCTACGCCATTTTCCGGGGTTCCTAAAGCTGTTCCCCGAAAGGAGGACAGCAACAAAGGAGCTTCGGCTCCTTCACCCACCCCCCAAGGTGGAGCGAGTGGCACGGAGACGGTGGTTCCTGAAAAGAGGGCCCCCTGCCTCCGAAGCCGCAACGCCCGCCTAAGGTTTCGAGGCGGAGGGAGGAAAAGACTCGCATGGCGAACCCAACCTCCCCCAATAAGTCCTCGAAGGAGACAGCGCCTTTAGCGCTTTGCTTGGCCAACAGCGCCCGGGGTTCTGCCCCTGGGAAGCGTACGGCCATTCCCGTGAGGGTCTTCAGTTCGAAGAGGGCCCCCGCGTCTCCTCCGAGCTAGGCCTGGAGTGCATATTCCTTCAATGGAATTGCCGTGGACTCCAAGCCAACTGGGAAGAGTTGCGGAGGCTCGTCTCGGCCTCGTTCCCCGTTAGCTATCGTTTTGCAGGAGATCATGCTAGGCGCGTGCCCCCTGCCCGCCCTTCCGGGGTATAAGGGTCTTGCGACCACACCACCGCGGGATTGCTGGGCTGGGGGATGCGTGGTTTACACCCGGCATGATGTCTCTGTTCTTCCTTTCTCTTTAGATACCTCCTTTTAGGCAGTGGCTGTGCAGCTGCAACTGGATAGGAGGTATACTATCATTTCTGCGTACATTCCACCGTCAGCTGACTTCGACACGGGGGACTTCCGCCGCGTCGTGGCACGATGTCCGAGGCTCTATCTCTTGCTTAGAGATCTGAACGGCAGACATCCTCTCTGGGGAGAATACTCCATAAATCCAAGGGGACAAGTCCTTGCCAATCTGATCGAAGAGCTTGAGATGGATGTCCTAAACGGGGATGAGTTTACGCATCACTGTCTGAGAACCGCTTCATTTTCTTGCCTTGACCTATCTTTGTGCTCTTTGGATGCACAGCCTTATTTTGATTGGGGGGTGGTCGATGACTTCCATGGTAGTGATCACTTTCCCATTCAAATATCATTTTCAGGGCAACTGCCGCCTGTGAGCCCACCTCGGTGGTGCTTGTCGCGGGCGCGGTGGCCTGCATTTCAGGAAATGACTGAATTCTCTATCTCAGTCGAGGAGTTTAGGTCGGTAGATAAGGCCGTTGAGTTCTTCCCCGGCAACCTTATCGCCGTGGGCCTGACTACTATTCCTAGGACGTCTAGCCGTTTTGCATGCTAACCACTCCCATGGTGGTCGGCTGAGTGTGAGACGGCCCTCAAACAGAAGCGTTATGCCTACATGCGCTATAAGTGCCGCCCGAACGATTTCACTGTCGCTGAATTTCGTCGGGCTAGGGCTAGGTTCCAGTATATTTCGAAGCACGCCCACCGCTCTTCTTGGCAGGCATACGTGTCTTCACTTAACGGGAAAACCCCTTTAGCTGAGGTGTGGAAGTGAGTCAAAAGGATTTAGAGCAAGTTTTCGCAGGACCCCTCTCCCGTTCTACAGGAGAATGGGACCGCAATCTCGGACCCCGCGTCCGTGGCGGAATCCTTAGCGACCGCTTTTTCCGCATTCTCTAGCCGTGATGCTGCTCCGCCAGCATTTAATGCACGTCGTGATGTCGCGGAAGGCCGTCGGCTAACCTTTACCTCCAGAGGCGGAGAACCCTTCAACGACAAGTTTACTGTGAGTAAGTTGCGTTCCGCTCTCGCTTTGTGCGCAAACACCGCCCATGGTCCGGACGATGTCCCGTACGCTATGCTTTGACACCTGGTTGAGCGAGACATAGCCTTTCTGTTAGATTTGTTCAACAGGATCTGGGTAAAAGGTCTTCTCTCACACTCCTGGCGAATCGCTACTGTGCTCGCCTTCCGCACTTCCCCCATTGAGAGCCTGTTATTCGATGCTGGGGAGATGCCGCGTGCAGTGCATCACTCGCCTGTATGCGCGAGCCTGGGGCCTCCTTTAGTCGCCAACAGCTCTCACTGCATCTGCAGCTGATCTCGATGGTGCCTATGCCGCCAAGAGACGCTACTCATACCCTAAGCCCTTTGGGTTTAGGGGCTAGGAAACTCCTTGGAGAGGTAGATATAGCCACGCCACGCCTCTGCTCCCAAACTTCTACTGCGCCGGGAGTATTGCGTTCGACCTTTTTAGAGCACACATCGTCTCACGCTGGAACCGTGCCAGTGTATACAAATGGCTCCAAGTCCCAAGAGGGGGGCAGCTTCCACGCCGTATCCCCTCTGTTTGAAGTCAGCGGGGGTCTACCAGGCGCTGCGTCTGACTTTACGGCCGAGCTGGTGTCAATACACCACTCGGTACGGGAGATTACGCGACGTTCCTGGTTCGGAAACCGGATTGTGATCTATAGCGACTCACAAAGCACCCTGAGTGCTCTCGGGGCATTGGAATCTCCGCATCCCCTGGTTCGCGATATCCGTGACGCCCCGGTTTTGGCGAGCCGGGCAGATGTCGAGATTATCTTCTGCTGGGTTCCTGGACATGTAGGAATTGCGGGGAATGAGCAAGCCGATGCGGGCGCCAAAGAGTCCGCCAGGACTCTGCGACGGGATCAGCGTTTCGCTCTTCCTCACACCGTCTACATGGCAGGAATACGGGCAGCTCTTCGGACTGCTTGGCAAAGAAGATTAGAGACGGTCGAAGGGAACTTAAAGTTGCGTGCCTTTGCACCGCGACTGTTCCCATGGACCTATCCCCCAACGCCGCGGCGGCTTCAGGCTGCTTTCTGCCGTCTCCGAATCGGACACACTTGTGTGACGCATCGCTATTTGATGGAGCGCTCGCCTGCGCCCTATTGCAACGACTGCGTCGTCCCCCAGACTGTTCGGCATATTCTTGTCGAATGTCCCAGTCTGGGTGATTTTCGCTCACGATACCTGTCCCGGTACTTGTATGGGCGGGGTAGTTACCACCTGTCCCTTGTACTCGAGACGAGTGCGTGCACATTGACTGGTGGACTTGTTGACTATTTGGGGGAGGCGGGCCTTCTCCCTTTCATTTAACTAGGTTTAGTTGTTGTTTTTGTTAATGTTTTGTTATTGTTATTGTTATTTCTTATTATTGTTGTTTCCTGTTCAATTTTTTTAAAGTAGCCTAGAACTAGGCTGTTTGTTTACGGCGACTTATCCCTAAGTGGGCAGTCGCCAGATAGCCCTTTAAAAAAAAAAAATCGATCCAGCACCCCCTAGCCCGACCTATCGCTGCGGGAATTTCACCAAATTTATAAATATTTAACCATGGCTGTTTTTTTTTATTTTATCATCACTAACTCTGTAATTTAAAAAGGGGATTTTTTTGAGTATTAGAATAATAATTTCATCTTAGTTTGGTTATGACTTATGTTTTTTCAAAGTAATTTCTAATAATTCTTTCATAATATTAAATAACGGAATGGTGAAGTTCAGAAATAAATATAAGTACCGAAATTTCGTGAAATTTATAAAACCTAAGGAATTACAAATGGGGAAGTTCTGAAAATTTATTTTTATATATTTTCTATAACTATATTTTAGCAACGTAATATTTTGAAAGGGGAAAAATTTAGTTCAGAGTTCCTTTTAAATGTTTATAATTGGCGAAGTTCAGAAAATGTATCAAAATTTAACAATGGCTGCTATATTTTAGATTTTAAATTTGAATTTTCGTAGCGAAGCACAAGCTTCTAAGTGGCGAAACCATTGCATGGTTCTTTGGTATATTCGAAAGTTTTATCGAAATTATTTATTAACTAGATTTTAAATCTATTTTTCATTAGGAGAAAATAACAACTGGCCTCTATAAACGAGCAGAGCAAAATTAGCAGGGGAAAGCCGCTCCTGTTGTCCCTAACAATATATTTTACGAACGGGAGTTTTCCGATAGGCTGAATAATAATAATAACAATTTTCCTCTTAGTTTATATTTACAAATTGACAATTAAAAAAGGGTTAAGTTTAGAAAGAATAAATATGATTATCAAATTTGGGGGAATTTTATAAAACAAAATAAATTACAAATAGTGAAGTTCAGAAATTTTCTTAAGATTTAGATATGGCTATTTATATTGTTTTCGTATATTCGAATCTTTTATCAAACTTCTTTCTAAAATAGATTTTGTATTTTAATTTTCATCAGGAGGAAATAGATAATCTATAAAAAAAAAGCAAAATAAAAATTTAGTCATAGAAAATAAGAATAGATCGGAAAAATTGACAATAGTAAATTTTTAGGAAACAAGAGATGCTTTTAGTATATTAAATATTTTCATCCAAGTTTTTTGTAACAGTTTATTTATAGATCGAACGATTAGAGCGCAGGGCAAGCTGTATTAAATTTATTGCTAAAAGGTTGTTTTAGAGTTGAAAAAACAGCCCTAGCACTTGTTTTATGTATATTTTGAGGCTTTTATCCATGTAATTTCTAAAAGGTAACCATTTTTTCTCACGTTGTACTTTTTATCCAGTGAATCTAAGAATAAGAAAATATAGATCGTGTTCATAGAATGAGTTCTATTTCGGCATGGCCTTTTGGGGGATGTATTTTGAGTATATAAAAGAAAGTGTGGATTGTTTTAACGGTATATGAAAAGAATACTACCTAAAGAAAATTCTTGAATTTATGCCTAGAATATAAGTATGGATATCAAAAAATAGTTCCAGACAAAGTAATAAGGAAATATGTAATCAAAATATATTATTTTTCATTAAACCAAAACCGGGTTGCTCGAGAAAGACAAGCCGATGACACAGACCGAAGGTCTGCCTGCGAAGCGCAACCTCCTCCTGTACCCTCTTGTTTTTTTTATTATCTTAACATCCTTATTCCTAATAAAAGCTTAACTATATGATTTATATAAAATTCATAGACTTGATACCTGGAGGAGCGAACAACGCCACCCTCCTAATGCGCCAAAAAAGACTGGTCCTCTCTCTCTATGTTCATTATTTCAACCTCTTTATTTAAATCTCTCGCCATCTGCCTCTGCAAGCTAAAACTTGAGTCTGCCTCTACAAGATAAAACTTGAGTCTGCCTTTACAAGCTAGAACTTGAGTAACAGCACGCCTCTCATCCTCAGTCGCAGGAGTTGCTCTCCCTCACATACTCATGGCCTACAGAAAGACCTGCATTTACTCCTATCTTTGTACATTATTTTTTCTACCTTTCTCCGTGATACGGCCTTGTTACTTTTATGCTTCACATTTAAAAAGTAATATACATTCTTTCAATATTAACCCCGTAACCATGTTTACGAGATAGACAATATAATTAAAAAAATCTTGAAAGTTACATTAGAAAAACGAACTAAGACATTTCAAGCAGACAGCAGAAAGTGCTTAAACGTTATGGCAACTTCTCTAATCATCTAGTGTATATATATATATATACAGGTTATGTTTTATTATTTCGGTATTTTGTGGCAGTTATTTTAACATATAAACGACACTAACCCATCCTATGTCCCATAAAATGTCAATTGTGTGTCAATACTTTCCAGGAAAAAGTAAATGTGAAGAGGATGTTTAACTTGCCATATAATTTTGAAAGTGAAAAGCATTGGTCCGTTTTGAAAGAGACAAAGAGCATTGAAGCACTTAATTCCTGAAAAAACAAAAAATTATATAGTGGAAATGTTTACTATATGATGTAGCCGAATTCACTATATTATGAAACAAGAAAAGAGAGGTAAGGGAATAGTTTTCAAGGTAGATTTAGAGTTGGATTTTCTTATTCAATTTCACTTAACGAGTATCATTCCTCCCAGATTCCTTATTTTGTAAATATCATTTTATACAATTATTAAAATCCTAAGTTTCTAGAAAAACAGAGAATCATAAAGAAGCAATTTATTTAATCTGATTTAAATTTGAAGCACGATAATTTTGGAATACTTAGGTTGGAACCTCACCCATGGTCAGCATTTGTATATAACTCATTGAGTTAATTTGTATGGGCGCGATATTTTGTACTGAATTATTGGAAAGGACTAATTTCACTGAATCTTTCTTCTAACCAAATACGAAAACGATAAAGAACCTGGGGGAAACAATATTCATAGGCCTTTTTCTATCAGAATAATAAACAAAAAACAAAAAACTGATAAAGCTGACAATTTAGTTCCAGACTCTTGGTTTTTTAAATGCTCTGATCCAATGCTCAAGGAAAAGACTCCCTGGAGTAGCCCTAAAATATTAAAAAACTATAGTTTCTTCCTCTGCTACCTTCAAATTAGCCAAGTAAATGAAGCTGTGAGTTGTAACTGTAAAATGAATTGAGCACTTGGAACAAATTTACCGTAACCTATATACAAAAAGTGTAGCAACCGTCGAATCTGAGAAGGCATTTTTGTGTGCATGGCACTTTGCTGTAAAGATTCGCAAAAAACTGTGACCAAAACATTTGTTTTTTTTATTAGATCATACCTCAAGAATGCCTAAATGTAACTAAATAGCATACTATTCTTTTAATTATTTTGTATAAAATGTGTCATGGAAAGGCTCATATCAAGTTATATTCTGAACACTTTTAGAAATCATTCAATTTTGATTTCCACCCATATTTGCTATAAGCTATATCATTTAAAATTATTACATTGAGTGTAAGTAAAATTCAAAAGGGGCAATTCGGCAATTTGAGTTTGAAGGCAACGACCAAAATTCACCGTTCATGCGGAGTCGGTTTTTGCAAAACTCAGCTTTTATTTTCAGCACTTATCACCATTTAGCATTTTATAATATTTGTGTCATTTATGTATATATCTTTATATATTGTTGACGTTCGTCTCCAATATGCAGTGGAGCGTTTGCTTGTAATCCATAAAAATGTGTTATTTCGTCGGCAAATCAAACAAATTTTTAGGCAAAGAGTATTAGAATTTTAAACTATAACTTTTATTATGTTTGGCCATATTTTATATCTTTATTTTATGTAAAGCTATCTACCAGTATGATTAAGCAAACAATAATGTACTCACGCATATGGTTACAATTGTAGTTAATCCAAACGAGGAGCGGGCAATGGGATATGGAACAATTTACTTTTCCTTCACTCACTCAGAGTTATCACAACCATCGTCTTTTCTCCTTTCAAACGAGTTCTGGCTCTTCCGAGCTTTTCGCTCTTGCCTTGTGGCAGACGACCATCTCAAGAGTACTTCAGTAATGAATACACAGGAAGTTAGAATATTTCCAGTGAAAACATTCATAGGTTGAAAAATAACAGTGAGCAAATAGCCAGGTTTATTATTGTCAATGAATACAAAAATAACAAACTTAAACCCTGGCAATATTCTGACTGGGAGAATTCAAACTTCTCCACTGTCAATCTTCCATCTGGCAATATTTCCATTTGAAAAATCTTCGCACACGCTATTTCATAAATTATCTGTCATAAATTAGCGAAATAGAAGCAGATTCAACAGAGTCACCTTCCCTGGTCTCATTATAAACCTTCCTTCTTAAAACATTTCGGACAATATGCCTTCCAAATTTTATTTCCCTAAAGTTCAACAATTTTTTAGCAAAGTACTTCCCATAATATTTTAGAAAATGCACTAATTATTTTAAATATGCACTCAAATCATTAACAAATTGCAAATGGAGCCACAAAGCATCATTTTACCTAAGAGAAGGAGAGAAAATGTCTAAATGTAATAGCGCCACAATCACCTCCTACTTTTTCTTGTAAATCAAACTATCTCATCTTCTAAAGAAAAATTGCCTTAAAGCTGCCTACATTCGTTCTATTCGGTGTAGCCATCTCTCCTCCATGGATAGGTTTGCTTTGTCTATATTTACTTCAAAAATATTAAATGATCTGCTTTGCTCTTATCTTCTGCCTTTGTGGATGTTTAGCGTTCATTGAAGAATGACCTCTTCTCTTAAACTTTTCTGTAGTTGGAGGAAAGGCAATATATGAAGGTTCATGGCCATGGAATACGTCATAAAAACACCCTATAGTGATCGTTCGAAAACATCACGGGGAAAAATGGCCTTTTGACGAGACCAGACCTTGAGCATGACACTATTTCCTTACAAAATAAACCGATAAAAGATAAATAATTTTTCGTAAGAAAAGAAATTTAGATCCTCGAGACGTTAAATGACGCCTTTAACAACGATTCTTTCCCTTTTAGAACAGATATATTCTTGAATTCTCAAATCAAAATGAAGGAAGGCAGTAACTTCAAGTTTGAATTCCTGGTAGTTGTTAGGACAATAAGATTTTACGGCTGACAGGAATTTAGAAAGAGATGAGGCAGAGATTTTATTAAACGCTCAAATACAGCTAGTCCTCAATTTGCGATTGTTTTCATTCAGATTTATAGAAATTAAAATTAAATATTTTTTAATTATATATTAAAATTGCAAATGACGCTTAATAAATTATACTATAAAAGTACTGATAAATAATATCACTGATAAATAATGTCGTACGATAAATAATATCACCATTGGGCATCAACTTCTCGCTAATAATCAACTTATTCCTCTTTATTACTTGAATATTTTAACTAACATGAACGCTTCCACTAATGTAATTCGAATTGGATTCTATGAGTATTCTTAATAGTTGACGGAACACTAAATCTGTATTCAATGTTTTTTTCGCTATTTTTATTTCTTAGTAGCCAAATAAGAAGGGGAAAATTAGTTATGGCTTCTTTGGGCCTTGGTAGCACGCGACAGTGTGCACCATAAAGGAAAGATAACAACAATAAAATAATGTAGCCTTCAGGAGGAATTATTTGAGTCTCAAATTGTTGACTAACATACTAAAGTAGGTTTGGTCCTTCGAGTTATAGCAGTAAAAGCCGATGGTTGTGAACACACTCAGCGACTCAAGTAAATGTCGCTGAAGCCAAGAAAGAATGCGATCTGGATTCTTATAAGTCGTTACGTGGTTTGACGAATTCTTCAATCATTCGATGGTATCAAACTCCTTCACCTTATTATATGAATTCTGGAGAAGGCATAGGATACTTTAGAAATTATTTTGTATAGAGAGCACAGGCAGGGAGAGGTACCAACTCTAATGTCTTTGAAGTGATTTAAGGATTTATATGAGCACATCTACGAAGTCAAATAATAAATTCTATCCTTGTCAGTTTTTATCAACTGTCAGTCTCTTAGTCCCGATCCAAAATTCAAATAATAAGATCCCAAATGCCAATTTAAAACCTGAAAAATTAATAATTGCAAATTACTAAGTATTAGCTGAACGGGTGAGAACTTTTTTGTTTATTTTCAATGTTTTGCGACTCTAATTAAAAGTGTTTTTTTCTTTAATTAAAAATACAAGTAGTTAATAGGAATAAAATAGCCACGTAAGACTTTTTCTCAGTTTACTGAAAGAAAGATATTTGTATCAGAGTGAGAGTTTTAGTCCAGGTTACTTACTCTATATCTCACTATACCGGTCGGTCGATCGGTTGGTCCCTGTTTTGCTTTTATTTGGAGGGGGAGGGGAGTGTGATAACATTGTAACTTTTCAGTCAATTCTAAAGAAAGTTGAAATCCTTATGTTGTTTTATATTTACTTTAGAATGATATACTTTCCAAAGTCTTCATAAGTTTAGCCAGAGAATTATTTGGTAATAACTTCATACCTATTCAGCCGATTCTAACGAAATTTTAAACCCTCATGTTTTTTTCATTCTCCTTTGAATGATATAATTGCCAAGGTTTTTGGTCAGCAGGCCTTGTTTACTATTACGCCTATCTGGCGTATTAATAAACAGAAAACAAGAGAGTAAATGAGAATCAAATAAGTAGAAAAGAGATGAAAAAACTGACAGAAGAGTTTGACTGACGTAAGCTAGTATGGATTAGATAAGAATATCCCCTACGAGGTAAACTTAAAGAAAGTCAGATAGTAAAAGATAGAGACTGAGTTGAATGAAGTAATTTAGCAGGTGAAAAAATGATAAGTATCCCACTTATACAGGAAACCAGAATTGACCTACAGTTCCCCGCAAAGAAGAAACAAGTGTGAGAATTTTCACTCACTCTCAGAAACACAGAGAAATGTTTGAAGGATTTACCCCCAAAAAGGAAAAAATTGATTAAAGTCATCACTCACAAACAAACAAAAATCTCTGACATGATATTCTCACAAAACCAAGCAGAGAATGACCAAATATGAGAATTAACACTTAAAAACATATATATAACATGAAAGAAGGTTGGGTAAAATTACCTAACGGAGATGAAATAGAAATTAGATATATCACTCTCACAGCCAGCCAGGCGGGATTGCCTGACGTAACTGACGGCTGCCAGAGTCACGATTATGACATTGATGTATTACTGATTTTATATTTTAATATTAAAAACTCGACGTACGCCCTTATTCTCTTTCTGCTCTTCTTCATCAAGCGAGAAATTCGTCGGAAGGATACTCTAAAGGTTGGAAACATCTTGCTGAGGATTGTTTTTACAAACATGGTGCGATATAGAATATTAAATCACCTTCATTACTAGCTTAGACTCATAAATAATACGTTGATGTATTTTAGAAAAAGACAATTGGATTTTCTTACAGCGATCGATCTGTTTCTTGCATTGGAGCATACTCACCAGTACTTCAAGGCGTATATTACGCCATCAGCTGATGCAGCTACCCTAGTTGCTAAGAGAAATCCAGATGTATCACTTTTTTCTTCTTAGGATCAGAGTGACGTAACATAGATTATACGTGTTGCCCGAAAACTAGATATGTTTGTAAGTAAAATCGTAACCCTAACTGATGGCCTGCTTTCGATGCAATGTGCCAAAATACAAAAGGAGCTATTAGGCCAAAATTGGAAGACACTGGATTAACTCAACAATTTCAATTTTGTCTTTCAAGTGCCATTTGACACTATAGCTTCATCAGCGACTATAATGTGACTATTAATGGATTCTTCAAAGCGATTTACCTCAAAAACTTACTTTTAAGAAAAGATTCAACCACGTGAACATGAAAATTGAAGTTGAAATGTCATCACTGACTCTAAGCGGAGTGACAGTCTTTCCATTCCACTCTTTCCCGTTATTCACAATTTTTACTTCGGAATACCGGCTCATTATAGTAATGTTAGAAAATATAACGAAATGATAGTTGAATGAACTTAATGGACACAAGAGACGTCTGGCCATTGACAATTCTCAGACGGTGAATCAATGTATTTAGTTATTTTCCTATTGAAAGCGTAAATATGATAAAAAGGAAAATAAACTATATTTGTACTAATATTTCAGTACTGGAGATGTGATATAAACATAGTAATATGTATTACTTAGGTATCACTTACCTATCTTACACCTCCTTTGAAACATGACATAAGATAAATAAATTACGATAAATCCAATCTCAAGTAGCCAGTTTAGCAGTTAGCTACAACGAACTATTAAGTACATTAAACCATAAAATGAAACGCGTACTAAGTATAGCTGAACGATATTACTATTTTGTTATTTTGTAGAAGAACTAGAGAAGATCAGTAGTCAAATCTTATTGATTTCATAAAGTTGTAAGCAGAGTGAAGTTAAAAGGATTCCCTATTTCCATTAGTTAAATAAAGCTAGATCCAGAGCTCATCGAAACACGAAAAGAACTGTCCGCCTGGACATATGCCAGCTTAGAAGAGTACACTAGGCCTATTTTTCTATGATGCTTGAAAAATTACTATTTTTTTCCGAAATCAATCGATCACATTTCAGGAAATTTGTAACTGCAGTTGTTGAAACGGATACTTAAGAATCGACTATTGTGGCTAAACAAAATCAGAGAAGATATGTGGCCTCTCCTTTTTAAATCTTTAAATTCTGCGAGAACAGACCTTTCTCTCTAGAAATAATGCATACGCCATTTTGTACACGTTTAATCTAAAAACTTGTCATAGGTCAGTATTCTTTATGATCGGACTAAGCTCAACTGAGAAAATACGCCGTGATAAAGTGCAAGTAATGGAATATTTAGCTATCATGTTATAATTTTGATATAGTTTAGCAACCAGACAAGAGAACAATACCTTCGATATTTATTTGAAACCATTATTTTTCTCTTTTTGGACTGCAAAATATTGTCTCAACTTAAATAATTTCTCTGTAATTCTGTCGTAGCTAGAATACTTGTTGGCATATAAGTAATCGAAAAAATAACGTGATCCTCAGCGTTCTATCAAACAACACAAATGCATCTGATTAAGGTTATTGCTCAAATTGAGATAATCAGTATTGAATTTAAAGGACAATGATAAACGAATCGTGAATTGGCTAGAGGAATTTAAGATTATTAGCGTTTCCATTTTTGTTTTTCCATGCAAAGATATGGCATCCTCTTATAATGTGCAATATTTAAGCAAAATATTTGATATATATTTAAATGATTACTATTACTTCTTAAAAGCACTCTATTTCTATAACTGCCAGGACCACCAAGTTGTATTGGAATATTGTCTAAATATTAAGAATATACCCTTCTGAAAATTGTGATCTATCCATGATAGTTTTATTTGAAAATTTAAGCTGACTCATGGCATTTTTGACTGTTTCTTTCACTGCAAAGATAAATCGCAGATATCCATGTATTGAGAGGTAGATTTGAATTAGCAAAAAAGGATTTAGAGCATAAGAATTTTCTACTTTTGTATTAAATGAAGTCCTTATTGAGGCATTTCGATAAAAATGTGGCTTGAGATGAGGGAAGTTTAGTCTAATTTATAATTTGTTGAGAGCTGCAACACTTCATATCACTTGTTAAAAGGCCGCACTCTTTCATTCATTTAATAACTGTTGAAGTGTTTTCAGTTGATATTAGAGGCAACAGATTATCTTCGATAATTGATCTATCTATGGATATCACCAATAATATATAATTTTTGGTAATATTGGTGATAATTACATATTTGGTGGAAACAAGCTTGTTCTTACTACATTTCTTTTTCTAAAACTGATTTGTATATTTAAACCATAGCTTATAATTGATTTATTCAACATATAAAGACCGTATTTAATTTTAACATGAAATTTTAAAAATCAAACAAATTTTGTTAAAATTAAATCTTTTCTTTTTTTTTAGGTGAATAAACAAAATAGTTAAAGAATAGCTTCAACACGCTAAATGGAGAATACAGACCGTAATATTTAGTTAGTGTAGAATTTTACCTCAACTTAGTTACGAGTCCTAGTTCTACATTTGATCCAGATTAGACAAAAGAAACTCATTAACTTTAAACCGGTAGGGCTTTTTTGAAACCTTCATGACCAAACTTTGTAGATAAGGTGGATACTTTGGTATTTTAATAGATTATTGACAACACTGAAATTAATTAATTTAGTGTGATTAAAAAGTGCTGTGGCAGTGGACGTCACCTCGTAAGAGAGCGCTATGGACGCCAACAATGATGTAGCTTGTAATATTCACCAGAGTTCTTTGCAATTCCGCGCCAAAATGTGGAGGAGTTTCACAGTATGTGACTGAGTCACTACTATCGAGACAGGGATATTGAGGAAAAGTTGTGTCGTCAAGCGCTTGTAATGTTAACGTGTGAGAGGCGTAATTTTGACGAGTGCTAACAGTGGCGGGCGATTTGCTGATCGAAACGTCACTGTGAGAAGATCATCGGACAAAGATGAATTTCAAGCAGCAAACGAAAGAAAGCAGGTTCAAACTATGCCAATGGAATGTAGTTACTGGATATAGGCAGCCTAATGTTACGGCGAAATAAAGGATAGCTCGTGCTGTCCAGCCTCGAGGAATTGACCGGATGAAGACATCATCTGCTCTGGAGAGATTCCAGCAATAAAGTTTATACAAATAGGTTTATGAGAGCGACCCCAAACTGGCGCTAACATTAATAATGCAATGTCTTGTCTTGATTGAATTTGAGTCCCAGGAGTGCAAGAGACTGGAATAAAAAGACAATTTAGAATTTGAGGGCATTATTGTGATTAAAATGAACTCGCAACTGAAAGTGCATTCTTACATAAGTCCTTCAAATGACTCATCCGGGAGTAACAAGGAGTAACAAGGAAAGGAAGTACCCTAGGAGACCTTACGGTCCATTCAAAGAGGGTACCTTTGGACTAGCAATCGAGCAAGCACATGGCTGCTCAATTGTTTTGCGTCCCTAAACGGCCACTTCCAAGACTTTGTCTAGTCTTGACTTGAACTGGTCAACAGATTCACTGTTGACAACTTCCACTGGAAGTGCGTTCCGCTTACCGCAGATACTGTAGGTGAAAAAGTTTCCACACAGATTGCGGTTGTAACGCTTCAGTTCAAGTTTGAAGCCGTGATTGCGCGTTCTGTTCTCACTCAGTGTGAAAATATCCCGGTAGTCAACATTGTCGAACCCTCGAAGTATTTTGAAGACTTCGATGAGCTGACCACGCAGTCTACGGGTTTCCAGCGAGAACAGATTTAATTCCCTTAGTCTATCCTCATAACTTTTATGTCGGATAGAGGGAATCAGCTTGGTTGCCCTGGCTTGTACGCGTTCCAACCTTGCGATATCCTTTCGAAACGAAGGACTCCAAAATTGTACGGCATACTCCAGGTGCGGCCGAACGAGGGAGTTGTACAGACAAAGTACTATCTCCTTGTTACGGTATCCAAACTGGCGCTTTATGTAGCCTAACATCCTGTGGGCTCTCTTTTCTGCCTCGATGCACTGTTTCGAGAACTTGAGGTCGCTTGTGATAAGGGAGAAATTTGAAGAGGTGGAGCTCTAACATTGACATTTGTTAGTCGAGTAACGACACCAGCAGATGTCAATCAAAGGGAGATGCATGTTAGTGGTGTGATGGTAATCTTCTGCTCTTAGTAAAATTATTTATCTTTGTTTTCTCTTCATTCTTTTCACTGGTACCCGAGTCACGAATATTACCGTAAGTGCCCATGATTATCTTCACTGAGGAACATCTTAACTCCAGAAGCTGTCATTTCTTCTCATTCATCTATCAACGCTTATGTCTCATCTCTGGGTCCCTCCTTTGTAGACGACTATTGAATGGATATAAAGTCACCTTCGCTCGACTACAAATTAATTAAAATCAAACATTGCCAATCGAGATGAGTTTTATAAGTAGGCATTTGCACTTTTTCAGGACACGATCATCTATTGTGTTCTCTTCAATTCCTCCTTCATTAATTTTTTTATTTTAGTTAACCCTCTTATACAGGTAGTTATAGTGGATAAATGTGATCAAATGCTGCTGTATATATGTCTTGATCTATCAAGGAAACAACACTCGCCTTCGCTCTGTTTAACCTCTCGCTTTCTTCATTTCATATTCACGAATTTAGCATCTCCAGTCTGATTAATCCAAGTCGATAAATCATATTGACGCAAGTAACTAACCTATATTAATCCTAAAGCATAACAATAAATTAATTTAAGGGGATAATCAAGATTAAAAGACGATAAATATTGATTAATTAATTATTATTATTACAGGAAACAAAAAATGTCGCAACTAAAGACTCCTTTCTTCCACTCTTTATACCTAGTTTTATATCCTTTTACAATGTTTCCCTTGTATTTATCAAGCAGAAGAAAGAATAAAGAGCTAGAAATAATGAGTAAATATAAGAGAAGAGAAAATAAGAGCCATACCCTGAAACAGCGTCAGCTCCAATCACTCCAGATGTCTGGCACTCGCATGTCAAGGCTCTACAAAAGGGTTCATAAGAACAATAATGGAACCTTAAATGCTCAACCTTTTAGCACATGATGAAGGTTGGTATAACAAAGAAACCAAAATAATAATATAGGTGAAATATACTAACCTTCCCTCCCCTAAGTATTAAGAAGGCTAATAATACCTCTTGAACATGGCGTTTGTTTGTACCTTGGGATTTCACAACTAAATAAAATAATAAAACATAAATTCTTCCTCACAAACAAAAGCAAGCTTGTAAGGAAGAAATAAAACTCATAGTAAAAAGACTTTAACTATTATTTAACTATTAAGGATTGGAAAGTATCCTACTGTATTCCTTTTTTTAATAAATAAATATGTGGTTTGAAAGAACTGCATTTTCAACTTTTACTTGTTACACGTTTATTATTATTGAAAAAAGGGCAAAACATCTGATATTTAAAAAAAAAACAATTTCATTTTCTTTCTTCTTCTTTGGCATCAATTTGTGAACAGTAACCTTTTGCTATATAACTACAAGGATACAAAAAGTAATTTGATTAAAGTATATTTCGAACTATGGATATTCGTTATTAATACTTTTGGACTTTGCTAAAACGGTTTTGATACCTAAAATTATGTATATAGAATAAAGAAGTCCTGAGATTATAGTTTGCAGTATTTTCTGCCACGTTTGGTTATGATATTTAGCAATTCGGAACATTTTTCTCTTATATGGAAGTTTTCCTTAACGTCTTGTCACTTAATCCCCACAAGTGCCCTATTGAGTTTGATGTCACAGGGTCTGCTTCGGCCCAAAAGTCATTTGATGCATCACATTCTTTTGTCGAATTTTATACCATGAAAGGGAGATTCATCTTCCATGAATAAACAACTTTCTTTTTTAAGCTGATAATATTGCTAAGCCAGTCAACCAACTCTCACTCTCCATTATTTGAAAATGCTCCCAACACCATAACAAAGAGGCCACCATGTTTAACTGTAGGTTTTCTATGTTTAATGTTAAACTATTAGGGTTTATCTAAAACCCCATACCCGTGCAATGTGAAAAATAAGGCCAAGTTTATTTCTACAGTAAAAATTATGCTGTGACAAAATTCTCGAGTGTTGTCTTTCATTTGATCTTTCGCCCATTCACTCCTCTTCTTTAAATTGGTCATAGATAAAAAGGGTTCATCATAGTTACTAGTTCATAATATCCCGGCTATTGTTCTTGAATTGATTTTGAATCACTTAGCCAATTTAAGATCTTTTAACTAATGGTTGTTTTCAATGAAACTTTGAACAGCACGCAAACATTTATCGGTAGACCCAGGAAAAATAGGTCTTGATTCAGATGTTTTTTACTTATTTAATTGAAGTATAATTCTGTAACTGAAGAAAGAGGCATTTTTAGATTGTAGCAATTTTTCTTTGAGTCAAAGTTAGGTTTCCTGGAAATTTCACTTTTAGGGCATTTTACCACTAACCCCTTCATAAAACAAAAAATGGAAACAAAATTAGCACCAATAAATGAAAAGATTGTAATGTTTATTTTATTATAAAACTGTTGGTATATAATTACTTTTGTGTGTATATGTGCACATCGTTTGGGACAAGGAGATGCTCAATCATAAATAAAAACAAAGAATTGAAGGAAAAAATCATAATTTCTTAGAACAAGAATTTCTAAGCAGCAAGATGCAATAACACGAATAACATAGCAGGAGTGTCTTTAAAAACCTATAGGATCTCATCACTATGGCAATAGCAGAAGAATCACCTCGCAACGACCAATAATTGATCTCTAAATCTCTCCCAAGTAATGTCTCCGCAAAGAATACTTAATGTGTTTGATAACAAATGAAAAGGAGGATGAGAACAAAAATCCAATTAGGTTTGGGACTTTCATTGACTTTTCTCTCGAGTCGAGCGAAATGTCAGGATAAGAAGTTTAGCATGTTAGAATTTTCGCTAGTTTCCTGTGCACACAAACATATAAATAACGAATGTCCACCAAAAAGTGCACTAACTTTAAAAACAAAAAAATATTCCATGATAAATCCTCGTGAAGGTGTCTCGCCTGCTTCAAGGACTCCGGTACACCGTTTTCTCAAATGAATTATTTGGCTTTCAGGTCAACTGGCGGACGGGGAATTCTCCTGCCCTTTTCTCGTAAGCAGCGATGATTTGAGTTATACAATACCAATAATTATTAGCCCCTTCACATTGCTTTGAAACCAGCATAGAGACGCTACCTATCCGCGCGAAGTCAAAAGTAAAAGTTAAAATAGCAACTTTAATCATTTAATTTTACTGGTGTTAGATCTGTTTATTAGATACATTCAATTGCCTAGCAGCGAAGAGGTGCATCCTTGGGTTTTTTTCTTTGACTTCGACACTGACTGTTGATCCCCGAAGCTTTTTCAAGTTTTTACCCAACCTATAAAAAAACTGTCTGTTTAATCCTTGTTTATATAGATCCTAAAGAGAAAATCGTCACAGCTATGGATTTTTTATCCTTAAAATAAGTGAATTTCTTAAGTGATCCAAGATCTTTGTTATTCGTCGGATTCACCGATGTAACTAGTGGCAATTTTCACGTGAAATTCTTTTAATCTCTAATTGTGTCTGTGTCTCACTTTAATCATTTAATCTCACTAGCACGAATCCTATTTTAAAATATGAATCAAATAAGAGGATAAATCTCCATAAGATATTGTTTTATCCCCCAAAATGCACTTTGATGCGTCCGTTGGTTATATTTTGCTGATGATGGCCAACACACTTATATGACTTTAACCTTTGAATAGGTTTTCACTTCCATAAGTGGATCAACTCCTGCTACTCTGAACCGCTGAGTTGTGAAAACATATCACGAAAGCTTAAGGACTAAATTCTAACTTTGACAACAAATACTAGAAAGGGGATGCATGAGCCATTTTGAGTGTAGAAGAGGTACGATAGACTGAAAAACGAGAATTACCAACAGAATGTTTTGTTAGAGATTTAAAATTTTATCGTAGATAATGAAAGTGAGAATGTCTGGCAGGTACATACTTCGAGGAGGTTATATGTAGAAGATAGAATACATACAAGTCGACTTTGATCTGAGCGGAAGGGTATTAAACTTGCTTTGGATTTTAGCTGTTAAGTCCAGGCGAGAAGAAAGGGATTAAGGAAAGATGTGAAAAAGTGAGTAAATAAACAGTCTTTTACGAGACTAGTCAATTTAATCTTTATTAGTGTGTGTTTGTCAATGTTCACCACACTGTTGTGGTAGTGACATTTTCATTCCTTAAAGATTCCGCGAAAATACTCACCCCGTTTCTAAGGTCGTAAGCGAAGACTACGTGATTGAATCAAGAAAGGCTAAGGGTATTTATGTGATCACAACCTCTTTTCTGAGAGTAATTGTCGTAGAATAGGCTCTCGACGATATACCCTATATAACTATTCGTTGAGGGAATTATTCTAATATTTCGAGTGCGTGGTAATCTGATTGACCAAGGTTATTTATCTTCAATATGCTTAAGAAATGAAACTGAGCTCAAGGATAATAATATGGCTATCATTAATACAATAGAGTTTTATTAATTAAACTTTCAACAACACACAAACAGAAAATGCTTACATAAACGGAGAATGGAAAGGGTCGTGGGAATATTTGACTAATGCGAGGATTAAGATTGGGAGAGATTTAAAAAGGTAAACAAATAAAAATTAAAGGAGGGGGGATGGTTCGCTAAACCATTTAAAGCACAGGGTAGCGTTGACAAAAGGTTAGATGATTAAAGGTAATGCTCAGCTTACGTAATTACAAAGTTGTTGTGCAGAGGAAGACGATGCGAAGGAATCTTTGATTCACTGGCGATTTCCAGGCGAAGGGTTCTTCGGGGGGTTGTCCTTAGCGAAGGGGAAGGACTGTCTTCGAAGAGTGAGAGCGAAGTGAGGCTCGGAAGTACCAGCAATCTCTGTGACAGCAAATCGGGGATGTTCTAGATGAACAATGGAGGTTATTGTTAAAACCAAGCGTTCTCTTGAAGAACGTTAAATAGGAGGGAATTAAATTATCCTGACGTGATTTCTTGGGAATGAGAACCGTTTCTTGACGAACGTGCTTGAAGAACAATGGTTGTTCTAACGTGGTTCTCTTTCTGAACAACAGGGGAGGGGGTGAGAACCATCTCTTGTCAACGGGCTCGAAAAACAATGGCTGTTCTAACGTTGTTCTCTTTCTGAACAACAGGGGGGCCTTGTGGACTTGGCGTCTCAACGGCACGAACCTTGGCACTCAAGGGATATTGTCCTCTTCTGGACAATAATGGCGGATTTTAAGGTAGAAAGCTCCTATGGTGCACAAGGGAGACCGAATCGGTGTGATGCCTCGCGAAGATAATCTGTATCTGATCTGCTTCAATCGGGAAAGCTATGATATAAATATTCAAAGCCATCCCCTTGGCGTAGGGGACAATTGAGTGGGAGGCTTTCGGGGAATGCCCCGGTGGCGCCTGGGAAAATACCTTATCTGCCCATAAGCCTAACTCAATCTGGCGAGATCGACGTATGGAGGCAAAACGGGGGAATGAACCTCCTTGATTAAATATTGGCTAAGGTGGGCGATAACGCGCTCTGCTTCCTCTCGCAGATGCACGTGGGTAGCATGTGTTTCTAAACATGTGATAGCGGCTGAATTTAAGCGGCCTCAGACCGTTCTATTACATTAATAATCCAAAGAATATTTGGCTGTATATACTTAGGGGCTTAGGGAACCCTAAAAGTAACATATATACGCATAATAGATTCTATACCAAATAAATAGAAAAATTATACCATTTAGAACAACCATAAAAGTAAAGGACCCCGTAGCCCTTAGTCCAAATGAGGCTTAATTGATTAAAATTTCTCGCTTGATGTTTTGAAATGGATCAACTTGCCAATTCGAACAAAGGAAAAATTTGTTGCCCGAACGGAATAAATGTCGACCAAACGTAATCTCAAGCTTAACATAATTTTATGGTTTTGATTAAAAACACTGGTCAACAAAGAAATATTTTCTCATGGGTCGGGATTAAAATAGTCTGATTCTAGGGTAATTTTACATAAATCAATAATGACATTCCTATAGTGTATCGTGCTTAATTTTCTAGAACCACCATATTTATATTTGGTGCACCATGTGCTTTTTTGTTTATTTCCGATTGCTGCTCCATTAAAGTGCATATATACAACTGCCTAATTTCTAATTACTTTGAACTAAACAAAACATGGAACGTGGCAAGGGCATGAACGATGCTGATCGTTTTTGTTACATATGTGGTGCCTTTACTCCTGGTGGCTTTAAGAAACTAATCAGTAAAGCTATTCAACTGAATTAAAAAAGTTACATCAAATGTCCTTTGCATGACTAAAAAAAAAATGTGGACCTTATATAGCTTGTAAGTCTTATGTCAACCAACTGAGCGAGTGGATGTGTGGTAAGCCAAGCTCAGGAATGCCGTTTACTGTACCAATGATATGGTTTGAACCAAAGGAACACAGCAGTGACAGCTACTTCTGTCACACAAACCTCAATGGAATAAACATCAAAACACGAGGCAAGGTGCTGTACCCCAATATTGCCTCTGCAATCCGATGAGTTCCGCATAGCGCTGAACTCACAGTCCTAAATCTACCGACTGAACAATAATTGCTGAGTGATTTCGATTTTAATTCTACCTCAAAATAAGAAGACTACAAGGATAACTCTAAAAATACCAGGCCTATACTCTTTACTCAAGAAGCGCTTCAGGATCTCATGAGGGACCTAGACTTGTCCAAATAAAAGGCCCAAGTACTGGGATCCAGAATAAAGCAGCGCAACCGACTGGAAGCTAAAATGCGTATCACTACAGCTCGTTACCAACATAGAAATCTGACTGCATTTTTCAAGATCGCAAACAACCTTTGTTACTGTAAGAAAGCAGGATCTCTCGTGCAACAATTCTGCAAGTCTAAACCATACAACTCAGATGATTAGAGGCTGTATATAGACTGAAAAAGGCTCTCTGAAAACTGTTCTTTTAAACAATAGCAATCCGTTTCCATCTGTCCCAAAACACATGCAGCAAAGATAGCTGAGAGTTATGAAACAATGCATATTTTGTTAGCCACTATAGAGTACGAAAAACACAAGTGGAATTTATATGGAGAACTCAATGTCATCTACTGGGCATTCAGAGTGGCTATACAAAGCACATGTATTTTGTGTGCTTGTGAGACAGCAGAGCTGATTCAGAGCACTATGTAAGAAAGGAATGTTCGACAAGACCAAAAAATGCGCCAGGAAGGTTTAAGTGTGTTAATAATCCTCTTGTAGACCTAGAAACGATATATTTTGCCTCCACTGCATCTAAAGCTCGGTTTTGCTAAAAACTTCATCAAGCTATGGATCAATCTGGTGCTGAGTTTAGATACTTATGTCAGAATCTAGGCGGTCTGTTTCCCAAGCCAAGTGTAAAGCAGGTATCTTGAATGGACTACAGATTCGCATACTAGGTCATGATTGCGACTTCACCGAATCCTTTAACCCACTGGAGAAAATCTCACGAGAATCATTTGTTAATGTGTCAAAGTATTTCCTTGGAAACTATCATGCTGACAACTACATATAAATCGTTAAACCATGCTGCAGAATATCATGCATTGGAAGCAAGGCGGTCCTTGAAATTTAATTTTTTCTACCCCCATATTGATTTTTCTTAGATAACCTTGGAAACATTAGTGATGAACACGTGAAATATTTCATCAAGACATCGCCATAATAGATAGCAGATATCAGGACCAATTCAGTCCTAGTATGATGGGTGACTATTGCTGGATGCTGCAAAGAGCAGGCTGTACAAAGGAAAGGGCGAAATTCAAAAACACTTTCAGAACTAAATGGTTCCTCAATTATAAAGGATTTGAAGTTATACTTTTTGGTACAATTTCTCTTGAGCTTATCTGTGACGTGTTTAATATCGTTATCTTTTGTGAGACAATTAATGTCATCATATTTGCTATTTTTCTGAATGTTTAAGAAAGCATATCTAATAGTCGAATAAAACATCTAAATCATACTCAACAATGTGAAATTAGTCATGGAAGAACAGTCACATAAGAGACAAGCTGGTCTGTTTTGGGTTAAATATCTGTTGCACGGCACAAGTGACAGAATATTGTTACCTACTGATTTTTTCATAAAACCTAGTCCGATAAATAAACAAATATCAGATTCAAATTCAGCAATATAAAATTAGTTGTGTGAGCATAATCTCATATCTGAACCATTTTGGCTTTTAACCGTTGAGATTTATTTAAGTTGGAAAATGAAGAATTATTCACATCTGAGCCTGAACTTTAAAATTTTACGTAAAAAAGTGCTTATGAAGAATTAAGAGCACGGAGGTTGTTAAGAATTAGGCTATAAGAGTGTAAGATTATCTTTCAAAGAAGAAAATAGGGAACGAATGTGTATTTTTAAAAAATAATACTATAAACAAGTATAATGTAAGGAAATAATAATTTTATAAACATATTTGCCACTATTGTACTTTATACAATATAATGCCAATAATATTGTAAATAAAGAAAACAACTATGGGACGTTTTGAGCTATCGGATTAAGCCATCGACCTAAAAGCGGCCGGAATTGGGAAAGGCAAAAAAAATCAATTGCGGTCGTTGGTTTCCATGGATAACTGTGGTTATATGTATGTAAATACATATGCATTATATAAATTCGAGTCAATTATTTTTAGGTGCAAAATCTGGATTACCTTTATTTCAGAGGCTAGATTAACAAATTATTAACAAATACTGCCTCCCGTCAGATATTTTTTTTAATTTTAAACGAAATTTTACGCACCAAAATGAAGGAAATTTTGACCACCGTCTGAAATCAATAACAAAATCGAGCAATAGAATCGAAGCATTGGTGAAGAAGAAATATTCCTGGTAATTCAAAAACCTTTAAAAGACGATTTAAATTGATTCAATTGTCGTTGAATATTATAACAACTAGCAAAAATCCACCCTAAGAGCGTTTAAGCTAGTCTGCAGAGCCTATTCTTTTCGCTCACAGAATTAAGAAAGTGTGCCAGAGAAAAAGAGTTTATTTCAAAACACATTTAAAATTGGTGTGCAAAAAAACCCCATCATTTCACGACAGTTCAAGTGTCTTCTCAAAATTATTTAAAAAAAAACGATCAAACGGACACATAAACACACACACACGCGCTAGGATCATTATAATAAAATGGATAACACCTTTACTTTACATTTAGGCACCCGTGAAATGGTATTCATCCACACCAAGAAATTCACTGAATCCAATAAACTTTTTGATACACTTACGTCAAACGATCAATGCGTACATTGCAAATTATCTTACTTTTGTAAGACAAAGCGTTAACCAACGTGTACTGTTTACTAAGACGGCAAATCTGAAGGTCAACATAACGAGGTCAATTGGCCCGTAGCTGATGGCAAACTTGTAGGAGGTTGATATGAAAGCTGGCACTTGGCGTGGGGCGATGAGAGTTGTGTTAATGACAATAATCTGTCGTTTCCTTGCGTGCCTGATTAGATCGGCGTCTAACGTAGGTCTTCTAAATTTTATTTCATCTTTCAAAGTTTAAAATAAATTTAAGAAAAAAATAGGAAAAAAGAGAGACCTAAGAAGCTGTAGAATCATTCTAGAATAAAATTAGATCCCCAGATTTTTCAAAGTAAAAATATGGAGTGACTGATCCTGATGTGTAAAGAAAGAACGAAAACCTATAAGTCATTGAATAGAACATGTCCTTAATTTTACTGCAAATGTGTCTTAAAAAAACGTCTTTATATGTGCTATATCCTTCTCCTCCGTTTCATCATCACAAAACTCATTCGCCCGTTTTAATGTACAATGAGATGGCACTCGTCAATAGAAAATTATGATGACTCGGTCAATAGAGTAGAGGTTTCCTGCTGACGCAACCCCTATCCGAGCTTAATCCCTCTATACAATAAGCACCCGAAGACGCAATAGGGATTATATTAGTCCCACATTTTGCCAACGTGATTTGAAGTGATCTGAAAACGATAAATGGAACGAGCAAGCCAGATACATAAAAAGGAACTACAATAACATTATACAGAACCAGTAGAAAATGCAAGTATTTGTTGGACATCTAATTATAATTTTCACGATTAAAAATTCTCTTTTATTATGTTTTCCTCGCTTAATTTTTTAAAAATTGTTTCATAGAATGGAAATTGAAGCAAAACCTTTGAAAACTGTTATCCTGGCCATGAATGAATGATGGAGGACGACACTAATAATGATAAATAATAGGTGACTCGTGCCTTTTCTATGAAAGATAATTAGGTGCCAAGAATGTCCATTTTATTGGAGGAGAATAAATTTAATATGGGCGTGGTCTTTGAAGATAATACAAACTGTGATTGATTAATTGTGGAACGAAGTTGTGTCTCTGGTATATAGACATTCGTGCATGTGTAATTGTCTTTGTGTGACAATTTATTTTTATTTATATTTGATATTCTAGCGATAGGGAAAAATTTAATTTTAATAAGTTGGTGGATAGGGGTGTCTGAAATTAAAAAGACTGTTAGCAGCAAAGTGTTAAGACAATGAAGAAGGATACCGGTGTATGTACAAAGATTTATCAATCATTATAACTTCTTTGTCAATAACGTAAGAAGTTCAATCTTTGAGTTCAAGCTAAAACAATATTTTCTTCACTTAGTGTAACTAATATTATGACTGAGAGTTTAGGATGGCTCTGGTTATTGACGAATGGCTACTAGACGGAAAACGTAGCAAAGGAATCACAAATATGCGAGGTACCCAACAAAGATAAAAAGAGTATCGATTTGGAGCTTTTTTAT
The DNA here is from genome assembly GCA_963969495.1 of Ceratothoa steindachneri. Taxonomy (NCBI): domain Eukaryota; kingdom Metazoa; phylum Arthropoda; class Malacostraca; order Isopoda; family Cymothoidae; genus Ceratothoa; species Ceratothoa steindachneri. The sequence continues at coordinate 197,077,937 of OZ018317.1, forward strand.
ATATAAAAACTCTTTCATAATGAACTGTCCATCAATGTCAGCCCCATTCCTTAAGGTCAGAGGAGAATAATTGAAGGAGGTCAGGAAGTGGTGAAGGGGTGGTTATCTTTTAAATATCTATGTAGATATATAGAATTATTATCCAAGAATATAGTCGCTTACTGCCGTGGTGGTGTCGCAATTATGGAAACAGTTTCAGAGAAATGTCCACAATTTAAGGCTGGAATTCTTTTGCGTGGCTACAAGAGTCACGAAAAAGTGTTTACAGTTTTATATCATTATTTTTTTAATGCTATAAAACTGAATAAATGATAAACTGACGAAGTCAAAGATCTTCAAAGATGCCAGCTTTCAACTTCTCCATGGTCAATAATGCAAAAGCCTGGACAAGTAAGTGAAGGCAGTGGTGATCTGTTTGAGTATGTGGGGTTTGATGTGAATTAGTAGGAAGATTATCCAGTATATGTCCAATAGAGGGTTGTTTATGATGTTTGTTGTTTTGCAAGACACCAATTCCTCCCGTATAATCCAGTTCTTTTTCGTCTAATGCTAATCTCGGTCCCTACTATGGTATATGCACAGAGAGCACGGGTAATTGGTGAAACGGGCTGTTGTTCTAACAAAATGTTCAGCATATTCATATCAACACAAATCAACCATCATACTGATCATCACAAAACTTTTTCAGCAGGTACTTCACCACTTTAAATTTCTCTTTCAGTTTTGTCCAGTGAGCGAAGGGTCAAGAGGCAAACTGGTTGCCGTTTTGCACTAGAAAATAATTAAGTGATCACTTGCTGCTCTAAATGAACAGGCTTCAATTTTCGGATCTTCGGATTGGTAATATGGTACACCAAACTTGTCCCAAAGCTGCGCATTATCTGCACCCTGTCTAATGATCAGCCAGCCACAATTCATAAACCTTATAAACGTAGAGGTATGGTTAATTTGAATCAGCTTGACTATATGCGTAAAGTGCACATCAATATCTCAGAATTTCCTAAACATTGTTTACATAATAACGATTACTCCAAATTTATCCTTAAACTTTGGGCGAAATGAACATATTTTAGATGTTCTCTAAAAAACATGGCATTTTGTCCAAAGTTTATGATCAAATTTTGCCTTCGTCAAATCTTTTTTAGTCATATAAATTTTACTCAAGGTATTTAAATATAGAGGAAATCTATATTTATAAGAATTAATAAAAATCAATCTTAGATTTGTTTAAACTATTTCGAATTTGCGGATAACTGTTAAAAGATAACTGTATAATAATTACCTGGCCTTTTATAACTTATATTAATGCCTAGGTTTATTTTCAAGATAGCAGTGATTTTTCGATTTATTCTGATATATTTTCATCGAACGCTTTATTAATGATGCCTAGAGTGGAAACCTTAATTCATATCATGGTTTATGAATATAATAAATATAGTATATACTGCCACATTTGCAGTAAAAAAAAATACAGATGTTTTTAAAAATGTGTTGAATATTATAAGTTTGTTTGTTTTTAGTTAAAAAGTTCCGTTCAGGCCCTTTCAGCTTAAAGTATTTCGAGGAAAAAGGCCACTTTACTGCAATTGACTATGGTCTCTTAATTCCGTTGTAGATACTAATACTCGACAGAACAATGGAAATGGGAAGAGTTTATAATGTTTGTCATGAAACACTGTTTAAAAATCTATTGAACATAGAAAAGATCCATAACAAAAATGTGGTTTAAAAGTTACTTTAACCGAACGACAAAATTTCCAACACATGAATATTGCTTCATCTTTGTTTAGTTATATAGTCCATAAGCCATTCCTTGAGAGAATTCTTACAAGAGATGAATATTATGTTCTTTACCGCAATAACTATTAAACTAAAAATTATAATCGCTTAATCGCAAGCAAAAAAAACAATTCCTATCCAACCACAGAATGATTTATTTTGAATTTTGTGAAATGTAAAGTGAGTTATTTTTTATTTGCGCTTAAATCATAAACAGCGTAGACGTATATTTTGAACAATTGCATCGTTTAAATGAAGCTCTTGACAAAAAGGTCCCCTAAACCACTCAAAATATGGAGTTAGTTTGTAAATTATTTACATCCTCAATATTCACTGAACCTTCAATATCTGAATGACATTTATACACGTAATTGCAACATTATTTACTCTGATATTGTTCTAAATGATTCCGTCAAGAAGAAGATCGATGTTCAAGTAAACGATAAGAGATCATTTCACCAATAATGAGAAGTAATGCAGGGAATAAATGTATTCATTTGAAAAATTATATTGATTTAAGTTTCTCTAAAATAAACATATCACATTATGTATGTATGTATAGATTTATCGTGCAATAGCGTAGATTTATACATGATCTAATACAAATACAATAATAATATGATATAATAATATATAAATACACATAAGATAAGCGTACAATTACACAAAACGGGGAGCCTGCCAGTGTTGGCGTGCAGTAAGACGCTGCGGAGCGTCCCACGCGTGTCTTGTCTGCTGCAAGTTGGTGGCGGCGGTTCTCACCACCCGTCGCCCGATAGGTTATGGCTGCAGCATATTACGCCGTTTGCCTCTTAGTTGCTTCCCCTTCTTGGTGCTGCTGGTGCGCGTTGTGGACGGCCCTGTGTTTGGCCTGCACCTTGAGCTGCTGCAGGCTTAGGCACACGGTCCAGGTGATAGTGGGGCAGTGGGCAGCTCGCTTGAAGGCCTCGTCGGCAGCTTCGTTGCCGCGCACGCCTACGTGGCTGGGAATTCAGTGGAGCCGGACACGCCTGCCCTGAGCTACCAGGTCCTGCATGGTGCACAGAATGGTGGGGGGAGGTGAATGTTGTCCCTGGTGTGGGCGTGGGCATGCTGCAGCGCCTGCAGCCCCGACCGAGAGTCCGTGTGTATCACCACAGTGGCCTCCCGACGGAGTAGAGTGTGCTGGAGGGCGTGCAGGATTGCTACCAGCTCCGTCTGGAGGGTGGAGCAGTGGTCTGATGTCCTCCAAATCTGCGTCAGGCCGCTCGTGGTGAAGGCAACGCTGGACCTCCCGCTGTCGGGGTCGACGGAGCCGTTGGTGAAGTAGACTGCGCTGCCTGGCTCTGTGACCAAAGACATGGCTCTGATGACGTGAAGCTCCTCGGTGAGGCAGTGCCCTTTGCTGGCGGGCAGCTGTGTGGCGGAAAAGTCGGCGGCGGGGTACTCCCACGGTGGTGGTGGAACGTAGGTGAGCCAGGTCGTCGGGGTCGCGCCACAACCAGTTCCCTGCTTGGTTGAGGTTTTTGGTTTCTAAGCTGACGTTTATACGCCAGCTATTGTTACGCAGGTACTCGATGCCCTGCGCGACGGCCATTCAGAGTCTCCTCTGCGCAACACACTCCAGGTCACGCTGGAGTACTCTGGCCACCCGACAGGCAACAATGCAATCCACCCTGGCGGTAAGAGGCACCAGGCTGGCCTCGCTCTGCATGACACAGGCACTGAACCACCTCGGTGCCCCCAACATGGTCCTCAATGCGGTGTTTTGCACAACCTCAGGGCGCTGTTGCTGCTGCCAGGGTAGCGCTACAAGGACTGGTGCACTGTAGTCCACTAAGGAGTGCACTGCCTTCAGGTAGTAAAGGCGGAGGACGATAAGGTTGCCCCAGCCCTCGGCTGCGTGATGGCCCTCATCACATTCATCCATGGCCTAGAACTTTCTGCCGAGATCTTGAGCCCCAGCTCTTTGCATTTGGCAGTGATTAGGTGAGCGTTTTTTGAGACCGCGGGAGCTTGCAGCCGTGCCCGGTGACGATGAGGGCCAAGTCGTCGGCGTAGCTGAGAAGGATCGTTCGTTCTTGATAGGGGAGCGCCACCAGCTGCTCCATCAGTGCGTTGGAGAGGAACGGGCTGAATGTGCCGCCCTGGGGCGTCTCGTTCTCGAAGATAAGGTAGGGAGACTTGTGACCCTGGAACTTCACACTGGCTCGGCACTGGTGAATGTAGTCCTGGAGCCAGCCCAGCAGTCTCCGCAGTCTCCCAGCAGTCTCCCTCAGATGCCCAACATATCACATTTGTTGTTTACAACCTAATATTTACGTGATTATTGTGATTTTGCGAAATTTATTTAAGAACTTCACTTTGGGATTCTTTCATTAACACAAATAAGGCAAGTTTTAATAGTAATGCAGATTCTAATAACCAAATTAAAAGTGAAATTTACGTCTAACTAAACAAAAATTCTCTATTGATACAATGATGAATGTCGGTCCATTGGTTTACCATTAATTCCTTTCTTGATCAAAAAGTTTTGTGTCTCCATGAAAAACGGTGGCTAGAATACTGTCTTTCTCTATTCAAGCTTTGTTTCCAAAGAAACAGAGCTCTCTGTTTTCTTTTCGTCAAGTGCAGGGATCATGCCTCCGTATTTTTTAATTATATCAAGCAAAATATTTGCCTAGGTCTTTCACCCGAAACAGAAAACAAATTCTCCTTTTTATATGTTAAAAATCATTAAAGCGAATACATGCTTTACTGCATCTATCTATTAAAAAACACGCTCAGTTAATTAGGAACTTATTTTGTTAGTAGCTCATCTAGCTATTAGGTTAGCTAGAAAATCCAGACTCACTTAGAAAGCGGAAAGAAAAAAAACAAAATTTGATGGGGTAACACCAACATTTCTTCTCCAACGTAAAGTCCATATCATTCTCTACATTTTCCTTCCAGCGATCAGCCACTAGCATCCAAATTTGTCCCAGATAGAATAAAAAAACTGTAAACAAGCTTCCGCTTCCTAAGCGAGTCAGGACTTTTTAGCCAACAATTTACATCAAATCAGCTAGCTACAAGTAGAGTTTTCAGTGCCTTCGCTATTTCTTTAGACTGGCTGTTTTATCATCAGAAAATATGTTATTTAAAGGATTACTTTCATTTATGTTATTCCACCTCTTTCTCATTCGATTTTTAAATGATGAAATTTCAGTTAAAAATAGATTTTTCTCATTTTGATCATTGAACATCAAATTCAATAATTTTTTCTCTATCATAAAACAACGTTATTATTTTTTTGTAACTCCAACTTCATTTTCGTGCGTATATATTTTGGTCTTAATGAGGCTCTTTCATTTGACTAACGATATTGTGTATAATTATACATGCATGACTTGCAATGGATGTTAGGTAACCAAAACTAGCTTGCGAATAAATTAGACAATAGAAAAGCTATTGATTTTGTGTCAGAGAACTGCAGCTCTTTTTATAAACGAGAGGATTGTTTAATCAGACAAAATTCATAAAATCACCAACATCCTCACCTTCCAGACTGATTCATTATTTTATTATAGGCTCTGACATTACTCAAATTAAAACCACTCTTTTGTGTTTGTCCTTTTCAAAACGATATTATTTATACTTTCCTTGGGGTTTAATGCTTATCAAATTTCATGCATTAAATATACTTTTAGGACTCTTTTCCTTCAAATCACAATTTTTGCTTTCACTATTTTAAACAACCGCAAAATTTAGTCTAACTCTTATTTTTAATCGCGTGCGACTCTATATCTCATTATGTCGGTCGGTCAGTCCGTTTGTCCGTTGGTCCCCTTTATGATTTTTATTTTTTTGGTAATAACATTGTAACTATTTTTCGGATTCTAACAAAATTTTAAACCCTTATGCTGTTTTACATTCTCTTTTGAATGAGATAATTAGCTGGGTCCTCCCAAGGTTAGTCCTGGAATTATTGAAATATTGGAAGGTCGTAAGGTTATATATCAGAACAAGTGAGAGCACGGGATTTTTGTCAGCAGACCTTTTTTCTTTGATTAGGGTGGCATTTAAGAACTTAAAATACTGGAAAATGCATTTTTATATCCTGTCTTAATATTTTTGATAGCAATTATATTCCTATTAAACAGTTCAAAATACAAATGCTATTTAAATCAAGTTTGTTAATATGTTATTTGTTATTTTATTCTACGTGGCTGAAGTAAAACAGTTTTCTAAATCTTGAGATAATGCGTTCAATGAGTATGGTTTTATTTAACAATGGCTATCAATGCGTGATTCAGTCTTATTAAATGGGAGTAGCAAAAGCTAAAAATGAATACAATATATGAATCAAATTTATTTATAACAACAAAACTAGTTTCGGCAAATTATAGTTATAATTTGTTGAAACTAGTTCTTTTGTTATAAATAAATTTGATTCAAATATTTTGGTTAACTATTATTTTCTAATATATATATATATATATATATATATATATATATATATATATATATATATATATATATATTTATATATATATAAGGTTCTTTAATACTGACATTTTGCTCCCTTGAGATTGCTCAAAGGAGCGAAACGTCAGTAATATAGAACCTTGTACCACTTTTGGTTTCTCCTATTCTCCCTCTCCATGTATTTATATATGTATACATATATATATATATATATATATATATATATATATATATATATATATATATATATATTTATAATGAAAATTAATGCAATATCGCAAGAAAGCAAGAAAAGATGAGGAATTAAACCACATTCTCCGAAGACAATTTAATTCAGAACAGTTTCGGTGTATCTCACACCCTTTTTCAACTGAGACTGGGCAGAAAAATGAGAAAAGCATAACACAAGATCCCCTCTTTTTCCCCCTAATCCCCTACTTGTGGCTAATCTGGAGGGGCAGGCTAAACACATTGAAGGGCTGGCATTTTACTATTTTATTTATTTGCGATCTTATTACAGGATTAAAAGAAAATTGACCCTCAGATAGATTTAAATTAGGAACTGACGATATCAAGCTCGATTCTACGATTCTTCTCTTAACATAGTTGGCCGATTTAAATAACATTTTACTTCCATTGAAATCGATCGTATGATTCTTGTCCCTAACATGACAAAAAATTCAACTACCTTCGCTGCCCACTCTAATATCTCTTTTGTGTTCGTACAATCTCTTGTCTAGATTTCTCCCCGTTTCCCCTATATAAACTTTATGGCAATCGTTGCACGGTACTGCATATACTCCTATGTTATGATGTTCTTTGGGTTTCCTGGACATCATCAATTGGTTTAAGGAATTATTATATTTATAGGCTAGATTAATACCCACTTTTCCAAATCAGTCCTTTAAACTATTTAATTTATTATTAAATCGCAATGTTATACATTTGTTGAAGTCGTTAGTGCGGGAAGGCTTATTACCATAGAATGTTTTCCTAGCTGCAAAATGGGCAGACGATATGAACCAATCGGGGTAATACAAATTAGAAAAAATGGTCCTGATAATGACAATTTCTTCATGTCTCCATCAAATTTAAATATAAATGGGAATATGATACTAGATTACCCTTTTTAGATGTCCTCATTAATAAAGATCACGATGGATTAAAACTTGACGTGTATAGGAAACCAACCCACTCGAATGCCTATATACATTATTTTTCGTTTCACGATAATACTGTTAAAAAATCGGTAATTTATAATTTTTTCCTTAGAGCATACAAAATATGTCATCCTTCCAATTTAGATGAAGAAATTGAAGATGAAGAAAAGTTAAATATAATTTCGTATCATCTGAGCCGGAGCCAGCATCATTTTCGTGTTCTTTGCGTGTCACCTGAATGTCATGTAAGTATCAAACTCTTGTCATATTTTTATCACCCGAGTATAATCTATATAGTATATGCCTGGCAGCATGTATTCTTCTAAATAAAAAATGATTGTCACATTCATGTCATTACCATATCACCGGTGTATTATCTTCATATCATATACGAGGGACAGTCAATAGGTTTGCGAATCGGTAGGGTAAAACGGAGGAAGGCGGATGGCTGTTTGTGGGGATTTCAGGAGAAGTTATGACAAGTCAAGACCTGCAGCCGCACGTTCCTGCTTCGTTTAGTTAAGAAGAAGTAGCTGATTGCAAATCGTCAGTTACAAATTTTTCAACAGTGGAGAAAGTTGAGCACCGCGCAGTGATAAAATTTTTGATCAAGGGAGGCAAGAATGCAAAAGAGATCCATGAACGCATGGTTGTAGTGTACACCGAGACCGCCCCTTCCTATGCATTTATTGTTCGCTGGAATCGGGAGTTCTGCAATGGTCGTGAGTCCCTTGAAGATGACCTCCATCCAGGACGCCCATAAGACGTGATCAACGAGAACAATGTGGCCTATGTTTAGAGGATGATCCACGAAAGTCGACAGGTGAAGGTCTAAGAAATCGAGCAAGAACTTGGAATATCACATGGAAGTGTTATCGACATCATCCACGACAATTTGGCCATGCCTAAGGTCTCTGCCCGTTGGGTCCCTATAAAACCTCACGCCCCATGATGGACTTCAACGTCGTCAAAGTCCACAAGGCCACAGTTGCACAAGCTACTCTGCGCGAGTGCGGATTCGAGGAGCTCAACCTTTCCCCCTACATTCCAGATCTGGCCCCTAGCGACTACCTTTTATTCCGCCAGCTCAAAGCTGCACTGCGTGGACGCCGGTTTTGGGACGAAGAAGATGTCCAGCTCGCCGTCCAGGAGTAGATTGAAGAGCAGTCGGGAGATTTCTCATTGTCAGGAATTCGAAGCCTCAGGGACAATTGGCGCAAGTGCATTGAAGTCGAGGGTAGTTATATTGAAAAATAATAAAACCCTTTTCCTCATATCTCGTTTCATTATATCCGAATTGCAAAACTTATTGACAGCCCCGTGTATGTATGTCTCCTATGCAGTTGATCTTCGTGTTGTCTGAGTGCTACCAACGTATCGCATGTGTATTACAAGCATGTCATCAGTGTATATAATATTTAGTGTGTGGATTAAATACGTGCATTTTGCCTACTTCTCCTGATATCGGCCTCTTAACTTCGTGCTTGCTAATTATTATATACGTATAATCTACGCATCATAGGCGCATGGAACGTGCCTGCTGCCTCGAATGTCCTTGAAATCCTCGTTTAATCTTGCTTTCATCAACCTACAAATTGTCCTGCATGTAACGTAGGGTCAAATATTTAAAGAAAAGGCTAGTCATCTTGTTAACTGTTTATCATCTCCCAGCCATCTCCTGGCCTATCCCATGTCATTTATATGTTGTCTGTTTGCCACAAGCGAGTCATCTGCGTTTTTTATGCATATTTCATTCCCACAAGAGTTATGTCATTTAAGTGTCAAAAAGGTATATATGTCGTAGAATGACTCCCCACGATACTATATATAACACTATTCGTTGAGGCAACTTCCTTAATTATCTTTAGAGTGCGTTACTGTCTGGCGGCCGATATTATGTATCTTCAAAATGCTTAAGAAGTGGAACTGAGCTCAAGGATAATAATATTGCTATCATTAATAAAATAGAGTTTTATTAATAATAACTATAAACCATACACAAAAACGGAAAATATTGACATAAACAGAATGGAAAGGGTCGTGGAGACTCGGGCTAATCCAAGGATTTAAGGGATTAAAAAAAGGTAAAACAAATATAGAGTTAAAGAGATGGGATGGTTCGATAAACAATTTAAAGCACAGGATAGAATTGACAAAAAGGGATCAATACTCAAAAGGTGACGTTTGGCTTACGTAACTTTTCATTAGGGTGCAGTGGAAGGTACTTGAAGGAATATTCGGTCCGCTGGCGAGTTCCAGCCGAAGGGGGGGGATAAAAGGATCCTGACGAGGCGTCTTGGACAGGAGAACCGTTACTCGACGAACGGCTTGAAGAACAATGGCTGTTCTACTTTGTTCTCTTCTGAACAAAGGGGGGAATGAGAACCGTCTCTTTTCTACGGGCTCAAGAACAATGGCTGTTCTAATGTTGTTCTCCTTGAACAACAGGGGGGGTGAAAACCGTTTCTTGGCGAAAGGCTCAAAACGAACAATGGCTGTTCTAGGTTGTTCTCTTCTGAACAAAGGGGGGGGATGAGAACCGTCTCTTGTCTACGGGCTCAACAACAATGGCTGTTCTAATGTTGTTCTCCTTTGAACAACAGGGGGGGTGAGAACCGTTTCTTGGCGAAGGGCTCAAAACGAACAATGGCTGTTCTAATGCTGTTCTCCTTGAACAACAGGGGGGGGGGATGAGAACCGTTTCTTGGCGAAGGGCTCAAAACGAACAATGGCTGTTCTAATGCTGTTCTCCTTAAACAACAGGGGGGGGGGAAGCCTTGGGACTTGGCGTCGGAAAGGCTCGAACCTTTGGCACTCAAGGAATATTGTCCTCCTTCTGGACAAGTGATGGTGAATCTCGAGGTCGAGGTCCCTTGGCGCACAAAGGGAGAGAGGGTCGTGGTGATGTTTCGCGACGAAAATCTGGATCTTCAATCTGATCTTAGTGGTAAAGTTTCCATATAAATAGCCAGGACATCTCCTTGGCGTGGGGGAAAATGGAGTGAAAGCTTGGAGGGAACGCACAGCCGGGCCGGAGAAAAATGCCTTATCTGTTCATAAGCCTAACTCGATCTGGCGAGGTCGGCGTATGGGGGTGAACAGGGGGACGATAACCTCCTTGTTTAAACATTGGCATCTGGTAGCTGAAATAAGATTCCAAGCCTCAAATCGAAGATGCACGTGGGCAGCATCGTGGTTTTTAATAATATGGGATAGGAGTTGAAATTAACTCGTTCTATCACAATCTCCCTCCCGTTATTTTTCTCATAATCGAGTAATATACGTATCTTATTCGTGCTACTTGTTTCATTATATTAACAAGTCATCTCTATGTCATGTTCTTAGCGATGTTGTCTTTTCTGCATGTTATTTTCGGTTTTTAGTGTCAAGTACATGTCATCATTGTTTCGTCTGTTTTATTCGCTTTCTCAGAATGTTTGTCTCTTTTGTAGGATATTAAATTCTTCTTAAGGATATTGTTGCTTAAAACTAAGAAATAATGGCAAGGAAAATTTAAAAAAATGTAGTTTTATACAAGTGTCTTCTTGCAAATGCAGTCAGACATAATGAGGCCATAAGGGTGCATATTAAATTTAGAGAGGAAATTGGAACTGAGAGTAGGCTACAGGCATTCTTATATAACTAATCGTTTTTAGACTATGAGGAGAGGGCCTCAGGATGACATAATTAGAAACATATCAGACCAGTTTACTAATTAAGTCAACTATTTAAAACAAATTCCAACATAAGTAAGCTTAGAGGGTGTACTAGGTTTAATATGACGCTGATACAGCCAGTCATTGCGATAAATATTAAACCCACTTCGAAATGGAAGTAATTTATATTTTTTTCCATAGAAATAGTTCCTATTTTTCCAATAGAATTCTTGTCATCATTTTAAGCAAGGATGAAGTGTACTTAAATATTCAGTATTTGATTCCCAGATGCGATTACAGTGAGAATCTAGTGACGGAAGACAAGACTCGGTAATTGGATGAAGAAACGATAATTGAATTAAAGAATGATTGGCCCATTTGTTGAAAGGGATTGCCTTGAGTGTATCTATATTAATGTTTTTTCAATTGTTCATAAGACTAATTTAAGGGCCTCTATTTGTAGAAACACGTTGCATGTTGTTTAAGAGGTATTACTAGGTCACTAGTTGGTTGAGTTGTCTCGCATAGGGAACGCTCGCCCAATATTTACTCGCTATGTCCCGCGTCTTGTGTTTTTGCCTACTCTTTTCAACCTCTCCTCTTGAGTTGTTGAATCATAAAAAACATGTAAAATACCACTAATATTATTATAAGAATTCAGACCCAAAATAGGCCAAAAAGGACAACGGATGGACAGATACGTATAAATTAGTATTGTGATAGAACGGGTTAAGGCCGCGTTAATTTCAACCCCTATCACATGTTATTTAAAACCATGAAGCTCCCCACGTGCAACTTCGCTTTGAAGCTGGGCGCCTAATCGCAGCCACCTGAGTCAATGTTTAAACAGGGAGGTTTATCTTCCCCCCGTTTCCCCATTGCACCGACCTCACCAGATTGAGTTAGGCTTATGGGCAGATAAGGCATTGTTCATAGGCTCGGCTGTGCATTCCCTCGAAGCTCCCACTCCATTGTCCCCCACGCCAAGGAAGTGTCTTGACTATTTAGATGGAAACTTTACCACTAAGATCAGATTGGAGATCCAGATTTTTGTCGCGAAACATCACCACGACCCTCTCTCACCTTGTGCGCCAAGGGACCTCGAACTCGAGATTCACCATCACTTGTCCAGAAGAAGGACAATATCCCTTGAGGGGCCAAGATTCGAGCCTTCGTGACGCCGAGTCCACAAGGTTTCCCCCTTGTTGTTCAGAAGAGAACAACATTAGAACAGCCATTGTTCTTGAGCCCGTTGACAAAAAACGGTTCTCAGCCCCCCCCCCCTGTTGTTCAGAAGAGAACAATGTAGAACAGCCATTGTTCGTTTGAGCCCGTTCGCCAAGAAACAGTTCTAACCCTTCCCCCTTGTTGTTCAGAAAAGAACAACATTGTAACAGCCATTGTTCTTGAGCCCGTAAACAAGAGACGGTCCAACCCATCCTGTTGTTCAGAAGAGAACAACGTAGAACAGCCATTGTTCTTCAAGCCGTTCGTCGAGAAACGGTTCTCATTCCCAAGACGCCACGTCAGGATCATTTTATTCCCCTTCCCCTTCGGCTGGAACTTGCCAGTGGCCTGAAAATTCCTTCACGTCACCTTCCTCTCCACAACAAGTATAAATTACGTAAGCCGAACGTTACCTTTGAGTATTCAACCCTTTTGTCAATTCTCTTCTGTGCTTTGAATGGTTTAGCGAACCATCATCTTTCTTTAACTTTATATTTGTTTTACCTTTTTAAATCTTTTAATCCTCGGATTAGCTCGAGTTCTCACGACCCTTTCCAATTCTCTGTTTATGTCAATATTTTCCGTTTTGTGTGTTGTTGATAGTTATTATTAATAAAACTCTATTTTATTAATGATAGCAATATTATTATCCTTGAGCTCAGTTCCACTTCTTAAGCATATCGAAGATACATAATATCGGCCAGCGAGACATCCACGCACTCTCAAGATAATTAAACAAGTTCCCTCAACGAATAGTTGTATATGGTATATCGTCGAGAGTCCATTCTACGACAAGTATTATCAGAACTTTACTTTCACAAAGTCCGTGTGCAGGCATCTATGTATCTAGGGCATAAGAGAACAGATAAAGTATTGATAGCTTTAAACGAATCCAACAAAGGATTCGTTCCAGTCAATAATCTGTATACTAATTCTATTTATTGCACACATTCATGAGATTATTATAAATATAAGTTTTTTTGTTTTCACCCTCTCCCTCTTTCAAGCATTGATGCCTTCATATTTACTCACCTTCTATTTCGCTTATCGACACGCATCTGATGATATATACTCATCTCGAACCTATTAAAACGGATTTTCTTTTATTTATCAGCAATAATTAACGAAATCAGGCAATGTTCATGGCTCCTCAGCAGAGATGCCCTTGTTGGTTGCAACTATGATCAGAGTGAATCTCCTCCTTCTGTCAACAGCATCGTTTTTGGAAAGGTGAATATTTTTAGTTGCTTCTATGCGGAATATTCGTCGTGGTTTGAGGCAATTATAAAAATTTTACCTAGCAAACTTTCAGGAATTTTCTCCTTGTTAAAGATCGGGGACGAGGACCCACCTACAATGTTTACACCTTGCATTCTCGCTCGACTCTATTTCATAATACGTCCAAGCTTCACTTGAATCCACTACTGCTTTTTTATCCTTGGTTTTGTCCTGAATCAGATGTGAGCGCGTTCCTATGGAGGATAAGCTGCACTGCACTAATTCAACAATGGTGAATTAGTATAATAGTTTTCCACTAGTTGCTATTCGCTACAATGTGGTGTGGCTTCAATGTCCTTACAAATAACCTAATATGAGACTGAAGATGGGGGTTAATGGAATTTCGAATCTACATATGCTCCTATTAGATAAGAAAATGAGTCCTGGCACAAGCTCTCTAAAAAGCGCTTTTAATGCCTAATTTTAAAACCTTTCTACTGGATATATTTTCATTTCACTTTATATATTGTATGGAAGTAAATGAAAAATAACAATCTTGTGCACTTCTTCTCTAAGATCTTTCTTGAAACTCATCGGTAACTTTGGGTTCTATGCGATGACCATCTAAATACTTGCGTATCTATAACTTTACATCCAATTAACATTTCCTTTTATAACTTTACTCAATATGAAACTCCTAAAGAATTTTAGCAGTCTCTCATTAAGACCCTTTCTAAAGCTTCTAAATGTTTTACATAATGTGTCCTCTTTTATTATTCAATCTGACATTCAAAGCATTAAAAGGCAAAGCCAAAAGATGTTATCTATGCAAAGCCTATCTTCCCCTATTTGATAAGAACTTTTTTCAGATTTCTATGACGATATATGTAAAATTATTACATGCGCGGTTCTGTAACCAGGCCCCCTTTGACAGAAATTTAAATAATAACTACGAAATTATGTGATGGGAGGTGCATAACAGCTTAGAGCATTTATTGCTTTTGCATCGTTGTTTCTTAATGTCTCTTTTAGCTTAACGAACCACCGTTATGCATCACACTAACATCTTTTGATTGAAGCAAAGATCTAATCAAAGATAACAGTCATTTTTCTCTTTTAAGTAAACGACGAGCTCAGGAATATTTTGCTCCCTGAATACAAAGAAATGGACAATCGAAAAAAAACAAAAAAAAAACACATGGCACAAGTAAAATCGTCACTAAATTACCTACAAAGCCTTTCTAAATTTCTTTTCATAAGAATATAATCCATGAATCACATTAATATCTGAAGTTGTGGTTTTACCACGAGTCTCAAATGCTGGACCAAAATGTCTGATTTTCGAAAGGCAAGGGTGATTAAATTAAATCTGGCTATTTTCTATCAGGCCCAAACGTGAATGTGGCCAAATATTGTTCTTAAATGGTCTTCATGTTTGGTAAATTGCAAATGAGCACAAAAGTTTGAATATAATAGTAACTGTATTGTATGATGACGATGTACTCAGTTTTTCGAAGAGAGATGGTATAGTGGAAGATATAGTGGGTAAAAAAAAAATTAAAGATGGGAGGGGGATTTTGCCCTAGTAGGGAGGGCATCACTTTATTTCTATACTATTTCATTTTTCCCTTATTTGTGTTGTTATTTTGTGTGTTTTTAATGTCTATTTGTATCTTCATATGTTTGTAGTGTTCTTCTTATTGTATTTTGTTTCTTTTTCTCTGTCTTTTGACTTTTAGTGTAATAATGTTACTTGTAGCATTCAAGCCTTTTATAGCTTTTCTTGCCGACAATGCTATTTCAGTGTTGTCTGTTGTCTCTTTTTTCGTGAGTAAATGTATGGGACTAGATATGATGTGTTGTGACGCTTTTTATGTGTATATTGTAGTGATATTATTTCGTGTACACAGTTTTGTGCTCGGGAACCGGCTTCTGCGTGAGGCTTTCACCCGTAGCCACGCGGGTATATTTAGCCTGCCGCCTGCTCCCTGGAGTTCTGGAATGACATCATCCGTTAGAGTGGACCAGATCTTCTTGCCCAGTTTCTGGGTGACGACATTTATGGGCTCCAAGCATTTACTCCGATTCAGGACGCTTTGTCTGATTCGATCAAGCCTTCTTACTTTATTGATAAGCAGAGAGGCAGTGTTCTGGGTACGTTGGAGCCTTTTCATCGAGGTTTTATTAGCCGCTTGGGACACCACTGCGGGGTAGATCAGCATAGCCCGGACATACACCATATATAATTTTCTGATGTTGGCTGAGCTAAGATCTCTAAACCTGTAGAGCTTGGATATTTCTTTCTTCTCCAGGTTCCGCCTCTCCCTGTGGTGTCTCGAGTATCCATGGTCGGTGATTTTAGGGCCCAGGACGGTGCCTTAGGTGGAGTAGCCGTATTTCCTCCCATCTATGATGATGGGCCATGTCAACTCGCGGTTTAACGGGACAATTTTGAACTTGTCCTTGTTAGTCTTGATTTTCCATCGCCTCTCGACTCAGGCAATGTTGTTGATTTCCGCTATAGTGCGGGCCGCCTCCGCCCTTGATTTCCTCTCCAGGCACGGGACAATTTGTGTGACGTCATCTGCGTATTGCAGATACATTGTGTCCCTGTGCACCAGAGTTGGGAGGTCGATAGTGAAGACCAAGTAAAGCAGAGGACTGAGGCAGCTTCCCTGAGGGACGCCCGACTTTAATTCGAATTCGGGGCCTCTGTGCCCTTCAATCATGAGACACACCCTTCTGTCCATGATGAAGTCACAGAGGATCATTTCCAGGATTGGGTCTAGCTGGAGGTTCAGGATCTTTTATTGAAGTCCTTCTAGCCAGACTTTATCGTTGGCCTTTTTCACGTCCCTTAACACAATGTCTACATAGAACCTGTTCGCTTGGGTGTATGCTACTTTCTCAGTTAGGAGGGCCAGGGCGGTGTCTGTGCCCCTTTTTTGCGGAACCCGTGTTGTTATAAGTTGTGCGCTCCTAACTTGCTCAGTTGAGTTTGTAGCCTGTTCGCTAAAATCTTTTCAAAGATTTTACCCTGCATATCAAGAAGAGAGATGGGGCGATAGCTTGCCACCTGGTCTGGGTGCTTGTTCACCTTTGGGATAAAGATGATTTTGGCCATCTTGTATCCATCCGGGAAGTAGCCTGTATTCACGGCGGCATTCATCGTGTTTGCCAATCCCTGAATAATTTGCCTTGGGGCCTTTACGAGGTTATTTTTCGTAATCCCAGACCAGCATGGAGCCCTCTGCTTGAAGGATTTTATGGTGTTCAAGGTCTCTTCTACAGTTATCGGGCATCCGTGGTCAGCAATCACTCTTTCCTGTGATACCTGCGGATGGGGGTGTGTTCTATGTATCATTGTTCCGAGGTCGTCGAGCAGTTGGTCTTCCAAGTCCTGGTCGAAGTCGTCGTTCTCCTCCTGTGATATAGCAAAAATAATTTGCCAGTGCGATCTAAATCTTCATTCGAGAGACTCTGGTCCTCTATGATGACGTCTCCTTTCTTGATTTGGGTTCTGGGTCTGGGAGGTAATCCCCTAATTCTCCGGATGTGATTCCAGAATTTTACGGGATCACTCTCCCTGTCCAGTCTTCCAATGATGTCATTCCATATCGTTCTTTGTTTTTCTATTATGATGTCTTTCATTTCCATGCCTAGATGCCTCATTCTGGCCGTCCTTTCCCTATTGTTACCTGTCCTGCCGATCTCATCATAGATTGCTCTATGTTCTCGGGCGATTTCTCTCATCTCGTCCGTCCACTCAGGTTATGGGAGCATTTTATAGGAGATTCTGGGAACACATCTCTCGTCGGCTTGAATGAGGAGATCGGTGATCTTGTTGATCTCCTCATCAATTTCTTCGAGATTAGCGTCTCCCAGATCAGTTGGTTGGTATGTACTAAGTATCTCTCTTTATAGCTCCCAATCAGCTTTCGCGTAACTTTTCCTAAGTGTAACGGGCTTGAGTATTGGCGCTAGCGAGATGGTAGTGAGAATCGGGATGTGATCGCTCTGAACCACTGGTGTGAGCTCATTGACAATGTTGAAGGGGAAGTTTTTGGATGTCAACACAATGTTATGAAGGTCGGTAAATCTGGCCCAGCCCTCTGGAGTCTGTCTCTTACGAGTAGCATCTCCAGGTTCCTTCCCCTTTGATCGGTGGTTCCGTGGGCCTGATGCACGGCATCTGGCATTAAGATCACCGCCAAGCAATGTCAATTTCCCACGCCCGAAGAGGTTGTAAAAGTTAGGGATCAGCAGGTAATCGCGTCGCGGTGGTCGATAGGCCGCCGATACGGTCAGGTCTCATACTAGGGTAGGTATTGCTACTGCCACGTATGACTCATCTAGACCTCGAAGTGTTTTATATGTTAGGTTGTTCCGGATCGCCATGGCAGCGCCATCGAACCATTCTTGTGTATGTTTTCTGCTGATGATTGTGTAAATGGGTATTTTTATGCTGTTCATGTTTCTGTTAATGCCATGTTCTGTGATGAGGATAAGGGCGGGATCCACTTTACGAAAAATGTTTCCGTAAGGAATGTGTTTCCCTACCCATCCGCTGTCGTTAATTGTTAAGATCTTTAGTGTGTTGTTGGTGTTCTCCATGTTTATGTTCTGTTGTGTATGTGTGTGTTGGTTTGTCCCAATTAGTGGTTTTCGCTGTGTGTGTTTCTCCCGTTCCGAATTCTTCTGAACTCTGCTTCGCTTACGGCGAGGCAGGAGTCCCTGTATATTTTTATCCTGGCCTCCATGAGCGCCGGTACTACCAGCGCTTTACGGTCTGGGGAATCATAGGACCATTTCAGTAGTCCCGTCTTTACTTCTTTAATGATTTCCCCCACCTTGTGGCTTTTCAGGAAGGAAGTTTCTTCTGTTCTGAAGAATTTGATGTTGAGGTCTTCTCCATCAAATTCCCTTACTTTCTTCAGATTCCTACTCCTGCTCCTGTTCTTAATGGGTTGAAAGATCTTCCGTTCTTCCTCGGATGACGAGGCCGAGCTTAGGAGATTTCCTTCCTCCTGCTTAACACGTCTGGCTGCTCTCTTAGCACTCTCTTCCCTCTTCTTTATCGCAGCTAGTCTTGGGTCCTTGTTAGGGGACCTCTGTGAGGTGAGCTTCTTTTTTATTTGTTTAGTTCTACCCTCTCTCTCCTCAGTCTCCCGTGGAAAGGGGGTCGCGGGCGCCTCTTTTTGAGTTTCGATTTGAACTTGAAGGACATCCCCTGAAGGGGGATTCTCCGGGAACCACATTTCTGCAAGGCCATTGTTCTTCAACATATTGTTGACCTCTCTGGCGAAGCAGCTTGAGCTGGTCAGATTTCTTACATGCGCATAGAGGATGCACGTAAGTATTTTCGTGGCGTCCTTGTCGTTCTTATCTACCTGGACGTAGGTTTGGGGGGCCTGGCTGTTCAAGGCGCTTGCTGAGGAAGGGGAGGGGGGTTGCTGCTTGAGCCTAGGAAGTTTTTTCCCTCCTAATACCTTCCACCCTCTTTTATTCTGGGTTTTCTGTATAATCTCCTTCTTTTTCGGGCATGACATCGCCATTGCCCCATGCCTTTGGCCACAGCTTGGCACTTTTCCTCCTTGGATTGGCATTTGCGCCAACCGTGTCCATTTTTGCTGCACTTGTAACAGGTTGCCTCTTGATCCTTGCAATCTTTGGTCGTGTGATGCTCCAGGCGATAGCAATTAAAGCAGATCTGCACGGGGATGTACTCCTCGCGTTCGATCTGCTCCCCACTGATTTTGGCGTTGAAGAGAAGTAAACCTCTCTCTTTCGCCTTCGACGCCATCTCCGTTTCTGTGAAGACAACGTTGAAGACGTGGGAGTACTCCGAGTTGTCCCTTTTATTACGGAACTTTTTGACCTCGGCCACTTTTGCCCACTTCTGGTTCTTCTTTGCTTCCTCCTTGATTTCGTCCTTTGTGTACTGGCCGACCCATGGGTCCAGCCTTCTGCACAGGACACTCCTGTGCGCCTGTATTTGGGGAGGCGTGGTTGGTTGGAGGTTTACCTCCATAAGATGCCTTACCCCTTCTTCTTTCGTGAGCGTCTGAATATCCTTCTCTTTTTCGCACACAGCGACAAAACCGACTGGAGTGTCGATCAACCTGAGCACGCCCACGCTAAGCTTACCGAACAGGGTCTTATAGACAGAGTACCCTGGTCCGGTTTTGCTTGTCTGCTAATACACCTAAGCGGGACCCTAGGTGAATTGTGTGCCGTCATTATTCCGGGTGGGCTGCCCTTGAAGAGGGGGCACACTTTTCCTTGGGTAGATGGACTTTTTCTTTATTCGGACTCTCTATTATGTGTTTTAATTTATGGCGGAATTGTGGTTATTTTTCTTAAAAAATATTCGGTTTTTCCTTTTTGGGAGAAGAGGGCCCCCCCGAGGAAAAACCGCAGCCTGGACGTAAAAACGGATTTGCCTTTGTGTCGGTGATGAAAGATGAATGAGATGAGTCCGAGTGGGATCCTCTCGGGGGTGTGATTGTTATTGATAACGCCGCCCCCCCGAGGGTTTTGAATCGTGAGCGCTCCCCAACATACCATAGATACGGTTGTATGTCACTCTATGGTCCTGGAAGGGGCCTTCGCCGTAATGGGCACCGAAGGTTGCGGTCCGTCCTTTTTCCGGAATATTTCTGACATTGTTCTCTACTGAGGGCTAATCCTCAAACCAGCTTCCTCCAATGCCCCCAATTATGCCAATGCAACTGCTATGCATAGTTGGGACGAAACATGAATGGCAAATCCCCCTCACATTTGACGGCCGTTCACGCAGAGGGGCGGGGCCGGGGACTTAGGCAGTCATCTGCTTAAATGGGGCCACTAGAAAGAAAGATGAAGTTAGTAGGATGGTCAGTGGTGATAAAAATGAGTATTAAATCTCTTTTGGAAGTTTTCGGAGGGGTTTGGGAAAATTTTCCCAAACCTTTTCCTCCTTTGCCGGATCTGAGATGCTGTCGGAGCTGTATTTTACCGAGAATTTTTTGCCGTCACTGTATTGTATCTAATGCAAATCCAACTGCTTATAAGTTCGCATCAATCTGAGTGTTGCTAGACTCGAAGGTGGCCGAGTGATTTATGCAACTCGTTCACTTATCTCAGCGAATCAGGGTACATGAGTTAGGATCTCACCATTGTTCACACATCTGATCTTTTATCTCTTCATAGATTAACATTTAACGATATTCTTTTTGATTTAGGTCAAGAGGTCACCTAATTGTCTTACTTCCGCGACTCATTAGATTATTTCTCTATTCCCTTTCCTTTTCTCTATCTCTCGTCGGCTTATCTGTGAGGGAAAAAAATGTTACACCACGAGAAAATGGAAGTGTAGGGCAATTTATAAAGCTGAATTATGTAAATGTGTGCGTTTTTCACTTCAAACAAGTGCTATGCAGACGCGGAGACAATAATGCGAAAGTCTCCGATACGTGCTTCAAATTCGAACCCGCATTGTTCTAATTCTTTTTTTTAAGCCTTGAATAAATCCTTAAAAAGATGAGAGAGACAGGAAAAAAACTCCATAAAGGCTTAAGAAGCCTTCAAAAGAATAAACGTTTCCAGAGTGAAAGATATCTTTTCAAACTATTTTTTGGAGTCTTTCTTTTAATGCATCCCATCAGTAATTCGTGATGTCCACTTTGTTTCTATCTCTCCTTATTTTTCTTTAATTTCACTATTGCGTTCCATTTTATTTGCTTTTCTTTGCGGCTTATATCTTTTCCACCTCCGCTCTTTATACTAATTCAAACAAATTGAGTTAGACAAAGGTTATTTGATCACTTTAAGTAATAATCAGCTTTATGATTATATTATAGAGGTGTGAAATTTGTGATGTCCACTAATTGCCTTTAATCTTTTGGATTAATTCGAATTCCCTTTTATTCTTATTTTCGGGTCGGAATCATTGGGTTTTTTATTATAATTATCAGAGGGAAAAGGGGACAGAACCTCGGAGAAAAGATGCTCCGCTCTTTCGAATATCTACATTTAAATCAGTAAATGCTATTTGGAGAGACATTCTCCCCTAAATACGGTGATATCTCAATTCCCCTTATATAAACTGAGAAGAATTCGATAATAAAAGTTGAATTGCAAAAAAAAACATGTAATTCCCTTGACTTTACTATTTAGCAGAGCCTTTGTATCCTTTCCTCTCTAACAATAAAAACAATCATGCATTTTTACCTTCAAAACAAACTGCTTCAAATGGGTTCTTCTATATCTCAATATCTTGCTAAAGCTAAAATATCTGCAAATTCCATCAGAAGAAATCTTTTTCCGTGTTAACTGATTCTTGGTAGCACTGGCGGAACCTCAATTCAGTGTTTCTTTATTTATTTTTATTTCAAAATCTTCATGGGTTTTAGTTATATTTAATGGCCAAATGTCTCTTTAGAGTTCAATGTAGATCTAAGAAAATGAAAGGAATAATTAACTTCAGATTGCTGTAATTCATTGCCAAATTATACGAGCAAAGAAAACCCTTTTAGTGGCAACTCTGAAACTGTTGCCTTAAGGAGATTTTCTTACTCTTGATTTTAGAGCATAAATTTTTTAAAGGAAACATCTCGTTACTTTGGCGACGGATCATTCGAAACTAAGTGGATAAATCGCCGGATTTCAAAGATATAGTACTGGAATTCAGACCCAAGCAAGAGAAGATGCAATAAGTTTTCGTAACGAGCTTATGTCAATCACGGCGGAGCACAGAGATTCTAGCTTGAGAGCAGTCAGTTTAATCTAGATGAACGACATGAAGTACACAGCCAATGGCTACATCGTTTTTGAAGCTTCATACTTTTCCTGCGAACGCACACAACATAGTACTCTTCCGCCTAAGAATCAGCTCATGGGCAAGCATCCCCATGTCTGGGGCAACCACAGCATTATATTTCGTCTAAAATCCGAAATAAAACTGACGAAAGGCGTAAAATATGTTACAAAGAGGTGGGAAATCTGATCATTTTCTTCTTCATTTATCTTTCTTTGCAAAAATGAAGAGGAAGAAATTGCTCAATGACAACGTGGATGTTCCTTCATTTTATGCTTGAGTTCTTCCACACTCAATTTACAGTGGTATGTAGAGTACAGTGTTACTCTTGCAAGAGATACAGTTGATTCTTTATTGCAGTCATGAATGTCACAAGAGCTTACCATTCTTGGTCATGGAAATATGTCAAATAGTTTCAGCCTCAAGTTTAAATCTTTGTTTCTGTACTTGGTTTTCCTGAAGATATAAAAATCCATTTCTCTAACTTCACGTAAACTATCACGCCAAATACAATGTAGCTTCAACTACTTTGAGTGGTCTATTTTCTTTGGAAGGCAACCGTTTTCCTTGGATAATATTCCTCTTTGATGAGACCTTCTTTTTAACTTTTCCTTGTCTATAATTTTTTCTACATATTTTTGCAAAGTTGAATTTATTCTTGGGTTTGAATTTCTCTACTGCGCCTTTCAAACTTCGTGTCTGAAGCAGTCGAAAGTTAGGGCCGAGTCGAGTAGAAATCCTCTCAATTTCTACTCAGGTGTGTTAAATCGCCGCATGAAGTGCTGATTCAGATCGACTTCACGACAGCTGCCTTGTGCAGTAGAAACCCATGGTTCGGATCTCACGTTAAGCATTAGGTCTCCACTTCAAATTAAGGGCTTCAAATAATTACAGATCTGTAGTAAATCCTCCAATAGATAAATATAGATTTGAATTACGGGAGCAGATTAAAGACTTCTCACCTATTCTTTTAGCTGCAAAATGAGGATTGTGAGTGATTACTACTGTTTTTATACTCATCATACCTAATGCAAAGGAAAAGGGAAAATAATAATAATAATGATAAAATTAAAAAATGAAAACAAATCTACATAAATTTGTAATTTATTTTGGCAAGAAATCATGTTGTGAAGAAGTACCTGAATAATGTGTTTGATGAATATTATTAATCTGCATGGATAACGGGATTGAATTAAAATTGGAAGGGTATCATGAATTAGAGCGGAGTCAAGAATCTGTCGCCTGATATTATTATTTGAAGAATATAAAAAGTTTGGTTTCTCCCAATCAATTTGAGGCCTTTTTTAATGAGATAGGACTAAAAAGGGCATAAACAATATTTAAGGGGAGTATATTATATTTGTGTTCGTTTAAGCCTTGGTTTAAGTTCTGACGGAATGTACAATGGAGAATTAATTGGTCGGAACTTTTGCGAACAAAATATTTGTTTGACATTTCTAAAACCTAATTTGGTGTTAGCATTTTTGCAAGTATTTTAAGACTTTTAATTTTGCTTTGTAAGTCAAGGTGAGGTAACGGAATTTGATATTCCTGGAATTTTTATTGGTTGTCTTTTGGGTGAAAACCTTTTATTAATGATATTCTAATTTAATAAGACAGTTGGGAATTCGAATTTGAAATGACCAAAGGAAAATAGAGTGAGAGGCTAAGTCCTGCGGAAGTGAATCCATTTTTCCCACATTTTATGGAAACATCGTGTTTTTACTTCTCCGTCCTCAATATAATTCAAATTTTGAATAGCCTCATTCAGAGCAACACTAGATTTTATGTCGGACACTTTGAAATGGCAGATTTTAACATTCTCTCCTTTAATTTTAAGACATCCTTTCATTGATCATCCTACTTTAGAGAATATCAATTTTCCAAAATTTGATTGGAATTATGTTAAAATTATTACTCTGATTAGGTAAGTACAAGTAAAAAGTAGAATGTACAGTTGTGTGAAGGGGTAGGGCACACGATTCACTAGGGTGAAGCATAAGGGGGAATGTTGCAGCTAGTATCTAGAGGATTGCGAGCCATATCAATGCTATGTTCTTAGAGGAATCCACGCATCTTCACTTCCTCTATCTTCAGCCACCACTTTCTCCTTTCAATTTTCAGCTGGAGATGTCCTCGTTTGTTTTCGCTTTGAAGTTGGCATAAAAGAGTTGGGTTGAGGACAAAGTGTATTTAATGTAGATAAAAAAGAAAAAAACAACGGTGTAATCTCAAGTTAAAGATATTTGCGTCAGGAGATTAACCCGAGGGAGTCGTGTACCTGAAGATTGTTTAATATAAAATGCATTTTTTTCTTCCAAACATTCATTATTACTCTTTTTGACTCTATCTCTCTCGTATAAGATGCTCTTTTTGATTTCTTTGTTTTACATTTTTTAAACACAAAAAAGAAAGAGTATCAAACAGATTGAGGACAGGTTGCTATTTATTATTTCGAAATAGAATCCATTCCTTACCTCTGGTCTGCTCTCTTTTCAAGGTCTATAACTCATAATATTTGATTTTTAGCCAGTTTTTGCGCTGAATCCGAAAATTCCGCTCATTTTATCTAATCAGATCAACTTTATAAGATAAAAGCACATACCAGAAATTTCTCTATTCCCATCTATTTGTACGTGAATGTACATACCATAGTAAGTTTTGAAATGATTTATACACAGAAGGCTTACAGAATGTTCTAATTAATACTAAAAGAGTATAATATACAAAAAAATGATACTTATGGATGAATAATCTCTTCAGGGATTTGGGATTTTGCCTTGCAGACAACAAATCTCTTTACAGGCACCAGCAGTAGTCAGACAAGAAGTTGACATCTCTACGTCCTTGGAAGCGTTCCTCCATTACACAAATATCTTGGTGAAAGCACTTACCCTGTTATTCACTAAAGTCTTCAAAATTCTCGAGAAAATAGTACAGGGGGGACCGAAGGAAGTGCATTTTCACTGAAATGCATGCACCAAGTTTGCGGAATTTCTCCATTAATTCAACAACCGCTTTCTTATTCGAAATGTTGGCAATGACTGACTTAAACGAAAACTAGGCAGAGTTCAGAAGGATTAAGTGCTTCATAAAAACTGGTGTCCTTAATGAGCTTCCTGATTTGAGGACCATCAAATACACCTGCCTTCAGTTTTTCCATGCTGACTCGTAGAAACTTCTGACGGAGGAAAGCAAATCATCTAACTTCCCTGTCCATTGCCTTGACGAAGTTCTTCATCACACCCAATTTGATGTGCAAGGTGGAAGAAATATCTTGCTCGGTTCAGCCAGAGGGTGGGACAGAACGTTATCAGAACCGGGTTTTAATACTTGTCCTGACTTCCAGTGTTATCTAATATAATGCTTGTCGTCAGCCCGATTGCCCCACAAGTGCATAGAGCATGAATACTTTGTGTGCCAACCTTTAAGGTCTAGAATGAGTTCATCAACTATAGGATTTTGACAGATCAGCCATTTATGTTCCTGATAGCTGAGAGCATACAACAGACGGTGCATGTTGTTGCACGTTTCTTTCATTACAGCTGAGTGTCCAAGAGGTCTCAATGAAAACTTATTGCCGTTATAAAGAAAAACCGCCTTGAGACTTCTGTTAGATAAGTAGATGAAAAGTCTCCATTCCATAACATAATACTTCAGGCCCCATTAAGTGTAGCAAGTCAGCACCGTGTTTACAGTAGACGGGTAGGAGGCTTCATCAAACATAAAAAAATTCCTAAATTCTTTCTCGCGGTCCCGATACCGAAAGAATTTGTCTCCCGTGCCAGTATACATTTCTCTCGTAGACGTGAAGCCAATAGCTGAGAAGGTTCGTTGGAGAGGTTCATATCTCGTATCCGGTCATTGAGGTCGGCTTAGGGAAATTTCACCAGTTGGTCACCATCTGCTGGCTTGTATGCATCAAATTCAGCTTTATCAGTAGTGACACTAGCCTTGGAATCAGAGCTAGAACCAATGGTAAAATCATGCTCAGGAAGTAGAAGATTGGGGTCATGTCGGACTGGTTTTATAGCAGAAGATACATTGATATATTGAACTTGGTGCTTGTTCTTGCGATTGATGCCATTTAAAATTTTTTATGTAGAAGTAGCAGTCAGTGACGTGATCTTTGCCTTCCCTCCACACCACTGGAACACCAAATGACATACTCTGCTTTTCCTATTATTACAATCCCATAAATTTACTCACATGATTTACAGCAAATATGGGAGGCAAATCGCTTATACTGGTCCCCTATTTTTACTCCAAAGTAAGTATGATATGCCTTTTTCAAAAATCCGTAATTTTTGCTTGACAAAATGGAAGAGCGACATGTCCGAGGATGTAACAAAACATTTTTGGATGCTTCTTACACGTACGATCCATTGGATGCAAATCTAGACCTAAAAAGATTAATAAAATAGCGTATGTATGGCTACTCATCACTAGAGTTGAAAAAACAGAAGTAATAAAGGGTTATAATCTAACCGTTTATTACTTCAACCTTGGCGATACCGTCCACTACTGGGAGTTTTGAGCTTCTGGGTAGGCGGTACGAAAATTTCTGAAATTAAGTAAAATTAAACACATTCATAATTTTATTATGAAAATCCCTATATTATGACGGTGTTGTTTATTCACAATGTTTTATAATACCTATAATTATAATATATGTATTTTAACACATATGTATTTTTTGTTTGTAAGATTATTAATTTTGTGGGCTGTTGACTAATTTCATTTGTATAAAAATAGTAAAAGTGGGCGGTGTGCAAAAATAGGTTGAAATGTACTAGGTTAGATGATAGTGCCGTTTTAGGAAAATACGTTCTAATATAAATCAATCATATCTTAGAAAGTAGACCTGACCAAACAAAACTAAATATATTCTTAAATTTAGCATGCAAGAATTAGTCTAAATCAGTTTGAAAAGATATGACATTTGAAAAAAAGTTTTTAAAAGCAGACCAGTGTACTTTACCAATCCTTATTATATAATTTTTTTTCTTTCTAATTAGGTGTTATTTTTCTTCAGTCCTCAGTTAAATACCCAATCTGCTTTGATTTTAATACTCCATTCACAACTGGTATATTTTCCAACCCGCGCCAGCTGGCTTTCTATCCCTCGAAATTTGATGCCGTTTTGGATTGAGATATTCTGACCGAAATATTCTGAAAAACTTCCATTAATCTTATCTATGAAACGAAAATTGTTTGTCACATTTACGTCAATTTAACTTAATCATGAACGATGCGTGGGTGAAATTATAAATACAAATCAGAATGTAATTAAATTTCAGAGTGCAGCTAGGTTGGTCAATGCTTAGCTATTTTGTAAGGTTTTGAGGTAATAGAAACGGAGTACAAAATATACCTTACTACTATGAAAACAATATATTTACAAAATTAAAAGAGGTTTTAAGTATGGTATATAAACATAGGAGAGGTAGACGATTATCGGCTTCAAAAAGCGACTTGAGCGGAGTCAACCACCATACACACGACCGAAAAATGAAAGATGGGACGTTCAAATGACCTTGAGCGCACGCGAAGCTTAAAAGGGGGAGGAAAGAGCATGCACAGGAGATTCGCGCGTTGCGGTTACCTCCAAGATTTAGTCCGAGGGAGTAATCCTGCCTTTTTAGAGACGTCGTAGAGTCCACAATAATAGCCTTGTGACAAACGAATATTAGGCAAGATGAACTCAGATCTTGCCTTCGGTTTTAGAATACCAAATCGAGAATTTGTTACATGAAATTTGGATAACGGGTACCAATGAGGACGAGGTTAAGTCTCGCGAGGTCTAGGAGAATACACGGAACTTGTCTTGTTCTGCAAGGGTTCGCGCGGAACTAACGGGGAAGGGAAGATGGCAGATACTCGCTGATACTCAAGACACAGGCGGTTACTGCCTTCCAAGTTAGGTGTCGGACGTTTAATAAGGGTGAGACGGAGTGGCATTTCCCCACGCCCAAAGGGGGAGAATTTCAGTTGACAGACGTTTCCCTGGGCAAGGTGAACTTTGCCTGATGCACGCCATCGCAAGATAAGCCCCGGCGTGAAGTTGGTCCTTCGGCCATCATGGCATTCGTGATTTTGTGCCTGGTTAGTGTGGATTAATAATGGTCGACCAGGTGTCCCTTCTCTCTCTATGTCTTTTAAAGGGCGACCGCGCACGTCTTTTGCTGTCTCGCTGCTATCTATACATGGTATTTTTTCCCTTATAATATCGCTGGATAACATTTCTTGGTCCCCGATTAAAGTAACATTTATTTATCGAAGAGAAAGTTTTCCTTTAATTATCTAATAAATTTTAATTGGAATGTGATAAATTTCATTATTAAAAAATCTAAAATTAAACAAAGGGAATTTTTATATAGATACATAATTGATATAAGCCGATCCGTTGTATGAGTAAATCTGATGAGACGGAGTTCAGGAGCTTTGTCTGATTCATAAATATGTATGATAATAACGAGTATTTTACCAATATGTTTGAATATTTTATTGATATGTTTGAATTACTTGGCATTATAGTAAATTGTGTGTAATTAATAAAATATTATGTTTTTTGATATCAGAATTCAACTAATTATTCTTATATTTCAGCTTAAATTATAAGTAATGTGCATTGAATAACGTTCCAGGTAAGTTACATATATCAAGAACGAAAAAAGGCACAGAAAGTAGTAAACTAATTATGCATAACAAAGGTTTTTACAAGTAGAATTTGCTGAATTATATTATAAAACCAGAGAAACAGATCAAGAGCTTTGTGTCAATGCACATAAATCAGTGTCATAAATGTCTTACAACATCTAGAGAATACACATCTGTCATTCAGGATTCAATACAAAATCGCAAATAAACATCTGTTAAAGTTGCTAGGGAGATTAAAGAAGCTTTAAGTTAAAAAAAATATCACCCATAACAATATTAAGGAGACTCAAGGATCAAGGATTATAAGAAGTAAGGTGAGAAAGAAGCCATGGTTATCCGAGGTCAACAGAATGAAGCTTCTTCAGAGGCCAAAGATCACAAAAATTGTGGGACACATGAACAAAGGTCTAAAGTTATCTGGTCAGATTAAAATAATCCTCAGGGAGGTAAGAAATTCTATTTTACTGTTTTTGACATGTAGTTTATGTAATTCAATTAAATATATCAGACATAGAAGAAAATTATTTAATAATTAAACTTTCATGTGACAATTTTGCAGTGGAGATGAATAGGCATTTCACTTTACTTGTTTAGTAACATTTCTAAAGCATATAAATGGTACTATTAGATACATATGTATGAGGCTGCATTCCTTTATCAGCGGCAAGGGAAATGTTTCTATGGCAAGGAAGAAGTAATGCAACTTATATCACGAAGTACCACAAATACAAATAAAACAGATCTGTACCAAAAGGAATTATGGCTGTAATTAAAGCAAAACTAGGTAATAAAATGTGCATATATATATATATATATATATATATATATATATATATATATATATATATATATATATATATATATATCATTTAACAGATTAATTTTCTTCACTAGAGTGATCATCATTAATTTCATAATAGATTCTCTTAAATTTGGTATCTAAACTTTTATCTCCCCATGGGAATTACGAAAAAGCGAAAACAAATAAGGGCATACGTGGGAAGATTTTAAAGAGTTTTAATAAGTGTTCACGTTAAGAAAATTAAAAAAAATAGTGAATCGCTAGCAGGAAAATAGACCCTACAGACGATGTTAGGGTCCAAGACGGCCAAAGTTCTCATGACTCCTACCGCTTAATTAACCAGGATTTCAAATCAAACCCATCCAGGTTACCAACCAGATGCCATAGGCCACAAGAAGGCGTGATATTTTTGTATATAACTTTAAATTGATCAAATTAAATTAAATTTTCGAAATATATTAACCTGAATCCATTCAATCACATTTTTTTTTTAATTATTGGTAAATTTCGCATAAATAGAATAAGTATATATTTCGGTATCTGACTCTTCTATCGGACGCTATTCAAGCAAGGCGGCTCCGAATTTACCTGATTTCAGGAGAGAAGATCGGTCTAATCTCTCATTACTTACCATACTTTTATATATTTTTCTATTGATGCACTTCTCTAGTCTCTTATTCAATGAAGAAAATCCCTCCCTGAAAAATAATAGGCTAATTTAATTGAGTGAAATACTCTTCTTGGTTGCCCGCTTTTTCTCGTTTAACATTCTGGTTTGTAGCAATGTGAAGGGGTAGAATGTCCTTTTTGTTCCTCGCTTCAGTATCAGTCACGTTAAGAGGATAAAATGAAAGATAGAAAAGTACAGGAAAAACAAAGATCACAACAACGAGTGACAGCAAAAAATGAGAACCGACTACAATTTTACAGCTTGGTTTTGAGACACGACAATACAATTCATGCCCACACTTTAATAATATCCAACTCATTTCTAATTGGAAATATGAGTAGCCTCCTCCCTCCCACACACTTTTGATTAATAGGTTAGTGTATCATGAAAGAATATGTACCATAAATGATTTTGACATTACCATATAAGGGTGGCCAAAAGTCCCCTGGCAGTAAATCAAAACCATTCAATTCCAAGATTTATTTATATTTAACAACTGAATGAATTTTATAAAAGCATCTAAGTATGAAAAATCATAAAAATTATTTAAACTGAAGTCTTCCTTGAGCGTTTATTTATTCTTCATATTAGTAGTATTTTTCAATTACAAAGATTCAATGTTGCAGTCAATTTGTTCATAATTATGGGCTAGAAAAACCGGCAAATAAAACAAAAAAATATTTTATAATAAGACTCCAATTATTAAACAATAATAACTGGAATGAATAAATAAAATTAAATATTAAGTGTTTATGGGATTTTTATTTACTGTCTGGTCACATATGGTCACCCCAGTATAACCAAGGCCAATGCTTAAGTTAAATCAATTAGTCATCACTTCAACAAAGCACGTTCATTAATGCAGGCAAACAATCGTGATTAAGCGCGATGCAGCCATAGACTACAGCGTGCTTCAAGCAAATATGCGCGAGTTTTAACTGAAATATCTAAATTATTAAATTCTTAGGCATGCTGATAATATGTATTATCGCGTTTTCGAAACCTTGCAATCGCAGAATCGGTCTGTCAAACGTTAATTTTTGTAGGAACAATGTTGTTTTTTAACTCGACTCATAGTGGTGTTTAATTGTCTACAAAAAAATATAGAACACGCAAAAATTCGAAATTTCTTAAATCACAATTTTTAAACAACAAATACGTGGAAGTTCTCGAGATTGACGTGGTTTTAACAAATATGCCCAAAAATTTTAGTCTGTTTCAATAGTTCTTGAGTTATGGAAAGCAAATATTTTACATGCGAACAAGCTCGCTTATATATATATATATATATATATATATATATATATATATATATATATATATATATATATATATTGTATATCTTTCATTAGCCGAAAGAATGATGAAAAAAATCTAGGCAAATAAGCAAATACTGTTTCCCACAATTAGAAGATTTAACTTCTTTATTTTAGATTTTTATTAGAATAATTATCATTAATGCCCATACAAATATATATTTGTAGTATATCTTATCATAAAATGATGTTATACGATTGAATAATTTACAAATTGCAAATGTTCATTATTAGAAAATTATCGTACAAAATTAAAAAATCTGGACACTACAAATCTATAAAATATTACTTATATATATTTAATTAAATTTAAATTATTATAACTATATAAAGAGTAATCAATGCACTTTTAAAAACTCGTTTTACCCTCTTTCCAAAACAGCAAGTGAAATAAATAAAGATTTTTATAACCATTTTACCAGTATGAAAATGTAGATGATTTAAATTGCAAAGATCCTTGAAACACAAAAGTAAAGAGTCACTTTTCTTTCAATTTAGGCTGGGAAATGTATAAAGCGCCCATACTCGCTCTTTTCAGAAAGATAGTCAACGGCTCTTACAGTCTGAGGATTGGTCCAGTTGAGGAGTGTTTCATAAATCATTAAATTTACGTTTATTGTTTAATAGCATTATTACAAGTGGAGTCACGACATTTAGCAATTTTGTTGATATGATATTTTTTACATTGTCTGGTTAAATCCCTGATAACAGACTTGGAATAGAGATGGAAAGTAGTACTTGAACTGGTAAGGTTATTTTAATCTTTTCGGATCAATTAAGAAAAAAACAGCAAATCTAGAATATGTGGAGGTACCTAGCATTGATGTAACCCCACAGGATATTTAGATAAATCTTGGCACTAATTCTCAAAGATATTCCTAGATAGATTTCATTAATTATTATAAATTGCATAAAAATGATGATTACCAAACCATTTCCATTAAAATCAATCAAAAGCTATACTTCTTCGTGTACAAAAAGGCTCGCGAAAATAATATTCTTCTCATTTTCGTAAGTGTCATGGAGGTTATCAAAATACTATATAATTGGTTTTTGCTTTGTTTAAACATAAGAGGTTCTTTTATTTTCCCCTCATGAAGCGAGATATGAATAGTGCTTTGATTGAAGTATCCCAGTCCCTGCATTTAAGACTATCATTGAACCTGTCAACGGGAACATCTAATGAAACAATATGAATGGGTAATCTGGCCTCGGAAATAATGCCTAACTTATTCGTTTTAGTCTGCTCTAACTGATATCTATTTATCTCTCGCTTTTCAACTATTAAATAAGCCTTAGTTTTGTCATCCATCTCAACATTTTAGCACTATTTTGCGACTGTTGGGACTCTACCATTCGCAATGAAATTTAAAATAAAATCTAAGGGGGGATTAAATCAATAAGAGTTACCATGGTGATTGCTGTTATTGATGGAACCTAAATTTTCTCTTGTACCTGCTCTCCTCGATTTTAGCTTGCATAATTACTAAAGTCATCCTATGTGGGAATTTTAGTCACTTTAAAAGTGCGATTCACGCACTCGTTTTTTATCTTTATTATCATTTTCGTATTTCCTGTAAGATAATTTAAGTCTCTTTTTCTTTAAAATGTAGTTTTTTTTCTTAACTTAATTCACCAATTAATGTGGCTGAAGTAAAAAATGTCCAGAAATTAAATTTATTAGAGCAAGAATGAAGAAAGTGAGGTAAATACACGTTACTGTATTAAGGGAGATTGAAAGGATGGGTAAGAGTGATCGTTATTTTGGGATAAGAAAAATATATAAGTTGAAGTAAAATAAAGATATTTCAAGGAAATTGTATTCAAAATAATGGAGTATTAAGAGCAGAGGGTGTGGCAGAAACTACTGCTAACCACAGACACTACCTCCTCCAAGAGTCGAAATCTTCCTTTGCCTCAAAATACTACATGAAAAGGAGTCGATGCCAACGGCGACTTCCACTTGTTACTATTCCTCTTAGCAGAACGGCACAAACCACAATAAGGTGTGGGCTGCATTTGATATCTTGAAGTTTATGTGCCCTTCCTGCCTCAACGCTGGCAGATGGTGGACCTGCGACAATAACTATATCTTTCGTAGAAGCTCCATAGTTAAATCAGAAAACATGGAGCTCTCGCTCGTCTCGTGGGTTTTCTACGCCTGGGTATCGGGTTCGACTAACAGCGAGGACAGATATCCCCAAAAATGTCGCTGCTTGTAGGTGGAAGCAGCCAATGAAGCATTGCTTCGAGTCAGGGCATTATCGAAGAGAGCTACAGTGGCGTTCGCCATCACACGCATAGGCAGTCAGAACACCTCTGTCGTTTCACCCTTCCTCTTTTCAATTATAAAACACATCACTCTTCCGTTTCGTAACATACCAGAGTGGTTATCATGTCCACATATCCCTTACTTTTAGTATGTGGCTCTTCATTTGGCCAAACGGTCTCCTCTGCTTGCTATTGGCTCTCAAAACACAACACTGCCGCTCTTCATTCGCCGATCTCTTCCCCCCTAACAAGTACTATCCTCTGGTGTTCGAGGTTTTGCCATCTAGTGTCTTTCTGATCTTTATGCTAATTATATTACCCAATCGGAGAATCTCAACCAATATTTCAAAGGGATAAGCGGCGCAAATAACGATATAATCAACGAATTGAGTTCATTATGACATTTTGAAGGCTTTATTTATGATTCGCATCTATAATGTAATATTATCTATAGAGTGTAACAAATCGAATGAAAATAACTAAAAAAACTAAACAAAATAAAACAGAAATATTTGAAAAAAATATTTGTGCTCATTTAGACCTTCACTCTATGAAAGAAGAAGCTGCTGCGTCAAAATGCGGCACCAGCGAACTTTTCCACAAGGCTTGGTTGCGAGCGTGATGAATACATTATGAACGCATGTACAAGCGAAGGTATTACATACATATATAAATGTTTTATATATTAAGTTATTTAGACCTTACTTATATATTCCACATGAAAAATTATATCCATGTGCTAATATTGTATACTAGTTTACCTCTTTATTAAAAACTAACAATAATTAAGTAATTTATTATTATTA
The DNA here is from genome assembly GCA_963969495.1 of Ceratothoa steindachneri. NCBI lineage: Eukaryota > Metazoa > Arthropoda > Malacostraca > Isopoda > Cymothoidae > Ceratothoa > Ceratothoa steindachneri. The sequence continues at coordinate 197,112,745 of OZ018317.1, forward strand.
AGTTTTTTATTAAATTTCTAGCTTTTTATACGGCGTAAACAGAAGTCATTAATTTTGTTCGTTATGCTTAATCTCCCCGTAAGGGGCGCGGCGATTTGCCATCCTAGCCGCCATGCGGACGGGATCCAGCGCTCCGTCCGGCCCTAGCTTAGCCTCTCTTCCTTCCTTCAGATAGCCTGTACTTCTCTCCTACCTCGTCGCTTTTCATACAACCTCTACCACAACTTTCTCTGGTCAGCATCTAAATTCACAGGGTAGAAGCTGACCTTCTTCTCAGCCAGTCGTCCGAATCGGGGCTGAGGGAGGAGAGGAAAATGTCCCCTAACCCCTGAGCTCCGGTCTGGGGTGGTTGGCTTTTAACAACCTACTTCATCCCCACCCATACCTTCCTCACATCCCTTTTCCTCTCGTCTTCAAAATCTATCTTTTTTACGCCGTGTTCAAGGTGGAGCCGCCATGCCGAAGGACTGCCAGGCCACCAGGCGGGAGGGGTGGTCCCAAATGTCGGCGCCTGGCTCTGCCGGGCTAATAAACACCTCTTGCAGTGCGGGCTACTGCAAGAGGTGGTGAGCGATTGCGTCCGGTAAAACAAAGAGGGTCACCATGCCCAATGATGCAAAAAAAACCATCTCCCCTTAACTCCCCCTAAAACAACGGAGCCGCCCTCGTGCAGCTCCACAGAAAAGATGGAGGTCCCCACCCCTGTGCTTGCGCAGGGGACCCTCCATACCTCTTTAACCGGAGAGAAGGCTTACTTCTCTCCTACGCCTACGGGTGTAGGGGACTCCCCCTTACCCCCTTCTCTTGAGGTGCTTTCGGGAACCTCCCTATCTCCAGCGGCAGTCCCTCCTTTGCTTTCTAAGGGGACTGCCAAGAAAGCTAGCAGGCAGCCCATTGCCGACCGCCCCTCGTGCAAGAGGCTTGGTAGGGCAAACCCCCTTAGGGGGGAGAGGGAAGCCAGGCCCCTTCGGTCGCTTCCCTTAAAAGACCTGCTGGCAAGAATATTAAACCTTGCCGGGGTCAAGGCCTGTGCCTCCCCACTAAAGACTCATGACGCTGCCAAGGGGACCTGCGATGTCCTGGGAGGGAATGGCCAGCTGGAGGCCCCTCCTGTGATAGACATGGTCCTTGAGGAAAACCAGCCTCAGACGATAGGGCCTTCTATGGGGGGGGGGGGAATCCGGGCTCAGCGCCAAGCACCGAACCCGAATCCGCCCCTATGCAAGGTCCTCCTCAAACGGCTAGGGATTCTCAGGCAGTACAAGGAGGGGAGGGATCTCCTCCGGGTGATGCCCCTGCGACCACCAGGACCTTCTCCATTTCGCAGAAGGACCTGGCTGAGGCCGGTCCATCTGGCCTGGGAGCTTCTACCGGCGGGAGTGAGAAGCGGGTTCATTCCCCGCCGTCCTCTCCAAAAAAGAAAAGGACGAAAAAGACGAAGAAGACTCGGGGCTCCTCTCCATCCGCGGGGGCTACGGGGACGGATGGGTCTGCTGCCACTTTGGCATGCGACCAAGCCAAGATCGGTACATCCGGCCCCTCTGCCCCCCCGGGTACGGAGCTCCTGACCATGACAAAGACCAAAAGTGCACAGGGCGGAGCCTCAATGACATCGGGGCCCCTCATTCAGAGGTTACCTGGCGTTTTCGAGTCCGCTGGCTTCAAACGCTTCCTCGTTATTCGCTCCACTGATGGCAGCATGTTGTCCAAGGTCAACATTATCCATCAGAGGAGAGGATTAGCTAGTGCAATTGGTAGAGAGCCGAAGGTAACCCGTTTCTCGGACGGGAGCCTTCTGGCGAATGCGGCGAATCCCGCAGAGACGGCCAAGATAAGTGCTCTTCGGACACTTCATGGCACCCAGGTGAGTGTAACGCCGCAGTCTATCATGAACTTTGTGAAAGGAGTAGTTTATGCGAGGGAACTCGTTGACTACTCCATTAAGGACATTACCCTAGAGCTGGCCGACCATGGGGCGGTCAAGGTCGAACGTGTGATGAGAAAACAGAGAGAGGCCTCGAGACGCACCCCTACACTCTTCGTCACGTTTGACTGTGACAAGCTCCCTGAGTCAGTGCGTGCTGGTAGGTACCGCTACCGCGTGAAGGCATTCGTGCCACTACCACGGCGGTGCTATTACTGTCATCGCTTCAGCCATACAAATCGCTCATGTAGACGTGCAAAGTCGAGGTCACCTGAAGTTTGTGTAAATTGCTCCAAGGTCGCACACGATAAGTCTAAATCGAGTGTGGCCAAGTGTGTCAATTGCGGAGAGCCGCATCCTGCTTCTTTAAAGCAATGTGGTGCATATCTCCTTGAGAAAGAAATCCTGGCCGTTCAGGCCCAGGATCAACCCTCATTCCGCGAGGCAAAGGACTTGGTCCTGGCGCGCCCAGCTCTGCCTTGGACGTCATATGCCTCAATAGATAGAAAGGCACCCTCTGCTCCTGGCCCATTCAGGACAACGAGCACGGTTGTTTCGGCGCCCATTCAAAGCCCTTCTGCGGGCTCTACCCAACCCGGGCGCTCCTCTTGGAAAGGTGGCGGCAAAAAGGGTTTATACCCTGCCCAGGCTAAAACTAGGGCTCCCCCCTCTTCCCCCACCGTGACCGTTTCCCGTAAGGCGAAACGGCCACGCGCCTCCACGGAGTCGTTAGACTCACAGGAGGCAACACCCCTGAAGATGGTCGCTAGGCCATCTTCCGGGGTTCCTAAAGCTGTTCCCCGAAAGGAGGACAGCAACAAAGGAGCTTCGGCCCCTTCGCCCACGCCCCGAGGTGGAGCGAGTGGCTCGGAGACGGTGGTTCTTCGAAAAGAGGGCCCCCAGCTTCCGAAGCCGCAACGCCCGCCTAAGGTTTTGAGGAGGAGGGAAAAAAAGACTCGCATGGTGAGCCCAACCTCCCCTAATAAGTCCTCGAAGGCGACAGAGCCTTCAGCGCTTTGTCCGGCCAACAGCGCCCGGGGTTCTGCCCCCAGGAAGCGTACGGCCATTCCCGTGAGGGTCTTTAGTTCGAGGAGGGCCCCTGCGTCTCCTCCGAGCTAAGCTGGAGGGCATATTCCTTCAATGGAATTGCCGTGGACTCCGGGCCAACTGGGAGGGGCTGCGGAGGCTCGTCTCATCCCGTTCCCCGTTAGCTATCGTTTTGCAGGAGGCCATGCTAGGCGCGTGCCTACTGCCTGCCCTTCCGGGGTATAAGGGTCTTGCGACCCCACCACCGCGGGATGGCCACGCTGGGGGATGCGCGGTTTACACCCGGCATGATGTCTCCGTTCTTTCTTTCTCTTTAGATACCTCCTTTCAGGCAGTGGCTGTGCAGCTGCACCTGGATAGGAGGTATACTATCATTTCTGCGTACATTCCACCGTCAGCTGACTTCGACGCGGGGGACTTCCGCCGCGTCGTGGCACGGTTGCCGAGGCCCTATCTCTTGCTTGAAGATCTGAACGGCAGGCATCCTCTCTGGGGAGATTACTCCATAAATTCCAGGGGACAACTCCTTGCCGATCTGATCAAAGAGCTTGAGATGGGTGTCCTAAACGTGGATGGGTTTACGCATCACTGTCCGAGAACCGCTTCATTTTATTGCCTCGACCTATCTTTGTGCTTTTCGGATGCACAGCCTGATTTCGATTGGCAGGTGGTCGATGACCTCCATTGTAGTGATCACTTTCCCATTTAAATATCATTTTCAGGGCAACTGCCACCTGAGAGACCACCTCGGTGGTGCTTGGCGCAGGCGCGGTGGCCTGCATTTCCGGAAATGACTGAATTCTCTATCTCAGTCGAGGAGTTTAGGTCAGTAGATGAGGCCGTTGAGTTCTTCTCCGGCAACCTTATCGCCGTAAGCCTGACTACTATTCCTAGGACGTCTGGCTGTTTTGCACGCCGACCACTCTCATGGTGGTCGGCCGAGTGTGAGACGGCCCTCAAACAGAAGCGTTATGCCCAATGCGCTATAAGCACCGCCCGAACGATTTCACTGTCGCTGAGTTTCGTCGGGCTAGGGCTAGGTTCCGGTATATTTCGAAGCAGGCCCGCCGCTCTTCTTGGCGGGCATACGTGTCTTCAATTAACGGGAAGACCCCTTTAGCTGAGGTGTGGAAGCGAGTCAAAAGGATTCAGGGCAAGTTCTCGCAGGACCCCCCTCCCGTTCTCCAGGAGAATGGGACCGCAATCTCGGACCCCGCGTCCGTGGCGGAATCCTTAGCGACCGCTTTTTCCGCGTTCTCTAGCCCTGATGCTGCTCCGCCAGCATTCAATGCACGTCGTGATGTCGCGGAAGGCCGCCGGCTGGACTTTACCTCCAGAGGCGGAGAACCCTTCAACGACAAGTTTACTGTGAGTGAGTTGCGTTCCACTCTCGCTTCGTGCGCGCACACCGCCCATGGTCCGGACGATGTCCCGTACGCAATGCTTCGACACCTGGGTGAGCGAGGCATGGCCTTTCTGTTAGATTTGTTCAACAGGATGTGGGTGGAAGGTCTTTTCTCAGACTCCTGGCGAATCGCTACTGTGCTCGCCTTTCGCAAGCCGGGGAGAGATCACTCTACTCCGACTGGTTTCCGCCCAATCTCTCTAACCTCTTGCGTGTGCAAGTTGATGGAAAAATTGGTAAATGTTAGATTAGCCTATTTCCTGGACAGCGGAGGCCATCTGTCTTCTGCACAGTGTGGCTTCCGTAAGTTCCACTCCACGTCGGATGCTCTGCTCCGACTGGAAAATGCCGTCTGCGAGGCTTTCCTTCGTAGACAGCACTACGCCACGGTGTTTTTTGATCTTAAGAAGGCCTATGATACCGCATGGCAATACGGTATCATGGAGACTCTCCACACGATGGGGGCGAGAGGACGCCTCCCAATGTTTATATGTGAATTTTTGCGAGATCGTTAATTCCGCGTACGGGTGGGGGGAGCCCTCTCCGGCCCAAAGGAGCAGAAAGAGGGTGTCCCGCAGGGAAGTGTCCTCAGTGTCACACTCTTTGCAATTTGCCCTGAGCATCAACGGCATCACCTCGGTGCTGCCGGAAGATGTTCTCGCTACGCTCTACGTGGACGAACTTTCGTTCTCTTTTGGCACGGCCCAGATTTCAACTCTGGAGCGTCGACTCCAACAGGCATTTAACCGCGTCTCTCGCTATGCCGAAGCGCACAGGTTTCGCTTTTCTTTGGCCAAGACTAAGGTTGTTCACTTCTGCCGCCATCCACGGCTTCACCCCGACCCAGATTTGTTTCTTAATGGGGTGCGCCTGGATGTGGTTGAGTCGCACCGTTTCCTTGGTCTTGTATTCGACCGACGCCTCACCTGGGAGGCTCATATTCGCAGCCTTAGGGTCTCTTGTACCCGCGCCATGGACATTCTCCGTTCCGTGACGTTCAGCGCTTTAAGCGCTAATAGGGCTACTGCCTTACTTTTTTATCGATCCTTTGTTCGCTCGAAGCTCGACTCCGGATGCAAGTTTTATGCATCCACAGCCGAGCGTTTATTGCGGAAGGTGGATTGGATCCACCACACTGGCCTTCGCCTTGCGACCGGTGCCTTGCGCACTTCCCCCATTGAGAGCCTGTTGGTCAATGCTGGGGATATGCCACTCGCTCTGCGTCGCGTGCAGTGCATCACTCGCCTGTACGCGCGAGCCCGGCGCCTGCCTCAGTCGCCAACAGCTCTCACTGCATGCGCAGCTGATCTCGATGGTGCCTATGCCGCCGAGAGACGCCAGTCATACCCTAAGCCCTTTGGGTTTAGAGCCAGGAAACTCCTTCGAGAGGTAGATATAGCTCTCGAGCCGGTGGCGCCCCTGCTTCTGCCCAGGACGCCACCCTGGAGGGTACCACATTTGGCTAACTGTCGCCACGTCTCTTCTCCCAAAGCTTGTACTGCGCCGGGAGTATTGCGTTTGACCTTTTTGGAGCACACATCGTGTCACGCTGGTACCGTGCCAGTGTATACGGATGGCTCCGAGGCCCAAGAGATGGTCGGCTTCCACTCCGTATCTCCTCTGTTTGAAGTCAGCGGGGCTCTACCAGGCGCTGCGTCTGTCTTCACGGCCGAGCTGGTGGCAATACACCACTCGGTACGGGAGATTACGCGACGTGCCCAGTTCGGAGACCGGATTGTGATCTATAGCGACTCACAAAGTGCCCTGAGTGCTCTCGGGCCATTGGAAGTTCCGCATCCCCTGGTTCGCGAAATCCGTGACGCTACGGTTTTGGTGAGCCGGGCAGGGTTCGAGATTATCTTCTGCTGGTTTCCTGAAAAAGTAGGATTTGCGGGGAATGAGCAAGCCGATGAGGGCGCAAAAGAGTCCGCGAGGACTCTGCGACCGGACCAGCGTTTCGCTCTTCCTCACACTGACTACATGGCAGGAATACGGGCAGCTCTTCGGACTGCTTGGCAAAGAAGATGGGAGACGGTCGAAGGGAACTTAAAGTTGCGTGCTATTGCGCCGCGACTGTTCCCATGGACCTATCCCCCAATGCCGCGGCGTCTTCAGGTTGCTTTCTGTCGTCTCCGAATCGGGCACACTCGTGTGACGCATCGCTATTTGATGGAGCGCTCGCCTGTGCCCTATTGCAACGACTGCGTCGTCCCCCCTGACTGTTCGGCACATTCTTGTCGAATGTCCCAGTCTGTGTGATCTGGGTGTCCCGGTAGCGGGATGGGCGGGGTCGCTACCGCCTGTCCCTCTTACTCGGGACGAGTGCGTGCACTTTGACTGGTCGACTTGTTGACTTTTGGGGGGAGGCCGGCCTTCTCCCTTTCATTTAACCAGGTTTAATTTTTGTTGTTGTTTTTGTTATTGTTTTTGTTATTGCTTTGTTATTGTTATTTCTTTTTATTGTTGTTTCCTGTTCAATTTTTTAAAGTAGCCTAGAACTAGACTGTTTGTTTACGGCGACTTATGCCTAAGTCGGCAGTCGCCAGATAGCCCCTTAAATAAAAAAAAATAAAAAATATGCTTAATCTAAGATTCCGTCATACACTTATGTCATCGTGAGAGAACTTTTATTATTGTCACTATTAGTTTTGGGTGCAATATATCACTTAGGAAGTTATGAATATTTACATCTGCTGCTATAGAAGACAAACGGCTATATAGTTGCGAGGAGGACTGACTATTTCGTGCATTACGTAAATACTTATTTCTTTTGTAATCGTGTTGGCTTTAATGTTTGAGGTATCGACACCCTTCCGCCAACCCTTCTCCTTTTTAAAAGGGCATGGCAGAATTGCAATTTGATATTATAGTCCCGCTCACGAGGATAAATAGCCACGAAAAAGATGTATATATGTAAGATAGGAGGATTAGACAATGGTTGATCTTAACATTAAGCTTTGAGATTCGTGGTCATATACATTTAGTGCCCTGCCTAATTTTTTAAACCGTACATGGTTCCCCCTTATATAACAAGTGATACTTCATTCCTTTAAATTAATAACACTGGAAGAGTAATTGTCAAAAGTGAAAAAGTGGAGGTGCTCCTTGTTTTAGGGAATGTTTCAATCTCTCATTTTTTTCCAGATATTAGCGAAGTTTATGCTAAAAAATGGTTGTGTCATATAAAGGGAATAAAGAGTAAAGTTATATTCGGAACCAACTAAATAAATATGAAATAGTTATTAATTAATTTTGTTGGAGCAAAGTTTGAAAGTTTGAGTTACAGGTAGGCAAAAAATTCTTCCCTTCCTTAAAGGTAAATGAATAGAGATTGTGTTTACTCATTTCTCTATTTTGTTTATTCCAAAAAGGATCAGTTCTTAATCCAAGTCGATAACTTCTTAGAAGGCATAAACACACTTCAAAAAATCAAAGAAGAGCTAGAAGCGAGACAACCATGGCTGAAAATCCACGACGTAATTAAATTCAGGAAACACACCCATGTTTTTAAAATTGTGTGTGAAAATACAGAAATGGCCTCAAAAGTTATGGAAAAAAGGCTGATTGCTTTCTGTACAAGGATACCGCCAGCTAATATCAGCGAGAGGCATTTGTAAACATTCAAATATGCTTCCGTTGCTATTCAATCGCAGATCACATAACCAGCGACTGCCCCCCCCCCCCCCAAGACCTTGTAATATGTTCAGATTGTGGAGCACAAGTACACACACACCGAGCATGCCAAAATACAATTAAAAAATTTATCAACTGCGTAGGGCCACATAAAACCATGGCGATGTCATGCCCACAAAGAAGAGAAATTATGAAAAGAAAGGAAACTAAAGAAAGAATGAAGGGGCAAAGAAACATGAGTTACGCAGCAGCAGCAAAATCAACGACGTATCAGCGAAATACAGAGACACAAATCAACATAGATGGCACACTCAATGTTAAAATACTAACGTGCATTTTACATGCACACATCATGAACTTTGCTAGCCCAGGAAGATACGCCGCTCACTGAATGGAATACTAAAGGCAAACGGCCTCGAGCCAATGAAGTTTCCAAAGGATGTAGTCTCGTCTGCCATATTTAAAGTCAAGATTAACGATGAGACTACAAAAGCACTAATTGAAGAAACCAAGCAATAGGAAGACAAGGAGAATGAAAGAGAAGAAACAAGTAGTGAAGAAACAGAATCAGATAGTAGCACTTAAGAATATACCCAGGAAAGAAGAATCACGAAAGAAAGGAACAAAAGAAAAGGAAATCCAGCTTGAGCAAAAATCTAACCCCGAGACAACAACCCCCGACCCCGTTGTCATCACTTTCACGTAAAGGAAAACAAAAGTTCATGTGTAGACGTGAACAAAATGAAAGAAAGAAGAAACAACGGTAATCGAGATCAACGGAAGCACCTGAACGATTATGGAAATGGACAAACATAACTTGGAAATTTTACAGAGAAACACAAACGGTTGGAGAGATAAAAAATACGTATATGGAAATATCGTTCGAGAATTCTATCCAGACCTTACTTTGATATCTAGGCACGGGCTAGACCTAGTAGCTAAAAAATTAAGTATATGGAATTACAATGTAGTAGCGACTAACCCCTTGAGACAGAGATTTGACGGAGCAGCAATAGCAATCAAGAAGGAACCAGACTACAGGACACAGGAAGGACTAACTGAATCATATGCGGCATTAGAAATAAAATTAAAATTAACCAACCTTACAATAGCCATGGGGTACCAACCCCCAAGAAGAGACGGATTGTTGATTAACAATTTCACAAAAATCCTCAACAGCAGAAATCTAATTATATTTATGGCAGATTTAAACGCCCATCGCGCTGAGAGCGGGTACAGAAGAAGAAACAACATGGGCAGGCACCTGAAAACGATGATAGACAGGGGAATGATCCAAAGATTGGTGCCAGAATTCCACAGCTATTTGGACAACAACCTGGCATCGAAACCCGACATCTGCCTCTCGAACTTCTTCCTGCTATTCAATTATTACTTCGAGCCGGTCGACCTACTGGTCAGTGGCCATATAGCTACAAAGCTGACTAGACGAAAGACAAGGAAGCATTAAGAAGATACGAATCAAGGACTTATTCCGAGGCGACTGTAGACGAGATCGACGAGGGACTCAGAAAAATAAGGAGAACGCTGACTACAGCACACGAGAGAGCCTATAGAAATATCCAAAATTCAGATGGTCATCGATAATGATAAAAGATAATAAAGAAGTAAGACATATCTCCTAACAGATACGGAGGAAAGAACGGACTTAGCAGAGACCTGTATAAACAGCTCAGAACAAAGAAAAAAGAAATAATGCAAATGATATACGAGAAGCAGCAAGAATACTGGAACGACCATGTCCAGAAGATAGACATCGAAGACTTCCCTAAGAAATTCTGGAAATGGGTAGATAGAATGAAGGAAAAATCTACAAAGGAGAAGATCAAAATTAAGGATCGAAGAGGAAACTACTAGAAGAGAAAATCGAAATAGAAATAGTTTTCAAATAACATTGGAGGAATGTCTTCAGAATCAGTGGAGAAGAAATTATGAGGGTACAATTATTGAAGAACTCAAACAAGCAATGGCGAGGACACAACATTATGAGACGGTCGACGAGTTGAGAAACAACAACGAGGATAACAGAGAAATATTAACCGATGCAGAGCTTAAAGAAACAATAAGCAACTTTAAGCAAAAGGCGCCGGGAGTCTCAAGGCTCACGATGAGAAATTACATGGAAGCGACCAACATCTTGGAGGGATTGAAAAACGTATTCAATGCCTACCTAAATACAAGATACTTTCACAAGGATCTGAAGGTGGTTAAGATGATTTTCATCCCTAAACCTGGAAAACCTCCATATAAGGTAGAAAATTACAGGCCAATTTCGCTACTGGATTTTATTGGTAAAGTATAGGAAAAAATCCTAAAGAAGAGACTGGACAGATATCTTGTGGAATATAACCTATATAACGAGTGCCAATTCGGGTTCCAGAAGAAGAGCACGGATATGGCACTATGCTTAATAACTGAGAAAAGAGCCAAAGTCAAAGGCGAAAAGAATAGCGTGGACACTGTGTGTAGAGACGTGTCCAAAGCATTTGACAAAGTTTGGCTGCAAGGCTTGAAATACAAAATACTCCAACTGGGTTTGGATAACCAACTGGAAAGGCTACTATGCAATTATGTATCCAAGAGATACGCGTATATAGACACGGGCAATCACAGAGGGGGCTCCTTTAAGCTGGAGGCTGGAGTTTCCCAAGGCGGTTACCTTAGTCTGCTAATATTCGCGGTATATACAGCAGACATCCCCCCATCCCTAGCGATGGATGATTGCTTGAATATAAAGTTCAGGGATGAGTTAACTCAAGTTCAGGTGTCACCTTACAGGCACGCTCAATTCCAAGCAAGGGCAACTGCAGAAGAAATCCGCAGATTGAATGAATACGAGCAAAAATGAAAAATAAGTACGAACAGAGATAAATTTAAAATAGTACCCATTTTCATAAGAAAGGTAACAGATATCAACCTCGATCATGACAGATACAATTATAGTAATTAATGTAAAGTACTGGAACTGACGATATCAAAGAACTGCTACACGAAACACGTAGTAGAAAGAATAGAGATAGGAAGAGGAGAGGATTGATACTCTTTTATAAACTAAGAAGACTAAGACTGCAGAATAAAAAGAAGACTCACAATATGATTGTTCAACCAACACTAATCTACCCGGCATTCGCAATGTGTACACTGTCAAAAACCAAACTGCTTGAATTGCACAGGGTCCAGAATAAAGCAATGCACCTTATAACTGATGCGAGAAGAGCAGAAACGAAAAGGTTAGAAAATCTGCACAGAGAAACCACCGTCGAGCCCCTGGACAAGATAATTTGAAAAAGGGCTAGAGGTGTCATCGAGAAGAATCGCGACGAAATTGAAGACGGTTTGACGCGCATATAGAGATAGGAGCAGACTGGAGGCCTCACCGACTCTTCCCAAGCTCGGTGAGGATCGGTAATGAGGACGCAGAAGAAGAAGACCTATTTACGTAGTTTTTCTACTGACGCGAATAGGAACAGAAGACTAAGAAGATCACCAAAGGGACAAAAACAACCATTGAGAAGACAACGTACGAAGAAGATAAGATAAATAGAAACATGCATGCCAGATTAAAGAATTTCAATTAGATTACTACATAAACAAAAGAGGAAAGCAATTAAAACATATAATGTAACAAATACTCACACACTAATAACGGTTTGAACGCCAACGAAATGTACTAGGATACAAAATGGAAAGTAAATGCAACTGGATCTCAGGTACTAACTCTTTACTTACAATACCAACATCGAACTATATAAAATGGCCAGAAATTAGCTTGACCTCCAAGCAATTTGCAGCTCTCAGCAATTTTTCTACTTCCTTCATTTTATCTCTAATTCTTTATTACTAGTAGTCTTCAACACGGGTCCTACACTAATACGAGGGTGAGTGATACACACCGTGGTATTAGCACCGCATTTTAGATGTAGGGCCAAGACCACCTAGGTCACCTGTCAGATCTACTACTAGTTTCTCGCTGTTCTATCGCTCCTTTTCCTCTTCCTCTCTCTGCCCCCCTCTTACCTCTCCTTATGTCCTTCTCCCAGCTGCTTCAAGGCATGGGGAGAAGGAATAGGGGAACAGGAGGACGCTGGGCTTGCTCGCGCCCTTCTCCCCTCTCCTCGTCCTAACGATCGGACCGGGGGAGAGGGGGGTAACCCTGGACGCACTAGTCTTTTACTCTCTCACACCTTTTCTCCTACCTACCACTTCCTAGAAGGAAAGAGCTTTATAAAGTATGGCATGATGCCATATCTAAATATGAGATAAAGAGAAGACCTATGATTAAGGAAAGGCTCCAGAAAACCTTCCTTTGCATGTAAGTTAGAAAGCTTGAAATCAACAAATAGGTACATGCAATTAAGAGTTCGATCAGTGGGAAGACAATTCACTGATATTGATGTTCTCACGTCTCTTCTGCCGCCATCTCATCACTCTTCCAATGTCCAGTGCTTTTTCCCTAAAGGAATTCGGGTACTTTATACCACAACCGCAAAACAGCTTTCCAATTTGACCCATCAACGAATACAATTTCATAGGATTTACGTAACTTATAAACAGAATCTCATTTAAGAGCAAATTTTGATTCACATTTTAATATACTCCCTATCGAAGGATTAAATGCTTCTTTTTCGCATAAATGGAAACCTCCACCAAGTAAAGGTTATGTTAATCGACTCTATTTATATATGTAAATGTTATATATTCATTTCTAAACCCCTCTTCTAGTAATAATTGTGAAGAAAATAGATTTAATATAACAGAAGCAATCTAAGAAGTGATTAGCTCAAGATTGCAAAGGTACAGCCGCTTTATTTTGGCTTCCAATTTCTAATATTTGTAATCAATTTAAATAAATATAAACGAATTAAACTAAGGGTTACGAGACTTTGTTCGAAAAGGCTTAACTGTTTATATCAGAACTTTCATCGGGCCCAAAATGGTCTTGTTATTTTTCAAAGATGAAATAGAGACAAATTTGCTTATTTTTTATCTTCCAGTTAATAACCTTTTCATATACACATCATTTGTAAGACTGTTGTGGTCAGGGTGTCCTTTATTATACCAATTTATTTATTCTATAAAATAATACGATCACTTAATTCTCATAATTATTTACTCAGAATGAAGAAATGCGAGGGAATTAATAAATGAGTGAAACCAACTATTCTTTTTAGTGAATTTACCCAATTATCACTCAAGCAGAAAAATATAAGTGTGCAGTCATAGCCCAAAATTTAAGACTAATATATTCCATTCAATAAGAAAATTAATGGAACTATCAAATATTGTATTATTTTTGTATCTTTATATCATAATTTAAAGGTGAAATAAACCAAATTTTAGAACTTAAACCGATTTGATTAAAAAATACAGTCAATTGATGGGCGCAGTCAATATTTATAATGATGTCTTTAGTTCTTCAAAACTGCCTCAATTCGTTTTAGCATGGTGGAGAACAAAGTTGTGTTGAAATTCTATCAATTGGATGGCTTCTCTTTATCGACTGCAAGTATGATTATCGCCAACAAATTCTATATTTGTTTCTAATCTGGCGAGTTTCCAATTTAATGTATGAAAAGTTAAATGTCATTTTTAGCCATAATCTGTTATTATCGTTCTTTGTCACACGATGAGAAATTATGATGAAACTTTAAGTTATCATTGACATATTGGTCATGAAGTGTTGGAAAAAAGTGCTAATTAGGCACGTTTTGGTAGTATTTTGAGTTCATGGTGATTTTCATTGTTCAAAATTGTTAGTTCCCGAGTTATATTTGATCAGAAGTAGCCACGGTTATGGAGAGTGTCCTATATCTTAACTGGGGAACCTACACAGGGATTGTTGAGGCGTTCACTTTTTCTACTCTAAAAGAGGAATCTTTTTGAAGCTCCAAACAAGCGTAAGTGTGGTTCATCATATAATATCCCCTCTCCCCAATATTCAATAGTCCATTGTTTATATTTCCAAGATAACTGGAGCCGATCCGTAAACTTCGAATTGGTGATTTAAGGTTTCTTTGCATCCCTCCTTGACTTGAAACCTTATTCTACAGGTCTCCACCTCATTCTTTGCGCTGAAGTGTACACAACTGCTTCTTTTCAATCGTGATCAAGCTTATCCTGAAGGCGACGCTGGCGTTCGTTTGAAGCTCTTTGGCTTCCATAAGACTTCTTCACAGGAGTATAATCATTACTTTTAAAGTCATTAAGGATCCTAAAGTTGGTGCTCTTTGATGTAATACCCTTACCAACTATCTCTTTCCATTTCTTGCGATTTTGGTGAAGATTAACACTAGTTACACGCTTTTCTTTTGAAAGAAATATTTCTAGAATGGAAAAAGCTTTAATGATTTATTTTTACAAAAAATATTACGAAATAGATTATAATTAAAAGTCATTTATTTAATACATTTAAGATACACGTTTCACGTTAAAATGGAATGTTATATGAAGTTTGGGCGAAAGAAAAGTAGAGCCATCGAAGCTTTATGGGGCCTTATGGGGACAACACATCAAGGTATCATTAAATCCAGTCATGTTCAACCCCAACGCCATTAAGTATTCAATGTTTCTCCTTACTTGCATTTTGGCAGAGTTCATGTTAGTCAAATGGATGCCATTTTTAATATCTTTATTATTTTCTAACTACAAAATCATTTAGATGACATCCCTAGCTGGAATACAACATTTCTTTGCCGATTGAAAGAGGGATACTGCAGGTGAAGCATGAATTGAGCCTGATCGAATTTAAATTTGCTCCATCCTTAGCAATCACATCAGGAAATGGAGTAATTAGAACAATATAATTCGACCAATTTAACCACTAACCACTACGTACCTGTAAAATGTCTAATGGTAGAAAAGATATCATTAAAATTTCTTGTGCCCTAATAGTTAATTGGGAACAATTTCTCAATATCTATTATTTATTTCTATTAAAGAATCTTTGTAAGTTACTTTAAAACATTGAGCTGCGATTTTCCTACATCCGTGATGGCGAGCCTTTACAAGTTGAAATAGCAAGACACAGGAATATATTAGTATTTCATATTTGTGGTATCGCCAACACAGGAATCTTATTAGGATCTTACCTTCTCAAATACACATGAATTAGAAAAATCTAACAATCTATTTGATTAATATTTGGTTATCTTTTCTAGTCAAACCTTATATAGAATTATATAATTTAAAAATGCTGGAATTTTTTAATAGTTTTCCTGAAGTTTGTGCTAAATTTTTGAGAATAGGTAAGTAAAAAATATCCTAATTTCCACTTGAATAGTACGAAAACTAATGCCAACCGTTCCTTCCTGCGTGGAAAACGCACTCAAAGGAAGAATCCAGCCATACTTTAAGCTGAAGTGAGAAAAAAAGATGATTTATAGTTCGCTGTGATCCGTTTAAGTGAACTTCCCTTCCTGATCAGAAGCCTACTGCAACGGTTGAGCTTAATTGTGTATTAATCGCGGCGATTACATCAAGTATTGTTTAAAACAATGGCATTCCATTTGTTAAGTAAATTTACAAACTGATTCTGGTTAGTCATTAAGCCTTTATGAAACTTCTAAGCTAATTTGGATATTAATTTATTGCTCATTGAAAGTTAAAAAAACACTTTTCATAAATTTTATTATTTTATCAAAGTTTAATTTAAAGTGTTTTGTCCATTATTATTTTGGTCAAGTTAGAAATGTTGACTTTATATCCAGATAAGTTTTCTACAATTAAAAGTGTACTCTCAGTTTCAAATAAATCCTTGACAAATAGAAATATTTACCGCACAGCGTGAGCTAACAAGGGTGGATGTTTGTAACTTCCACCTTAGGTTTATCAAATTATATACTTTGAACCTGGTCCATTTTGTATTTCTGATTTAGGGTTAAGTCTCCAAGCTTCTAAAATTTGTGTTAATAGATTTACACGGTAATTAACCCACGAGGGCATTGTATTCTGACCTTATGTCTATTGAGTTTCTAAGTCTGAGAATCCTTAAAATGTTAATTAAACATTAATTAAAACTCTTATATTTTTTAAAGCACAAATGTTCACTCATTATTTAGATTAAGTGAATGTTTTAAAGGATTTTTATTCACGTTAGTTGTTTCTTAGTCCAATACTTTATAAATTAAATTTTCTCCTTCATTCCCGTGAAACTCTATTGTCAAGGTTAAGACCAAAAGCAATATTGCTGCCCAATGCATGAACTAAAGAGACCACTGTTAATGCTGTCTACATATTTTTACTCCCTACGGGTTGTTAAGATGCCTTTTCCACCTTTCTTTAATTATCTCTATGCACAATCCCTTTTTTTCGCTTTCAATTATTTAATTTCTGATCACCCCGTAAGGGGCGCGGTGATTTGCCATCCTGGACGCCGTGCTGACGGGACTAAGCACCCCGTCCGACCCCAACTTAGCCTCTTCTTCTTCCTTCTAAACACTTGTTTCTTCGCTTTTCATACAACCTTTCCTACAACTTTCACTGGTCAGCCTCTAATTTCACAGGGTAGATGCTTACCTTCCTCTCAGCCAACCGTCCCGCATCGGGGCTGAGGGGGGAGGGGACAATGTTCCCTAACCCCTGAGATCCGGTCTTGGGTGGCTGGTTTTTAACAACCTGCTTCATCCACACCCATACCTTCCTCACATCCCTTTTCCTCTCCTCTTCACAATCTATATATTTTACGCCGTGTTCAAGGTGGAGCCGCCATGCCGATGGACTGCCAGGCCACCAGGCGGGAGGGGTGGTCTGAAATGGCGGTGCATGGCTCTGCCAGGCATGTAAGCACCTCTTGCAGTGTGGGCAACGGCAAGAGGTAATGAGCTATTGCGTCCCGTAGCACATTTAGGGTCACCATGCCCAATGATGAAATAAAGAAAACAAAACAACCCCCAACTTCACCAAGAACATCAACGGAGCCGCCCTCACGCAGCTCCACCAAGAAAATGGAGGTCTCCAGCCCCCCTTGTGCTTGCGTAGGGGACCCTCCATACTTTTTTAACCGGACAAGAGGCTTACTCCTCTCCTACGCCTACGAGTGTAGGGGACTCCTCCTCACCCCCTTCTCTGGAGGTATTTTCGGGCACCTCCCTATTTCCAAGGGCAGTCCCTCGTTTGCTTTCTAAGGAGACTGCCAGGAAAGCCAGCAGGCAGCCCATTGTCGACCGCGCCTCGTGTAAGCGGCTCTTTTGGGCAAACCCCCTTAGAGGGGAGAGAAAAGCCAGGCACCTTTAATCGCTTCCCTCAAAAGACCTGCTGGCAAGAATATTAAACCTTGCCGGAATCAAGGCCTGTGCCTCCCCACTAAAGACTCATGACGCTGCCAAGGGGACCTACGATGTCCTGGGAGGGGATGGGCAACTGGAGGCCTCCTTTGAGGAAAACCAGCCTCAGACGGTAGGGACTTTCATGGGGGGGAATCCGGGCTCGGCACCAAGCACCGAACCCAAATTCGCCCCTATGCAAGGTCCTCCTCAAACGGCTGGGGATTCTCAGGCAGTCCAAGGAGGGGAGGGATCGCCTTCGGATGATGCCCGTGCAACCACCAGGACCTTCTCCATTTCGGAGAAGGACCTGGCTGAGGCTGGTACATCTGGCCTAGGGGCTTCTACCGGTGGGGGTGAGAAGCGGGTTCATTCCCCGCCCTCCTCTCAAAAAAAGAAAAAGACCAAGACCAAAAAGACATAGAAGACTCGGGGCTCCTCTCCATCCACGGGGGCTGCGGGGACGGATGGGGCTGCTGCCACTCTCGCAAGCGACCAAGCCAAGTTCGGCACATCCGACACCTCTGCCCCCCCCCGGTTGCGAAGCCCTTGACTAAGACCAAAAGTGCACAGGGCGAATCCTCTCATTTAGAGGTTACCTGGCGTTTTCGAGCCCGCTGGCTTTAAACGCTTCCTCGTTATTCGCTCCACTCATGGCACCTTGAGAAAGAAATCCTGGCCGTTCAAGCCCAGGATCGACTCTCATCCCACGAGGTTAAGGAATTGGTCCTGGCGCGCCCGGCTCTGCCTGGGAATTCATATGCCTAAATAGTTAGAAAGGCACCCTCTGCTACTGGCCCATCCAGGCTAACGAGCACGGTTGTTTCCGCGCCTATTCGGAGCCCTTCTACGGGCTATACTCAACTCGGGCGCTCCCTTGGTAAAGCTGGTGGCAAAAAGGGTTCATATCCAGCCCCGGCTAAAACCAGGGCTCTCCCCTCTTCTCCCAGCGTGACCGTTTCCCGTAAGGCAAAACGGCCACGCGCCTCGACCGAGTCGTTAGACTCACAGGAGGCAACACCCCTGAAGATGGTCGCTAGGCCATCTTCCGGGGTTCCTAAAGCTGTCACCCGAAAGGAGGACAGCAACCAAGGAGCTTCGGCCCCTTCACCCACGCCCCAAGGTGGAGCGAGTAGATCGGAGACGGTGGTTCCTCGAAAAGAGGGCCCCCCCCCCTCCGCCTCCGAAGCCCCAGCGCCCGCCTAAGGTTTCGAGGTGGAGGAAGGAAAAGACTCGCATGGCGAGCCTAAGCTCCCCCAATAAGTCCTCAAAGGCGACAGGGCCTTCAGCGCTTTGTCCGGCCAACAGCGCCCGGGGTTCTGCCCCCGGGAAGCGTACGGCCATTCCCATGAGGGTCTTCAGTTCGAGGAGGGCCCCCGCGTCTCCTCCGAGCTAGGCCTGGGAGGCATATTCCTTCAATGGAATTGCCGTGGACTCCGGGCCAACTATGAGGAGCTGCGGAGGCTCGTCTCGTCCCGTTCCACGTTAGCTATCTTTTTGCAGGAGACCATGCTAGGCGCGTGCCCCCTGCCCGCCTTCCCGGGGTATAAGGGTCTTTCGACCCTACAACCGCGGGATGGCCGGGCTGGGGGATGCGCGGTTTACACCCGGCATGATGTCTCCTTTCTTCCCTTTCTCTTTAGATACCCCATTTCAGGCAGTGGCTGTGCAGCTGCGCCTTGATAGGAGGTATACTATCATTTCTGCGTACATTCCACCGTCAGCTGACTTCGACGTGGTGGACTTCCGCCGCGTCGTGGCACGGTTGTCGAGGCCCTATCTCTTGCTTAGAGATCTGAACGGCAGGCATCCTCTTTGGGGAGATTACGCCATAAATCCCAGGGGACAAGTCCTTGCCCATCTGATCGAAGAGCTTGAGATGGGTGTCCTAAACGTGGATGAGTTTACGCATCACTGTCCGAGAACCGCTTCATTTTCTTGCCTTGACCTATCTTTGTGCTCTTCGTAGGCACAGACTGATTTTGATTCAGGGCAACTGCCACCTGAGAGACCACCTCGGTGGTGCTTGGCGCAGGCACGGTGGCCTGCATTTCAGGAAATGACTGAATTTTCAATCTCAGTCGAGGAGTTTAGGTCAGTAGATGAGGCCGTTGAGTTCTTTTTCGGCAACCTCATCGCCGTGGGCCTGACTACTATTCCTAGGACGTCTGGCTGTTTTGCACGCCGACCACTCCCATGGTGGTCTGCCAAGTGTGAGACGGCCCTCAAACAGAAGCGTTATGCCTACATGCGCTATAAGCGCCGCCCGAACGATTTCACTGTCGCTGAATTTCGTCGGGCTAGGGCTAGGTTCCGGTATATTTCGAAACACGCCCGCCGCTCTTCTTGGCGGGCATACGTGTCTTCACTTACCGGGAAGAACCCTTTAGCTGAGGTGTGGAAGCGAGGCAAAAGGATTCGGGGCAAGTTTTCGCAGGACCCCCCTCCCGTTCTCTAGGAGAATGGGACCGCAATCTCGGACCCTGCGTCCGTGGCGGAATCCTTAGCGACCGCTTTTTCCGCATTCTCTAGCCGGAATGCTGCTCTGCCAGCATTCAATGCACTTCGTAATGTCGCGGAAGGCCGCCGGCTGGACTTTACCTCCAGAGGTGAAGAACCCTTTAACGACAAGTTTACTGTGAGTGAGTTGCGTTCCGCTCTTACTTCGTGCGCGGACACCGCCCATGGTCCGGACGATGTCCCGTACGCCATGCTTCGACACCTGGGTAAGCGAGGCATGGCCTTTCTGTTAGATTTGTTCAACAAGATCTTGGTGGAAGGTCTTCTCCCAGACTCCTGGTCAAATCGCTACTGTGCTCGCTTTTTGCAAACCGGGGAGAGATCACCCTACTCCAAACCGGTTTCCGCCCAATCTTTCTAATCTCTTGTGTGTGCAAGTTGATGGAGAAATTGGTCTTTTATTCGCTTGACGCCTCACCTGGGATGCTCATATTCGCAGCCTTAGGGTCTGTTGTACCAGCGCCATGGATATTTTCCGTCCTCTAACATTCAGAGCTTGGGGCGCTGATAGGGCTACTGCCTTACTTTTTTATCGATCCTTTGTTCGCTCGAAGCTCGACTACGAATGCGAGTTTTTATGAATCCGCAGCCGAGCGTTTATTGCGGAAGGTGGATTCGATCCACCACACCGGCCTTAGCCTTGCGACCGGTGCCTTTCGCACTTCTCCTTTTGAGAGCCTGTTGGTCGATGCTGTTGAGATGCCACTTGCTCTGCTCCGCGTGCAGTGCATCACTCGCCTGTACGCGCGAGCCTGGCGCCTCCCTCAGTCTCTACCAGCTCTCATTGCATCCACAGCTGATCTCGATGGTGCCTATGCCGCCGAGAGACGCCAGTCATACCCTAAGCCCTTTGGGTTTAGGGCCAGGAAACTCTTTCGAGAGGTAGATATAGCTCCTGGGCCACGGCGCCCCTGGTTCTGCCCAGGACGCCACCCTGGAGGGTACCACATTTGTCTATTTTTCGCCACGCCTCTGCTCCCAAAGCTTGTACTGCACCGGGAGTATTGCGTTCGACCTTTTTGGAGCACACATCGTGTCACGCTGGAACCGTGCCAGTGTATACGGATGGCTCCAAGTCCCAAGAGGGGGTCGGCTTCCACGCCGTATCCCCTCTGTTTTTAGTCAGCGAGGCTCTATCAGGCGCTGCGTCTGTCCTCACGGCCGAGCTGGTGGCAATACACCACTCGGTACGGGAGATTACGCGACGTGCCCGGTTCGGAGACCTGGATTGTGATCTATAGCGACTCACAAAGCTCCCTGAGTGCACTCGGGGCATTGGAATCTCTGCATCACCTGGTTTGCGATACCCGTGACGCCACGGTTTTGGCGAGCCGGGCAGATGTCGAGATTATCTTCTGCTGGGTTCCTGGACATGTAGGAATTGCCGGGAATGAGCAAGCCGATGAGGGCCCCAAAGAGTCCACGAGGATTCTGCGACCGGACCAGCGTTTCGCTCTTCCTCACACCGACTACATGGCAGGAATACGGGCAGCTCTTCGGACTGCTTGACAAAGAAGATGAGAGACGGTCGAAGGAAACTTAAAGTGGCGTGCCATTGTGCCGCGGTGGCTTCAGGTTGCTTTCTGTCGTCTTCGAATCAGGCACACTCGTGTGACGCATCGCTATTTGATGGAGCACTCGCCTGCGCCTTATTGCAACGACTGCATCGTCCCGCAGACTGTTCGGCACATTGTTGTCGAATGTCCCAGTCTGGGTGATCTTCGTGCACGACACTTGTTCCTGTACCGGGATGGGTGGGGTCGAAACCGCCTGTCCCTTGTATTCGGGATGAGTGCGTGCACATCGACTGGTGGACTTGTTAACTTTTTGGGGGAGTCCGGCCTTCTTCCTATTATTAAGGCAGGGTTTTTTTTTGTTTGTTTGTTTTGTTTTTTGCATTTGTATTTTTTGTTTTTTTTTACCCTTTAGGTACACGCTCCTGCGCGGAGGGGACCTCCCCCCGACGCAGGAGCTTGCTTCCTTTCCCCCATTTGGGGTGTTTTTTGTCGTTTCTTTAATTTTATTTTAGAGTAGCCTAGACCTAGGCTAGTTTTAATAGGGAGACTAATGCCCATGTAGGCAGTCGCTAGATGAGCTCTTAAAAAATAGAAAAAAAAATTAAAAAAATTCTGATAAGCCGATTTCCGTTGAATTTGAGTTACGTGATTTCACAGATTTAGAGTCCAACATTCTTAAAATTAGTGGTGCTTTTGCCAAAAAATTTGCACGAAGGCAAACTTTTTCAAATTTTTAGTTTCTTAATTGAACATATTAGGGTTTGAGGGGCAAGAATCCCATGAAATAGTTAATCATTTTCTTGTTTTTCGTGATCCTGACAAGGTGTCATCGTCTGGTGAAACGCAAACTTGCTGTCAAAAATACTGATCTGCCAGTTTATTTTCCGTAGAAGTCAATTCATATTTTTTTTACTACCGTTTTTTTGTCATTTGTGTCTCGCTTTGATGTCAGCGGATTATGCAATGAATCTTGATTAACCACAAGGGAATTTGGGTCATGGGATCCTTATTGGATTTTTAAGATTCCATGTTTCAAAGAAACTAAGAATTTTGTTGGTAATACCTCTGCTCTATAGCGAGTAATGTGTTCATCAATATTACCGTCTCAAAAATTTGGAAAGTTATTAAATTTATCTTAAATCGTGCTATCTATCTATCGCTAAATCATTTCCGTTTACATCACAGTACCAGGCAGTTTACTGTCCCATTAGTTTGTTAGAATGCGTTTTGTTCGGGATCAACAATTCCAAGGAAACCGATAGTTGACTGAACCTTGGTTTATTTGAATTTAATATTGAATTTTGTAGAATTTTACTAGGCAAGGCTTAATCTTGGGAGGCATCTTCACCCGCAGATACGCCATATACCAGCTTTTTCTTTCAGATAAAGAGGCATATATTTATGACGTAGAACAATGTCACACTAAGAATTTAGATTTTAAGAGCTACAAGCACTAGTGTTCATCGGATTCAAAGAATTGATATTAGATCAGAGACCACGGTGGGCTAAAACATGCCACAATAGATTTGAGCAAATGCTTGTCAAGCTATGGTGCCCAGGAACACATAATTCTTTAGGAGTTAAACTCAGGACTCTTCCGTTGTTCCTATTTGAAAGAGCCTTTTGACAATTAAGAGGTATTAAGATTTTTTTCCCCGTATTCCCTACACGAGCAAGAAAATATTTTCGATGCGCTGGTATATAGCGTATCTGCGGGTGTAGATGCCTCTGAAGATTAAGCCTTGCCTAGTGATTTTCACACCACAAAAATTTAGGTATATGAAAAAGTTGGATCTTCATTAAACTGCATATGCCTAACTTACCCTCTTTATTCAATCTCAGTTACAGGTCAGCGTAAGCATGGAGACTTCTTCCTTAGTCTACTACGAAAGACCTTTACACCTCTTTGACCGAGTAGAAGTAACATTAACGGTTTTTTCAAGGATATGCTTTAGACTAGCAAAACCGCACATAAATTTCAGAGGAGAGGAGTAAGGTAGGCTGACAGTTCCATTATCAAAAGGGTATTATTAGGAACCTCTGATAAGGGTGAGACTACTTCTACTAATTTATTATGCCTATACTGTAACAGTCCTTTATATTTTTCTCGGTCGTTTTTCTCTCCCATAAAACCACTTCCTTTATTACTACCAACAAAAATATATTTTCTATCACAAAATTAATTTCAAATAATGATACTCAGGAATATGTTTCGTTCGACCAAACAAAACATTTATCTAAACTTCAGACGACAGACTAAATACATCTTCTTAATCAAACGACACGCTTCACCATTATTACCCCAAATTTATGGAGAGGCTCCAAAATTTACTGAATTAACTTGGTTAATATATTATTCGCAGGTAATGTTAGAAAGAATCCTCCTTCGAGGAATCTATGGAAATTGTTGTAACATATGTTGATTGAGTGAATGAAAAGTTGGAAATGTTACGTCGATTGTAGGATATGAACAACTATATTAGAAAAGATAAATAGTATACATAGTTATTTGAAGAACACCAAGCTCTGCTTTCCTTCGTGTTTAGTACGATCTTATTTAAACAATATAAGTTGCAACCCTTCAAAAAAGGAAGAGGAAGATTCTGCCCTTTTTCTTAATCGAGACCCAATCTCCTCTTCTCACCTAAAAGATATTAGAAATTTGTTCTCCAATTAAATAGAAAATAAACGCCTTGCAAACCCTAAAAGAGGTGAAAGATTTGAAGATCGACTAATTAATTATTCTTGCTTAGGTATATTAAAAAATTAAGTAGTTTATGAGGGAAGCAAATAAATAACACTAGTCAACAATGATTTTGCTACGTAAATACTAAATTGAGTATGATGATTCCGAAACTCTAATCAGAATTGTTCTAGCACGTAAGGTTCCTGAGTTACACACATACCCTTTAGTTACACATATGGGCAGTGTTGCTTCGGCTACCATAGTGAGAGCATGTGTTGTGTGTGGTTGGTTCCTGCATTACACTCCTGCTTTATCACGTTGTCAAATTTAGCCATTAAGGTAGTGGTGTTGAAAAGGTATTTACATAAAGTAATTAATTGTATTTTTCTTTCAGATTTATCTCTCAATTAATTTGTAAAGGAAATAAGATTGTACAAAAGTGTATAACAGGATATATACAACTAAGTTGAAAACATGAATAGGCGAGGATGTATAAATAGCCCACACAACTTTTGGTATATTTGTGGAAGATATAGTCCAAGCAACCAGCGGAAAAATTTAGCTGAAAGAGTGAAAACTGAATACAATTATTATTTTGGTTGTAAGGTCGGTGACCAAGAGAAGCTTTTGGCCTTCACAAATCACGTACTGTGTGTAATATGAGCTCATAGAGTGATTATATGGCAATGGTGTGGCGTGAGCCAACAAATCATGTTTTTAATTGCTACTTTTGTATAACAAATATTGCGAGATTCTCAAATAAGAACAAGTCAAAAATTGTATATCCAGATTACAATTCAGCTATAAAACCAGTCCCCCATAATATGAAAATCTCAATACTAGTTCCTCCATCAGCTAGTGCAGTTAAAGAAGATGATTCATCGCTCGAAGAGGAAGATAAGAATGACGATAAAATGTATGAGGATGATTCTAAGGAAATGAAGATCCAGTTAATAATTCAAGAAAGATCGAAATATTTAGTGAGGGATTTGTCATTGTCAAAGGAGAACGCAGAACTCTTGGGCTCCAGATTACGGCAATGGAATCTTCTAGGTGACGGTGCAATAATATCTTCTTTCTTTAAACGCCATGAGGCCTTAGCTGCCTTCTATAAAGAAGAATATGGTGCTTGTTTCTGTACTAATGTTAATGGCCTCATGAATTAGCTAGGAAACGAGCATTTACCTGATGAATGGAGACTATTCATCGATGCAAGCACTGCTAGCCTCAAAGCTGTGTTGCTACACAATGGTAATAAAAAACTTCAATTCCTGTCGCACTTATTGTTGGGATGATAGAGACATGACTCAATGAAATTTATTTAAGAAGGTGTTCATTACTCGCATCATAAGTGGAATATCTGTAGTGATCTAAAGGTAATTTCTTTACTTCTCGGACTAGAGCTAAAATATACAAAGAATATGTGCACTTATGCCTATGTAACAGGCGTGACTACAGAAATCATTATATTTACCAAACGTGGCCCGAAAGAGAAGAACACATAGTTAGCTGATACAATTTGAAACACATGCCTTTGGTACATCCACAGAAGATCTACCTTCCACCACTTCATATCAAACTTGGACTTATATCAAATTTTGTTAAAGCAATGACCCATGATTCTGATGGATTCCAGTATCTCAAAGAGATATTTGGCAGCATGAGATTCATTTGTCCATGTAGTGCAGAATTTCCTTGGTAATCATAGGGCTGGAAACTATGAAGAACTAATGGACAACATGCTAAAGGCCTATCAACGAATGGGGCGTCGGATGTCTCTTAAGATGCATTTCTTGCATTCGCATCTAGATTTCTTTCCATCTAATATGGGTGATATTAGTGACAAACATGGGAAAAGGTTCCACCGAGATATCGCAATGATGGAAAACAGTTATCAAGGCCACTACAACGAAAACATGATAGGAGACTACTGTTGGTTCCTACAACGGGAGGATCCTATATCCACGTACAAGGGCATGAGCAAGAATTTCAAACATTTTTGTAAAAACTTATAGTAAGGTGAGTACTACCTCTTTTATATGTAATACATATCTTGTCTGGCTCTGGAAAAGGACGTACATAATGCCAAATCTAGTGCTCCGATTCCAAACCTTTGCCCAGAAACGTCTCATTTTTCTCAAACTCGTAATAATTATATCATTAATTGATCCAAGATGACAAAGTGAGCCATATAACCTAGTTGCATAACTCAGGTACCTTATGTGCTAGGCCTTATTTGGTATCAGCGCATCAAAATCAGTTAGTTACAACATTTACTCAAGTAACAGAGACAAAGTTAAAATTTTGGGGCTAGTGTAATCGGTACAAAAATTATTTGTGGAGATGCATGGAAATTATTATAGAAAATATTTTCATATTAAGTTTATCCTTTTAGGAAATCACTAAAATAAGAATTTTATTTTATAAAAATACTTAAGGGTAGTTCATCGTATGTCCTAATCCGTCAATAGTACACGTTTCCTGTTAATTATCAGGTGTTTTTCTAATTTTTTCACAGTGAGGGCCGTACTTTTTAGTGTCATTTCCTAACTATGGCTGGTCTATTTTCTGCGGAGCAAAGTTTAGCAGATTCTCAACTCCATCTAACGACTAACTAACCTCTATCAGGCTTAACCTGGTTAAAATTGGAATCCATGTGTCTGCCTAGCAGTAACACAACTTATTATGGAAGACAAAAACACCATCTAGATCGGGTATCAAAAGTCGTCCCAATTGATCCACTTCCTAAGCTGGGTCGATAGGGGGGAAAAAGATCGCTTGAAACAGTAGCACGAAGACGAGGACCCAGTGCCAGGCAAGATTGAGGTCAAGATGAATTAAATGCTTGCAAGTTTATTTACGTCTGGTCGCGTCCACATAAAGAAGCATTTGGAACTAAATATAAATGGCGGTAATTATAAAACTAGATCGTCGATGAGAAGATTTCATAAGTGAAAACTTATTCAAGATTAAAGTTATAAAGTATCGAGAAATACTTTCGTTTAATTAATCACAGGATACGATTGTATAATTGGAGGTCTTCAAAGCCGTTTCATCTAGTAGCGTAAACCACATGAGCACCTTGTTATTTTGAAAGTGTCAAAACTCATTCCCTTTAACAAACTTATGGCTAAATCATGATAAGTCTGTGTAACATGATTTTTGCCTTTCGGTATCAAGTGTTATTTTCTATTTACATATGTCTAGAATACATGAAGAAAAACAGTATTATTTATTTCAAACTTTGTTTTTGTGTCCAGGATAATGATATTTATAGGAAATTTACCTATTCCCTCCTGATGGTAGTGGCGAATTTACACTTTCATTTTCATAAAGTAGAAATAAAACGACATTATACAAAGATAGCATTTATTAATTCTAGAATTACATAAGTGAGACAATTAATATATTAGAAATTAATAGTTTTCGGTGATTTACGCCTATACTGTAAATTACTTTGACGAATCAGCCCCCTAAATATAGTCTTCTATCAGATTTTAATTATACAATCCTTGATAGCGTCGTTCAAAGTCAGGTAGATCCTGTATGAAAGCGCTCGCTATGATCCTCGGAGTACGCTCTCATGTTCTTAAATTTATCAAGATGAGCGTCAAGAATATGGACTTTCATGGACAGCCTGCAACCCTTCTTGACGTAGTTTCTCACGAAGTTCTCCAAAAGCTCTACATAGTTTTAGGCTTTGTGATTACTTAGGAAGCCCAGAACTAATGCGATAAGGCTGTCTCACCCTGCTTTTTCCGTCCTAGTAAGTTTCTTGGGAAACTCTTTTCACTCTATTATCTTTTTTATTTGTGGACAGACGAAGACAGCGCCTAACAAATTGGCCGCAAATAGCTTAGGAAAGACATCTTCGAGATACTTGAAAGCTACAGACTCCTTAATTAGAGCTCTGACGAATTGTTTAATAAAACCCAATTTTAAGCAGGGTCGGAAACAGTATTTTTCGGCTATCCAACAAAGGATCACATTTGAAGTTGTTTCTTCATACACTAAACTCGGTCCGTTGTGGCCAATCCCGCTGATAGTAGTGTGTCACGGTGTTCCTGCTGTGCCTGCTGTCCCTGCTGTCCCAAAGATAAAGATAACAAGGAAAGATGCAAAAACCGCCTTGGAGACCCATCAAGAAAGCCCCCATTTTGAAGAATCCGATAACGTGCCAACCATCCTCTTCATATTGCAATGCATCTAGCAAGATCTTGTCACTGCTATATTAATCTTTTAGCTGGACCGAGTGAGCAAGGGAAGGAGATGGATACATGTTCCCGTTATTAACCAGCACTGCTTTAAAACTCCTGGACGAGCTTTCAATGAAGAGGCGCCAGTCGTCGGGGATACAGCTGATTCCAATTGCCTCAAACAGACCGCTCACATTTTACAAAACTGAAGCTCACCTTTGCGTGTAAAAAAACTTGGAAAACACTGGTGACGCTTTCTCTAACCTGATATTTGCACACTGTCATCTAACAAATCCCACTGCTTAAATCTTAAAGTTAAAAGCTCGGCATTGGACTTTGTGAGACCAAGATCTCTGCAAGGGCATTGATATCTATTTGGTTGTGGTAGTATGGGTTCCTCTCTTCAGTTGCACCTCTGTTATCTGGCTTAATGAATTCATCCTTTTGAGAACTGCTCCACATTCCTCAAAACTGCGACTCTCTTTATGAATCAGGGGAACGGGGAGCTCAGAACTGTGTGGCACTGGCAAAATAGATGACGAAGGTTTGGATGCATAATAACAGGCGCATTTTTGCCTGCTCAATGTTTTGAAGGGTTTACCATTTAGAAGAAACAATCGCTTGAGTGGTCAGTTGGTTTCCTCCAAATTTATGGCATTACGACATTCTTAGCTGTCTTTTCTCTTCCGTACCATCCTGTAAATAAACAAAGTGAAATTATAAGTATAAATATGCAAATACTGTTCACTTAATGTTATTAGAAATGTTATAAAAATAAATACAGTATCCAAATAAACAAAACACCTTATATTTATATATATATTACCTTCCAGATTTCTTTTTCAGTATTCGCAGGTGAAATTAGGTGCCCAATGTTTGTCTTGATCTCCGACTGGTATGCCGAAATATGCCTTTTAGGCCTCGCACATTTTAGAAGATCTCTCTACAGAGTACTTTTTCCCTCTTATCTTAATAAATTTGTCACAGACATTGAAAAATGCATCTTTCAGATGCTTACACCCTTTTGATGCCATGTGTGAGGAATGTTTCTATCAATGACGAGTGACGATGTCTACGATATGATGGCTAGAGTTAAACTGATCTGTTGAGTAGACATTCTTTGTACATATTTATAGTCATTTACGTTGCCAGAATGTTCTTGAAATTCTTCAAACATATAAAAATTCTCGAAAGTTCTAGAAAGCTTAACAGTTTATTTTTCACCAAATTAGTGCTGAATCTATGTGGAATGTAACAGAACTGCCATAGCTATCCATGTCGCCAAAAAATATATAAGAGAAATAATAGCTATTGCTACTTTATACACTCTCTACAACATTTTAAATAAAGTATATTATACCATTACTGAAAAAAACATAACTCTTGAAACCTTCTAGATATTTTTACTATTTTCATCCAAAATAATGTTATTTACCATAAATGGGCTAATTTTAAAAATCAATGTCCTGGCCACAAAAGCAAAGTTTGGGGGATTAAATTTGACTTTTTTATTTAATAGAGTCACAAACAATAAAAAAATAACGTTTTTAACTTAAGGACAAGAAAACAGTTAAATTATTTTAAAAAGTGTAATGGAACTCGCTGATATACATATTTCAAATAGTTTATGTTTCTTCTACCGTTATGAGCGCAGTTGTAATTTTTGAAAATATTAACAGCAAAATAAAAATTTCGAAATATTTTTGTTTTGAAGCAATTGGGCAACATTCTAATATATTTCTTATGTTGCGGGGCAATACGAACGAATCAAATCGTTTTATCCTTAAATTTGGGTTTACGGCTTGCAATTTTGTCGTTATGAATCTTACATTTTGTCGTTTCTCTTATGGAACAAGTAGGGAAAGAACCAAATATTAACTAGGAAGCATGATTTAGGATGAATTATAAAATATACCGGCATGTCTATTCATTTTTATTGCCAAAACCTAAGGATTTATTGGTTAGGGAGAGAGAGAGCTCATTCTTTTCTAGAGCAGAAGCAATGGTTTATTTATGTAATTTGGAAGAGTTAAGCGATTATATTCTCTCGTCGCACAGAATTTTTGTATAAATACAATTACTAGAGTTACACCAGTGAATACATAGTTCTCCAGGGCACAATTGGCAGTTTAGAACTTGGAGGGGAATATAAAGAATGAGAAAGCGGCCTGCGTAAACGCCATTGTCATTAAGCTGATTTTCATTAATGACAAATCTGGATCATAGATTTGTTCAGATCTAACTTTTGAAGTTGCTAGAGAGAAAAGGCTATTTAATTTATTCTAATTTACATTATATTAACTACACAGTAGTGGCAGTCCTTTGTCCTTATCAATGTCCAATTCTGTATTGAGGCTCTGTAAATATTATCCACTGTGGATTTTATAGATTCGGATCATGATTTTGATCTGGATCAAATTGTGTATAGTGGTAGAACTTCATAAATTGTTTTTCATCCTTGGTTATTTCAATCTTGAATAGCCTATTTATCTTCATGATATTGTGAAAAATGTCAGAAAATGTGCTATTTTGTATGTTCAGGAACGTGAATAAATAATGTAGAATCTGCGTCTGGAACTTGATCCGCCCTCAAACCGCAGGAATTCTTCCTCGGCCAAAGCCACTCCCATTCACGTAATTCGAACTAAATCAGTAATTGCTTTTTTTTGGTACCTTGTAGACAAACAGAAAGAACCAAAGGGAACGGCTGGTCACATAAACTTCCCCCTAATCTATGGGCAGAGGTAATTTAACTATTGAAAAAATGGTTGTAATAATGATAAGTGACCAAAGATGAGAACTATGAGATTTTAACGAAGAGACACAAATTTTTGAGTGAATTTGGTTATGTATAAGTACTCTGTTTTTTTTCTATTTGTTTAATAATATAATGCCCAAGTTTAGTTCTATTTCAATTTAATTTCACACAAAATACATTCCTCAATCGGCAACATTCTACCAACCTATTGTTAGCAGAGTGAAAAGTGTATACTATTGGACTATATACTGTCATTCTTTAGTAAACTCACTTCCAGTTGGTTAAGTGGAGTAAAACTTAGAATCATTATCTTTGATTATTAATTATTCACGTACAAAGAAATTCACGCACGTATCTTTGCTATACACTATAAAGCCATTTGTCGATCGGAATTGATCGCGGAAAAATTATTTCAAATAGAACTATTGGTATCAGATCATTAATTTGAGGTAGCAAATTAAATGAGTCTGTAAATGCTTCAGAACATCAGTTGGATATACAAGTATCAGGATTGTTCACTTAATTTAATGTTTATTTGCTGTAAGTACATCTATTGGTAAAACTCAAATTTTGGCCAGCACCCACCACTCACTTGCTAAGGTCAGTCATACAAGCCACTAATGACCAAGAAGTGTATGAAAGAGTGAGTACCTTTCTGCCGAGAGTACACATATTTTAGAGCATAAGATTGGTATAAGGTTGCTCTCACTGATGAAGCACCCTGATTACTGTCGAAAGAAAGACACGTTCTACTGGTACGCATACCATGAAGAGACTAATCATACCTATTATTGTGCTCATAGAAACTTAATTAACAATTATTTTATGTAACTAGGAAGAATATGAAAGGTAACAAATTAAGATGAAATAATGAAAGAGTAGAGAAGGGAGAGAAAGGAGGGAAAGAGAATGGGTGGATGTAGAGGACAAGAAAGAGAAAATATGGAAATGTGTTCATCGCCAAACATTTACCGGATGAAGCTGAGTATTTATATTTTATGTCAAACAGTGAAAATTGACAAGAGCATCTCCGTATGAAATTTAAAGTTAGCGCCTGGGTGCCGCCAAGTCCAGCTGAATAGAAACGCAACTCCACACGTTGAGAGAAGTTAAGATAGATTGGGTGGTGTTACTCGCATGATGGTGTCCCGATTATGCTGTATCTTGAGTGAGCAGCTGCATTGAGCGACCCATTGTTCGAGTCCCGCGTTGATGTATAAGGTGTTACTGAGATAAGGATGATCAGATGCAATGTTTTTCGATCTTTATTAATAAATCAATTATGTAGGTATCTAACGGTGCTCATTTCGGGGAATATGAGTTTGAAAAGAGGTTTTTAAGGAGGGTGGGGCTGATGAAAATGTGAAACAACAAAGAGGGGAGTACTCTTCGAACGATGTCGAATGGGTGTAGGTAATAAATTTCTTTAAATCTTTTCCCCCCAATTAATTTTAAATAAGACAGCTGACTGATGCGCTTTCAAACACATTTGCCTGTAAAGATTCCTGTAGCATTACAACTTTTCTTAGAATAATTGGTTTCCCCAACAATTTATCAAATTTTAACTATTTACCTACAAGATTATATATAGGTAAAGTATTGAGTACGGTACAATTTATTTCAAGGAAAAGCAATTAGAATACATAATTCTAAGGATTTAATAAAAATAGTCGAAAAAATCAAATTATTACATTAAAGCAATTAATTATAATAATATATTGCACGTAAAAATGTTCAAAGGTTTAAAGTTTATTTTATGCCAGGTTCCATCACAATTTTATCGTCACTTGTAATTACAGGGGCACATTTCTATGTTTAGTACCCCCTATCTTAATTAAAATTCAATTTTCTATATTTTTAATATATAAAGATCTATCACTAATTAACCTTTAGCGGCCTCTGTATAAATCAAAATACCAAAAGAGCCATTGGTGGAGGAAAACCTTTTAAAATCACTGAGATTTTATACATCGTAACTCAGACATTATCGTTTTAAGTCTAAGGTTACCAGTGCTTGCCATTCTTTCCTTCATGTCTTCTGCTATAGCAGCGAATTTACACTAAATATTAATAATTAAGAGCTCAATAAATATGTTTTGTAATTAAATTGTGTGTGTAGATAAAATTTGGTAGTTGAATTGCATTTATACTCAAATTGTTTTAACAGAATTTTTTATGATTGTAGATGAATTGATTCAGATAAATTTTGCTTAGATTCCCTTGATAAAGTGAGGGAGGGCAGTCCATCGAAGAAATGCAACCTCTCATTAGGCAAGAAGCGTATAATTTTTCATTTTGTCTTCCCGGTATTTGAAAAACTCGAAGTACCAGTAGACATTAATTAAGAGAAGAAATAAAAGAAATACCTGTAGGAGCAGGTAAATGGACGCTATTCTTAGAGCTAGATTGAATACGATCCTCATTTCTACAATGAATCTTTGAAATAATAATAATAATAAACACGAGATTTGTTCCTTGCATCTTTCTACCTTTGCTCGATCGCTCAATTTCTTGTAATAGCCCAACTCCCAAATCTTGGTCTATGAAAAATATAAACTGAAGGAGATTGAATCATGACATTAAATAGAAAAAAGATAAGATAGAGCTAAAAAAATAAATGTGAAATCCTAAAGAAGTTCTAATGTAAATTCTAAAAAGCTACATAATCTTATATCATGACAATGGGTTCCGCCATATTGAAACTCGTGGGTAAACCTGCCTAATGCTACTTTGTTTTGGAAATTTGAAAACGTACGAGGAATGGGATGATTCATCGCCACCGACCTATCGCCCGTCAACTCAGTGCCAGAGTTCTATTTTATAAAAGGTGCTTAGATCAGTGATTCCTAGCCTGGAGCCATTGCAAGTTTCTGGTTGGCCACATAAATTTTAGGGGAGTGAGGGGAACACAAAGCTTATTTGCTTATAAAATTATTAGAGGAAATCGTAAATTATTTAATTTTCGGCCTTTTGACAATATGGCATATTTTACTATATGTAGTTCTCCATAATCTTTTAATCTAGTGACAAGCAACTATTTACGGGTTACTAATCATAAAACATTGAGTTTCTTTTTCTTCGATATACAACAACGTTGTAATGATTTATTAGTTATTACGTTTGGTAACTAATATTATATGGTGACTCTAAACATAATATTTATAAAATAAATGCTACCAATAAGGATATTTTTACGTGCACTCTTTACTGTGTCGTATTTCTAGTAAATATAAAATCTCTAACGATTACTTCATTTCTATTTAAATTAATTGCTAACGACAACATCATCACGCGCTTGCATTGCAGCTGCGCGGCGTTGCTTATACGAAATGTTTATTGTTTCAATAAATATTACGTTTTCTGATGGAAATATTTGCTTGCATTTATGTTCATTATATGCTTAAATGGTGTTATAAGCAAAAGGCCAAATGTAAATACCAGCATTCATAAACTCTGAAAGTTATTAACTGTTTCTTAGGGTGAAGTGGAACACACCCTACCCCGCAGCTTTGCGATCTAAAATTGACTGGCATCAAATAAGGTTAAAATTATTATGTAGTGGTTAACCGTTGTAAACTGCATGCTTAGTAAATAAATAATATCATATTTTATATATTCTTGAAAATATATATTCGTACAGTATATACAATTTAGTTCAATATAAATTACATACAAATGTTCAAACATTTGCGTTTTCATCTTCTCAATAATAATTTATTTTATTTTAGGTTTTCAAGGAAATTAGGAAAATTTCGTTTTATTTACAACTCAACATACACACTAGATATATATATATATATATATATATATATATATATAAACATATATTTGTATTCCACAGATTACCCATGGCTAATAAAGTGAAGAAGAAATGTCAACAATACTCAAGCGAATTTTAGAATACGGTTTCATACAGTCTCCAAACAATATAATAAAGCCAAAGTGTCTTATATGTATGACAGAGCTTTTTACTTAAAGCAGGCATCTAAGTAAGCTTCTAATACATCTAGGGAATAAGCACAAGGATAAGTAAGACAAACCCTTAGATTATTTTAAGAAGCTTCATGATGCTTTCCAAGAATGAAACACCATTGATTCTATGCCTAGCCAAGGAAAAGCTAAATTAGACAAAGGTTTAATTGCATCTTACGAGATTTCCATGCTAATAGCAAAACTGGAAACCCCATACTATTAGTTGAAGATTTGATTTTTCTCGCAGTATCTGTGGTAATTTCTACTGTTTTGCAACAGAACTCCAAACAAATTACGGACCTAATCCCGTTAAGCAATAATTCAGTATCAAGACGCCTTGATGAAATGGCAAAGGATGTAGAAAATCAACTTGTTGCACTTTGACAAGTAAAGAATTTTGCATTACAAATTGATGAAGCATCTGTAAGTGATAAACAAGCCCTTCTTATTATTTATGTTAGTTTTTAGAATGATAATAGTGAACTCAGAGAAAAAATACTTTTTGATCGCAGTCTTGTGACAGATATTAAAGGGGAAAGAATTTTAGAAGAAGTATTGGCCTATTTCCAAGAAAGAAATATTCCAAAGGGTAACATTATGGCTTGTGCAACTGATGGTGCCGTTACTATCGTAGGCAGATACAGGGGCTTCATTCCATATCTGAAATAAACTGTGCCTAATGTTTTTGCATACACTGCGTGGCTCATCGTAAACATTTGATTGCAAAAAATTTAGGAGGACGTCTGAAAAATGCTCTTGATAACATAATCAAGGCTACCAAACTTATCAAGTCAAATCCACTGTAAGACCGTCTTTTCGGACAAATCTGTGCAAAAAAAGAAGAAGAGTTTGAACGTTTACTTTTGCTTACATAGTTGAGAGATGGCTTTCTAAGGGTAATTGCCAGTGTCGATTCGTTGAACTCTGAGAGAGTGTTGTACCATTTTTGAACGGTAAGGCGCTTAGAGAAGAAATCATAGCTGCCAATTGTGACATATTCTACCTTTCAGATATATTTTACAAGCTATACATGCTAAACAAACAGCTACAGGTTATAAATACAAATCTTTTAATTTCCAAAGAGGCAATCAACTATTTCCTTGGAAAACTTAATCTGTTTAGGATTAATATTGGGCGTAAGAAATTGTTACATTTTCCAACTCTCGCTAGTATTGAAGAGGAGCTGCATGAGGATGATATTTTACTGTACATTGACCACTTTAAAAATTTGCACAATGATATGGAACTTTATTTCAAAGGTCTCTTGGAAATGAACATTCCAAGTAGGGCGGTAGACCCATTCAAGACAAATGCCGCTGATGTTGACATCATACTGCAAGATAGCCTCATTGAGTTGCAGAGTAAACAAACTGCTCAAGCTATATTTAAACATGACCTCAATAACTTATGGACAAGTAATGAAATTGCCATCAAATTTCCATTGCTTTGGCAGGAAGTAAAATTATATTTCATTGCCTTTCCAACGTCTTACCTAGTTGAGTCAGGTTTGAGCCAAGTTTCTCACCTATTATCAAAAGCTCGCAACCACTTAGAAATTGTAACTAGAGGTGATCTTCGTCTATCTCTAACAACTATGGAACCTGACATTGAAAAAAATGCGCAACTACATCAACCACAAGGATTTCACTGAAAAATACACATACAAAGAAAGCTAATATGATATACTTGTATTTATTTTGCTAAAGGATTCTTTTTTTAAAAGTCAAAAGAAAATATTCTTTTAAAGGTTACTTATTTTCTCGGTGTCCATGGAAGTTTTCGTTTTGCTGCTTTATCGGAGAAATAATGTAGGATCATAAATGGTTCTTTTATTGAACCCACAAAAAATTTTTTTTAGTAAAATAGAGTACAGGAGAAAATATGTACAATTTATACACACAAGATATTATAATATTGAAGTATTATTTTTCTGCTAATAATGCTATGGGGGCCAGAAAAATATTAAAGATGTCAAGGTGGGCCATGAACTAAAAAAGGGTTAGGAACTACTGGCTTAGAGTATTAAAATCAAATGTCATTTATATATGTTTGTTTTTACGAAATTCATCATATTTGTTGTTGAAATTTTGTCGATTTTCTTCACTTAGAATTGATTCTGCTAGTTTGAGGTCTAGTTCGATGTTGGAATTGTAAATAATTTTAATTTTTATGGATATTTGTTAGGGTATATACAAGGGGCGGTCAATGAGTTTTGCTAATCGGTAGGGCAAAACAGAGGAAGGAAGATGGCTGTTTGTGGGGGTGTTAGGACAAGTTATGACAAGTCAGGACCTACAGTCGCACGCTTCTGCCTCGTCTATTTACGAAGCAGTAGCTAATCGCAGATCATCAGTCACAAATCTTTCAACAATGGAGAAGGTTGAGCACCGCGCAGTGATCAAATTTTTGACCAAGGAAGGTAAGAATGCAAAAGAGATCCATGAAAGCATGGGTGCAATGTACACCGACACTGCCCCTTCCTATGCAACCATTGGTCGCTGAAATAGGGAGTTCCGTCATGGACGTGAGTCCCTTGAAGATGAGCCCAGTCCAGGATGCCCGTCAGACGTGACCAACGAGGACAATGTGGCTCATGTAGAGAGGATGATCCTCGAAAATCGACGGGTGAAGGTCGAAGAAATCGAGCGAGAACTTGAAATATCACATGGAAGTGTTATCAACATCACCCACGACAATTTGGCCATTTCCAAGGTCTCTGCCCGTTGGGTCCTTAGAAACCTGACGCCCCATGATCGACTTCAACATCGTCAAAGACTTCAAGGCCACAGTTGCACAAGCTGCCCTCCCCGAGTGTGGATTCGAGGAGCTCAACCATCTCCCCATCAGTCCAGATCTTGCCTCTAGCGACTACTTTTTATTCCGCCAGCTTAAGGCTGTACTGCTTGGAAGCTGGTTTGGGGATGATGAAGATGTCCAGCTCGCCGTCCAGGAGTGGATTAAACAGCAGTCGGGAGATTTATGGTTGTCGGGAATTCGAAGCCTCAGGGCCAAGTGGCGCAAATGCATTGAAGTCGAGGGTAGTTATATTGAAAAATAATAAAACACTTTTCCTCATATCTCGTTTCCTTATATCCGAATCTCAAAACTTATTGAACGCCTCTCGTAAGTCAACTTTATGTATTCGCCTCTTCTTTTGATTTTGAGCTGATGTTTGTGTCCTTGATAGGCTATGCGACCTTATTTGTTGTTTTTTTTTGTATAAGTGGAGCTTTCCGAGCAAGATTTTATGAATTTGCTTTTATTTGAAAGAAGAGACTTAAGTTTTTCGTAATACGTTGTTTAATCCATTTTCTTTGCTACTCGTTCGATTATAATTTCCGGGTTGGTGATTAGTAATTTTATTGTTTTTTTCAAATTTTATTTCAATATTTCCTTTGAGTTGTTATTGAAATGAGAGCTCTATTTTGTTTTAACAATATCCTCATATATAATTTTCAATTTGCTTGAGTTTTAAAATCATTTTTCTTTAGATTTATTATTTTCCAATATTTGGGAGGTATTTTCTTGGATCTTTGCAGTAAACAGAAATTAGTCCTTTAATTAAGATAGTAGTTTCGTATTTGAATAGGTTATAATTTAAAAGATTCGTTTATCAAGTATTCTTCCTTTATTGAGTTAGAGGAAGAGCATTACTGAAGACAGTTATACATTTGTGGTGTTAATGATAAAACAATAACACACTGACAACAAAATTAAAGCAGCACCGATTCAAACCTAGCAGAAAATTAAATGCACAAACTAAATATCAGACAATTAAACTTATTTACAAATCCAACCGCGAACAAGACCTAGAACTAGTAGAATCAATTTTCTTAAAGACAAACAACCAATTTAAACATTAAATATCATGAATTTCCTTAAACCTTAAACATCCATAAATGACATTCCTAACCATAATATTAAAGATATAGTTCAATAAATCTATATTTAAAATACTATCTAGATAAAATATATAAGGGAGCACCATGTAATACCTCACTCTACATTGCTACTACTAGGTCAGGATATTATATTATTTAAACTTTTAAAATATTATTATTATGACAACTAAACGTCTATAAATAGAAAAAAATGAATAAAAAGAAGATATTAAAAACCAGTCCCATATTTTTATATCATTTTCAGGAAAGTGACAGTGATTGTTAGGGAATTTTTTCGTACTCGTGAGATTAAATTTAAATATGATAGACCAATATCTTGAGTTTTAATTTTCTTGATATTATATGTTTTTTTTTAATAAAAAATACATATTTTTTATTTTTATACTTTACGCACCTTTTCTATAATAAAAATTATAATTAGCGATGAGTTGGTTTGCGATGGGTTGGCTGGAGATGAGTTGGCCTGAGATGAGTTAGATGGGGGTGAGTTGGTTGGAAAGGAGTTGGCTGAGGATGAGTTGGCTGGTGAGTGATGAGTTGGCTTGCGATGAGTCGGCTGCGTTGAATCGTCCTTAACTCCGCGGGACGTCCGTTCTGTTTGAGTAGCGCCCCTGGTTTCATCTAGCTCACTCGCAATTGTCATGCTGATCCTTATGTCAATTTTATTTTTTGGTCGGGTAACGGTTGTCATTCACTTGACGTAGACTCACGTCCACGAGCGGGGTAAGGAGGGCACAATATATACCTAGTAGTTTTTCCGAATCACCTACCACGGAGTATTTCCTCTTGCCATTTTGAGCTTGTTGAAACATTCGAGAGGATTAAGTTACATAAATATCTTCCTTTGATTGATTGTTTTTACCTGAAACTATCCAGAATCACCGATGTAGACAGCTTTGATGGGGTGGGATTTCCTTGGCTCACCAGATTTTCATTTGTAATTATTTTATTTCCTACCGACTGCAGCCGAAATGACGATGGTACATAGCATTATAATTTATTGTAGATTCTGTTAAATTCTTGTTTCTGTTTTGCTCTAAGAATTAATTTTCTTTTGAGTGACCTAAAATAAATTCAGGTAGATAATTATATTATATTATTTTGTTCTCTGCAATAAGAATTGAACAGCCTGCCGATGAT
This sequence comes from Ceratothoa steindachneri, assembly GCA_963969495.1. Taxonomy (NCBI): domain Eukaryota; kingdom Metazoa; phylum Arthropoda; class Malacostraca; order Isopoda; family Cymothoidae; genus Ceratothoa; species Ceratothoa steindachneri. Next base: position 197,152,723 of record OZ018317.1, read on the forward strand.
CTATGCAATATATTTACTTCAGAAACCTGCCTCCTCCTGTGTTTGAGTGCCTGCCATTGTTTTTTGTTATTCTGATGATTGTGGCTTTTCTAAGTAATTTACTTGTTACTGATTCATTGGAGTGGGGTGGGGGCTTTGAAGCATGTCACTGGATTCCTAGCTTCGGGCTATTCATTTTCTAAAGAAGGGCAGTTATGGCAGCAGGACATTCATTCCCTTCGAGCATTTATAAGAGTGATTCTGGCCACACACTCTTCATGCCCTTTAATATTTCTCATGGTCTTCTTTGCATGAAAGATTTTCCCCCTCTATACTCTTAAGACTTTCTCATCATATATTGATTAGTTGTCATCTTGTGTCTATATAGTGACCTTTGCTAGCATATTGTTCTCGATGGAATTATTTAACTCTTTCAATGTATGTATGTTTTGAGAGTGATTTAAGGTCTTTAGGGTTAGGTATTTACTGAAACCAACTTAATTTAATACAGACAGAGCTACAGTACATATAATTAAAGAAAAAAATTCAAGGGTTGAATTTAAAATCTTAATCTCTTTGAATCTAAAGTTTCTAAGAATCGTGAATAAAAATTGATTGAATTTATGGAGAGTATGGACAATAGTTACAGGTAAATTTACTGAGCCTGTTTCAAGCGTGAACGAAATGTTTTGAAGCTCCCGCACTGTAAGCGTTATTTTATCTTCTCCCATTAATTGTTGCTATACGATTTGGTGATAGTCTGTTTCTCTTGCGCTCGAGCTCCACAGGAGAGCTTAGTGCGCTTCTCTATGATTAGGTTTGGCTTTATCTTTAGCATTTGATTTATGTGATGCCTGCCATAAAAGTAATGATATTGCTTAAATACAAGATACAATACATTAAATTATTAAAAAATAAGTTTTAAATAAAATAGATCATTTATAGAAACTGATATTTGAATGCGGTTGTGTAGGATAGTTTGAATATGCAAGTCTAGGAACAAGCTAGTATATACGTTTTTAATTCTTCATTCCCCAAAATATAATGCACCTAATATATCTCTATGAGTGCTTATCTGTTTTTTTAAGTATGTACTACATAACCCCACAGCCTTCACAAAAGGTCAGCTGTTTTACTTCCCAAACTCTTGGAAATTCTGGCATCTCAGAAGTCCCTTTCATATCAAAGACAAGGCAAATAGGTCATGATTTTCTAAAATTTCTTTCTTAATTAAAAGAAATTACAACTTTGCTAAGAGAAATCCAAATAAGGTTTTTTTTTCTCCAAAATTCCATGGTTTGAAATATTCCCCCCTTTTTTAGGATTCAAATAGCTCATAACTCTTATCTAATGCAGGCTTGTGTGGAACCTGCAGATAATGGGTAACATAAGTTACCCTAAACTAGTAATTTGAAAAATACATGCGTTGGTTCACAAATTAGGTTAATTATCGTCTCAAAGCTTAGTGTCACTCAGAAGTTTAAGAGCAAAGCCGCTTTCGGGAAAATTGATTGAAGTAATAAAAATACTTAATGAAATAGAATTACGATGACTTTATTTATATTTCTATGATATTTATTCCTAATATTGGATTTTAATAAATTTCCAGTTCCGCTCCTATAGTAAAGGATGGTTTGCCTTCAATTGCCATATTAACGGCAGACTAATGTTGATTAGTGTAAAGTTTAATTTATAATTGTATTATTTATCCTAACCTAGTCGCCAATTTAAAGAATTCTTTTTATGGAGAGGTAGAATGGTAGATTTGATACAATCAAGTTTTGAGTGTGAATGCCCGATGCAGTGTGAATGAAGCGGCAAACCAATGATATAGTAAGGTCATACTGATTACGGCTCGGACACAGAAATATACCTAAAATTGAACACACCTTGGATGGAAGCAGGCAATTAATATACCCGTCATTCTCTCTTCTTTTTTTTCAAATTCTAAAAGGTTTATTTACTTAGTAGCGATAAATGGAGTGTAGGAGTGTAGGAGTGTAGGACTGGCGAGCCTATTATGGGAAATAAATATGTGGGGGTATTTATGAGAAAAAGGAAAAGGTTAGAACTAGGCAGGTCGAGCTGCCTAGTCCTTATTTGTCACTCATTAGGGAGAGATGCGTTTTTCAATCAATATTTTTTGTTTCTGTAGACAATAAAATGGGAATATTGGATAAAATACAGTTAACATTACATAATTGATTTAATTAACTTTTTTCAAACGCACCAAGAACTTTTCAGGTAACCTAGTATTTATTCGAATATTTCTCGAAATAGTTTCCAATCATTTTTTATTGCTGCTTTTGGAAATCTTTGAGTGAGTGGGAAAGTTTTTCCCAAATGTAAATGTAAAGTTGGCCGTTTTGTTACATCTATTTAATATTTAGACATTTCCCACTGTTGTTTAGTTCAATTCTGCGTGTTTTTTTACTGTAAATATAACTACAGCATTTTTTTCCCCATTAACGCTAAGCCCATAATTATGACTAAGAATCTTAAATTAATTATACCGTTCCTTGTGTTTGTCCAAAGTAGCAACAAAGGATAGATTCGTATGTAATCTTTTGATCTTTAATCCAATTCCTCTTTTCCTTAAATTCACACATTTTTTTATCAGAAAATGTTATTTTGAAGGCTTTATGGGATCTAGGACACCCTGGCCTTACCCCATTCGTTATTATGGTCGAATATGTGGAATCGAGGATTGGCTGGATTTTTGTTTATGTTATTTAGGATGTAGTGTTTCAAAATTGGCAAATTGTGCTTTGTCTTAACCCGCTTCAATTTGTTTTCAATTTTTTTTGCTATCATATTTCCCATCAGGCTCAAATAGATTTAGAGATTTTAGTTGGGGATTTTGGTTTATATTCTTCGGCTCGCAAATCCTTGAATTGGGCGGGGGCGTCAGCAATTTTGATTCTTTCGGCTTTTTTTCTGATAATTTGCCCAATTTGTGAATTTATACAGAATCAACACAATGATGTTGATGAAGGTTTTGATGACCTATTTGTCTGTCTCTTCCTAGATGTTGAAGGAAAAGTTTTTCTGTTTAAGTTAAATAGAATCGTCACCGAGGGCAATTTGCACATAAAATTATATGGAAAGAGAACTGTAAATAATTTTATGATGCCAGAGATAGTGAAAATAAGTAGAAGTTACATATATAGCCACAGTCTTTGCCTCAGATCTGTGCCCGGGAAAGTAAGATTGCCCTGCTTTAAATAGCCTCTTCTTGGTGGTAAAGGAAAAGAAGATTCCTTGACTATGGTAGACCGCTTCTTCTGTTCTTTTATAAGCCAAAACAAGGCAGACTAAAGGAACCAAATACCAAGCAGCATCTTATCACCACAATACAAATTACTTTCAAAGTCAATGAGCAAACCACTAAGATATGCATACAAGCACACTCGGAAGCATTCAAAGACCGGACTGGGTGGGTTTCAGAAAGAAAAAAAAGTACATACGATCATCGGCAGGCTGTTCAATAAATATGCAGCTAAAGAATGAAAACGAATTACCTGACATTTCTTTAGTATGAATAAGAATTATACACCGATTTACTTATAAAGGTGAGACAGACGCAAAGGAATGTTAAGATCTACGTGCTCGTAAACTTCTAAATATTCAATCATACCTTATCGTCATTTTGGCTGCACTCGGTCAGTAATAGAATACATAATGATAAATAAGTGAAAAGGTGGTCTGCCTCGCCAACACTAGTTCCTCAAGGTTTGAGATCATTAGATAAATAAGGTGTAAGCAACAAAATCACAATTAATAGGAAATAATTACATAATTAACCAACCATTTGTTTCAATTCTAATTAAATAGCATTCAATGATATTAAATTATCACAAGTGACTCTCCGAGTTGGATCTAAAAGGAACTTTTATAAGAGGCATAAAATTATCAATTTGAGATGTCTAAAAAATAGAACTTGTTATGATGATGTTCATTATTTGGTGGCACTAATCCTAAATCTTATAACAGGTTTTTCCATTGCGCGTGGTTTTTATTACTAAATGGCAGTCAATTTCTTAAAAGTTTATTGTGTAAATAAAGGTAAAAATACAAATAAAAAATATATATTTTATTCATTTATAATCTGAGTAATTGAGAACCTCTTCTTCCTCACTTCAAAACTACGCCTGCATTTTTTTAGTTTATGAGTATTTGATGTAAATTCTTAAGGCAAAATCAAGAAATAGTTGGGAAGCATATTGCCAGTATATTTTCCCTCTTATCTTTTCTTAATCTCCCGTATAATGGAATAGAATCTTTCTCCTTGTTCTTTAATTACATCCCTAAGACTATTCAGTATTTAATCCATATGTACTTGCTATAAATGAAATTGAGCTTATTCAACTTTTCTAACATCGTCTATACAATCAATGTCATGGTAGTTTGGATCCTTGTAATTAACCAACATGATTTTGATCACATCTTCTAAGTCAATTCATGCAGCTTTAACAACATCACCCTAAATAGTTTTTGAAGTTTTCATCATTGACCAGTTTCCATATATCGGGTATAATAAATACCCGGTCTTTAAGCTTGGCATCCAGTAGTCCAGGAGAATTCTACAAAAATGCCTAAAATCCTCTCCATTCGTGGTAGAACTATCACAGCTTGCTTTATTAGGCCAGATCAAACATTTTCAAGAAAGGTTTTGTTTCTGGTGTTAGGTTAGTCTTTCTTGGCATTGTTTTTAAGACCAATAGAGGTCCCTGGCCCTACTATCCCCTTGTAGACTGACGGTTAACAAAGTTGAATGTAAATTATCTTCAATCAACATAGATCAGCCAATTGTGATTTTTCTGATTTAATTTGTATAAAATATCACCCATATTGCAAAATTCTACTTTATGTATAATCACTAAGGTTCAAAGAAAAATGGAAGCAAAGTTATTACTAGTTATTAGAGAGGGTCATACTTTAGAATTTTATTAAACTGGTAATGAGGGGTATTCAAATGATGAATATTGGTAAAAAAAACATACTTTGGCAGAAAAGTTAAATTCTGATTCTTCTAACCTACATCAATTTAAAGTTGAAATATTGTTAGTTCTGGGTCATTTACTATATTTTCCTATTACTTTAGTTACCCATAAAAGAAAAAATTTACTGTTTTCTATTATCATTACATTTTTATAGTATGAAAGATATTTGGCTAAAAAAATTTAAAAATGTATTAGAGAGACATGAGAAGTAGGAAACCTATTAAAAATTACGCTTAATTTAGTTTGGTCTAACTCCAAAATTGCAAGCAGCCAGTACTCATTACTCAGTGGAAGGCAATATTCCAGTGGTGTTGCCAGTTCTGGTAACTATTGTAACTGGTAACTGTTTATAAAACATTTAGATTTTATTTGAATGCTAGTAAAGGCTATGGATCATTTTAGAATAACATATAATTATTTAGTAGAGATTATCTCTTAATCTAAGTGCCATCTTTTCATCTGAAGATATACCTGCGATTAGGGTGACAATGGCGTAAATCAAGACAAGGTCCAAATCAAGTTCTCATCTGACTAATTCTAATGGGACTGGGCAAGATCTGATGGTAAATGAATTACCAACAATAAGAAATATTTTGAAGTACGGCATCTACCCGAGGGAGCAAAGTGAAAATGACCGGAGAAATTATGAAGTGGACCAGCTGGTAAAAGACATGTATCAGGGCTTGATTAATCAGTATACCAAAGCTAATGCTCTATTAAAACCATCTGTTGTAAATCAAAAGGTCACAATAATATCAAGCTTAAGGATGTGTGAAATGAGGCAGTAAAGTTTTCACTGGTAAAGGAAAAATTAAAGTAAAAGAGAGGTTCGTTGCAAAACTAGATAAGTTATTTGATATATTGACATTTAAATGTCAAATTTCCACTTGTGGGGAAGTAGGTTGTAATGGCTGTGCGACTGAAGCTGACCTCAACTGCTATTTTAGTAAAGAGAAAAAAATACCTAATAGGGAACTGGCCTTTATTAAAGGACAAAAGGAGAAGGTTCCAGAACATAATAGACAATTAAGAACTTTAGAAAGGAAAGAAAAAGAAAGAATAATAAAAATAAAGACAGAAAGTAAGGAGGAAAGCGCTGTTTTAGAATGTTTTCTTTGCTGGACGAATTGATGTGACAAATCTTATGATGGAGGCAGAGGGAAGTGAAGCCTGGGAGCTATTACATCTTCCACTTTGTCCCATAAAAGGCTAAGAAAGAAGATGGCTGAGGGAAAGAGGTTTACATAAAAGCTTAATGGCCATTGGAGGAGACTCCATGAATTTAAACACAGGTGTATATGCTGGAGTAATGCGAAAAATGGAGCTCTATTTTGGCAGAAAGCTTGTTTGGCTGGTGTGTAACCTGCACACTGGGAAACTCCCTCTCCGTCATCTAATTATCAACCTGGATGGTCCAACACTATCTGAAAACAGATATTCCGGACCAAAGGGAATGCTCTTCGACTCTGTTACACACTTGGATATCAACCCCAATTTCATTCAAATATCTTTAGGTCCTCCTCTTACCAACATACCTCATAAGCAGTGCAAGATCTTTCCACTGATCAACACTACGGCTATAGAATTTTATCAGCAATCAGAGATGGAGTGCTTCCTACAGGACTTTCTCTATTGGAAATAGTACCAGTAAACCACAGTGGTTGGCTGGCCACAGCTAACAGGCTTCTGCGGTTGTGGGTGTCAAAGCAAGTGCTCAAAGGAAAAGCCTTTAAGAAACTAAGACAGATTGTTGATTTCATCACCCATGCTGGTTAACGTTAAGATTAAGCACCTTGGACCGAGGGATCTAGGCATATTCTTCATCAACTTAACTGCCTTAAGTCTCAGAGAAAGCAGGTGTTGGATATTGTTTTGCCAACTGTTAAGAGATCAGCTTGTTATGCCTCCAAACCCTCCTATGGTCTGAAGATCAGGCGGAGAGAACTGAAGGGGTGAAAAGAATTCAGACCATAAGGGGACAAGGGGACCCAGATACTCAACTAGGAGGCTTCTTTCTAAGGCTTAAAATGAAACTAGACATCAATTGTGATGCTACCAGGATTGGAGATCTGATTAATTGGCCAGAGAATGTATCTGAGCCACCTCTCACTTGCTCTTTAGGTACTTCTGGATTGAAAAACTTCATTGACTCTCCTATGAAAGTACCCCTGATTGGCCTTGTCACACACAAAGCATTTAGAGGGTTGTAAGAATAGTGATTTAGGCTTCTTCCAAGTATTTCTCACATCAAAAGAGGGATAGAGGAATCAGGGCACAAGAGACAAGTCTGATGTCCAGGAATGAGTCAAAGCAAGACTTGTGGGCTCTCCTGAAGTTTACCTTTTGAATATGACCCAAAGTGACCGATGCAGCTATATGTGAAGCTTTGCATACACTTTCTCACTCAATAATCATGTATATTTAAGGTTACTTTGTGTTTGTGTGTACTTAGGTTAAATAAAAATAGTTTGCATAAGCTCATGACGAAGGGAAAAAATTTACTCTTATATAAATGCAAATTGATGTAGGTAGGAGCAATTCTATAACAAAATAAAGTTCCTTTTCAAAATCATTTAAGCACCCCTCATTAAAGGATTTAATGAAAATATATGGCTGTCCCAAAGTATGACCCGCTTTACTAGGTATTATGAAAGTGAACTGACTTAGTTAATTTTTAGGAATAATAAGGAAACAGTATCTATGCATCATTGATATGACTAATGCAAACATTTAAAATAGTCCTTTTTATATGTACAATAAACGAAAATATTTTCCTGAGCCAAAGGAAGAATAAGCGTCCTTTTTCCATTGCGTTACCAACAAATTGGTGCAGTAGGAGGTAAATCTTTCGAGGGATTTAATTCTAGAAAATGCAGGCTATCCAACTCCTGTTTAAGGCATAAATCCCTCACTAGATCATTTTATTCATCGATACTATTATTATCTATAGTTCAGAAATTAAATGTATGTTTTTAAGGATTAGCGGTGGTAATGTGGTGGAGAAATCTTGTCCATTGGTAATAGGCGGCAATCCAGATGAGAGTTTGCATAGAGGATTTATACCCATTACATGAAAAAAAGTAGCAGTGATCTCTGTAATTTGAGATTATCCCAATATTATTAACTACTAAAACGAAGACATTTTTTTACTTTTTTCACCTAATTTAGTTTTCAAACACAAATAATTTTTTTTTTACGAGCCTATTAATATCATGGTCTCCAACTTCACTCAAAATTAAGTTTATTTGACAGTCTAATATTTCTTTGCTGTTTCCAAATAAAAAAATTCGCTTAAATTTAACAAAAAATATTTGGGCGTTTTGCACACCATCTTCTAGCTATCTTTGATTCTAATATTGTTCAGGTTTCTCAGGAAAGAAGAGGAAGGATATCTATTTCGTGATATGAAATTTTAACAAAAGGAAAAAATGCAAAAAATCAATTTTGTCAAGCAACTGTATGTAGTATAATTCAAGTATTCCAAACCGGTCCCATTTGGTTTCACTCCAATGATGCAGGGGAGGGAAGACGACAGCCCAAATTAGGAAAAGATTTCCTCTTCGAGTACGTAGGGATTTTAAATTGCGATAGTGGTTAATCGTTGGCCGGAATTACTACTATTTAATTAGGTTTTGGTGGGTGCAGGATTAAACCAGAGAAACAAAAATAATCTTTTAATCCTATACAAACAACAGTAGATATTCACAGAATAATATACTGGCAATTTAGTTAACACCGTTTACTAAATGAATGAAATTGAAAAGACAAGTATGAATCGTCTTAGCCATCATAGGCTCAATAAGTACACTAATTACCCGAGTGAAAGCGGGCGGGAGGCGACTGAGAGGCGAGTCTTAGCCCTACAAGGCTCAATAATTGTTACAATAATTACCCGAGAAGGATCAGGAAGAGATCACGAGGTGAGTCGCTCTGTTGAGTGCGTCACGCCTCTACGACGATAAAAGAAAATGTAAGTCTTATGATTTTCAGGAGAAGACCATGAGTATGGGTATTCAGGAGAAGGTATTTCTTCGAAGAAGGGGACTAGATCGTGATATTCCATACGTAGTCTTCGTCATTCCCAATATGGATTCCTCCTGCGAGACAAATAGCACCGGGCGTTGTCGTTCAAGGATGTCGTTGTCGATGAATGATTCCAAAGAACTCTTATAATGCCGCGTGAATACCTTCTGTATTGCGTGGGCTTGCTTACTTTGAAGAAACATGTGGACAGCTCCCAACTCGAATGCTCTAAGAATACTTCGAAGATTAATCTCGAGATGGAGAATATATACTACTACGCCTAAATTCCAATGTTTGCCGAAAAGCGTTATCGATTCGGTAAAACAGCCTCGATGGCGGGAATCTGCGGTAAGGATCGTAACACCATAAGCAGGACGGGGTTCTGGCGCATTATCGCTTCGGAAGATTGCTGACGATCTGGAAGTAGGGCTCCTTCGCTCGATATCCTTTTCTCCTGACTCGATCACACACACTCGCTCTCTCTCTCTTCCTCATTTTCTGACACTGTACATCAGACAATAATTTATTTTTTATTTTACAAATCAACTTGTGGAATAATTTTTTTGTCGCAGACTAATTCATTTTAGGATAATATAAAATAATTAGCTTATCGATCACATCTCAGAGCAAATACTAAAATATGTAGCACTTTGACACAACTGATGGAAACAAAGAAAATGAAATAAGCGGATGAAAAATAGTCTGGAAAGTGATTTAAAAGCTAAGCCATATACATCTTTGTTTGAAACGTAATATGAATATTAAATTAATAGATCTTGTCAGAATTTGAAGAAAACTGAGAGAAACATGAAAAGATAGGTGTGGATTAACCATATAGGAAATAAAAGAAATGTAAGAATAGGAATACATACAGGGGTGACATATAATAAAAAGCCAAAGATTTACGGAAAAGGAAAGTAGCACGCTAAATAATAGAAGTATTGAGAGAAAATAGATGAAAAAAATTATAACCTAGCCCCTTTATAAACAAGAAGACTAAGAAACCAACCCTGCAGCAGATGGCAAGATAAACTTGGCAATCTCGAACACTTGGCTTTTATTGCGATAAAGAGGTCGGATGTGTCTGAATTATCTGGATTTATTTTGTTTACAAACGTTAAAAAAGGAATGAAGAGGCCAAATATTTCTTCTGTTGATGTTAAAAGAGCTGTTTATTTTTTTTTTAATTAACAGAGTCGAAGTTTTATAGAAAATATTTAAATAGATGGTATAATTAGTTGGAAAAGTGATTTGCTCTCACTGGAGTTTATGTTGATAAATAAAATTTACACTTCTTTTTATTTTGATTTTTTCCTTATCCCTCTTAATTTTTTACGAAAATGCAACCCCAAGGTATCAACTATAAATTTAAATATATTCTAAACTTAGCTATTCTGCATCCTTTTAAAATATATAAAGTCCAATCATCTTTTACAAAACGGAATATTTTAACAAACAAACTGAATATGTAATTTTACCTATTTATCACTGGTGAGGTAAAGTAGGATGCCTTTTTCCCCACTACAATGGTTGTCGTAGAAGTAAATTTTTGTCTGCTTTGTATAGACAATCCAAACCAAATCATCGATAAGAGATTGATGCTTATTTTATTACTGCCATCGCTTACTCCCAATTTCCATTCATTGAATTTTGGGTTGTATCTACATTCATGTACAATAGTTGGGAGACTAATAAATATTTGTATTTTTAATTCTTTATTTCAAATTTACGTGATAGGAATAAATATTCTAATATTACAATGATTGCAGGTTTATGAAAGACTTTGCAATAGAAAATAGAAAGAAATAATAGTGCTTTTCTTCACTTAATTGAAAATCACTCTTTAGACCTGTTCCACGTTTCTTTGATTTTCTGTGGCTGGATCTCTGCCATTCGATGAAAAATGTAAATTGCTGAAAAATATGCGTTAACAGAATAATGTGTAATCATAATCTATTTTATATTATTTGTTTAAAAGTGAATGTACAAATGTTTTTTTTCAATTCAAGAAAGGGTTCGTTGCAAAGGAAAGCATGCATCTATAGTTGACTGCAATTTGTTCTAAAGTGCATAGAAATATTTTCTCAGGGAAGTGCATCAAGTAATTCTATCTTTTGCATCATTAACGACTTAAATTAGACTGTCACACTCCTATAAATAAGTCTTCTAGACGCCACAGAGCTTCACATAAAGGCTAAGACAAAAGAGAGAAACAACTACATCTATCAGACTGCTAACTGAAGGGAACAGGGACTTTACTACAAATGACGAGCAAATATGCTGTATCATAAATACATTATTTACATCAGTTTTTACTACCGAAGATCTTAGCGATATTCCAACACCGGCATCTGTCCATATAGGTAAGATCGAGGCGTTAAGTAATATCAGCGTTAAAGAAAGAGACGTATTGATATGCATTGAAAAACATAAGGTAAATAAATCACTAGGCCTGGATATAATCTCCCCTCGTGTATTAAATGAAGCCAAAAGTGAACTAGCCACACTACTGTCGCTATGGTTCAATTATTCATTACAGACCGAAACAATACTCGATGAGTGGAAGCTCACTTACGTAAAGCCAATATTTAAAAAAGGCAGTAAATCTCACCTAGTAATTATCGCCCAATTATTTTAACCTCAGTCCTTTGCAAAATTGTTAAAAACACCCTCTTCTGCGATGAACTCGTTAACCACTTATAAAAAACAAAGCTACGTAGAGACAGCTAACACGGAGTTCGTAATAAACGCTCTTGTCTAAAGAATCTATTTGACTCTTTTAATGAAATTTTTAATAAATACGATGAGAGTGAACAGCAGTTGACATTATTTACCTCGTCTTTCAAAAAGGCTTTGATAAAGTCCCCCACAAACGTTTACTAACTAAAGTAAAAGCGCGCGGAGTTTAAGGCGCCATAGCAAGGTGGATAGAAAACTTGCTGAGTAAACGTAAACAACGCTTAGTTATAAATGGAAAATCATTTAGTGGGACAAACGTCACTAGCGGGTTACCTCAGAGATCTGTTTGTGACCAGTTTTACTTCTAGTGTATATTAACGACCTAGACGAAGGCCTTTCAGGCATAATATTGGAGCTTGCTGACGACACCAAAATTGTGAATTCAGTACTCACTAACGCACATATTAAAAAAATGCAAAACAATCTCGATAAATTGTCGAACTGGGCACAAACGTAATAAATGCCTTTTAATGAGGATAAATGCAAAGTGTTCCATATCGGAAATGTCGTAACGGCAGAGCAGATTACTCACTTAATGGTACTAGACTCTTAAGCGTAGACAGAGAGAGAGATGGACTTAGGAGTTACAATATTAAGAAGTCCCTAAGAAAGCAAATAAAATAATTGGATTCATTGGTAGAGCAATCGAGTATTAGTCCAAAATAGAATCTTCACTTTCTATATTCCTAGATCTGTCCTATTATGGAATACTGCGTTGAAGCCTGGTGCCCTTACTACCAGTAAGATATAGCAAGGTTAGCACGAGTCCAAACGAGCCGTACTAAAATGACACAAGGTTTAAAAAACAAACCATACAAAGATCAACTTAGAGAACTAAATATATTTTGGTTAATTCAGGGTAGATTAAGAGGGGACCTAATTCAGGTCGTTACAATTATCAAAGGTATAGACAATATAGATTGCACTAAATATTTCACTATCGACGAGTCAAATTACACTAGAGGAAACGGTTTTAAAAGTATAGGTAAACAATTTAACTCGCACAAATCTAAGAATTTTTTTTTAACCAAAACATCAACTTATGAAATGGGCTTACTCGTAAAGTAATAAAGTCCAACACCTTAGATACATTCAAACGTCATATAAATAAATACTTTGAATCTTATCCCCAGCGAATAGAGTTTTCTAGTGAAAATCTAACACCTCTGACTTCAGGTGACACGTTCACCAAATTTCTCTTACTTTCCATCTTCACTATATATCTTCGCTATAATATTTTTACAAGATCACTTGGTATGGACCAGAGGTTTGTGTGATATTTTTATCTATGTAACTCTATGTAATCATTAGATACCAGCTCAAGAATTGGGTTATCTCCAGTGCCAAGCTTGCTCAAGATTGGAAACCAATAGGTGTGAAAACTTCAGCCCGTGTAGTGAGGCAGAGAACTTTAGACATAGGCCCTAAAGATGACTAATATCAACACCAAAACCTTACAGATAGGTTTCACTTTGGTAAGAAATATAATGAATTGACTGTAAAGAATGCGGTGAAACATTCCAGACATTCAATGAACTCAAAATGGTCCAAAATTTGCCTCGTCCGCCTCTTTTCCCAAAGGTTCATGACTAATTTTGGTGTTATAACTGAAATTTTTAGCATGATGGCACAATTTTCACCTAGCAAAAGCAACAACAAAGTTCTTAGCTTAAAATATCATCGATTTTTGTAACTTTGGCCAGATAACTGGCCATTTTTGAACGACTCCAAAAGTTTTGGGTGGATAATCAAACTGGCGATTGATACAGAGTAGACATACATTGTGATCAGTTGCGGTTACTGGGTAAAAAAAATTGGCAAAATCATTTAAGCTATCAACATAATTTAAAGCAATCCTAGAGAATATCATTGTAAATATTGACTTTAACATCACTTGTCAATATTTAATAATAAAATGTGTTTGTTCTCTAAGTTTTTGTATATTTTACCTTTAATTAATAAAAAAACATACCTAATGGAAAAATATATTATAATCTCAAAATCTTTCGCCTATAATTCATCATCAGTCTTCTGTTGGTTCCACGATTAAAATCCTTATTACATATTATTCGTTTTATCTATAGTAGTATACATGTTTATTTGTGACAATTTACCTTGAATTAAGGAGAGTAAGTAATTTTACGTACATTTTAAATAAAATCAATAATTCCGAATTTTTAAGGCTTCACAATTCCACCATGTTTCTTTTCAATCCTATATTTTTACAAACTTAAATTTGACATGAACATCTTATATCGGATAAAGAACCCAAAGAAACGATCTTAATTTTTCTTTAGCACATTTACTAGAACCTTCTAAGGAATAATGTCTTTAAGGTTTCTCATGAAAGATTCAAACTGCCTTTAATGAATCCATTGGTGTATTTTGCTCTTTGATGTTGAGCGTTTCTGATATGTGGATTAGCCCCATTTTTTCCACGAGGAGTTGCTTTTATGAATGAGTTCTCAGGTTTTAGAAAGAAATGTTCAGGTGATCTATCCATTTTTCATATCTTTTATCGTATTGTTTAAATTTTAAAATGTAGAATATTGCTCTATAAAGATCGATTAAGAAGCTAGCTAGTTTTTCATAGTAGACAAATAAAGGAAATACTATTTTTGCATTTCTTTACACACTACTATCTTATTTCATCTCTCTTTGCTTGGTTTTATCTCTTTCTCGCCTTCTTTTTCTATATATTTATTCCCTTTCTTAGAAATTTTAAGTATTCCTCTTTATCTTAATCAGTATATTATACATTTCTCTATATTACTCGTAAGTGACATATCTATCGCAAAGCGGCATTAGATTCAGATATTCTCTTCATTATCGAGGAGTAAAAGAAAGAGAAAGAGAATAAGCTTCATGCTAATTAATATTTTCTCTTTCATCACACAAAGTTGTGGAGAAATGATAATTTCTATATTAATATAAAATAGTGAAGAAGATCCAAAGGACATTTCTTTGTGACGTGGCTCCAATCTCTTCCCCTTCTTTATTTTCGCTCTTCTTAGGCTCATCTCATCTCGGTGTATCATAAAAGAAGCATAATGTTATTATTTGGGAGGGATGTGCGTCTCCTACGTTATTCCTTCTTTGCCTCTTGATTCTCAATTATTTCTTCCAAGGTAAATAGTCACTTTTTCTTAGTTCATTTAATCTTTATCTGTATTTTTCTTGGCAACATACTTTTTTCCGACCGTAATTATTCCATTATCTTGATTAGGCTTTGAGCCGAAATATCTTTATTTTAATTCATCTATGCTCTCTCAATAATTTACTTTAAACTCAGCTCACTTCTCCTTAACCTTTTTGCACTCTTTTTAGTTGTATTTTATTAGTACTGAAATCACTTTCTTCTTTTTAGCAAATTTATATATTTTTTTAAGTTAAATGGGGTGAATCTTTTGACACATTAACATTTAAGAAATAATTAATGTACTTTTCTACGATATTTATTTTGCTTGTTTGATCATAGAGTGGAATTATTTCATCGACGCAAATTACTAGTTTTTGTTCAACACCAAATAGTAATTCCTCTAAACAAATAAATAAAACCAGGCAATGCGCTTCGCTACTAAGATTAAAATTTAAAATCTAAAAAAAACAGCCCTGGTTAAATTGCTCTAGATTTTCTGAACTTTGCAAATTATAATCATCATCATCATCATCATCACTAACTATAATTTAAGAAGGGGATTCTTTGGAGTATTTGGAAATTAATTTCATCTTAGTTTGGCTATGACTTATGTTTTTTTACCAAGGTTAAGAAATATATATAAATATCGAAATTTTTTGAATATTTTTATTTCAGCAACGTGATATTTTGAAAGGGGGAAAATTTAGTTTAGAGTTCATTTTAAAATTATTATAATTGGCCAGGTTCAGTAAATTTATAAAAAATTAACCATTGCTGCTTTTTTCAGATTTTAAATTATAATCTTAGTAGAGAAGCGCAATGCCTGGTTTTATTGGTTAGGTTAGGTAAACAGGTAATTTTTATCTATGTAATTTGACAATTTGGGGATATTTTGAAGAATATGGGGCGTTAATGATCTTTTTTAACTTTTTAACAATATGGGTCCCAATTTCAGCCTTTTTAAGAATATGGTACCCAGTTGTGGTTTAATTAAGGTTAGAAGAAAAGTATAAATTCCTGAAAATAGGATTGAGGATTTCCTTTTTGTGTCCATACATCTCTTTAACTTTAGCTATATATTTGTTCCAATATCATTATATATATACATTTTACGTGTGAACTGGATTGTTTAAAAATGCTTAGTACATACTTCACGAAAGGAAATATATAAATCAACTATAGGTTTATGAAGACATTCAAAAAATAAACTAGGTGCCCTTGTTTCACTAATTCATCACAATGATAGAAAATATCTACAACTTAATTCTAAAGGGTGATTTTAGATTTAAAAAATAATGATTTTTTTTAATTGATAATATATATTTTTACTTTTCAAAGACCATAATTTGAAAATTACTGAAAAATTTAGCCAAATACGATGCACATTTCCTTCAGTTCATTAGAATAATTCAAACTGACCATATCATTTCACGTGTAATAATAACTTCTACATTTTTCATCTATGTAATCACTCGATTTGTGTCTGGGATTAGTAACTGCTTGATTTAACTTTCAATATGCTTTGATTCATGCTTGATTAAGGTCTGCTGAAAATGGAATAATTCATAATAAATAGTTAGGTCAAAGTAAAGTTTGCTAAAGTTTTTCTAACGGGTAATTCAATATTTACGATGCTACTTTGAGTTTGTGCTAAGTTTTACCACTGGTCTCTTTTTCTTAATAAAAATACCTATGAATATAGCAGTGAGCAGTGACTCAAACATGAATTTCTAGATATTCAACCCTGAATTTTCAAAGAATATGTACTGATCTTGGGACAGGAGTACATACTCAAGCTATTGAATGACCATGGATGGTTGTCAAAACAAGATTTTAAAGAAAAGTGTTAATATTGACCTTTTCCAGTCACAATTTCTATCACCTTTAAGAAAATGCAGTAGATTTCAATTATTTTTCGCAGTTATGTAACACACGAAATTGAAAATTTACTGGTAGACCGCACGTTCAAGTAGCACCTTATTAACTACTTTTTTAGCAATAGAGATTCCATATCTATCGTACGAAAATATTTGTCACTGGCTCACATGGGACCGCTCTTCTTCAGATGATCCAAACAGTTTCCTGAAAACATATTTTGTTTTGTTGAAAAACGCTACTTAAAACAGATTTTGTTGAAATGATAAATCTCTATCAAAACTATTTTCTTTGAAGCCTAAAAGACCCCAGGAATTGATATGATTTTGTTTATTTGATTTAAAATTCTTTGCCACAAAATGATTTTGAGAATGACTTAAGAACACTATAAGAGGATTCACTTGACGATATCTTAAACGGATCCTAATTTAATTTCTACTCTTCTTGGCTTAAGTCAAAAAGAATCAATTTTTCAACTGAAAAAAAAATAATAATACAAAAGTTAAATGTTGATGGTGTACTTTCCAATGGCTATACGTTACTTTAAATTTTTATTTTTTCATATAGGTAAATATGTAATAACTTAATAAAACACCCGCAAAAAGAGCTGGCTGAGTGTTTTCTAATCATCTTTGGGAACCGTTGTCTTTAGGTATTCTAGTTTGGCTTTTAAATCTTCCACTGTCTATCTGAGCGAAAATCTCTTCTGCACTTATCCTTCCAAATATTATTATCGCAGAGTATGAAAATTCCATTGAACTCCCACAAACACCATTCTAAAATTTAATATTCTTTAAACTACGTATTTAAAATATTTAAAAAAATCCAAAAAGGCATTTTTAAAATTAAGCAATTTATATTGCTACTATTCTTCAGAGTTGTGTCATGAAATAAATGAAATTCTTAATTTATAACACACAAAATAGCTGAAATCTTAACTTATTCATAGTATTTCAAGTAATTTCCTCACTTAATTGCCTAAACATTTTTATATAACTCTTGACCCCATTATTGAGTAACGTAAAATGTCTTCGTCACAAAACTTTAACATTGACTCATGGATTAATGAAAATTGCTTCGATAGACGCAACCCCAAACCTTATATATATTAGGTTTAAAAAAATCAAAACATATCTTTACTTTTTTTGTGAAGTAGACTTTAAGGATCTATGTATTTGCACGGCTATGCTTGCTGGAGAATGTAGTTTCTGGATTATATAAATCTACAATCAAATTATTAGCATCGATAAAGTTAATGGCACGTCTTTTCTTTCCTGCCTTTATTTTATTCCATATATCCAATCATTGTATATTTTGGATGACTTATATTATCTCTCACTCTTTTGTTTGTCCCAAACTTACGAGCCTTATTACACATTATTCGGCTGTATAGAGTAATCACTTAGTTTATTTTCAAGAATATGATGCTGAATAAAGTTATTAGAAATCTTTCCTAAATCATAAATAACTTTAAAGATGTTCCGTTTTATATGCTGCAGAATCCACGTTTGTTTTTGTTAAAAGCTTTGTTAGTACAAATTTGAGTTTGCAAAGCGCATTTTTTATCAGATAAGAAACTAAATAACAGATCTTAATAACTTTGCCTACATTTTATCTCTTACTCAATTGTTTGTCCTACACTTACGAGCCTTATTACATATTATTCGGTTATATTGAGTAATCAATTAGTTTATCTTCAAGAATATGATGTGTAATAAAGCTATTAAAAATCTTTCCTAAATCATAAATAACTTTAAAGATGTTCCGTTTGATATGCTGCAGAATCCAGCCTTGTTTTTTTTAAAAGCTTTGATAGTACAAACTTGAGTTTGGCAAGCACATTTTCTAATCAGATAACGAACCTAAATAACAGATCTTAATTGCATTGTCTACCCCTTCCGAGAGTTGGATTTCTTGAAGGTTTTTTCTTGAAAGATTCAAACTGCCTTCAATAATTCCAGTGTTAAACTTTGCTCCTTGAGTATGAGCGTTTCTGATACCTTGAATAGCCACATCATTTTAAGAAAAGTTGTTGTGATGGAATATTTCGGAGATTCATAAAGTAAACTTTTCGGTGATCACTATTTATTATATTTTTTATTAAGAATATTTGGGGGAAAATAGATATTAATATATAACGCTGAAGTAACAAACAGTTGCATATTTGCTTAAATGCAATTAATAGAGAATAATAAGGGTAATAATGAAGATAAAATAAGTATATGGAAGACACATAGACCAAGAACTAAATGTATAGTGGCTCAGGAGTTTTCTGCTTCTTTAGTCCAACACATATGTAAGAATACTCTCGTTATTAACATGGCTGAGTGTTTGATCCAGAAACTGTTATGAGTGCATGCATGATTCAAAAGGTTGTTTGGTTACTCTGCGCATTTTTGTCTCATTCACCGTAAGGTAGTCGTTGCAATTTCATCTCCAATTTCATTACATATACGCTTTTATATAATTAAAGCAAAGAATTTTCACTTCATCTCATGAGTCGAGAGCAGTAAAATAAATTAAATATCGGGTAGATAAAGCAAAATTTAACATGTTAGTAGATATTTGAGTGCGTGAAGGGTTGTATTTCAGCGTCTATGTAGGCAAATGAACTTTTGCAAATTTGCAAATTCTCTTCGACTTATCCTCGCTTACGTTTCAAAATGCCTTGTCTCTCACTATGAAATATTCCTGTGTTTACAGATACCTCAGATGTGTAGAGGAATTTTTGTGTAGCTTAAGGTAACTTTATTAAACAAAATGATGGAATTAAGTTAGTAAATAATTGGTAGAAATGTCCGCAGTGATTTTCTTTTATTTTTCGATGATTTGTTCCTGTGGAAAGAATAGATACACGTTTCTGAAGTATATCCCTACCTGATGAAAAAATAAATGGCTAAAATCAATGAAACGTTTATTGCAGAATAACGAAAATAATGAACAGTCAGGGGAATGTATTATCATTCTGAGCCAAAATTCACAACAAGTTTGCTAGACAAACAAAGCAATAATAGTTTGACGATTAACTAATAGTTATTGGAAATACTCTTTTCTTAATAATACTCCGGCAACAATTATTATAGTTTTATATTCGGTTCAAACAAACTCTGTATATAATTTTGTCTTACTGTGCTTCCCAAATCTGATTCTATTAATCCATAATTGGAGCCATCTTGAATGAATTTGGATCTTAAGTGGTTGGCTGGCCACAGCTAACAGGCTTCTGCGGTTGTGGGTGTCAAAGCAAGTGCTCAAAGGAAAAGCCTTTAAGAAACTAAGACAGATTGTTGATTTCATCACCCATGCTGGTTAACGTTAAGATTAAGCACCTTGGACCGAGGGATCTAGGCATATTCTTCATCAACTTAACTGCCTTAAGTCTCAGAGAAAGCAGGTGTTGGATATTGTTTTGCCAACTGTTAAGAGATCAGCTTGTTATGCCTCCAAACCCTCCTATGGTCTGAAGATCAGGCGGAGAGAACTGAAGGGGTGAAAAGAATTCAGACCATAAGGGGACAAGGGGACCCAGATACTCAACTAGGAGGCTTCTTTCTAAGGCTTAAAATGAAACTAGACATCAATTGTGATGCTACCAGGATTGGAGATCTGATTAATTGGCCAGAGAATGTATCTGAGCCACCTCTCACTTGCTCTTTAGGTACTTCTGGATTGAAAAACTTCATTGACTCTCCTATGAAAGTACCCCTGATTGGCCTTGTCACACACAAAGCATTTAGAGGGTTGTAAGAATAGTGATTTAGGCTTCTTCCAAGTATTTCTCACATCAAAAGAGGGATAGAGGAATCAGGGCACAAGAGACAAGTCTGATGTCCAGGAATGAGTCAAAGCAAGACTTGTGGGCTCTCCTGAAGTTTACCTTTTGAATATGACCCAAAGTGACCGATGCAGCTATATGTGAAGCTTTGCATACACTTTCTCACTCAATAATCATGTATATTTAAGGTTACTTTGTGTTTGTGTGTACTTAGGTTAAATAAAAATAGTTTGCATAAGCTCATGACGAAGGGAAAAAATTTACTCTTATATAAATGCAAATTGATGTAGGTAGGAGCAATTCTATAACAAAATAAAGTTCCTTTTCAAAATCATTTAAGCACCCCTCATTAAAGGATTTAATGAAAATATATGGCTGTCCCAAAGTATGACCCGCTTTACTAGGTATTATGAAAGTGAACTGACTTAGTTAATTTTTAGGAATAATAAGGAAACAGTATCTATGCATCATTGATATGACTAATGCAAACATTTAAAATAGTCCTTTTTATATGTACAATAAACGAAAATATTTTCCTGAGCCAAAGGAAGAATAAGCGTCCTTTTTCCATTGCGTTACCAACAAATTGGTGCAGTAGGAGGTAAATCTTTCGAGGGATTTAATTCTAGAAAATGCAGGCTATCCAACTCCTGTTTAAGGCATAAATCCCTCACTAGATCATTTTATTCATCGATACTATTATTATCTATAGTTCAGAAATTAAATGTATGTTTTTAAGGATTAGCGGTGGTAATGTGGTGGAGAAATCTTGTCCATTGGTAATAGGCGGCAATCCAGATGAGAGTTTGCATAGAGGATTTATACCCATTACATGAAAAAAAGTAGCAGTGATCTCTGTAATTTGAGATTATCCCAATATTATTAACTACTAAAACGAAGACATTTTTTTACTTTTTTCACCTAATTTAGTTTTCAAACACAAATAATTTTTTTTTTACGAGCCTATTAATATCATGGTCTCCAACTTCACTCAAAATTAAGTTTATTTGACAGTCTAATATTTCTTTGCTGTTTCCAAATAAAAAAATTCGCTTAAATTTAACAAAAAATATTTGGGCGTTTTGCACACCATCTTCTAGCTATCTTTGATTCTAATATTGTTCAGGTTTCTCAGGAAAGAAGAGGAAGGATATCTATTTCGTGATATGAAATTTTAACAAAAGGAAAAAATGCAAAAAATCAATTTTGTCAAGCAACTGTATGTAGTATAATTCAAGTATTCCAAACCGGTCCCATTTGGTTTCACTCCAATGATGCAGGGGAGGGAAGACGACAGCCCAAATTAGGAAAAGATTTCCTCTTCGAGTACGTAGGGATTTTAAATTGCGATAGTGGTTAATCGTTGGCCGGAATTACTACTATTTAATTAGGTTTTGGTGGGTGCAGGATTAAACCAGAGAAACAAAAATAATCTTTTAATCCTATACAAACAACAGTAGATATTCACAGAATAATATACTGGCAATTTAGTTAACACCGTTTACTAAATGAATGAAATTGAAAAGACAAGTATGAATCGTCTTAGCCATCATAGGCTCAATAAGTACACTAATTACCCGAGTGAAAGCGGGCGGGAGGCGACTGAGAGGCGAGTCTTAGCCCTACAAGGCTCAATAATTGTTACAATAATTACCCGAGAAGGATCAGGAAGAGATCACGAGGTGAGTCGCTCTGTTGAGTGCGTCACGCCTCTACGACGATAAAAGAAAATGTAAGTCTTATGATTTTCAGGAGAAGACCATGAGTATGGGTATTCAGGAGAAGGTATTTCTTCGAAGAAGGGGACTAGATCGTGATATTCCATACGTAGTCTTCGTCATTCCCAATATGGATTCCTCCTGCGAGACAAATAGCACCGGGCGTTGTCGTTCAAGGATGTCGTTGTCGATGAATGATTCCAAAGAACTCTTATAATGCCGCGTGAATACCTTCTGTATTGCGTGGGCTTGCTTACTTTGAAGAAACATGTGGACAGCTCCCAACTCGAATGCTCTAAGAATACTTCGAAGATTAATCTCGAGATGGAGAATATATACTACTACGCCTAAATTCCAATGTTTGCCGAAAAGCGTTATCGATTCGGTAAAACAGCCTCGATGGCGGGAATCTGCGGTAAGGATCGTAACACCATAAGCAGGACGGGGTTCTGGCGCATTATCGCTTCGGAAGATTGCTGACGATCTGGAAGTAGGGCTCCTTCGCTCGATATCCTTTTCTCCTGACTCGATCACACACACTCGCTCTCTCTCTCTTCCTCATTTTCTGACACTGTACATCAGACAATAATTTATTTTTTATTTTACAAATCAACTTGTGGAATAATTTTTTTGTCGCAGACTAATTCATTTTAGGATAATATAAAATAATTAGCTTATCGATCACATCTCAGAGCAAATACTAAAATATGTAGCACTTTGACACAACTGATGGAAACAAAGAAAATGAAATAAGCGGATGAAAAATAGTCTGGAAAGTGATTTAAAAGCTAAGCCATATACATCTTTGTTTGAAACGTAATATGAATATTAAATTAATAGATCTTGTCAGAATTTGAAGAAAACTGAGAGAAACATGAAAAGATAGGTGTGGATTAACCATATAGGAAATAAAAGAAATGTAAGAATAGGAATACATACAGGGGTGACATATAATAAAAAGCCAAAGATTTACGGAAAAGGAAAGTAGCACGCTAAATAATAGAAGTATTGAGAGAAAATAGATGAAAAAAATTATAACCTAGCCCCTTTATAAACAAGAAGACTAAGAAACCAACCCTGCAGCAGATGGCAAGATAAACTTGGCAATCTCGAACACTTGGCTTTTATTGCGATAAAGAGGTCGGATGTGTCTGAATTATCTGGATTTATTTTGTTTACAAACGTTAAAAAAGGAATGAAGAGGCCAAATATTTCTTCTGTTGATGTTAAAAGAGCTGTTTATTTTTTTTTTAATTAACAGAGTCGAAGTTTTATAGAAAATATTTAAATAGATGGTATAATTAGTTGGAAAAGTGATTTGCTCTCACTGGAGTTTATGTTGATAAATAAAATTTACACTTCTTTTTATTTTGATTTTTTCCTTATCCCTCTTAATTTTTTACGAAAATGCAACCCCAAGGTATCAACTATAAATTTAAATATATTCTAAACTTAGCTATTCTGCATCCTTTTAAAATATATAAAGTCCAATCATCTTTTACAAAACGGAATATTTTAACAAACAAACTGAATATGTAATTTTACCTATTTATCACTGGTGAGGTAAAGTAGGATGCCTTTTTCCCCACTACAATGGTTGTCGTAGAAGTAAATTTTTGTCTGCTTTGTATAGACAATCCAAACCAAATCATCGATAAGAGATTGATGCTTATTTTATTACTGCCATCGCTTACTCCCAATTTCCATTCATTGAATTTTGGGTTGTATCTACATTCATGTACAATAGTTGGGAGACTAATAAATATTTGTATTTTTAATTCTTTATTTCAAATTTACGTGATAGGAATAAATATTCTAATATTACAATGATTGCAGGTTTATGAAAGACTTTGCAATAGAAAATAGAAAGAAATAATAGTGCTTTTCTTCACTTAATTGAAAATCACTCTTTAGACCTGTTCCACGTTTCTTTGATTTTCTGTGGCTGGATCTCTGCCATTCGATGAAAAATGTAAATTGCTGAAAAATATGCGTTAACAGAATAATGTGTAATCATAATCTATTTTATATTATTTGTTTAAAAGTGAATGTACAAATGTTTTTTTTCAATTCAAGAAAGGGTTCGTTGCAAAGGAAAGCATGCATCTATAGTTGACTGCAATTTGTTCTAAAGTGCATAGAAATATTTTCTCAGGGAAGTGCATCAAGTAATTCTATCTTTTGCATCATTAACGACTTAAATTAGACTGTCACACTCCTATAAATAAGTCTTCTAGACGCCACAGAGCTTCACATAAAGGCTAAGACAAAAGAGAGAAACAACTACATCTATCAGACTGCTAACTGAAGGGAACAGGGACTTTACTACAAATGACGAGCAAATATGCTGTATCATAAATACATTATTTACATCAGTTTTTACTACCGAAGATCTTAGCGATATTCCAACACCGGCATCTGTCCATATAGGTAAGATCGAGGCGTTAAGTAATATCAGCGTTAAAGAAAGAGACGTATTGATATGCATTGAAAAACATAAGGTAAATAAATCACTAGGCCTGGATATAATCTCCCCTCGTGTATTAAATGAAGCCAAAAGTGAACTAGCCACACTACTGTCGCTATGGTTCAATTATTCATTACAGACCGAAACAATACTCGATGAGTGGAAGCTCACTTACGTAAAGCCAATATTTAAAAAAGGCAGTAAATCTCACCTAGTAATTATCGCCCAATTATTTTAACCTCAGTCCTTTGCAAAATTGTTAAAAACACCCTCTTCTGCGATGAACTCGTTAACCACTTATAAAAAACAAAGCTACGTAGAGACAGCTAACACGGAGTTCGTAATAAACGCTCTTGTCTAAAGAATCTATTTGACTCTTTTAATGAAATTTTTAATAAATACGATGAGAGTGAACAGCAGTTGACATTATTTACCTCGTCTTTCAAAAAGGCTTTGATAAAGTCCCCCACAAACGTTTACTAACTAAAGTAAAAGCGCGCGGAGTTTAAGGCGCCATAGCAAGGTGGATAGAAAACTTGCTGAGTAAACGTAAACAACGCTTAGTTATAAATGGAAAATCATTTAGTGGGACAAACGTCACTAGCGGGTTACCTCAGAGATCTGTTTGTGACCAGTTTTACTTCTAGTGTATATTAACGACCTAGACGAAGGCCTTTCAGGCATAATATTGGAGCTTGCTGACGACACCAAAATTGTGAATTCAGTACTCACTAACGCACATATTAAAAAAATGCAAAACAATCTCGATAAATTGTCGAACTGGGCACAAACGTAATAAATGCCTTTTAATGAGGATAAATGCAAAGTGTTCCATATCGGAAATGTCGTAACGGCAGAGCAGATTACTCACTTAATGGTACTAGACTCTTAAGCGTAGACAGAGAGAGAGATGGACTTAGGAGTTACAATATTAAGAAGTCCCTAAGAAAGCAAATAAAATAATTGGATTCATTGGTAGAGCAATCGAGTATTAGTCCAAAATAGAATCTTCACTTTCTATATTCCTAGATCTGTCCTATTATGGAATACTGCGTTGAAGCCTGGTGCCCTTACTACCAGTAAGATATAGCAAGGTTAGCACGAGTCCAAACGAGCCGTACTAAAATGACACAAGGTTTAAAAAACAAACCATACAAAGATCAACTTAGAGAACTAAATATATTTTGGTTAATTCAGGGTAGATTAAGAGGGGACCTAATTCAGGTCGTTACAATTATCAAAGGTATAGACAATATAGATTGCACTAAATATTTCACTATCGACGAGTCAAATTACACTAGAGGAAACGGTTTTAAAAGTATAGGTAAACAATTTAACTCGCACAAATCTAAGAATTTTTTTTTAACCAAAACATCAACTTATGAAATGGGCTTACTCGTAAAGTAATAAAGTCCAACACCTTAGATACATTCAAACGTCATATAAATAAATACTTTGAATCTTATCCCCAGCGAATAGAGTTTTCTAGTGAAAATCTAACACCTCTGACTTCAGGTGACACGTTCACCAAATTTCTCTTACTTTCCATCTTCACTATATATCTTCGCTATAATATTTTTACAAGATCACTTGGTATGGACCAGAGGTTTGTGTGATATTTTTATCTATGTAACTCTATGTAATCATTAGATACCAGCTCAAGAATTGGGTTATCTCCAGTGCCAAGCTTGCTCAAGATTGGAAACCAATAGGTGTGAAAACTTCAGCCCGTGTAGTGAGGCAGAGAACTTTAGACATAGGCCCTAAAGATGACTAATATCAACACCAAAACCTTACAGATAGGTTTCACTTTGGTAAGAAATATAATGAATTGACTGTAAAGAATGCGGTGAAACATTCCAGACATTCAATGAACTCAAAATGGTCCAAAATTTGCCTCGTCCGCCTCTTTTCCCAAAGGTTCATGACTAATTTTGGTGTTATAACTGAAATTTTTAGCATGATGGCACAATTTTCACCTAGCAAAAGCAACAACAAAGTTCTTAGCTTAAAATATCATCGATTTTTGTAACTTTGGCCAGATAACTGGCCATTTTTGAACGACTCCAAAAGTTTTGGGTGGATAATCAAACTGGCGATTGATACAGAGTAGACATACATTGTGATCAGTTGCGGTTACTGGGTAAAAAAAATTGGCAAAATCATTTAAGCTATCAACATAATTTAAAGCAATCCTAGAGAATATCATTGTAAATATTGACTTTAACATCACTTGTCAATATTTAATAATAAAATGTGTTTGGTCTCTAAGTTTTTGTATATTTTACCTTTAATTAATAAAAAAACATACCTAATGGAAAAATATATTATAATCTCAAAATCTTTCGCCTATAATTCATCATCAGTCTTCTGTTGGTTCCACGATTAAAATCCTTATTACATATTATTCGTTTTATCTATAGTAGTATACATGTTTATTTGTGACAATTTACCTTGAATTAAGGAGAGTAAGTAATTTTACGTACATTTTAAATAAAATCAATAATTCCGAATTTTTAAGGCTTCACAATTCCACCATGTTTCTTTTCAATCCTATATTTTTACAAACTTAAATTTGACATGAACATCTTATATCGGATAAAGAACCCAAAGAAACGATCTTAATTTTTCTTTAGCACATTTACTAGAACCTTCTAAGGAATAATGTCTTTAAGGTTTCTCATGAAAGATTCAAACTGCCTTTAATGAATCCATTGGTGTATTTTGCTCTTTGATGTTGAGCGTTTCTGATATGTGGATTAGCCCCATTTTTTCCACGAGGAGTTGCTTTTATGAATGAGTTCTCAGGTTTTAGAAAGAAATGTTCAGGTGATCTATCCATTTTTCATATCTTTTATCGTATTGTTTAAATTTTAAAATGTAGAATATTGCTCTATAAAGATCGATTAAGAAGCTAGCTAGTTTTTCATAGTAGACAAATAAAGGAAATACTATTTTTGCATTTCTTTACACACTACTATCTTATTTCATCTCTCTTTGCTTGGTTTTATCTCTTTCTCGCCTTCTTTTTCTATATATTTATTCCCTTTCTTAGAAATTTTAAGTATTCCTCTTTATCTTAATCAGTATATTATACATTTCTCTATATTACTCGTAAGTGACATATCTATCGCAAAGCGGCATTAGATTCAGATATTCTCTTCATTATCGAGGAGTAAAAGAAAGAGAAAGAGAATAAGCTTCATGCTAATTAATATTTTCTCTTTCATCACACAAAGTTGTGGAGAAATGATAATTTCTATATTAATATAAAATAGTGAAGAAGATCCAAAGGACATTTCTTTGTGACGTGGCTCCAATCTCTTCCCCTTCTTTATTTTCGCTCTTCTTAGGCTCATCTCATCTCGGTGTATCATAAAAGAAGCATAATGTTATTATTTGGGAGGGATGTGCGTCTCCTACGTTATTCCTTCTTTGCCTCTTGATTCTCAATTATTTCTTCCAAGGTAAATAGTCACTTTTTCTTAGTTCATTTAATCTTTATCTGTATTTTTCTTGGCAACATACTTTTTTCCGACCGTAATTATTCCATTATCTTGATTAGGCTTTGAGCCGAAATATCTTTATTTTAATTCATCTATGCTCTCTCAATAATTTACTTTAAACTCAGCTCACTTCTCCTTAACCTTTTTGCACTCTTTTTAGTTGTATTTTATTAGTACTGAAATCACTTTCTTCTTTTTAGCAAATTTATATATTTTTTTAAGTTAAATGGGGTGAATCTTTTGACACATTAACATTTAAGAAATAATTAATGTACTTTTCTACGATATTTATTTTGCTTGTTTGATCATAGAGTGGAATTATTTCATCGACGCAAATTACTAGTTTTTGTTCAACACCAAATAGTAATTCCTCTAAACAAATAAATAAAACCAGGCAATGCGCTTCGCTACTAAGATTAAAATTTAAAATCTAAAAAAAACAGCCCTGGTTAAATTGCTCTAGATTTTCTGAACTTTGCAAATTATAATCATCATCATCATCATCATCACTAACTATAATTTAAGAAGGGGATTCTTTGGAGTATTTGGAAATTAATTTCATCTTAGTTTGGCTATGACTTATGTTTTTTTACCAAGGTTAAGAAATATATATAAATATCGAAATTTTTTGAATATTTTTATTTCAGCAACGTGATATTTTGAAAGGGGGAAAATTTAGTTTAGAGTTCATTTTAAAATTATTATAATTGGCCAGGTTCAGTAAATTTATAAAAAATTAACCATTGCTGCTTTTTTCAGATTTTAAATTATAATCTTAGTAGAGAAGCGCAATGCCTGGTTTTATTGGTTAGGTTAGGTAAACAGGTAATTTTTATCTATGTAATTTGACAATTTGGGGATATTTTGAAGAATATGGGGCGTTAATGATCTTTTTTAACTTTTTAACAATATGGGTCCCAATTTCAGCCTTTTTAAGAATATGGTACCCAGTTGTGGTTTAATTAAGGTTAGAAGAAAAGTATAAATTCCTGAAAATAGGATTGAGGATTTCCTTTTTGTGTCCATACATCTCTTTAACTTTAGCTATATATTTGTTCCAATATCATTATATATATACATTTTACGTGTGAACTGGATTGTTTAAAAATGCTTAGTACATACTTCACGAAAGGAAATATATAAATCAACTATAGGTTTATGAAGACATTCAAAAAATAAACTAGGTGCCCTTGTTTCACTAATTCATCACAATGATAGAAAATATCTACAACTTAATTCTAAAGGGTGATTTTAGATTTAAAAAATAATGATTTTTTTTAATTGATAATATATATTTTTACTTTTCAAAGACCATAATTTGAAAATTACTGAAAAATTTAGCCAAATACGATGCACATTTCCTTCAGTTCATTAGAATAATTCAAACTGACCATATCATTTCACGTGTAATAATAACTTCTACATTTTTCATCTATGTAATCACTCGATTTGTGTCTGGGATTAGTAACTGCTTGATTTAACTTTCAATATGCTTTGATTCATGCTTGATTAAGGTCTGCTGAAAATGGAATAATTCATAATAAATAGTTAGGTCAAAGTAAAGTTTGCTAAAGTTTTTCTAACGGGTAATTCAATATTTACGATGCTACTTTGAGTTTGTGCTAAGTTTTACCACTGGTCTCTTTTTCTTAATAAAAATACCTATGAATATAGCAGTGAGCAGTGACTCAAACATGAATTTCTAGATATTCAACCCTGAATTTTCAAAGAATATGTACTGATCTTGGGACAGGAGTACATACTCAAGCTATTGAATGACCATGGATGGTTGTCAAAACAAGATTTTAAAGAAAAGTGTTAATATTGACCTTTTCCAGTCACAATTTCTATCACCTTTAAGAAAATGCAGTAGATTTCAATTATTTTTCGCAGTTATGTAACACACGAAATTGAAAATTTACTGGTAGACCGCACGTTCAAGTAGCACCTTATTAACTACTTTTTTAGCAATAGAGATTCCATATCTATCGTACGAAAATATTTGTCACTGGCTCACATGGGACCGCTCTTCTTCAGATGATCCAAACAGTTTCCTGAAAACATATTTTGTTTTGTTGAAAAACGCTACTTAAAACAGATTTTGTTGAAATGATAAATCTCTATCAAAACTATTTTCTTTGAAGCCTAAAAGACCCCAGGAATTGATATGATTTTGTTTATTTGATTTAAAATTCTTTGCCACAAAATGATTTTGAGAATGACTTAAGAACACTATAAGAGGATTCACTTGACGATATCTTAAACGGATCCTAATTTAATTTCTACTCTTCTTGGCTTAAGTCAAAAAGAATCAATTTTTCAACTGAAAAAAAAATAATAATACAAAAGTTAAATGTTGATGGTGTACTTTCCAATGGCTATACGTTACTTTAAATTTTTATTTTTTCATATAGGTAAATATGTAATAACTTAATAAAACACCCGCAAAAAGAGCTGGCTGAGTGTTTTCTAATCATCTTTGGGAACCGTTGTCTTTAGGTATTCTAGTTTGGCTTTTAAATCTTCCACTGTCTATCTGAGCGAAAATCTCTTCTGCACTTATCCTTCCAAATATTATTATCGCAGAGTATGAAAATTCCATTGAACTCCCACAAACACCATTCTAAAATTTAATATTCTTTAAACTACGTATTTAAAATATTTAAAAAAATCCAAAAAGGCATTTTTAAAATTAAGCAATTTATATTGCTACTATTCTTCAGAGTTGTGTCATGAAATAAATGAAATTCTTAATTTATAACACACAAAATAGCTGAAATCTTAACTTATTCATAGTATTTCAAGTAATTTCCTCACTTAATTGCCTAAACATTTTTATATAACTCTTGACCCCATTATTGAGTAACGTAAAATGTCTTCGTCACAAAACTTTAACATTGACTCATGGATTAATGAAAATTGCTTCGATAGACGCAACCCCAAACCTTATATATATTAGGTTTAAAAAAATCAAAACATATCTTTACTTTTTTTGTGAAGTAGACTTTAAGGATCTATGTATTTGCACGGCTATGCTTGCTGGAGAATGTAGTTTCTGGATTATATAAATCTACAATCAAATTATTAGCATCGATAAAGTTAATGGCACGTCTTTTCTTTCCTGCCTTTATTTTATTCCATATATCCAATCATTGTATATTTTGGATGACTTATATTATCTCTCACTCTTTTGTTTGTCCCAAACTTACGAGCCTTATTACACATTATTCGGCTGTATAGAGTAATCACTTAGTTTATTTTCAAGAATATGATGCTGAATAAAGTTATTAGAAATCTTTCCTAAATCATAAATAACTTTAAAGATGTTCCGTTTTATATGCTGCAGAATCCACGTTTGTTTTTGTTAAAAGCTTTGTTAGTACAAATTTGAGTTTGCAAAGCGCATTTTTTATCAGATAAGAAACTAAATAACAGATCTTAATAACTTTGCCTACATTTTATCTCTTACTCAATTGTTTGTCCTACACTTACGAGCCTTATTACATATTATTCGGTTATATTGAGTAATCAATTAGTTTATCTTCAAGAATATGATGTGTAATAAAGCTATTAAAAATCTTTCCTAAATCATAAATAACTTTAAAGATGTTCCGTTTGATATGCTGCAGAATCCAGCCTTGTTTTTTTTAAAAGCTTTGATAGTACAAACTTGAGTTTGGCAAGCACATTTTCTAATCAGATAACGAACCTAAATAACAGATCTTAATTGCATTGTCTACCCCTTCCGAGAGTTGGATTTCTTGAAGGTTTTTTCTTGAAAGATTCAAACTGCCTTCAATAATTCCAGTGTTAAACTTTGCTCCTTGAGTATGAGCGTTTCTGATACCTTGAATAGCCACATCATTTTAAGAAAAGTTGTTGTGATGGAATATTTCGGAGATTCATAAAGTAAACTTTTCGGTGATCACTATTTATTATATTTTTTATTAAGAATATTTGGGGGAAAATAGATATTAATATATAACGCTGAAGTAACAAACAGTTGCATATTTGCTTAAATGCAATTAATAGAGAATAATAAGGGTAATAATGAAGATAAAATAAGTATATGGAAGACACATAGACCAAGAACTAAATGTATAGTGGCTCAGGAGTTTTCTGCTTCTTTAGTCCAACACATATGTAAGAATACTCTCGTTATTAACATGGCTGAGTGTTTGATCCAGAAACTGTTATGAGTGCATGCATGATTCAAAAGGTTGTTTGGTTACTCTGCGCATTTTTGTCTCATTCACCGTAAGGTAGTCGTTGCAATTTCATCTCCAATTTCATTACATATACGCTTTTATATAATTAAAGCAAAGAATTTTCACTTCATCTCATGAGTCGAGAGCAGTAAAATAAATTAAATATCGGGTAGATAAAGCAAAATTTAACATGTTAGTAGATATTTGAGTGCGTGAAGGGTTGTATTTCAGCGTCTATGTAGGCAAATGAACTTTTGCAAATTTGCAAATTCTCTTCGACTTATCCTCGCTTACGTTTCAAAATGCCTTGTCTCTCACTATGAAATATTCCTGTGTTTACAGATACCTCAGATGTGTAGAGGAATTTTTGTGTAGCTTAAGGTAACTTTATTAAACAAAATGATGGAATTAAGTTAGTAAATAATTGGTAGAAATGTCCGCAGTGATTTTCTTTTATTTTTCGATGATTTGTTCCTGTGGAAAGAATAGATACACGTTTCTGAAGTATATCCCTACCTGATGAAAAAATAAATGGCTAAAATCAATGAAACGTTTATTGCAGAATAACGAAAATAATGAACAGTCAGGGGAATGTATTATCATTCTGAGCCAAAATTCACAACAAGTTTGCTAGACAAACAAAGCAATAATAGTTTGACGATTAACTAATAGTTATTGGAAATACTCTTTTCTTAATAATACTCCGGCAACAATTATTATAGTTTTATATTCGGTTCAAACAAACTCTGTATATAATTTTGTCTTACTGTGCTTCCCAAATCTGATTCTATTAATCCATAATTGGAGCCATCTTGAATGAATTTGGATCTTAAGTGGTTGGCTGGCCACAGCTAACAGGCTTCTGCGGTTGTGGGTGTCAAAGCAAGTGCTCAAAGGAAAAGCCTTTAAGAAACTAAGACAGATTGTTGATTTCATCACCCATGCTGGTTAACGTTAAGATTAAGCACCTTGGACCGAGGGATCTAGGCATATTCTTCATCAACTTAACTGCCTTAAGTCTCAGAGAAAGCAGGTGTTGGATATTGTTTTGCCAACTGTTAAGAGATCAGCTTGTTATGCCTCCAAACCCTCCTATGGTCTGAAGATCAGGCGGAGAGAACTGAAGGGGTGAAAAGAATTCAGACCATAAGGGGACAAGGGGACCCAGATACTCAACTAGGAGGCTTCTTTCTAAGGCTTAAAATGAAACTAGACATCAATTGTGATGCTACCAGGATTGGAGATCTGATTAATTGGCCAGAGAATGTATCTGAGCCACCTCTCACTTGCTCTTTAGGTACTTCTGGATTGAAAAACTTCATTGACTCTCCTATGAAAGTACCCCTGATTGGCCTTGTCACACACAAAGCATTTAGAGGGTTGTAAGAATAGTGATTTAGGCTTCTTCCAAGTATTTCTCACATCAAAAGAGGGATAGAGGAATCAGGGCACAAGAGACAAGTCTGATGTCCAGGAATGAGTCAAAGCAAGACTTGTGGGCTCTCCTGAAGTTTACCTTTTGAATATGACCCAAAGTGACCGATGCAGCTATATGTGAAGCTTTGCATACACTTTCTCACTCAATAATCATGTATATTTAAGGTTACTTTGTGTTTGTGTGTACTTAGGTTAAATAAAAATAGTTTGCATAAGCTCATGACGAAGGGAAAAAATTTACTCTTATATAAATGCAAATTGATGTAGGTAGGAGCAATTCTATAACAAAATAAAGTTCCTTTTCAAAATCATTTAAGCACCCCTCATTAAAGGATTTAATGAAAATATATGGCTGTCCCAAAGTATGACCCGCTTTACTAGGTATTATGAAAGTGAACTGACTTAGTTAATTTTTAGGAATAATAAGGAAACAGTATCTATGCATCATTGATATGACTAATGCAAACATTTAAAATAGTCCTTTTTATATGTACAATAAACGAAAATATTTTCCTGAGCCAAAGGAAGAATAAGCGTCCTTTTTCCATTGCGTTACCAACAAATTGGTGCAGTAGGAGGTAAATCTTTCGAGGGATTTAATTCTAGAAAATGCAGGCTATCCAACTCCTGTTTAAGGCATAAATCCCTCACTAGATCATTTTATTCATCGATACTATTATTATCTATAGTTCAGAAATTAAATGTATGTTTTTAAGGATTAGCGGTGGTAATGTGGTGGAGAAATCTTGTCCATTGGTAATAGGCGGCAATCCAGATGAGAGTTTGCATAGAGGATTTATACCCATTACATGAAAAAAAGTAGCAGTGATCTCTGTAATTTGAGATTATCCCAATATTATTAACTACTAAAACGAAGACATTTTTTTACTTTTTTCACCTAATTTAGTTTTCAAACACAAATAATTTTTTTTTTACGAGCCTATTAATATCATGGTCTCCAACTTCACTCAAAATTAAGTTTATTTGACAGTCTAATATTTCTTTGCTGTTTCCAAATAAAAAAATTCGCTTAAATTTAACAAAAAATATTTGGGCGTTTTGCACACCATCTTCTAGCTATCTTTGATTCTAATATTGTTCAGGTTTCTCAGGAAAGAAGAGGAAGGATATCTATTTCGTGATATGAAATTTTAACAAAAGGAAAAAATGCAAAAAATCAATTTTGTCAAGCAACTGTATGTAGTATAATTCAAGTATTCCAAACCGGTCCCATTTGGTTTCACTCCAATGATGCAGGGGAGGGAAGACGACAGCCCAAATTAGGAAAAGATTTCCTCTTCGAGTACGTAGGGATTTTAAATTGCGATAGTGGTTAATCGTTGGCCGGAATTACTACTATTTAATTAGGTTTTGGTGGGTGCAGGATTAAACCAGAGAAACAAAAATAATCTTTTAATCCTATACAAACAACAGTAGATATTCACAGAATAATATACTGGCAATTTAGTTAACACCGTTTACTAAATGAATGAAATTGAAAAGACAAGTA
Organism: Ceratothoa steindachneri; assembly: GCA_963969495.1. NCBI lineage: Eukaryota > Metazoa > Arthropoda > Malacostraca > Isopoda > Cymothoidae > Ceratothoa > Ceratothoa steindachneri. The sequence goes on from OZ018317.1 coordinate 197,188,102, forward strand.
TGAATCGTCTTAGCCATCATAGGCTCAATAAGTACACTAATTACCCGAGTGAAAGCGGGCGGGAGGCGACTGAGAGGCGAGTCTTAGCCCTACAAGGCTCAATAATTGTTACAATAATTACCCGAGAAGGATCAGGAAGAGATCACGAGGTGAGTCGCTCTGTTGAGTGCGTCACGCCTCTACGACGATAAAAGAAAATGTAAGTCTTATGATTTTCAGGAGAAGACCATAGTTGGAGTTAAATTTAGAGATTGAACTCATAAATAAAAAGGGGTTTCAATGAATAAATTTCTTTCGTATTTTATGGATTAATATCGTCAGGGATTTGGAAATCAAAATTTTCAACTCGATTGAACGCAGTAAACTCGACCAGATTTAATCAAACTCTCAAAAATACACGGAATCGAGGATTATAGAACTGTTTCTCGTCTTACACTTCATGTTTAGAAGATGGAGTACTAAGGTACTTGGAGGGATATGAGGAGCAGTGATGGGATGAGCAAAATATGGAAAAAGAGATACAAGAACAAGCACTCCTCAACGTTCTAACAAATTCTTCTACTCCTGATCAAAAGCTCTCTCATCATTTTATTATGAATAAAAAATATATGATACAGTAAAGAACAGAAGCTCTATCTACTCAAAGATTCTTATATACTTAGATACATTATCTACTTACACATTAATTGCCACTTCATTAATTGCTCTCTCATTCTGGGCGTTAATTGTGCCCAAATCCCTCCATCTTAAGATTCCTTTTCTCCCACTGACCAATTTTGGTTGAGGATAAGAGGGAACAAGCGGATTTATTCTTCCCGCAACACAAATGCGATCCATATGTCCTCCACTTAGAGTATTTTGTCTCTACCTCTATCTCACTTTTGTCTACACCTCAATCTCTCGCTTTTGCAAAGTTCTCTTCCAAGCTCTACTTCCCTTGAACTAACTGATGAGAATTGGAACCTCAGTCCCATATTACAAAGCAGGAGAGAAATTAAACTATAAGATAGTATTTTGAAGTCAGTGGCGAATAACTAAAAATTAGAGACTGCTGGGAAAAAGGTGAATAACGACAGAGGAGAAATGAGGGCGTAGAGTAGAAGTTTTAAGAAAATTTTGTGTTTCCGCAAAATTGCAGCTTCAATAAAATTAACCTCCTTAGAATAAGTTCAAGCTTCAATAGAATTAACTACATTTTTAAGAAAAAGATAAAGTTAAACTTTTAATGAAGCAAAGTTTCAAGAATAGGTTAAATCCATGTAGAAAAGAAGTTGACCTTTGCAGAACAAGTTAAAGTTTTTGAAAAAATTAATATTTTACTAAAAATTTCAAGTGTCAAGAAACTTAAACCTTAATGTATAAGTTAAAATTCTATGTGAAAATTATACTTTAAGGACAACTTCAAATTCTAGAAAAATGTTAAAACTTTGGGAGACTTTTAACATTTTAAGACAAATATAAATTTATGAACAAATTCAACTTTTAAAAACAAAATCAGCTTTTAAGAAAAAATTGGGGTTTATACAATAATTCCATACAAAAAGAATAACCTAATTTGTAAGAAAAAGTTGGATTTTTAAGAACAAATTCTACTTGTTAGAATCTCAATTTTTACGATCAATCCAAGTTTTAACAAGATAGCAAGTATATGATAAACTTGAATCAACTGGGTCAGACCTTTAGTGGAATATAAAATTATAAGAACAGGTTTAACTTGAAAGGACCAATTTAACTTGTATGCAAAACTCTACATATAATAATAAGATTCATTCGAAGAAAAAGCTCAACATATTCGAAGGAGATAAACAGGACAAAACAAATTCAACTTGAAAGAACAAGTTCGACTTATAACAAAAAGTTCAACTTTTAAAACATCTTCATTTAAAAGAAAAACCCAACTTGTACCTGGATTTTGGGAAATGTTTTAAGGAAATCAACTACGATGAAAACGCTTGGTTCATATATGGTTACCTAAAAGTTATGAGTATCTTATTAGGACAACATTTAGGATAAATGCAAAACTTCATATAATAACTCACAGTGAGATATTGACTCCAGAAGGAAGGAAAAAATATGAAAAGTATATAACCTAATGCCAAAACCACAAAACCTAGTTTGGTGAATTCAGATAAAAATCGTCCACAACCGTTTGATATAAAATTTAAATTAATGAAGTCGGATGAAGGAAATAGAACGAGGATTGAAAATAATTCAAAGAAGTAATTTCTAACTTTTTAGCAAAAGTTCTTCGATCTCTATGACATCATGTCCACTATAATGTGGGATATATGTTTTATTTCAGTATAATTTCAGCTGCAACTCGAGTTTAAATGTTCACATTTGGGATCCCATTTGTAATTATCCCCCAAAATTCTCAGAGCATAGAGTAAAAACAAGGTAAAAAATGTTATTAGGATATTAATGAGATGAAAATACGGCATCAGGGAGGGCGGAATATCAGTATGATTATGGTCTCTCTGCTGAATTATTCAATGATATGCATCAGCAAATATTTACAAACGACTGCGGACCAAAAGAATTTAAAGAAAAAAAAGAAGTCAGGTGTATAGAAGATAATATTGCCCAATATAATATATTGTGTTTGATTTCTGTTTTAAAAATTACATTGTAATAATATTTTTATATAAAAATAATTTAGTCACTGAAACTAAGTAATTGCTAAATTTTCATGTAATATTTATTAAATTTTGTATTATCCCTTAATATGATGGAAACAATAATTTCCTAGAAATCCATTACCTTTAATTGAAATCAGTTTAATGATCTTACTTCTGCAGTCATGTGTAATTTTTTCTAAATTATTTCAAGTTATCAATCATAGTTGACTTTTAAATTAATAAAGGCAACATTCGAAGTATTTTGCAACTGAGTACTTTCCGTCAACTCATTTGTAGTCAACTCATTAATCCGAGGTTAAGAGGACTCTGGCCCATAAATGTCAGAACGAGGAATATCCTTCCATCCTTCGTTTCAAAGACTGCCTCACGTAATGTGAGGCAGAAAGATTTGCGAAATAGAGTTTTAAAAAACGTAATAGATAAACAAATATTAATAAATAATTACAGTAAAAGTAGAATCAAATAAAAAGTAGGTAAAAGGAGACGAGGAAAAACACTCGAAGCCACGTAATTTAGTATATAAATTGAATCCATTTTGGGATAAATAAAGAAAATAAGGAAATATAAACAATGATATAATTTCTATAAGCAATATTATAAGTTTCAAACAAATATATCGAGGGTAGTTATATCTACAGTTCTGCAGAAAATTTTAAATCTGAAAGAAAAGATTTATTTCCTTCAGAATAAAAAACGTATTGTTAATCAGTCTTTCATGCCACATAAATTCGTCTAATTAGCAATCTATGTGTCATCTCATACATTCATTTACTAATTTTATTAAAATTTCTTTGCTGATTTCAATATCTTTCAATAGTTTGCACAAAAATCAAATGATTCGAGGTCCAATAAGTAAATCATAGAACTTATTGAATGCACCTGTAAGCTGTCTATTCATCATTGTGAAGTCTTGTTCCATTATTTATTACTTTTTAAATAATTGGTTGTTACGTATTGCCATTTATTTTATTCGCATTTACAACTATCCTAGAGCAGGTTCAGTGGCGGGATTGGAGCCCTCCGACGATAGTGCTTGTGCCTGCGTGAAAAATATGACTCATTGACATTTATTTATACAACCCTGCCACGACCACCAAGTTGTAGTGACGTATCTTCAAGGAATTAGGCAGATAGTTTGCTGAAAGTTTTAACTTTTCAAGATAGTTTTTCTGAAACATTAAGCTGACTCTGCGTTTTTTGACTGGTTCTTTCAACTCAAAGATAAGTGGCAATTATTCATCAATTGAGCTGTTGATTTGAATTAGCAAAAAAGATTTAAAAAGCATCCTTATTCTAGTTTTGTATGGGGGGCAGTCCTTACTAGGGCATTTCGATCAAAATTGTTTTGGTCAGAAGAATATGTATATAGTCCATTTCATAATTCATGACAGCTGCAAGACTTTATATCAGTTGCAATAAAGCGACGCTGTTTTATCTAGTAACTAACTGTTTAAGTGTCTTCGGTTGATATTTGAGGCAACACAATATCTTGGAAAATTGATCTATCCATGAGTGTCACCAATAACTTCTCAAAAATAATTAATAAGTGGGAACGAGCTTTTTCTTAATACAATTCTTCTTCTAAGCCTGCTTTGAATATTTAAAGCAAAGCTTATAGTGAATTTATTTGAAATATAAAGACCCAATCTGATTTTAATTATTAAAATCAAATCAAATTTGTTAAAACCTAATGTTTTAGGGAATTTTTTCCGTAAAGAAACTTAAATAGTTAAAGAATTGCTTAAACACGCCAAATAGAGATTACAGACCAAAATCTTCCGCTAGTGTAGAATTTGGACCCCAACTTCTCTAGGAGTCCCAATTCTACAATTGATCCTGATTAAGAAAAAAAATAAAATAAAAGTACCGGTAGGGCACTTTTGAAAACTTCCTAAAGAAACATTGGCGTCGATGAAAGAGATAAATTAATTTGGTTTAGTTGCAAAGTTTGTGGCTTTGAAGATCACCTTGCAAGTAAGCGCTATAGACGCTGACAGTGATGAAGCTGGTGATATTTCCTAGAGTTGTATTCAATCGCGCGGAAAAAAGGGGAGGCACTCATGGCATGTGACTGACTCACTATTATCGACACAGGCTAAATGAGGAAAAGTTGTGACGTCCAAAGTTTGTAATGTAAACGCATAAGAGGGTCATTTTGAGAGCGCTGACAGCGGCGGTAGTTTGACTGATCGATGGTAACTGTGAGGAGGTCCTCAGGCAAAGAAGAAGATTTTCCAGTGACAAACGCAAGAAAGCAGGTTGAAACTCTGCAGAAGAGATGTAGTCTCAAGATATTGTTAGCCTAATTTTAGGGCGAAATATAGAACAGCTCATGTTGTCAGGCATCCAGGAGTTGATGGGATCGAGGCATCTTCTGCTCTTGAATGATTATGATAATAAATTTTACACAAGGAAGTCTGTGAGAGAAAACCTCTACAGATGCTAGAAATTAATAATTTAATGCCTAGTATAGGATTAAATTTGAGTCGCAATGCCTGGAAAAGACTAAAATGAAAGCAGTGATTTAGTATTTGAGGGCATCATTTTGATTGAAATGACTTCGCAACTGAAAGCTCATTCTTACCTAGATGCATAGGGTGCTACTTGTGAGAGCTGGATTGCACTACGAATAGGTTCTAAATAAATGGTAACATTAAAAAACAATCTTATCCTGAGAGAGGTTTGAGGAGGTAGGACACTGACATGGACAGTTTGTTAGTCGAGAAAAGAGATTGATAGAAATCAAGAAAAATGAGATGGATGTCGGTTGTGTGACAGTAATATTCTGGTCTCAATACACTTTGTAACTTTTTTTCTCCCTATTCTTTTCCCTCCTAGAAAGAGATTAACTGTGGCGAAAAATAGTAGTAACGCTCGTTTGTTCCAATACGGAACTTGACTTCTAGCATTAGAGAATTATATTTGCTTCTAAAAATATTCTTTGAGTTTGTGCGGGTTTTTAAAAATAATGTTAGTAAGAGACCAAATTCCATACGATAAAGTTGAACTGTAAGATGTTATATTGTTTGTGTTCTATAATCCTATACCTTTCGTTTTCTATTGCCATAAGACAGTAAATACACATCTGAAGCCACGGGTCAAATCCTTTTGTTGCTTTTTGAAGCCAAAGATTTTGGGATCCTTGATTGGATGACATGAGTCATTCCTTTATAAAAGTCTTTCTCGAAGCACTACGCAACTAACATCTATCTCACTTTATACCAGGTACCAATCCCCGAAATTTACTCGACTGTAATCCTATCTCGTTTGAAGTAAGTTAAAAATAGGGTATTTCCTTGATGTCAGGAGTCATGCTCCCTTCCCTTATCGCTTGGAAAGGTGCGTTTTCCTAGATCTCGGATAGAGGAGTCCTCTCTCGATAAGGTTCCACAATATTACCCTAAGTATCCCTCGTTCTCTCTGCTGTGTAAGAACTACGTATCCAGATGATGGTGTCTCAACTCATTTTGGTCATTTCTTTTCATTTAATACCGTCGTTTATGTCTCCTCTGTGGGGTCCCTCCTTTTTCAATGACGATTAGATGGATATGCAGTCAGCCTCCCTTTGATCTCACAATTCCGTGTTGAATTTTAGAGGCATGCATTCACCCTTTTCAAGACATGGGCATCTACTCCAATTGGTGCAATTCCTACACCATTAAAGATAACTATGAATTTATTATTTTTAATAAACCTTTTCATACAAGTAACTGTAGTGGATACAGTTGATAAATGGCTGTATGTGGATGATTTGATCCGTCAAGAAGGCAACACTCACACTTTCACGTCGTATTCACTCTCACTTTCTTCCTTACTATTACAAAGTTGGGGAAAGTAAGGATGATTGGAAGTTGCAATAGTGAATAGGGAATAGTGAATGGGACGATATTGAATGTCGGGCGCTAACTCTCCTGATCCGACTCAAGGTAGGACCCCTTGTCTGATTAACGCGACGGAATAAATCAGCAACTTAACATGAAGGAATAATTCAGATTATTCCAAGGTTATATAATAAAATTATCCAATGTAATAATCCAAATTAAAATAAAGGCATAATCCAGATTAAAAAATGATTAATATTGGTTAATTTTCATTATAGAGAAAGAATAAGATTTTAACTAAAGAGCCTCACTCCCACTCTTTTCAACTTGGTATATATTCTCTAACAATGTGTTTTAACATCGTTAAAACGAGTGCTTTAACGATGATTTAAAAGTAAAGGATTGGAGAGTATCCTCAGGAATTCTTTTTATCCAAAAAATAGATACATGGTGTGAAAGAACTGGTTTTCTTTAAGTTTTACTGAGTATGCCCTTGTTTTAATGAGAAGTCGGTAAAAATCTGTTTTTTTTAATTTATGCATTCAATTTCAAATTTTCTTTCCTAGTATCAGGTTATAAACGCTAATTTTTTGATAAATACCAAACAAAATGCAAAGTAATATAGAGATATATGTAATTACTTAAATACCTTTGCTTGTAAATCCAATAATTAAATACATATTGAGAAAGAAAATTCATATTAATACTTTGTGGACTTTCATTTATCGGCTTTAATAGCTGCAACCCTTGTGAACATTGAATCAAAAAGTTCTCAGTTTCGAGTTTGTGGTATTTTCGACCATGTTTGACTATAACATTTAGTAACCCTGACCGTATTTCTGTTATATGAAAGTTCTCTTTAAAATCTTGTCGCATATTCCTCACACGTGTTCCATTGGGGTGTTGTCAAAGGAGTTGTTGATATGTAGCGCCAAATTGCAAGGTGGAGTAGAGCCAACAAGAAACCTCACAAATGAGTTCTTCGTTGGCACTATGAAATCTTGAAAGTGAGCACACAAATCGAATATTTAAATAATATACCATCCTGTATTGATATATTAAGGAAAGACAAAACCAATACTCGTAAATTATGTAAAATTATAATTTAGCAATCTAGGTATCAAGGCAAAGCAGAATATTTTTTAATAAGGCAAGTCAAATCTTTGTGCTTCCACGCAAACTTATAAACATACATTTATTAGGAAACAGATGCAGCCGACGATCTGGCCTCAGAGACGGTGGAAACAGCTATACACACAAAGAACGGAATCTAATGTGACTCGCCAGAGTTCACAGGGACTCGTGAAAATACCAAATCAATTTTGCTACAAAAGTTGGTTGATAAAGCACGGTTAGATTCCAAAATTCAGATACCATCTTGATGCACACACACTCTTTGACCAAATAAACTCCGCATAGCAGTCTTGGTAGAAAACAAACGGACATACCCTTTGATCCAATATGCCAATATGCTACACCGAGCGTTCAAATTAGAGAAGTGAAGCTAAACTCCCTTACTTGGCATTAGTATAAATGAGGGACAGATATATACAATAGTATTGTTATCATTATTATAATAATTGGATCCTTTTGATTACCTTCATTAGCACTGACATTGGCCTAGAACTCGCACTACTTTGTCTTCAATCCGTCCATGCATAGTCCTAACAATCAGATGCAGAATAGGACTTACAAGAAACACTGATACTCAGTCGGGGAGATGAACACACAAACGAACCAGGGAAAACTCGACAATTTCACTTGCCTTAACCAAGTTAGCTTTAAGCTAAAATCAAAAGCCTACTAAAAGGCCATTATATCGTTCTAAGTCATTCCTTCTGCCAAGCAACAACCAAGTTACCACTCAAACCCAGCCTACAAACCGATTACCCAAAAGAACATTTGGAGTCAGACCAAGCTCTAGTGTAAGGTCGCTTTACCTTTTCTAACAAATAAATAAAATAGGATCAGCAACCTGAACCCCTATAACTGATGACCTACCACAGACTGGTGACACATATAGATATTACCACTCTATTAGCCAACGATGACCTTCATTCATTAGAAATTGTTCCCAGGAACATAAAAATAAGACCATCTTTGATTGTTAGTTCTAATCTGTATATCAATCTGGGAGGTGGGGGGTAATCGATAACCCCATACCCGTATATCGTCTAATAATTCGACAGAAAAAAATATTCTGCGACAAAATTACAACGGGTTTTCTCTCATTTCTTCAACCTTTTCATGTCTCTACAGAAATTGGGTCATAGTTAGAAGACGCTTTATCATGGTTACATTGCCATAATATCTCAGTGAAAGTAGTTACTTTACTGATTACTGTTCTGGAGTTGATTTCAAATCTTTCTTCCATTTCTAAATCTTATAACCAAGCTTATTATCAGTGGATTTTCGAAACGGATTTGATACGATAATCTCTTATCCTTTAAATTGAAGTATAATTCTGTTGAAGGAATAAATAGATTTTCAAAGATTCCAGAAAATTTGTTTTGGGAAGAGTCCATCATCAGTTTGACCAAAAATTCTTCTCTTTAAAACTGAGATTTCTTTAGAATTTCGCTTCACAGGAATTTTTAACAATAATTACAATATAAACACTTGAAAATGTTTAAACAAATACTAGTAATAATAATGGCAAAAATCGGAATAAATTTACTTTATCATAAAACTGTGGGTGTCTATTAACCTTCCTTAATGTCTATGAGCACATAGTTTGGACAAGGAGATGGTCAAACAGAAAGAAAATCAAGGAATTGAACATACTGAGCCTAATTTATTAGAATAAGGAGATCCAAGAAGTACGATGCAATAAAACGAATAACTTATACCATGAGTGGATTTATAAAACTTTTCAGATATCATCATGGAAGCAATAATGAATAATAATTGATCCTTAAATATCGTATTGGGAATGTATCTGCAAACAACACTGGATGTGTGTGATAACAATTGTTGTATAAGAGGAAGAGAGCAAAAAATCTAAGTAACTTTGGTCTTTTTATGGACTTTTCTCTAGACTCGAGCGAAATATGAGGAAAAGGACTTTACCAGCTTAGGTTTTTTGCCTATTTTCTCGTGCAGAAAAGATTTTTTGCCCATACAGATAAATATCTCATATGCATCAAATATTTCACTAAAATCAAGAAAAACAAATCTTTCCATAACTAATTCTCGTTTAGAAGGACTTTCTGCATCAAAGACTAGTACACCGTCAGCTTAATTAAATTTCTTGGCTCTAATGTAGACTTTGATATCCTGCAAGACGAAGCCATTGAGAGAATAAGGGATTGGGTTTGTATCTAAGACCATAAAAATGTATTTATGACCAACGGATAGCGATTAGGGATGTCAGGTGTGTTCCACATAAAGCGGTTGTGGGTTAATGATTTCAAGGAAAACAAGGTTCATTACAAGCTGAACAATTCTAAATAGGGAAACGAGTGGGGATCCAGAGTAAAAGCATTAACTGAAGCAAACCGAGTCAATGTTTCTGAAAAGGAAATAAATTTGCAAGTTTATTGACTGTATTAACAAATTTATCAAATCGGATAATTGATATATATATATATATATATATATATATATATATATATATATATATATATATTTGGAAATAGACAGGTTGAGAATAGCAATTGAAATTGAATACAAATGAAAGATATTTAGACGAGTTAAATGTATTATTTTATATTGAATGAGAATAAATACGCGGGAATAAATTAAGGTTATGAATACGAGTGATATGGAAACAAGTGGTAAGGCTTCGAACTGTATATAGCCATAAAGTATGCACACAAGGATTATAACTACACAGGGGACTAGATCTACAGAGGAAAAAAAGGAAACTTACATTCTGGACAATTGGAATTTCGAATAACTTTGATTATAGGAATGTTAATGGTAACTGAATTTGTCTGGCTGGTGAAGAAAACACAAGTGTCTCTTGGGATAAAGCGATAGAAAGACCAAAGGGATCTTGACACTAATTGATAAATTTAAAATGCGTCAGATAAGGGTTTTGCTTGATTAAAGCAAACCGTACAAATCTTATGGGGCAAACAGAATAGGACTGTCTTATTTCGTTTTCATGAGTACATTTAATGAGTAGCTCTTTAAACGGGAAAATTGCCAAGGGTATTTTAGGAACTTTTGTAAGAGCTGGCGAAGATAGCAGCTATAACAGCTGTTTAATATGACAGCTGCTACACACCTCGATAACGAGTATCCTGTGATCTGTTGCGAAACCCTGAAAGATACATCGGTGTTGTTTTTTCCGATCTTCTACTATCTCCCCTAATCACACTCTAATATCTAAAAATATCTCATATCGTCTTATTTACCCACTTTAAAAGATATATGAATGGACGAGTTCGAAGTGCGGCTGCTAAAGGGCTTTCAAGGTCAATCTGGGGGCGGCGCACTCTTCAGGTCTTGTCTTACAAAAATACTCTCCACTCACGAGTACAAGTAATCAAGCAGCACTCATCCTCTAAAGGTGCTTAATTCTGAAGAGGAGTACTTCCATTTTTCTTTTGAACGGAAAAAGTACGCAGCGATAAAATGAAGTTAGAGCAGCAATGATTAACCCCTTTGCGCTGCTTCTGGCCCATCATAGCAACGGCAAAAGTAAAAGTTAAAATAGCACATTGAATTATTTCTCTTTAGTGGCGTGGGGGACGCTTCGAGGAAGATAGTCCACCAAGCCTTTCCGATGCAGTGTGAAGGTGAGCAACCATTGCTCTAGTAACCGCAAGTACTTTCAGTTTTTCCATGGTCTTGCTGCGCGACATCTCCTTGTTTTATCTTTGATTTAGATACCTGGTGTTTCTCTTCCACTGCCCATACATGTTTGACTCCACTATATCAAGGTCAATCTCGATCTAAATTATATACACCAGTGTCCCGTTAATCCTGTTACATAACCATTTTGTGCGGCCAACACGCATATGGTATTATTAGGTATTATTTGGTGTTATTAGGGCTATTAATAAATCCAAGATCTCTGTGGCCATTTTGACGTGGAATTAAATTTAATATCTCTAATTGTATGTGTCTTACTCTAATCATTTAACCCTCGCACGAATTCATATTTTGTTATTATATATTGATTGATCTCAGCGGGATGTCATTCACTATTTTTTACTTTCGCCAGCTCAAACTCGTTAGTTATTTCCAGGCGAAAATGTGAAAAAGTGAAAAAATAAACATCCTATAAAGACGACTCAATTTCTCCTTCATTAACGTGATTGCCTTAATGTTCATCACAATGTTGTTGTCTCTAGATTCTCATTATTGTGAGCGAAGTGGAAAAACGAGAATACTAATCGCGTTTCTAGGGTCAAAATTGAAGAGTCCGTGATTAAACAGGAAAAGAAAAAGGGATTTTCTAAGAACACAATCTCTTTTGAGATCGTAATAAACCCAAGTATTTTGGTTTGTATATAATTTGGGGAGCCAAGGGAACCTTAAAGGAAATATATGAACACCTAATAGCTTCTCTACAAAATAAATGGAACATACATATTACCATTTACATGGACCATAAAAGTAAAGAACATCGTCACTGTTAGCCCAAATAGGGCTTAACTGATTACCGATTTCTTGGTTGATTTCGGAAGTGTATCAACTCGTCCAAACGGAGCGAAGGAAAAATTTGTTGATCGAACGGAATAAATTTTGATCAAACCTATTCTCATGCTCAACAAAATTTTATGATTTTAATTAATAACCCTCTAAATTATTTGATATTTAAGTTAAAAAAAATAAGATTTATTCATCTCTTAAATTTTAGGGTAAAAAAGTTTGGGGGAATAATTACACTAAAGGAGGATGTCAAGAATTGGACAATAAGAGTGAAAGTTAATCTTACAAAGAATATAAGCGAACATGAATATTTAGTTAAAAAGAAATAATGATATAAAACCGTATAAAGAAATAAAGTATTAAACTTAACAGTATATTGACTAATGCTTAACTGCATACAATATAATGGAAATAATATTGTGAGTAAAGAAAAAATAACTAAAAGTGCCGTTCACAAATCGTGATCAGATTAAAGCACCGACAAATCAATTGCAGCCACTGGTTTCCATAGATATCTATGAGTATACATGTATAAGCATTCTAACCTTTCAAATCAATTTTATTCATGTTCAAAATTTGTCTCTCTGCAGATTATCTCATTATTGGATCAGCTAATCCATATAAAGCGAATTTTAAAATAATTCTTGAAAGCAAGACCAACGAGCAATGTTCCGCTAGAGAGATTTTGCGAAATAAATAGTAAAGTAATGAGTGAAATTAGGGGAGACTACAAAGACCGCTCCAAACTAGGAGAGCTCCCAACTATCCAGATTCTGCCCTATATACATTAGGGTAGATTGAAAATGGGAGGTTTAAACTTTTTTGAGAAGTAAGACACTTAATAGTGCGGGAAACATTGGCTAGGTATATATATTTAGTGTGTTAAAATTCTACTCTTCTACAGTAATATTATCAGGTGCCCCAACACCACTGAAAATATGTATTTTTTTCCCATCATAAGTAATGTTGTTCTGTAAATAAACTTTTTTGAAGGTATGAAAATTATTTTTCATTGACAATGATCAATATAATTTACAGTCTAATATGTAACTCTTTAAAATGTATTAACTGAATTTAAAAAGAACACAGCTCTTAGTTTATTGTAAACTTCATTAAGTTAATCCAAAGCTCACCACGAGGACGTGGCTATGTGTTGAGTCTCACCAATGTCGTTCCCATCCACCCTTCCTTGGGAATGATTCATCTTATTTGCATCCTATATCAATTTTAAACTTGAATTGAGCTTTACTATAAAAGCACAAAAAATTGGCACAGGATTCAAGCCCTGATCTTATGTATCCATTTTTTGCCACACACACCTTTAAAGACTTCTCACTTACTTCTTCAATTATGCTTTCCACCGCTTGAGAATGTCAGGTGAATTTCTCAAACTTTTTTCTGCTCTTGTTGTAAATGTGATATACATTGGTTTCTTCAGTCAGATCTTTTGTTAGTGCTGGTTCAGTGATCTCGCATTTCTGTCAGTATATCAGTTCAGTGTATTCTTCAACAGTTCAGTTCAGAGGAGGTACTTGGATATATCTCACAGTTTTTTCTTTGCTCTTATTTCGGGCCTTATTTATTCTTCTCCAAGTAAGTCTTTTTGCGCAATTATTGTTATCATCACTTATTGACAGTAGGATGTTTGCTGGATGACCAAATAAAATATCTCTTTGAATTACAGGATTGATTAGAGCACACACGACTTTCGTCAGTGTTCTTGTGAGTCGAGCTGTTTTAAATAGACTTTTAGAAAATTTACATAAGATTTACTTTGGTTAATAGAGGACCACATTGGTATTTAAGTGCTCATTAAGAACGACACAATGCTAGGGAAGAATCTTTGAAGGATTCTTCGTTGAAATGTAGAGACGAAGTAACCCGTTAGCTGCAGTTACCCAATCTTTCGTCGATTGCAATGTGCCAGATCCAAAGGACAATAGGCATATGTGATCGCTTGATGGATTTCCAGTAAGTAGTTTGGTCTGTACTAAGATCATTACAATCCAGAACTGGTTCTTCAGCATCAATTTTATTAAATTATACAATGGGTTGTTTCTCTGCGTTTGAGAGCTTCCTGCAAATGGGACCAGTGAAAACATGAGGGCCAAATGTTTTTCCATATGAAATAATGAGGTAGTTTATTAATCTTTATCTCTATTAGTCTTATAGCTCCACCCTTTACTCAAGTGTTGACTTCCCTGCCATCACATCTGATTGCAATAAGGTATTTAAGATCAATATCATTCTCCTTAGCTGACCCACATTTGACAGTGTAATGGGCCCATATATTTTGACCTAAGGTGTCTGAAGTAAAGCTCTGTGTTCTTCTAGTATTTTCTTTCTATAATATTTTGTTCCTTTCTTTCTTAGGTTAATGTCATATTCTTCCTACCATCATTCTCCTGAGCATAGTTAAACAAACCTTTACTTATTCCCTTAGCTGACCCACATTTGACAGTGTAATGGGCCCATATATTTTGACCTAAGGTGTCTGAAGTAAAGCTCTATGTTCTTCCAGTATCTTCTTTCTATAATATTTTGTTCCTTTCTTCCTTAGGTTAATGTCATATTCTTCCTGCCATCAAAATTTGTGCTAGTTATGGGTGTCTGCTTTTCATCTTTGACCAATGATGATCTCTTCTTCTGTCTTATTCTTCTAACTTCTTTCTATTAATTCAGGTGTATCCTGGCTTGACACATCTCCCATACCTTGTACCACAAAACTATTAATAAGTACTGCAGCTCTGACAGATACTCCAGCCCTATCACAAGCATTTGCGAGCGTAGGTAGATGGGTGTTTCTTTCTCTTTGTTGATGGTATATCTTTCTTTTGAATAATTATCTTGTAGTTATTTGGCTCTGGATATGATTCATCTTCACTTATATCGACTAATATAGTCTCATTTACGGATAATACGTCATACTCATCACTGTTACTCTCTTCTTCATTTGAATAAATTGAAGAGCTTAGCAAGAATTGTTCTCTTTACTTTCTCATCATTGTCTAACTCTTTTTCTTGGACAAAAGCAAATCCACTCCACCAATTGCCATTTTCTTTCATTACTCTGATCTAGCAGGGAATTAGGTTCTTCTTTCGGAACTCTTCTATCTTTAGCGCGAGAACACTTTGATGGCAGTTTATACGTGCAGGCTGCGATGTCAAAAGGTTTTATCAGTGCCACACACATGAAGCCCTCAACTTGTGTTCTGTAAGCATTGGAGTTTTTTCATGGGTTTAATAATTTTGCGATATTTTGCATGGTAGATTTATATAACATTGCATCTAATAATTTAGTTTAAACAACTGGGATTGATGCAGTTTTTAGATTATTTTAAGTTTGCCTACAACATGGTCTCCAATTTCTGATACTGATGGATCATTATTTGTGCTTTGTTTCAATGAAAGTGTTAAAAACACATAGAATTTCATAACACTTTTTGATGTTGCCAGCTGTCGATGCTATAAATATTGCCTAGACCCCGAAATAGAGCACGTAACTGTCTCTCTGGTTGATCTTTTATTATTTACCATCCTTGTATTTTCAAGTCTTAAATAAGACTTAAAATACGTCTTTTTAAGCTTAAAATTCTTAATTGTAGAAAATGATGTGAAGTAACAAAATATTATATATGGAAATAAGAGAGAACACAAGTGACTGCCTACTACTAAGTGAAGGACGGATTGAGCCTAGACGGCTAGACTGAGATGTAATTGATGTCGGCTAATCTGTTGTAACCATGGTGCAGGCCTGTGGCACTTATTGATAGCAAACCACCTTATTTAGTAGTAACTCATAACTTCTTATTCTTTTAAATTGATCACAAGTTATTAAACATTTTTGTGAATTATAATTATAAAAGAGCATTATTCACATATTTGAAGGGTCTGGGGCCCCCTCAAGATATCAAAGAATGTGGCTAAAACCTTTGCAAGATATTAATACTGTTGTAGGGGAATCATCACTCTCCCGTTCTCTCTCAGTGGAGACACGGACGGTTTCCGCAAAAACATCCGGATCCAGCACCGTGGGGTCAAGCTTGTAACCACAGCCCCTCGCCACTCGTCTCTATGAAAAGCCGTACGGGTTTAAACGGACGGATCGCCCCTACGAGTGTATATTCAATTTCACCTCAAGTAAGAAATTGGAGACGCGTTTCTCTCAAGCTCGAAGGCCAGCAGGAGCCGAGGTAAGACTTGGTGAGAAAAATCGTTGGAATAAGAACCCTTCTTTGGCCCGCCCACAAGCCCCCCGCCCCTCCTAGCCCTACCCCAGGCGGGTGACGAGGTATAAATAACAAACACTTGGGAAAAACGTGGTAGAATACGTGAGTCTCCAGGCTATGAAGTCCCCCGATTGAGACCGGGCTACCAAGACTGGACAGGTAGAATACGTGAGTCGCCAGACTACGAAGTCCCCTGCAAGAGAGGCAGGGCTACCAAGGGGGCTAAGAAGCAGCTCATCCACGAGCTAGTCCCTGGTTATCAAACCAAATGCTAAGTTAGCTTGTTCAAGTTCAACGCATTCTCATCAGAGAAACCCCCCTCCTCTATACTAGCCCTTGAAGAAGACCCTCCCCCCCGAGTACAGTTCTCATTTATGATAAATTATGTAAAGAAGGAGAAAAAGGCTCCCCCTCAAACCCGTTACTGGGTTGCCACATCAAACTCATAAGTACACTTGGTTGAGGAACCAAGTTCAACTTATTTTCGTCAGAGAACCCCCCTCCCTTCTATCCTGGTGAATTCTAAAACACCGAGATAGGCCTCGCCCTTGAGGAAGACTGGAACTAAAAAGCAGCTCATCCTCGAGCTAGTTCCTGGTTACCAAACCGACCTTTAAGTTAACTTGTTCAAGTAAACTTATTCTCGTCAGAGAAACCCCCCCTCCTCTATCCTCGCCTTTGAAGAAAAACCTCCCACGAGTACAGTCCTCGCCCATGAGGAATTACATAACGAAGGAGAAAAAGCTCCTCTTGAGCACTTTACCCCGTGGTCACACCAAACTCTAAGTTAACTTGGTTAAAGAACCAAGTTAAACTTACTCTCGCCAGATAGTAAGTTGAACTTGATTACCGCCTACCCCGGTGCTTCATAAAGCACCGTGATTGTTCTCGCCCTTTAAGACCCCTCCCATTGAATACCATGTGGACCCCAGCTGCCACACTTGTCAAAGTCAGTGGTGGTTTTTAAGTTATTCCTCTGCAACCTCCATCTGGCCGGTCAGCACGCATCTTGGAGACAATAACATTCCCGAAGGAAAGTGCTCATTGAGTAGGTAGATGGATTTTTCTTTCTCTTTGTGGATGTCATATCTTTCTTTTGAATAATTATCTTGTAGTTATTTGGCTCTGGATATGATTCATCTTCACTTTTATCGACTAATATAGTCTTATTTACGGATGATGCGTCATACTCATCACTGTTACTCTCTTCTTCATTTGAATAAGTTGAAAAGCTTAGCAAGGATTGTTCTCTTTACTTTCTCATCATTGTCTAACTTTTTTTCTTGGACAAAAGCAAATCCACTTCACCAATGGCCATTTTCTTTCATTACTCTGATCTAGCAGGGAATTAGGTTTTTCCATTGGAACTCTTCTATCTTTAGCGCAAGAACACTTTGATGGCAGTTCATACGTGCAGGCTGCGATGTCAAAAGGTTTTATCAGTGCCACACACATGAAAGCCTCAACTTGTGTTCTGTAAGCATTGGAGTTTTTTCATGGGTTTAATAATTTTGCGATATTTTGCATGGTAGATTTATATAACATTGCATCTAATAATTTAGTTTAAACAACTGGGATTAATGCAGTTTTCAAGATCATTTTGAGGTTGGCTACAACATGGTCTCCAATTTTCCGATACTGATGGATTATTATTATTTGTGCTTTGTTTCTTTGAAAGTCTCAAAAACAACCAAGGTATTTAAACTCCAGTAGAGACTATTAGCCTATTTCTTGTATATTGAAGTGAGCAGCTAATTAGCAAATATTAGAGGGTCAAGTTAATTGGAGTCATTTTTGTGTATTTTAATATTCGTAATATTTCTGTGGTTCATGTTTTTGTTTGTGTTTATAAATTGTTAAATTTAAAATATAAGTTTATTATGGGAATTCCTGTGCGTTTCTTTATATCCTTACGTGTTGAAGCCGCTCTGCCTTAAAACAACAAAATTAGCACTCTTAGAACAAAGCCTACACTTCCTAGAAGTATATAACGACCACAAGTTATACCACGACAAAAGTGCTGTCAGGTGTGTAGTGCTCAATAGTGGCATTCTGCTACAACTGTAATCCCCCATATTATCTACACTATTGAAATAAATAAGTCTGAAATCAAGTTTTTAGATCCACCCTAATGTACATTCTTAGAAAAGACACCTCTGGGCTGTTGAGGCCTGCAAGACATTCAGTTCTTTAGATATCAGCTGCATTACCCATGCCCATACCTACACCTTACATCTTTTATGGGGAGGTGATGAGGAGAATGTAATTTCTCGTGGGAGCCTCCATAAAAATAATACCCAGCTCTTCTCCCCCATTGTTCCAATCTATTGGATAAAATAGAACAAAATTAAATAATAAACACAAAATACAGTCAATATTTACAATAATGTCCCTGATTACGAGTATATTGTTCTATTTTTGTTCAATAACACCAGCCACTGCTTACAACTTATTGGCTTCTGTTTATCATATCATTTATTCCTCGTGATTCTTACTTTTGTCATGATTCTCAGTTTTATTGTTGTGATTCTCACTCAGAAATTGTGTAAAAATCTTGCAAATTCCTTCGTCAACGTTTGAAATCTTCGATGTTATTTTCAGACAAAATTATTGTCATTACTTTTGCTTTGTGAACAGGTGCGCCATCATGCTGAAAAATAAAGTTTCATCCACAAATCGGTTCCGAAACATTAAGACAAAGTGCTGATGAAGCACATTTTGGTACCACCTTGAATTAATGGTAGTATTCTTGAGAATAATTGTTAGTGCTCCACTTCCTTTAGATGAACAGCACCCCAAGACACGAAGATTTTCGAGATGATTCTCCATAGGTAAGACGCATGAGTAGCAAAAGTAATCCTCTTGTATCTCGTAATGAGTAATCATCCCTGAGTCCTAAACAAGCTTAATGGAGCTTCATCAGTGAATATAAGTTTTTCCAGTCTTCAACACTCCATATTATATATTTCCTTCAAAAGTGAAGCCTATCCTTAATCTTCTTTTTGGTTTAAATGAAGCCTATTCAAAGCCGTTTCCTACTTGTGATATTTTTCTAAAGGTTTCCGCCTGATACGTTCACACCTGTTTGTATTTACAATCATAAGCAAGCATGGCAATGAGGACTACCTGATCCTTGAAATTGGATCTTACCAGAAAGAGACTTGACATTCATTTGAAGCAATTATGAGTTCAGACGACTTATTCACAGTCTTTAACCAGTCTTTATAAAATCATTAATGATTCAAAAGATAGTGCTCTTTGATGGAATTTCCTTTGCAACTCTCTCCATGAATTTCAGGTCCCTTTGCTGCAGAGGAACAATAGTTGCACACTTTTATTTGTAAAGAAATATTTATGTAATTGAAAAAGAACAACATTTGTTTTTACAAAAAATATTACGAAATAGAATATTTTAACAACCCCCCCCCCCCAAAAAAAAAGCAAATCCCCGGGGAATTGAAACTAACTTTTTACAAGAAGATGACCAGAGTGTAATTTTGGCTTCAGGGAAAGAATGTACTGTTTTTACATATTATTTTTGAAATGCTGACTTTTTTAATATTGAAATAATTATTCGTATCAGGTAAATTTTAAAAACCAGTGAAATATATATATATATATATATATATATATATATATATATATATATATATATATATATACACATATATATAGGTAAGTGTGAAAAGGTGAAGTAAAAAAGGGTTTCAAGAATATTAGGGAAGGAGGTTCTTCAAGAATTTCATTAACCTACGGACGTTTGGAATTTATTTTGGAAAATGGTAGGGTGATGAAAGATCCCAAAGAGATAAGGAATCGATCTTGCACTGTAATAGTGCCAGATTATTATTGTGTAGATATATCTAATGTAAAAAGATGGATTGAGCGATATGGGCGTGGAAGGAAAAGAAGGAAACATATTAGCCATCGGGTAAAACATGATATATTCTTCTGTTGGATCTGTGTGGTAAACCCTATAGGCAGGCGGAAGTTGCAGTCACCCTACTAGCCCCCCTCGGAAGGAAACTCACCCCAGTATATTTAAAACAAGTCTTTATTTTTGAAAAATTCTCTTATACTTTATCATCCCCAAAACCATCCTTACCCCCTCCCCCCACAGCCCCCGCCCCAATTAGATGGGCGCTTGTTAATGATAAATTGCGTTTACTTCGTCAGATGAGTAGAGCTTTCAAGGAGACGCGTCTCTTATCGAGGGTTATTTGGCCTATACGATAATCGTCCAAGACGCTTTAGCGATATATGACTCCCACATTTAGGAACGTGATATATAGTCATCTCAAAATCTATATTGAACTAGAAAAAAAGAACCATAAAAAGGAAAAGCAATAATAACATAAGTAGCTCGTAGAAGATGGAAGTAATTGATATCAACTTTGAATTTCAAAATTTTAAGTTTTATTTTTGATTATCTGTATTTCACGCTAATATTTTATTCAATTAACATAAAAGAAATTTAAAATAAACAATTCATGTCTCAACATTATGTTTCTTTTAAGTTAATCCTTATTTTATAGACAGAAATCAAGAAACAATTGAGGGTTTAAATATTTAAATACCATATTTCTAAAAGTGTTTGACTTTTGATTGAAAAGGTTCTAGACAATACCTTATTCCTTGGGGAAAATACCACAACCAAAACAGGAGCCTCATACTATGAAAAGTGTGTTGTACGCTTGATGGGATATGAATGCAATAATCCAGGTTGAACATTTCACCCGAATCACACTAGTGCAATGGATGTTTACTGTCCTCAGATGGATAGTGTACATTTAGTAGTTGAAGAAAAAAGGTTATTATTAATAAAAAAAGACGAGTGATCTTTTATCACTGCAACGCGTGAACTTATATAAATAAAGATTCAATACAAAAGCTTAGAATTTAAAATAGGCAATATGATCCTTTGTCCATCCATATTCAAAGTAGTACCATCATATTATTATCTATGAAGAGTTGGGCGAATCACCTGAGGAGAAAAAGGTATTCAACATTAGAAGAAGTCGAACTAACCTTCAAAGAACATTCTTTTAATCAAAATTAAATGATTTTTGAAACCATTGCATTGAAATGTTAATAGAAATATTGGAAAAATTGAGTTTTACAAAGTGCGAAAGGAATTATCGGGTACACAACCATAAGTTTTCTATTTTTAAATAAAACGATATTATGCTTCCATTCAAGTAAGCATCCAATTGGGGTGAATACAAAGCATTTAACGTATAAGGAGGAAATTAATCTGTAGATTTAGAAATAAATCGTATGAGGTCGGAGTGAGGTATCTAATTTGCTTTTAGTGGGAAATCGTGAAATGATAATATTGAAGGTGTTTCCTAGAAGGTCGAAATTTAGGAGTTGAAGTAGCTTAATGAAATTTCTGATTTCATTACAAAACACTATTAAGCTCTATTTTACTATGAGCATATGTGTTTATAACTTGAATTAAGAGCAAAGGCCTATATTTTTGCACATTATATATATATACAGTGGGGTAAAATAAGTATTCGTACACATTCAAAATTCAATTTTAATAGATTCCAACAACTAAAACTTCACGCAATTTAAACAATAGAGGTAAATTAATTTAAAGTTAAAAATTCTGTGCATAAAAAGGCATGAAACAGAATAGATATTCAGTAAATTTGAAATTAATGAAAACACTGTTTGCTATGGTGACCGACAAAACCAGTCAGATTCTTCAGTTAATAATTTTATTTATATATTATTAATTATATTAATTATATATTATTAATGCAATGTTCTCATATGTCAATGTCGTCATAAAGGAGCACCATAAATACGTCGATCAAATTAGTTTAAAGATTTAACATTCACTTGATACAAATGATATTAGAACTTGAATACAGGTTTTTAAACAACGCGTTTATTTATCTTCATTTTTATAATAATTTTGCAGGGCAAATTTTTCGATGGATGAAGAGTGTGGAAGAAAAGAAACTGTGGTTGTCTTAAAAAACGCTCAGGTCTTGAAGATCGCACACTTTCTTTAAAACAAGAATCAACAAAAAGATATGAGAAGAGAAATCTCAAAAATGAATTTTTCCTAGAAAGTGTTTGCATCTTGGGCTAAAAACATACCTCTATTAATTTGAAACAAATTACTAAACTTAAAATTAGAAATCTAAAGACATCTGTTGCCAACTAAGAGCGGCAAACAAAGTAGAATACTCTTAAATACATTTACATCAAAATTAGCGTTAGAAAAATTGGAAAAAAGCTTTGTTCTCGATATTTATTTATTTTTAACTTCATCACCAGATATAGCTGACTACTCATAGTGAAACTAAACAAAGACTACAAAAGAGATAAAGAGCTGAAATAAGGAAAATATAACACAAATACTTTAGAAGAGGTCATCTAGGAAGGAAAGGATAATATATAATTAAAGTGATAGGAAGGGAAAGTCACTCAGGCAATAGTTGATGAGCAAATAAATATTATGAATATTCATCAATTAATAATATCTTTCATATCATGCCATAACCTACCTATAAATTTATATTTATTTTGTTTTTTATTAGCTATAAGATCTTAAGATATTGTAGTCTGTTGCTTTCGAAACTGAAAATGAAACTAAACCAAACAAATGGAAACTCAAGTAATGATGGATTATGTGAACTCGTATTGACAGTTCTAAGAATACCAAGCAGCTACTTGTAAGATGTACTATGCAATGACGAAGTGCGTACTGACTAACGACAGCTAACATAAACGGGTCTTAAGTTAGCTAGTTAAAGAACCTTTTGTTTAATTGGCGCTCTTTTGCATGGCTTTTCATATCAGTTTATGCTCTGCATTTTTAGACTCTTTAAGCAAGAGCTCGCATGGCCTAGAATTAAGCTGTTTAGAAGGTAGGGTGTTTTAAAAACTTTTGTTTGCTTTAATTTATGATATTGTGGCTTGAGGTTTTAAAGCTTACAAGGTTTATGATAAATATGTTACACCCTATCTCACTACGACATTATAAAAAAAGACATGATTTTAAGATGTATGAAAAATTAAATTGACCATATCTGATGGTTGCTTCGATTGGGACTAGATTTGTAGAAGATAAGGAAACCTAATATCACAAATTGCACTCCCCTTGATAAAAGACTAGTTTAAGAGATAAACTTAAAAAAACAGACAAGGGTTCGCAGGTAATTTGCTGAAAATAGACCAAAGTTTAGACGAAAAAATTACATTGTGTTAGCATTGTCAGCCATAAACATGAAAAAGAAAATTATAATTTTAATGAGGTCGATACGAAGACAACAACACTCGGAGAAAGATGAAAGCTCCTGCTTTTTAGGCCTTTCAAAACTTTTATTTAAGGAAAATTTCATGTTATTATTTATAATGTAAACATGTGTGAAAGGAAAAATGCTAGAATAGCCCAAGGTATGACTATTAAGTGCTTATAAAAGATTCAACACATTTGCTAACGTATCTGTATCAGTTGTAACACGTGTATCTTATTATGACGTAGTGCAAAAACAGGCCCGTATTTTGTCTCTTGTGTACACAACTGATGTAATTATTTCACCTAATGCAACTGGATTAATTTTAATACAAAACTTTAATTCATTTTCATCAATATTTTTCTATCGTCCGGTTCAAGTTAAATTTTCAAATGATAAAATTTGTGGTTGCAAACCTTTAAGGCTTCTTTTGATTACTGAGGCCATTATCTTTATCTTCACGAGAAGGTACAGGTATCCAGCGGGATTCTTGTTCTACCTTACTCAGATGATGAGACAATCAAACTACGCCCATTTGTGAGCACTTATATCTTCGAAAATTATCGGCGGTTAATTCAATTACGAATAAAATTTTATAAATATTATATATACAGGGTGACCTCCAAAAAACGAGCACCAACTTTCAATAGGCCTCATTTCTTACTTTTCTGCAAGGATTGAATGAAATATTGGTAATAACTAGTTTATTGTGTTAAAAAAACATCTCAAAACATGAGAGTAATTGGACTTTTCTTCTTTATGCTAGAGCCCGTGTTCGAGATGACCTTCAATTAGCTCTGTACATTTCTTGAGGGGCAGCACAAAGTTCTCCATGACGTCTTTACACACCGACCGATTAATGGCTCTGATCTCCTGCCTGATGGCTTTCTTGAGTTTCCTGATGGTTCCCGATCTCCCTACGTACACTTTCTCTTTAAGGTAGCCCCAGAAGAAGAAATCTGGGGGACTAAGGTCTAAGCTGTGAGGTGTGAACTCAAATCAGTCTTAAGACCTTTCACAAGGCCACCAAAGTTCTCTTTCAGCCATGCTCGGGACAGGTTGGAGGTGTGAGAGCTTGCTCCATCTTGCTTTAACGAGAACTTTCCCATAAGCGACGGATACAGGCTCTGCAGCTCCTTCTTCAAGGTTTTGAGGACCTAGACATACCACTCCATGGTGACTGTCACTGTCGCGCCAGATTCTTCAAAGAAGAATGATCCGATGATGCCTCTGGCTGAGATTGCAGTACATAACATGCACTTAGGTAAGTTTAGGAGCTTGGTGGCTACCTCATTTAGTCTGGAGGTCCCCGAGAAGATATTTGTCTTCGAGCTTACCTTTCCTTCAAGATGGAAGTGAGCTTCATCTTTGCTCCTTGTCTGAGGCTATAAGCGTCTGCTTCGTCTGTATTTTGTATGGGTAGGCCTTTATATCCTTTACTAGCACTCTCCTGCAAGTCTTACCGAATATACCGAAAGACTGACTTCTCTTGCGTTCAGAGAGTTTGGGACTCTGCTGAATTGATTATTTCACGCTCTCGACCAGCTCAGCTGTACTCTTCTTGGGACGTCCTGAATGGCTTGGACGGTTTTCACTGGCTGTATTGAAGTTCTCCACTGTCCCATAATTCTCAAAGAGGTCCACCCAGTCCTGAATTCTGATCCTGGAGGGGACTTTTTCACATTCGAATTGATGCACGAAAGCTTCCTGCAATTTCTTGAATGCGCCTGTCTTGTAGTAATTTTTTACCTATTATATTCTTTGCTGTAGCTCCCATTGCGATTTAATTGTGTTTACAGGCGTTGTTTCTGTCATGTCCTGCAAAGTAATGGTGATTAGTGAATGAATGGAGGATATATCACATAACGTGTGTGTAGGCCCGTTTTAGAGAGGTCACACTGTATATCTATATATACATACATATATTAAGGAACATACCCGTTCCTTAATATTTCTCCCTCACGCATAGTGCTACAGACATTCATCACCGGGGACTTTTAATTTTAGAGCAGCACTACAAACAGCACATTTCCTTAATTCTTTACCTTAATTAAAATTTAATTTGATGTAAATTGAAAATCTTACAAATGGCAAAGAAATAAAACCGTCTAACTTTAGCCAAGTGGTGTGGAGTTGAATAAGGTATAGGATGGGCAGGAATGAACTGACGTTGATGCATCAAAATTTATTTGAAAAGCATTATCCTCACGTCTACTGAATATTCATATAAGTTTTACGCCCATTCACTTTAATATCCTGCCGACTCGTGGAAATTCCTTTTAAAAAATTTAAGTTTAGGTACCCCTTGAGACAATGTGTGTGTACATATGATTATTTGTGTACATGTACATTGGTTGATACGTCAATGCGTTTAAACTGACGAAAGAGGATTGAATTTTCGTGGATTCGGTGAAGAGAGAAGCACCGTGACCACAAAAATTTCCTATCCTGACAATCGTCAATCCAATTACGGTCCTAACCTGTCAAAAGAATGAATATATCCAGTTACGCTCTCCTCAAATTAACTAAATTCCCCTAGAAGCCATTTGTCATTCAGCCCGTTCTGTTCGCCGTTCTTCACGTGTAATATTAATAAAATGTTACAAGATATTCGATTTCTTTCATTAACTATTTCTCTCGCCTTACCGTTTGAACACACATACAGACCATACAAATTTTTCTCGTTCATGCTCCACGAATATCCGTGTATATATGTGAATGGGGCTATTTCATGGTTGTCATAATTTGGTTGCGATGATACGCCTTATCGGATGCCCTTTCCTTGCGAGTTTGAGATCCGCTTATACCTGCATCTGAAGAGAGGTACGATGGGCAGTCAATAAGTTTTTCGAATCGGTAGAGCAAAACAGAGGAAGGGGGATGGCTGTTTGTGGGGGTGTTAGGACAAGTTATGACAAGTCAAGACCTGGAGCCGAACGCTCCTGCCTCGTCTATTTAAGAAGCTTTAGCTGATCGCAAATCGTCCGTCAAAATTTTTTTAACTTTGGAGAAGGTTGAGCACCGCGCAGTGATCTAATTTTTGACCAAAGAAGGCAAGAATGCAAAAGAGATCCATGAAGGCATGGTTGCAGTGTACACCGACACCGCTCCTTCCTATGCAACCATTGCTCGCTGGAATAGGGAGTTCCGCCATGGTCGTGAGTCCCTTGAAGATGACCCCCGTCCAGGACGCCCGTCAGACGTGACCAACGAGGAAGATCTGGCCCGTGTAGAGAGGATGATCCTCGAAAATCGACGGGTGAAGGTCGAAAAAATCGAGCGAGAACTTGGAATATCACATGAAGGTGTTATCAACATCATCCACGACAATTTGGCCATAACCAAGGTCTCTGTCCGTTGGGTCTCTAGAAACCTCACGCCCCGTGATCAACTTCAACTTCGCAAAGTCCACAAGGACAGAGTTCCATAAGCTACCCTGCGTGAGTGCGGATTCAAGGAGCTCAGCTATCCTCCCTACAGTCCAGATCTGGCCCCTAGCGACTACCTTTTATTTCGCCAGATCAAGGCTGCAATGCGTGGACGCTGGTTTGAGGACGATGAAGATGTCCAGCTCACCGTCCAGGAGTGGATTGAACAGCACGAATGCGTGAAAGCAGAGAAACGTGAGTGCATGAGTTACAGTAAAATAGGTAGGAGAAAAAATCCTGATAAGCTATATAATGAAAGGCAAAGATGGGCAACTGCCCACAGGTGGGAAGAATTTGGAGATAATGTGTTTGTTGTGAAGGAATTAATGCTGCGTTAAAGTAGTACCGTGGAATCTACAGGTGTAATAGCATTAGGCATTATGAAAAGTTTTTAGATTGGAGGTTTATTTGCCATTGCTCTTTTCTTTGTAGCTTAAACACATTGCATTTTTCTCGATTATTCTTTCTTGCAACTTTTAGATTTTGGAATAAATAAAAAAAAGTAACTAAGCACAAACTCAAAGTAGTTTATTACAACAACTGCAAATGCGTACTACATAACCAAGAACATTAATTTTATTAAAGATAAATAGCTTGACCACTATAATAATAAAAACTATAACGAGAGGAACAAAGGAAACGCACGAAAAAAATATATTGAAAGCGATTTTCTTGATCACTAAGCTCTAGCATCTCTTTGGAACTCTCCCCCACTTCTTTCTCTCATCACCACTAGTATTTCTTTTATTTACCCACACACCCTTTTGTCCCCTACATACACACACGCACTAACTTACATCAATTCTGAATTTGAGGTGCCGCAATTCGTGTTATCAAAAATGCGCCCAAGATAAGAAGAGCCGTGGATTTCGAAGGTTCTTTCTCATTTCAAAATTATGTAAATTGTAATATTTTGCTTGGAAATTTGCCTAGACCCTTTTTTCTTCTGTTGAATGAAAAGAGGAAATAATGGAGATGAAAATAAATGTGTTGAGAGCATATATGAGGAGTTTACTATTGGAACCCCAAAAGTAGACGTGCAAGGGTACAAGGCTGAATGAGTGAAAAAAAATAATAATGTGGTGTTTAATAAGTCCAGATAACAGAATTTTTTTTTTAAAGACCGAATTCTTCTTAAAAATTTCTAAATCGGCGAAAAAATCAAATGGGTAATAAAACACATTAAAATTTTCCTTTTTAAGTTGGAGATGCTAAATTATTTAAGGAAAATAGCAGAGTAAAGAGTTCAAAATCATCATTATGATAATTTTACGAACAAAAATAATACAATTCTTTTAGCCAAAGATTAACAAAAAAATTATTTATTTACGGTTTAATGAGGTTCCCAAACTCCTCGGGTGAAATTGAGTTAACGCTAAAAAGTTATTTTAGAAACATGTGTGTAGACGACCATTAACCAGGTCTCTAGCTCTCCTCTAAAAATTTATTAAAGATAAGGTTTTTATATTTCCGAGAACATGCAGATAAAGGGTGCAAGAAAGTAAAATAAAAAAAATTAATGTGAAAAACTACATTAAAATTTTACTTCTTCAATTGGAATGGGTTAATTATTTAAGGAAAATACAGGAATAAAGAGGACAACATCACTATTAGAATAATTTTACGAACAAAACTCAGGAAATGTTTTTAGCCATTTCCTGGTCAGAGAGGCTTCCCTGAGAATTTTTGAATTGAAACTCTTGAGAAGAAAATGACCTAATAAATGAGAGAATATTGACAAATTTATTAAAATTTAAGGCTCTAATAGTTCCGAGAACACCAATTAACGAGGGCAAAAAAGTAGGTAAAATAAAGAAACCCTTCTATGAGGGAGATAGAAGAGAAAAGGAGTCCGAGGATTACAAGACCCATTGCACTTGCACCTTTTCTGGATCTGGAATTCTTCATTCAGTAGTTGATGCGCAGAACTCCACCCAAAATTATATCATTATTATAATTATTCACTATAAAGAATGAAGCAAAACCAAATGAGGACATCGCCGTCAGGAAGACTGTAAAGAAAGGTTCGTCAAGAAAGTGGTTAAGTTGGGAAAGTGAGAAAGGAAAATGTGTGGAAGGTGAATGATGAGCCTAAAGAGGAGACTGGTTGAGATGCTCGAGAAGGAAAGGGCACACATTTTTCCATACTTAACACGAATAAGGTGATTCACTCAGGTCTACAGAGTAAAAGGATTGCAATTGAGAACACCAAATACATAACACACATAGGCACAGTGGCTGGGCCAAATTTTAAGCTCTAGGGGGCCCAATGGGTCAAAAATCAGTGGCGAATGTGTGAGTGAGATGCATCAGAGTGTGTTCAGGACCCGAATCCAGGCACCAGAGACAAGTCAATCGTGTCTCCTCGGGAAAAAAAGCCCAGGGTGGGGTTGGAATCTCCTGTGAGGAGGATTCATCTTTGGCACTTTTCTTATGACAGGATCGCCAAGAAGTTGATTTGAGTCTATTTTTAATGGAGGGATCTTGTCGACGAGTGTTTGTCCGCAACGGAAATTAACAGAACAAAATCATCCATTTGTTGGAAGTTCAGCAAGCAGAGAAAGTTTCGAAAACATAGTTGGAAATTTGGTGAGAAATTATTGTGAGAAATTATTTACTGACCCTCTTAAGGTCAATAATGAGGAGATGGAGGCAGCAGTTCGTTTGTGTTCATCAACTGTTGAATATTCAAATATTTTCCAGTTATTGATTTATTTAATTGGTTTAGTACTTCACGGTTCTTCCCGCATTGCTTTGATATAAACTAGAATAAAAAAAAGTAGAATCCCTAAGAGAAGTTAGAAAAATAAAACAAAAAAATATCATCGAGAATAAAAATATAAATAAAAATAATAAGTTAAAGTTAATAAAATTCAAGATGAAGAAATTGAAACTAAAAGAGACATCCCACCGAAAACTTAATTGTAGACAGTATCTTTCTAATACTTAGAAATTAAAAAAAAACTTAAGGAAATTTCGGATTGGTGTTTAGTTCCACGGCTCTGTAATTTTATTTTTGATTTATATGAATTTAGGCAATGCACTCCTATCTACGAGTTTTTACCTTACCTATATCAGTTTTGGGTTGTTATGAGCAAGGTGAAGTCAATTGTAAAAAAAATAGATATCCTAATTGATCCCGCCATAGACCATATAGGACGTGTAGAGGAATAATATGAGTTTAGTATATATATATATATATATATATATATATATATATATATATATATATATATATATGTATATATATATATATGATGAAAGTTAATGCAATATCGCAAGAAAGATGAGGAATTAAACCACATTCTCCGAAGACAATTTAATTCAGAACAGTTTCGGTGTATCTCACACCCTTTTTCAACTTACACTGGGCAGAAAATATAAGAGAAATGCATATAAGGATAACACAAGATCCCCTCTTTTTTCCCCCAATCCCCTACTTGTGGCTAATCTGGGGGAGGGGGCCTGAACATATTGAAGGGCTGGCATTTTACTATTTTGTTTATTTGCGATCTTATTACAGGATTAAAAAAATATTGACCCTGAGATAGATTTAAATTAGGAACTCACGATATCAAGCTCGATTCTACGATTCTTCTCTTAACATAGTTAGCCGATTTAAATAAAATTTTACTTGCATTGAAATCGATCGTATGATTCTTGTCTCTAACATGGCAAAATATTCCACTACTTTCGCTGCCCACTCTAATATCTCTTTCGTGTTCGTACAATCTCTTGTCTAGATTTCTCCCCGTTTCCCCTATATAAACTCTATGGCAATCGTTGCATGGTACTGCATATACTTCTATGTTATGATGTCCTTTGGATTTCCTGGCCATCATCAATTGGTTTAAGGAATTATTATATTTAAAGGCTAGATTAATACCCGCTTTTCCAAATATGTCCTTTAAACTATTTAATTTATTGTTAAATGGCAATGTTATACATTTGTTGAAGTCGTTAGTGCGGGAAGGCTTATAACCATAGAATGTTTTTCTAGCTGCAAAATAGGCAGACGATATGAACCAATCGGGGTAATACAAATTAGAAAAAATGGTCCTGATGATGACAATTTCTTCATCTAAATAGGAAGGATGACGTATTTTGTATGCTCTAAGGAAAAGGTTAGAAATTACCGATTTTTTAACAGTATTATCGTGAAACGAAAAACAATGAATATAGGCATTCGAGTGGATTGGTTTCCTATACACATCAAGTTTTAATTCATGGTGATCTTCATTAATGAAGAGATCTAAAAAGGGTAATCTATTATAATATTCCCATTCATATTTAAATTTGATGGAAACATGAAAATTATTTAAATTATAAAAAAGGTATCAAAATCATGGACATTAGGCCATACAGAAAATACATCTTTAATGTACCTTGACCATATAAAGTTAGGGGGAGAAATTGTAGGAAGGAGTTCAGTCTCAAAATATTCCATGAAGAGACATGCCAATATCAGAGATAAACTATTTCCCATGCTAAGGCCAAATATTTGTCTATAAAACTCATTATTTACTCGAAACACATTGTCAGAGAGACATAATTCAACTAAATCGATAAATTTACTCGTAGAAATGGGAAGATCCAAATTAAGTCTAGGCATGATTTCCCGCAGAAAGCCCATGGTTCGGTCACCCGGAACTTTGCAATTACCCGATGGAAAAATTTTGAGCTTTGATGTAAACTCTTTGTTAACCAAAGTTCCGGTTGACCAAACTATGGGCCTTCTGCGGGAAATCATGCCTAGACTTAATTTTAATCTTCCCATTTCTACGAGTAAATTTATCGATTTAGTTGAATTATGTCTCTCTGACAATGTGTTTCGAGTAAATAATGAGTTTTATAGACAAATATTTGGCCTTAGCATGGGAAATAGTTTATCTCCGATATTGGCATGTCTCTTCATGGAATATTTTGAGACTGAACTCCTTCCCACAATTTCTCCCCCTAACTTTATATGGTTAAGGTACATTGACGATGTATTTTCTGTATGGCCTAATGGCCATGATTTTGATACCTTTTTTAATAATTTGAATAATTTGCATGTCTCCATCAAATTTAAATATTAATGAAAATATGATAATAGATTACCCCTTTTAGATGTCCTCATTAATGAAGATCACCATGAATTAAAACTTGATGTGTATAGGAAACCAACCCACTCGAATGCCTATATACATTATTTTTCGTTTCACGATAATACTGTTAAAAAATCGGTAATTTCTAACATTTTCCTTAGAGCATACAAATATGTCATACTTCCTATTTAGGTGAAGAAATTGTCATTATCAGGACCATTTTTTCTGATTTGTATTACCCCGATTGGTTCATATCGTATGCCCATTTTGCAGCTAGAAAAACATTCTATGGTAATAAGCCTTCCCGCAGTAACGACTTCAACAAATGTATAACATTGCCATTTAACAATAAATTAAATATTTTAAAGGACATATTTGGAAAAGCGGGTATTAATCTAGCCTTTAAATATAATAATTCCTTAAACCAATTGATGATGGCCAGGAAACCCGAAGAACATCATAACATAGGAGTATGAGCAGTACCATGCAACGATTGCTATAAAGTTTATATAGGGGAAACGGGGAGAAATCTAGACAAGAGATTGTACGAACACAAAAGAGATATTAGAGTGGGCAGCGAAAGTAGTGGAATATTTTGCCATGTTAGAGACAAGAATCATACGATCGATTTCAATGCAAGCAAAATGTTATTTAAATCGGCAAACTATGTTAAGAGAAGAATCGTAGAATCGAGCTTGATATCGTGAGTTCCTAATTTAAATCTATCTGAGGGTCAATTTTCTTTTAATCCTGTAATAAGATCGCAAATAAAAAAAATAGTAAAATGCCAGCCCTTCAATATGTTTAGGCCTCCCCCCCCCCAAGATTAGCAACAAGTAGGGGATTGGGGGAAAAAAGAGGGGATCTTGTGTTATGCTTATATGCATTTCTCTTATATTTTCTGCCCAGTGTAAGTTGAAAAAGGGTGTGAGATACACCGAAACTGTTCTGAATTAAATTGTCTTCGGAGAATGTGGTTTAATTCCTCATATATATATATATATATATATATATATATATATATATATATATATATATATATATATATATATATATATATATATATATATATATATATATATACATATATATATATATATATATATATATATATAAATATATATATATATATATATATATATATATATATATATATATATATATATATATGTATATATATATATATATATATATATATATATATATATATATTTTATATATATATATATATATATATATATATATATATATATAGATATATGTATTGAGGCCAAGGAAATAATAACAAAAGACATTTGGGTTTAGCTTTACCCCTCCGATGTTCTCGGGTAACATAGGAGGACGGACAAAGGGTAAATGTTACAAGACACATTTCCTGACCACAGCTCAAAAGACAGGCCCTTTTAGGGTGTACTTATAAACAATCCATTCAAAAGTGCTAACTGCTGATCTCATATTACCTTCTCCCCGAGAGACAAGACACCAAGCGCGGGAGACCAATCTGAGGTCTCACCTTGCGTGTCCCCCCCTTCCACCTCCCCAACCCTGCGGAAGTAATTTGTGTATATAACCGATTGATCCAAGGCAACAAGGCTTTTTGGTCAGTCTAACGGAAGAGACTAGTAAGTCATGAAAATTGGTATAAGAAATTTGAACGTAGAGTGTACGAGGTGGAGTGACCGAATGCTCATTGGTTAGAAAGAGAGAACAGAAACATGAAAAAAAAAACGATCTCCGAAATTTCCTTGGCTATATTTAGAAATTATTATGTATTTGAAAGGAAATTTTCGGGCAGTAAGGATAAACTATTAATATCTATCTTGTATGTTGTTGTGTGATGAGTTTCTCCAATAGAGGTATAAATAATGTTAGTTCTTGGTAAATGCAGCATTATTTTGCTCATCGTGATGGTTTCCAACATAATACCGGCTGGCTGGTACCACAATTTGTGATTTTTCTAATATTCATAAAATTTTGATCACAGATTAATAATACCTCAGAACTCCTTAGAACCGGTCCTTGACACAAAAGGGTTGAATTATTTGCCCATAGTCCTGTATCACTAGTATTTTAACAAGAGTGAATGAGAATCCGGAATAGCTTAATAATTATTTTTTAGCAAATTTACTTACATACCATTAAATAAAAATATGGAATTAATTCAACCGTGATAATTAAATAATCAATTACTTCTTTCCTTTATCATAAATATTTTATGTATGTAACTAAGAAGAAAAGCATAGAGGCAGTTTTTGTAAATAGCAGAATTGACGTAAAAATGCATTCATTTCATCCCACACCTCAACATTGAGCCCCTTCCCCACAAACAAGTTTAGTTTGATTTCACTTTAGTTGCAGAGCTTCCACTTTACTTCTACTCTTGAGCAATGAGATGATGCATTTGCCATCTTTTGCGTATGAGGGGGAAAATTTTCTTATTATTGAAAACTTTGGGGATTTTACATACTAGAATTTGATCTCATCTTAATGGCTATGTTTACAACGAATCTAAGCTCCTTCAATTCATTTTGTTTTCATAAGATATCTGTTTCACTCTGAGCATCATATAAAGGTGCGGCGTTGAAGTATTTCTAGGATTTACAACGGTGATCTGACGCATGTGGCATGAAATCGATATCCATTAATTCGAGTTATGCCGCAGTTTTTTTGGTTGTTTTTTTTGTGTTTTTTAATAGTTTTTAGGCAAAGTCCTTATTCCGGTTCAGTGTGCTGAAAGAAAGGAGAAGAGACTAAGCTGGGGCCGGAAGGGGCGCTGAGTCCCCTCAGCACGGCTGCCAGGAAAGCAAATCACCGCGCCCCTTACGGGGAGTTAAGCCGCAGTTAAAAAAGCATTTAAATTACTCTTTCATTTATAAATAAATTAATTCATATTTAATGGATTTATGAACAAAAGACTAACTATAAATGCATCTTAAATAAGATTTAATATTTAATCCTGATTTTCTAAAATTAACTCATTTTAAATTCCCTGAGAGAGTAAATACAAAACTGGATATCTGTGCTGTCAATGACTAAACTTGGAGCAAGAAGAGAGCAAAACAAACTCATAAGATGAAAAGACACGCTACACTATTACTCGTAAGTTTACCAGAATGTAATATTTACTTTAAAAACATGAAAGTGTTGGAATATCGCACAACTTTGAATATAAAAGAGAACAGGTGTCTAGACAAAGATAATTTTGCTGCACATGACATAAAGCGAGTTTAATTTATTAATTTCTTGTAAACCATGACAAAGAAATGAGTTCAATGATATAGGTTTGTACCTTAGAAGGCCACTTCGCAACCCTATTTTCCTTCTAACTAGACGAAGAAACATCAGGAATTTGAGGGGTGTAGCACAATGTATCATTTGAGTGGAGGTGGAGCTTTAAGATAAGGACAGAAGCATCACAATCATATCTTGGAAATAATTATAAACGCATCTGATTCTGAAAAAACAAGAGAGCAAGAGTCAACGGAATAACAACGACCTACTCGTATTTTATTGCGTTGGGAAATCTATCACTACAGAGTTTTGTGGTGGGATAACATACGAACTCATGCCTAAAATAGCAAATTGCGTACCTAATCTCATTTCTCAAGTAATCCCTAATAAAAATATCGAAAGCATTGGATCCAAAGTGTGCTACGTCGTAAACCGGTATCTCAGTGTGTCGCTTTGTATAGGATCGCTGGCAAGCACATGAATACTATAGTAGGATATTTTAGCAGTAGACAGCAAGTGAAAATCTCCCTTCTATCATTGTGAAAATGCTAGCACCAGAACTCTATGCAGAGGTGATGGAAATTCTCAATTCGAAAATAACTTTCATACAAGTCGGAAGTTTGATTTTTGCCTTAGGATTTCTTCATTTTATTGATCGTCATAGAGAATTTCTTCTTCGAATATACATGACGCCATCGATTTGTTTCGTAAAGGAACTCTTTTGCCTGTTTCATACTTAGAAATCTCTCAAGAATACATTTTTAATCTTTTTTAGTTATTAGTGATGGGAGGCGCGAGGACTTTGATACTAATGCAAAATTACTCCTGACATGTGGCCCGCTAGTTATTTTTTTTTAAAGTTTTCCTTCGAAAGTGATTTGTATCAAACCCCAATTTCTCCTGCTTCATTAATAGCAGATTTTACAGTTTGTATGATAAAGTCATGGTTAGTGGCATTTCAACTGCTGCATTCAAATAAATTTCTACAAAACTTTGCGTCACTAAAACTGGACCCTCTATTTTCTATGGAGAGGAAGTAGAGTCTGATAAGCCTTTGTTTAATTATACGTGCTATTTCCCTGAATTAGTGATATTTTGGAAACTTCATTAATTTCTTTACTAATTTATTTGAAATCTCTAGCAACGATTGATCTCATTGGTTTTCCCAAATATTCTATAACTGAAAAATAAATATAGGTCATTGGGTCCATCTTTCAAGATCCTAAGTTTCTTCAGATTTGGCCTAACATTAATACAGTGAACCTTTTAGTGAACAATTTTTATAAATTTAAATTTCCTCTTTTTTTCCCTGGAAATTCCATTTCTAAATGGAAATAAGAGAATTTATAGATAGGCTTAGTAGTTGTATGCGTATCGAATGGAATCCTTTGTGTAGAGCAAAAAATACATTTAATAAATCCCTTTTATATACTCAATTACATCTATTAATTAAATCTTTTAATTAAATAACAATTGATGATTTGAAAAACAAAGACTTTTTTAAATAAGATTAAATGCAGATGTTAATATAGTCTTACTATAACACAATTTTTAGCAGAAATAATATTTTTATCATTTAGAAATCAACTACAGTTGCTCCTTTGAACAGCAATATTTTTCTGCAAGAGAAATAATGGAGCTATCCCTGTTTTCCCTTGCAGACTTCATAAAAAAGGTCTTGCTAGAATCTTTGCCTGGCCTCTATCAAAGGCATGAAACCCACAGCTGTCATATTCTGCTGTAGTTCTTGCACTCAAATTTCTCTCATTTACCCTTCTAAAGCAGTAATATGAGAGCGATCTTTCAATCCAAAGCCTCTTCTACTTTCGAATCCTCTAAACTATAATGACCAAGTCGAATTGATGACACAAGTACCAAAACCTTATATAATTTTAGCCACCTTGTCTTCTACGACAATGACTTTTCCTTTATTTCAGACTGCTCACAGCATAAACAACCATTTGCGTACTTATCGGTTACATACTCTAAAATAGCACATGGTTACATCTTCAAAGCAACTAGTATCCTTATTTACTTCAACTTCTATGACTACAATATTTAATTCATTAAATTACTCGTTCATGTTTGCATCATCAACTTGATTCACAGATCCAGGTAACATACCCGGCATTGCTGGATGTAGTCAATGAAAGCTCAGCCCATTACTGCCATCATGCATCGCGGTCATAGGAATGCAACATTGAGATGTGTCTTGCTAGGACAGCGTCTCTCTTTCCAGAATTAGTTGCCTTTTTCGTTCATAGATAATAAGAATGGCACTGTCTCGGTCTGAAAAGCACCGTGGCGAGTTCTTTATAAGGGAAGGAAAGTCCCTGCAGAATAACTAATTGTTCGTCAAGTTGCGTCTGACTTCCTAATAAAGAATGAGGAATTTAGTTCACTCACAGATGATCCTCTCCAGATAAAAGCGGCTTATAATTATCAAAGGACTAATATTCTCTTTAAGTAACTTTGCTTATCAACTTAAACAAAGATCCGACTTGACATAAATTTTGAGAAACATTCAAACCCTTTGTGGTAGCTAACTTTTAAGAAAGGTTCTGGCAGATGAGGATAATAAAGGAGTTATGGGACGTAAAAAAAGTGTAGTTGTAACTTAACGAAGTAGAAAATTGAGTTCTTGTAAAAGGCTGGGCCCGCAATTTTCTCCTGCATCCTGACATTAACTAGCGAAGTTGGGTCATCCTGCCGGATTTTGT
Source organism: Ceratothoa steindachneri (assembly GCA_963969495.1). NCBI lineage: Eukaryota > Metazoa > Arthropoda > Malacostraca > Isopoda > Cymothoidae > Ceratothoa > Ceratothoa steindachneri. The sequence continues at coordinate 197,226,117 of OZ018317.1, forward strand.
GGACGAATTCAGATAGGTAAAGAAGAAAGTTTAGAATGAAATTAAGGCTGTGTTTCTTCATTACAGTTCTGGCTCGTAGTGTTTCTACTGTCTAGTTATACATATTGATGTTTGCGGAGGACCCTGAGAAACTTTGGTGAAGTTTATTTCCCTTTTCATTTTTAATTTCTTCTGAAAATGTAAATGTGCCATTAGCTTCTTGAATTCCTTTTTGAGATGACCCCATCATCATATATTTTCTACTTCTAAGTAATAAACTTTCTAGCTTTCTAAGCTACATTTTAATACACATGGCGCGCAATGTGTTCGCGTTTGCCGCAATTAGACTCATTCTCCTAATGCGTATATTGCCATTTATTTATTGTTTTATTTAGGTTAGAAAGGCCAGACCTAATGAGCATCTTAGAAAGAGTTGTCGACATAGTATCAAATTTAGAAATAGCAACATAAAACATAGATCACGTAAAATAGTAAAAACTTGAACGACGATTGTAAAAAGGAGTTAAGGTTAACGAAGAATGCAATAACTCTCCTAGGAGCTTCTAATTCCTTCGATTGGAGAGAATATTACAGATTTCATGAAAGACGTTCGTTCACCTCTACTCAATAGGAAGAACTTTAAAATCCTTAAAGGGCTCCGGGAGAAGAGACGCATAGACGCACATATGAGAAGGGCGTAACGAATTTACCCTTGTAATAGCACAGCTAGCCAAAAAACCCTAATTAAGTCGCCGTTGATGTCGATCCAGTACTCCAGTTTCCACCTTATTCCCAGTTTTGAGCTAATGTCATCCTCATCCATCAACGGACTCATGCTTTTCCTCCTTGTGAATATATGTAAAGGTGTAATAATACCTTGTCATTGAAACCCTTCAAGATTTTAAAAATATAGATAAATAACTTCCCGTCTATTTGATCCATTTTAAGATATGTCAGAGTCTGAGCATCATTTGAATGAGCAAAGTATAACTCTTTTAACTATATATAACGGTAATTTGTTTTAAGCAGCTGAAAAAGCACAATTATGTAAATTACTATTTCAGGGATATATACATTACTGAATTTTCAAGGTTCAATAAATGAAAAGCTACTAAAACTTAATAATTAATCCGGAGATAAGCCCAAATTGCCATTTTGTAAAATTGCCACATTTTTAATTCCCTCATAGAGCGAAATTCAAAACTAGATTCCCTTGCTACCGGCAGAAAAACTCGGAGCCAAAGCAAATACACACACAATCTCATAATATGAAATGACATGCTAAAAAAAGCTATTAACCGCACGTAATTTTTTAAACATAAAACACAAATGAGTTATAATATCGTGGTTTGTATTGGGAAAGTGAGATTAGGCCTCGCGCAAGTTTGGATATTAAATAGGATAGGAAGACAAAGAAGTTTTGGTGCGCAATGAAAAATTGTGGTGTCCTGAAAGTCCCTCTCAAAACTGTTTGGCTCCGTTTAGGTTCATACTCGTACATGACGAGGTAGGTGTTTCAGAGGATGACATAATTTAATAGACTGGCTATATTTGATTCAACCATTTTAACCTTACAATATTCACCCATTTCTTCACCAATATATTAAAACTTTCTACTGCATATTGATCTCACTTGTTTCATCCCCTTATTATTAGCGAACAAAAATATCTAAATGCCTGCGCCTAATCTTTAAAGATATCAAATTCTCTCACATTTGGACTGAGAGAATTGCATTGAAATTTGTCGTGAATGGCCACTCTCTCTCTCTTTCTCTCTCTCTCTCTCTCTCTCTCTCTCTCTCTCTCTCTCTATATATATATATATATATATATATATATATATATATATATATATATATATATATAGGTACTTTGGGGGCTATGGACCGAAGTTGGTTGAAGACCGTTAGTGAATGGGGTTGGTATATTATTAACTTTGCGGGGTTCTTCTTTAAACAAATATTTCTGAGTGCAAGTTGGCCAAAGATTAACAGGTAGCTGGTAGGCGTTGGGATTGCAAAAGAAAGACAATGGCGAAATTATATCTTTACTAGCAACAATATAATATTTAAATATACATAAATATTGGGTTTAAAGTGAATAGTCGTACAGCGGAATTTAAATGTCTACGCTAAATACAGTTGGGTTAATTAGGGGATTAAGGAGGTCGGATTCAGGTCAGGGATTTAAAGGGGTATTTTAAACCGGGGCGCACGTACAAATAATTGATCGATTAGGTAAGATAGATTCTAGATCAATCTGCAGGCGGAAGTAGTTACAATTGCTTACGTGCTCGTTGCAAAAAAAAGGCCAGTTGGGATTCAGTGACTGCGAATGGGGAAGTCGGGTTACCTCTCGCTTCAGATAAGGGAGCACTCGTAGATGGCCTTCGGAGATGAGAATCATCGTTAGATACTCGCCGATTGACTATGGCAGATTTCACGGATGTCGATTTAGCTTTCGACCTAGAATAGAAATCGCGATGGGGTAGGCGAGAATCCTTCAGCTCGTTCGCCGTAGAAGGTGGGAAGTTTATTAGTGCTGCTTATTAAACTGAGTCGAAGGATTATATAAGCGCCTGGTGATGTGGCTTTTGGTGGCTTTGGCCGAGCGCCTCCACACACACGTGCGATTTTATGTGAAAAGTCGACTCTTTTGGGGGCGTGGGGGAATTTGTGATAACTTTGGCGTGGAATGTTCAACGGACATCGATCTTATGACGCAAGGCAAAAACGTTGGCTGAAAGGTGGCCATGGGAGACGATAAAATATATCCCTAAGGAAATACAGCTGTGGCGTTATAACAGCTTAGGCTGCACCCTCACGCTGGTTTAACCATGCTTTCAAAGCTCCATGCGGTGATCTCAGGACCATGTGGGTACAGAAGGGCACGTGGTTGCCCTTCGACCTTATTCTGTTACAAAATTATATGGTGACTGATGACAACAAATTTCATTTTACTGATTTATTTCCATGGATGCACATTATTGAACTCCTGCTTGCAGCAAAAGTAAGAAAATATATAGATAAGCCTTAATTTTCACTCTATCCTACGTCAGCACAACAGTAAATCTAGTAAATCCTTTACATCAGCTTTATTAAATATCTGAAGTCCTGTTAATTACACGATATTTCGAACAGCAAAGAATTGTCTAAATTGGATATACTAGACTTAGGAATAAGAAATGTTAGACTTACAAATAAAACAAATAATAAAAGCCATATTGCTTATCTAAAAACCTTCTAGACTTACCACTATAATAATTAATTTAATTTACTCTTTTAATAATATATTTGAACAAAATTAGGACATCACTGGTTTATTTACTCGTAAAAATCATAGTTTAAGAATAAATTATATAGGTTAAGTTTTGAATATATTTATCCCGTCCATAATTTGCACCAGTTCATTGCACATAGGCTAATAAAGTTTACTCCATAATAATATAAACTTCGTCTTTTTGCGATAAGAAATGGAAAATTATATGAAGTAAGAAGAACACATTTTAACGTTATTTATTAGTGCAATAAAATAACCTTAACCTCCATCTTGTTTATTCCTAAAACTGCTTCTGACATCAAGTATTGTTTATGTAGTAGTATTAGACACGAGGATGCTTGGCTTGAAAGTGTCCACACCTACTATTGATGAGTATTGGCTCACATTGCAAACAAACTCCGTTTCATTCCTCCCTATAAACATGGCAAGTGAAACCAAAACTAAAGTAATTATTAACATATATTATCTTCTCATTACTTTTCACTTAATTTATTATAGGTTGTGGAAGCCTTGACCGATGGCAAAAGGCGTTAATAAACTTGCGATATATTGAGCATTATTCTCACTCTTTGCTTATGAACTTCAAACAAGTTCTGTACATTTATTCATTTACAACCACTTATAAATTTAGACAAAATAAAATCAGGTAGGTTTCCTTCCTATGGGCCCCAATCCTGGATTTTTTATCAACTGATTGCTATAAGTTTCTAGGAATAGAGAAAATTAATTGTATCAAAGAGATTCACTAAACCTTGAAATTCTACGAGTATCTTCATAGGCTCTTGGTTCTCCAGAGAACATTACAGGCAAAGCTGGAAAGGTAAAGGCACAAAATCAAACTTCTTTCAAGGTTTCCTACGCGAAAAGAGAAAAATAGGAACTACAGAATTGCAAAAGTCAATTAATTACACTCCAAGAATATCAAGAATAAATTAATAGGAGGAACAGCGATATAAGAGAAAAGATGATGACATAAAAGAGGAAAAAGGATAAAAAATTAAATAAAAAGAATATAAGAGTAGAAATGAAGGATCAAAAGAGGAATCGATAAATTACGTTTTCTATCGGTCATACCATCTATTAATTTTTCATAATTATACTCAAGGGAAAGCTTCTATTTATGAACAGAATAACCTTCCTTATGGGCAAAATATAAGGAAATTATGCGATAATACATAATAATTCATAATAATATATGCAGGAATATGTATTTTTAAAGGACCAAGGAAATGAAAATTGGTGACACAACCCGGAAAAACACTTAGGAGAATACTACGTGAACTAATCAAAGCTTTGATTGGTTCACGTGATATTCTCCTAAGTGTTTTTCCGGGTTGTGTAACTAATTTACGTTTCCTTGGGCCTTTAAAAATACATCTATACAAAATCACGCGTGATGTGATTTTAAATTTATGCAGGAATATTTTTAAATATGTACATGCTTAAATATATTGTTTGCCATAAACGTCAGTGAGATGAGCAAGTTTGGACGAAATTCTTCAGTTAATTATTAAACATAAAAGTTATCTTGAATCCAAAGATATTTCTCTATTCTATAATCAAATAGAACCCACCTCTATTATACTCCCAGTGATGGTGAAGACGCATGCATTTTGTACACCTCTTTAATACACACACACACGAGTGATTTTAGGCTCAAAAAGCTACACAAGATTTCTTAAATATCCCCCTTTAAAAAGGCGAATTTCCCTTTTGTGTTGAAATTTCTCCCACAAAAGCAAAAACCTCGTGAAATTTAAGCATTAAGGAAAAATTCAGATAATGAAGGATTTCTTTTAAAAAGAATTATTGGAAGATGTTCATAAGCAAAGAAAAATGGAGTGAAGCAGTCAAACCATTATGACATGATGATGACAATGGTGCGATGAAGTCAAATCAAGCAAACATTAAACGAAAAATGTCCTGGTTTAACATTTTGGGGCGCGTATAGAATAAATGCTGGGTCCATTTACAGAGTGAATTGATTGGAAGTGAATTTCTATAAGGTTTGGAATAGAAAAAATCATGCCCTTAACTAGCAGAAGAGAAGCAGAATAGGAGGATTTAATAAGGTCTTAGACATTCGCGTCCCTCGTCCTTATATTTTGTATATGATTTTAGCTGACAGCGCACATTCGTCAAAATTTACGTGCCAGTTAGAAGCTGTAGATCTTCACATCTGCCATTTTGTATTAAATCACACAAGATTAAACTTTCTTTACCTCCTAACTGCTTCTAGTCTTCACATTCGCTATATCCTACAATATGGCTCAATTATTTGATACGCCGGTTCTTTCTTATTATCATCTCTTCCCATACGCTTATTTATTTACAGCTTACTTCACACTTACATATCTTTTAATCCTCTATTTTGTAAAAATATTTATTTTTATGCCACCTCTCCTTATATCTAGTAATTATTTCAGCAGGTGTGCATCATTTATATCATTGGATAAAATTACAAAGTTCATTTTCCTGACATTTTGAACTTTGCACAAATCCTGCTCTGACTCATTATTGGACTTCAGCCTCTTGCTGATTTCCTGAGCCCTGAATTCTCCATCTCACATAGCAGAACTGTTAAAACAGTAGCTGAGCCTTCTTCTAAGTATTTCTCACACGAAGTGAGAAATACTTAGTAGAAGATCAGATACGATTTTGACAGTTCTGCTAATGTTTTGGGTGTGACAAGGCCAGTTATCTACTTCTATAGTAGCGTTTATAAGATTTTTCAACTTGAGAAGTAGCTCTCATATACAATCCTGGAAGCATCACCATTGATGTCGTGTCCTTCTGGTCGCAACGGACGAATCGGAAAGGTGAGTATTTGGGTCCTTGTGTCACTTGATGTTCAGCACACATTTTCAGGAAACTTGATCATGTGAAAGGAAATAGAATTCCGTTGAAGATATAAATTAATATCTAAGTCTTCCGAAGTGCAAATATATTGTGCGGTGAATACAATCACAAAATAAGCAACAATTCATTAAATATCACTTGCAAATTGATGTACTGTAGGTCATGGTTATCAAAATTAAATATTTACTGATAGGAAAAAAAGTAAATATTGACTACACAGCTTGCAATTTCATGACTCCATTTTAGGTTATGCCCATTCAGGGCGGAGTACTGAATTAATAGAATGAACATTAGAGCACCTAACCACGTCTGACAACTGCTTTGAATTCCATCCCTAAGGTGATTATTTCCAAATGGAGACTTTCGCTCCAATACCCCGTTAATGGCGGGGGTTTTCACCCCACATCACTCCGCTTATTATAATAATCTAGTAGTATACACAAAGTCAAGTAATAGATTCGAATGCAAAGGCGATTCCCAGACGTCGTTAGGCGCTCTTATCTTTATTGTATTTATGCCAGGTTTCTTGACTTTACAAACAATTCCGCCGCCGAATTTTATTTGAATCAATAACGTTTTCTTTAATATTGAGTAATATAAAATTTCAATGTTATAATTTACTTAGGAATAGAATTTTCTTTAAAATTATATAAAAACAATATAATGCGATTCCAATTAACAATGTGGCTCTATACTTATGATTAATTTGAAACTCAGCCCAGTAAATTAGTAAGTGGAGATTTCAAATGAAAAGAAAGTGAGGCTAAATATGGAATACACTGACACATTGTCAGTGGTAATCGCATAATATAGTAATATATATCATTTTGAAACGATTTTTTCTGAATTAAATAAGATATGACCATTTATATTACACACTATTAAAAAATATTACTTAATTTTATTAGCATTTTTGGACTGGGCTTATATATCTGAAGTCAAGAAGCACCACATAAATTAATGTATAATAGATTGCCTTGTGGTACTCGAATTTCAAGGAAAATAGGCCTGTGGAACCCGAATTTCAACGAATTTCAAGATAGGTAGGCCTAACAAGGAATTTCCCCAAAATAAGCAATGATCGATCTATGAAATCATGAGAATGAATACACGCATGAATTAATGAAGTATTATGCCAGGTAATAGATAGTGAACCAATGAAACAGAGAAATAATATATCACAATTATATTTTCATTAGGAAAATATGAATAGAGCAAAGCGAATTGTCAATGACTCTCACGCGGCCAATCACAAACCTACGTACGCTTGGAAACAGATACCAGATGGAAAGGACTCAATGATAGATAACAGGGACAAGCTGAACAAATACAGAGTAATGTATGTCTTGCCTGCTTAAAATTTCCAAAGAACTGTAAAAGGCAAGCGATCTCTCTGATACAGGATAGGCACAAAACGTGAAACAATATGTAGGTTTATTAGTTGCACACAACTCTTGTAGCTATGCCCAACAAAGGAACTGACGAATATTCCTGATCGTTGGCTAGGCCCCACGTCCAGGTCAGGTGAAAATGTCACGACATTAGAAACAGGACACATATATATTAAGCACACACAGATACTAAGATAGAGAGAGGGAATTAGTCAAGTCGTCTGTCAGCAGGCATCACTATTATTAGTGTCACGAATCCATTCCTTCTTCCTTGAATCCTGCTGCTTTTAGACTAAGCTATATATCCTTAACGGAAAACATACAATAGCCGCGTAGGACTCAAACTGTCCCGCTTGTTCCCATTTTTGTAGGCCCAAGCTAAGAAAAAAAAAACTACTAATCGCTGCCGACTTTTCAAAGTTCGTTTCCTTAACCCATGATTAGAGAAGTTGACTTCTGGAAAACAGCCTAAACGCGTATTCCCCATGAGAAACTTTGGGAGTCAACTAATTCGATTAAGAAGACAAAAGTAGGCCTACTACCTACAACCCCTCAATATCTGTCACCTCACCCTCATCCAGAGTCCATCACTCACACACATACCACTAGTATAAACGATGTCTTTATAAAGCGCAATAACACAGGAGACAACCTTCATTCCCCTATAAACTGGTGACCCTATCGGTCAGACAGTGAAGATGACAAGAAAAAAAATGGATGCATCGGACCATCAACAATCAGGACAAGTGGATACGGAGATCGTAAACGCCTTCACCATCAAGTTACGCATCTTTAATGACGCAGTAGTTTCAGGTTGGGTTAAGCTTGTTGAAGCCCAGTTTCACATTTCACGAATAAGTAATAAGGAGACAAAATTCTTTCATGTCTTGGCTGCATTACCCCATCCCCCTGCGAGACTGTTGATCGACTTCCGGCTGCAGTCCTGACTACCCAAAATTACCAGCTATTGAGGACCGAGTTGACTGGGCTCTTCGTGAGGACTAAACCGGAGCTCTTCGATAAGTTCATTGCCTCTTACACTCTCACCGGTCGACCCTCTACCAATTTGGAAGAACTAGGGAAAACTACTCATGTAAGTAATGTCAATTATACAGGAAGTGCGCGATCAGTGCCAAGGCGCGTATGCTAATGGAACCCGTTCCAATTTTGTACAGTGTAATAATGAATACAGTGCCAATAATATACTGATAGGATTGCAACCTCTTCGCAGTAACCAGGTACATTTCGTATGCCATTCACATTTATATTTTGGTGAAAGTTGAAATTCTGTAAATTCTGATGCAGGTGGCAAAAGATAGTGGAACATAGTAAAATGCAACCTTCCTCCAGGCCATCTTCGCCAGCCCCATCGCAAAACGCAAAACTAGCAAGACATGCCATTGCTAGTGCTACAGCTGGTAAGCCATCTGTTTTCACTGTCGCCGCTAGAGTGAATAACAAAAAGGAAGAGTTTCTAATTGATACGAGAGTGAGTGTGTCAATAACCTGCCTAAATTGCTGCGATCGGGTGAATTACTAGAATCTAGTGTGAAGTATACGGTGGCTAATGGTAGAAAAAGAAAAGTTCACGTGAAGGTACACACGGATATAGTTATCGCTAGTCTTCGTTGGTCATTCAGGTGGTCCTTTCTGGTCGCGGATATCACATCGCCGTTATTAGAAATTGACTCTATGAGGCACTTTAATCTCTTGGTGAAATGCACGTGCGGCATCCTTATTGACAATCAAACTAAGCTTATATTAGAAGTGAGACGATCCAGGTCGCCTGAGGTAGCAATAATCATTAATGCCCCCCCCCCCACCTACTGCTCGGTTGCAAAGTTGTGTTAGAGAGATATGAGGTTTTATACAGCCCCGCCCACTAATCCTATGACCCACATAATTGAGACGACAGTGCACTACCGACATTCACGCGGCTAAGATATATTTAAATGGAGAAGCTGCAAGTTGCAAAACCAAAGGTCGAAACGCTATTGAAGGATTGGGTCGTGCACCCGTCGAAATTCCATGGGCTTGGCTGATTCATATGGTCCCGAAGATGTTGCCAGGTGAATACAGGGTCATTGGCGAATTTCGCGCGATTAATACGATCTCATTCATTGCCAAGAATACAAAGTGTAGCGAACCACCTTCATGGCAAGACAAATTTTTCGCTGGTCATTCAGGTGGTCATTTGTGGTCGCGGATACCATATCGCCGTTATAAGAAATTGAATTTCTGGGGCACTTTAATCTCTTAGTGGATTGCACGCGCGGCATCCTTATCGGCAACCAAACTAAGCTCATATCAGAAGTGAAACTATCCAGGTCCCCTGCAGTATCACTAATTATTAATGACCTACACCACCGGTTGTAAAGTCGTGTTAGAGAGGTATGAGGCTTTGTACAGCCTCCCGCCCACTATTCCCGTTACGCACAGAATTGAGACCGGTGCTGCACCACCAACATTTTCGCAACCAAAACCTCTTTCAATGGAGAAGCTGCAAGGTGCCAAAGCAAAGTTCGAAACGCTATTGAAGGAGTGGGTCGTGCGCTCGTCGAAATCCCATTGGCTTGGCCGATTCATATGGTCCTGAAGAAGTTGCAGAGTGGAGACAGGGTGGTTGGCGACTATCGCGCGCTTAATGCAATCGCAAAGCACGACAGATATCCATTGCCAAGAATACAAAGTATGGCGAACCACTTCCATGGCAACACAATTTTTTCAAGGTTGAATCTAGTTCCTCGTTACCATCAAATCTCTATGAACCCGGCGGACAAAGAGAAGATGCGGTGGTAATGCTATTTGGTTTATGGGAGTATGTGAAGCTACACATTGCCACGACACTTGGATAACCTTCTTCGGGCATTAGAGTTCTTTTATGTATATATAGACGACATCCTAAAAAATTCGGACAATCTGGAAGACCCTTTGGATCATTTAGATCAAGTTTTCAGAATCCAGGTTTAGAACAGTCTGAGAAAGTGAAATAGCAAATATCCCTGGAAAATTGCGAACTAGCATAGGAGGAAATTGATTTTCTAGGGTATCACATTTCTGCAGAAGGAATTTGCCCACCGGCCAAGAAAATAAAAGAAATTGGGGAAATGCCTCTATCGAAGGATTACAAGAAAGTACGACGATACTTGGATTGCAGACCTGTTGGCCGAAATTGCACGACTGCAACCTAAGGCTCGTGAGCTCTAAAGAAACGATGATGCGCGAGAAGCCTTTTTAAATACGACATAGGCTTTGATCGGTTCCGTCAAGCACTGTCGCCCGCGGTCCAATGATTTGCCACATCAGTTGGTGATGAAATGCTCTCTTACGCGGCAAGTGCTGCTCTTCACCAAATGCTAAATGGATCACCGCGACCGAAACCACTCTTCTCGAACCTGGATAGTCGACTCTTTAGCCAACCTATATTAAGTTAATTCGCACTCTGCCATATTATAAATCTTCCAGGCACATAGTCGTTCGACCTCTTCTGAGAAAGGCAAAAAGGGTTAACTTGATCCTATTCTACGACATTATGTTTCTGTACAAATATTTTTTTTACCCCAGCTTTCATTAATTTCAATTTTCTTAATATTAATTCTGTTTCATGCCATTTTGTCCACATAACTTTTACCTTTACATTAATATGCGTCCATAGTGTAAATTTCATGAAGTTTGATGGGTTGGAATTTCTATATAATTTATTTTTGAAGCTGTACGAATAATTATTACACCTCACTGTATATATATAAATATATATATATATATATATATATATATATATATATATATATATATATATATATATATATATATATATATATATATATACATATATATATATATATATATACATATATATATATATATATATATATATATATATATATATATATATATATATATATTATATATATATATATATATATATATATATATATTTGTCGTCAATGCCATAAAAGAGTGTAGCATGATCAATGCAACAAACGGTTGAGACAAAATCGATGCTTATTAGGTCTTTGGGTGCTTTTGGCAACCAAATTGCAGGATAGGCCGGCCCAGCGATGAACTTCCGCAAATGGGCGTGCGGTAGATCTATGAAATCCTGAAAATAGGTACACGCATATATTAAAAAAGAAATATGCCATGTAATAGATAGTAAAGCAATGAAAGATAAAGAGAAATAATATATCACAATTGTATATTTATTAAGAAAATATGAATAGATCAAAGTGGATTGCCAGAGTCTCTCACGCAGCCATATACAAACATACCAGCCCTAGGAGACAGCTGCCAGACAGGAAGGGATCAATGAAAGATAACAGGGACAAACTGAACACATACAGGGAAATATATGCCTTGACAGATTAAGATTTCTGAGGAACTGTGGAAGGCAAGCAATCTCTCTGATACAGGATAGACCCCAAAACGTGGAAAAATATCTATGTTTATTAGTTACACATAACTCTTGTAGTTCCGCAGAACGAAGGAACTGTAGAATATTCCTGATCGTTGGCTCCGCCCCGCATCCAGGTTAAGTGAAAAAGGTTATGCCCTTGGAAACGACTTAGCTATATAACCTTAACGCAAATCTTACAGATAGCCGCGTAGGGTTCAAACGGTCCTGCTTGCTCTCATTTCGGAAGGCCCAAGCTAAGAAAACAAGGTCTGCTGACCAAAGTTATGTGCTCCTACTTATTCTGATTTATGACCTTACGACCTTCAAAACTTTCATTAATTCCCCCACTAACCTTGGGAAGACCTTTGCAATTATATTATTCGAAAGAGAATGTAAAACAGCCTAAGTGGTATTAATTCCGTTAAAATCGGCTTAATATTTATGATGTTATTGCCAAAACAAAGTAATTCCCGGGTTAACCTTGGGAGGAACTTGGAATCTATACCATTTGAAAGAAAACTTCAAAGAAGATGAATAATTTAAATTCCATTAGAATCAGCCAAATAGTTACACTATCAGCAAAAGCCAAGTGGGTACCGACGAACCGATAGACCGACCGACATAGTTCGATATAGAGTCGCACACGACTATAAACCTAGTTATTACCGCCGTATTTTTTAAATCCTTTTCTTTAACCCGTGATTACAGAAGGCACCTTCTGTAACCCAGCCTACTAGAGTATTTCACGTGAGAAATTTTCGTTGTCATAAAAAATTCGATTGGGAAGACAAAAGTATGCCTACTGCCTACAAGAACTCTATCGACCTAAACTAAATATATGATAGAACCGTGGTAGCTTCTCAAGAGGTAATAGCCGACAAAAACCATATTTGAACGGAAAAGTTATCACTAACATGAGAGTCATCAGTCACATCTCCACGATATCGGCTATGCCTTCGCCGATCACATGGATATTTGGAGCGAGAGAAATAGAGCAGTTCTAAGATTTGAGGGCTTGAAGCCTCCGGCCTATTAAAGAAATCGATCACGTCTGCTACCACTCGACCTTATGAGGCAGATTGTTTAATCCTCAGTAAATGATGTTTACCGTTTAATTCTTGCAGCAGTAAAATAAGTCTTCGGTAACCATTTAAGAAGCAGGTCAACTCTACCTATTCGGATTCAAAATATAGAGATAATCAAGAGAATCATTTTTACCATGCCGATAATTTCTGTTCATAATACAGAATTTCTATCACATGTTTTATATCAGGGGCAGCAGCACCAATGCCTTATGCAGCAGCACTACCAAGTCACTTGGATCGATTCAGGGAACTATTACAAGCAAACATGACTAAGAGAGTAGGAGAGGTAATGGGACTCCTCCCTGTTTCTCCCTAATTCTTTGAACCTTCTTTGCCACACCCCCAAAATAAACCCATGACTATATTTGAGTTCCACCTCCCCCCAAAATACTATACCAATCCACTTTTTTCGCAATAGACAGCGCGTCAGCTAGTGAAAAGAAAGGGATTTTACTGTTCCACGCATTCTCACAGATATTTAACTAAAACAGTTTCTTCTGAAGACGTTGATGAGGCCATCATTGCAATTTGCACGAGTTGCTGGCTGAGAATATAATTTCTTTAAAGACGCCAATGAACCCTCCTGAAATACGCAACATATGCGCTGCTTTCTCAAACAATGGAAGTGAATCATCTCTTATTTTTTTTCCCAAGGCAACTCCTTAACGATCCATCTACAGTGGGTAAATATGTATTCAATATAAGTCTGGCAATTATGAATAAGAGAGGTGCACGCGTTTTAGGCTACTATGTACATGTAATACTTCTCCGAATCATTGTAATAGTTTCCCAAGAGATTTATTCGATGGCAAAGAAAGGCTATAAAGTCACAAAAAGACAACATTCCAACCCGATTCTGCAACTCGCGTATTCTTCCATGAAGCCATCTTTAAATACTATGAAACAGCAGAAGTTACATTCGATGTTTCTTCTTAATAATAGTATTAGCTACATTTTTAGTTTGAAAACAAGGCTCGGAGTAATTTTGTAACACGATCTTTTGGCGTTTAATTGGCCTAATTTTTTAGAATTACCCAAAATACACATGTTTAGATAGCCTGCAACCCAAATCCTTATGTATTGTTGCTCAGAACTAAAAACATTGGTAATTTTGAATATGAGTGGCTCACACATTTTAGATGCTAAAGGCTGTAATACTTCTTTTTATCATTATAAAATGATTCTAGAAGTAATATTCCAATGAGAGAGTGGATCTATTACTCTTTAGAGAGTGATATTACGTCAATATTTCAACTTTATTCTGTAACTCAAGAATTTTTCTACGATGCCATCTTAAATTGTCATAGGACGTCTAATTTAAGCTCGCGCGTTCGGGGTTAATAGTAATCTTTATTTTCCACCTATTTTAGTGTCAAAATACTGTAATATTGATTTGTGTCTTTGGAAAAGTGTCCTAGAAGTAATATTTCGATGGTTAAAAGGGCCTATCACACGTTATACCATAATCCAAAAAGACTATTTGTTTAGTGGTTGTGACCAAATTAAACTCACTCGCACGTTCACCGTAAATTTCATGAAATTTCATACCAAGGTAAGCTTCACATATTTGTGAGCATAGTTAACAGGAAAACAAATACCAAAAAACACCAAACCCAAACATCAAAATTCAAAAGCCAAATACCATTGTCACAGTCTACCTTTTAGATCGTGATATACTTCTTTTTTTGAAGTATACTTTTGTCGAAGAGTGCTAATTTTGTTGTTTTTAATGAAGAACCGATTCAACACGTAAGGATATAAAGAAACGCACAGGAAGTATCCCAAAATAAACATATATATAAAATTTAACAATTACTATGACAAAAAACAGTAGACACATTTATATCCTCCTCCTACGCTAACCGAGACCAACCCGGTTGGTAACTAGGACTATTACAATATCTTTCAGGGACAAAAAATAAACAAATAGGCTACAAGTGAACACACCAATTGCCGATTATTATTTTTATCGCGACTCTGTTCGATTAGCTTTAAACATTAAATTAATTTACTCTCTTCTACTAGTAAATATGACAGGGGTTTACGCACAATTGATTTTAACTCCGTTAAATTATGAAACATAATAAACTCATACTATCACAATATGAATATAAATGTTCTTTCTAACTTACATGACAGAAGGAATCAGGGGTTGCCCGATGTCGCTGGAGGGCTTATCTCGCGCTTCTGAGATTTGGAGTGGCTGATGTTAGAATTTCGTGTCTTATTCTTCAACGCCGGGTGCCCAACTAGTTTTGGGGTATACGTGTGAATTTCTACCGTAATTAACGAATAGAACCTCGTTGCGGCTTGTTTCTTCTCCTCTCACTCTTACGGAGCTTGAGCTGTGAGAGTCACTCGAGTGTGAGCGGGTTTTCTTTTCTCCATTCAGACTTCTTCTAAGTCTGTAAAGGATTCTTCGGTATGGCACCGATACAAAACTTGACGATTTATGTTAATTCGGCACTAGAGGGGAAGGGATCGATATTCTCAATCTGATCCTTTATCGTCTCTCTTCGAATAATCTTGACTGGCTGAAGGATCGATCTTCACGAACTGATCCTATATCGTTCTCACCGAATAATCTTGACTGGCTGAAGAATCGATCTTCACGAACTGATCCTATGTCGTTCCCACCGAATAATAATCCTCTCTCTTTCCTTCAAAAGCTTATTTATAGCCAGACCACCGACCCAACTAAGAGGGAAGGGGCGAGGCCGCAGAAAGGAGCTCGAGTGGTGAGGTCAGCATCTGGGAGAGCAAGGAGTGAAGAGGTTGGCACTAAGGTGCCGAGTTGGCTTGTTAATTAGAGAGACCCTCAACAGCCATCTTCCTTGGCGTACATTTTGCTTAGCACCGCTTTTTGGGGATATAACCACGAGCCTACGGATCTCGTAGGTAATTGGATCTTTCGAGCGTCGTTTAAGGGCGTTTAGTGGTTTCCTTAACATAGATGGTCGCTCCAACTACCTATGCGGCAGGGAGATCAAACAGGGTAGGCAATTACTGTTTTTCGCCGGCTGCCGTTCCCACGAGTCTTCTCATGGGGCTCGCTTCTCTGGCTTTCTCCATAAAACGGAGAGGACTTTAATGTATAAGTCCGCCGGGCCCTTCGGGAGTCTTTATGTTGCAATTTCTCTACAATCATAACCCCAAATCCAAATACCAGAAAAACAAAACCCTGAAATAAAGGCTAAAAACGAAACCTAACCTAACTTACTATACCCTTACTTTACTTTACCTTATGTTATCTAACCTACCTTCTTATGACGAATTAGTTTTGGTTTGGTTAAGATTGGTTTTGGATAGGTTAGGTTACTTTGGCGATTTATTACCGTGGTTGTCTCCGAAAATCGCTTATTTTTGCCCTCAAATTGCCTTCTTTTCGTAGTATTTGTGCTCATATAAATTTGATGATAACTCCTAGGTAAGTCTAACGCCTCCCTCCCAGAAAAATGCATTTTATGACAAAAAATAGTCGTGGGGATGTTCTGGAAATTTAACTGTACATTTGATATTTATATTAATATTAAAAACAAATACAGAAACATAACTTAGCAGTCACATGGCATTTCAAGATAAGCATTTAAATATTACAGGCTTCAGTAACCTAAAAAGCGTGCGCCACTCTTATTAAAAATATCAAAAACATTCACTATTTCTTTCCAAACCTAAAACAAACCTGAGCAAGCTCCAAATACACAAAAGACTTACTTTATTTTGGTGGCTAGTGATCTGCAGGGAAAAGCCTTGTCTTTTATTACTCAGATCAGTTTTTCTTTAGTTCATCGGGTACCGGAAAAATAAAATTTATTTTTCATTAAAGTTGAAACCCCCTAAAATCGACACACCTTCGATAACACGACCTTGATTGTTTCTTTGCTTCCCGAAGATGCCGTACTCGATTTCCGTTGTTTTCTTTAGGACACCGAAATTCACCCAAAACTTTTCGAAATTATGAATTATCACTTCCCAATAAAAAATTAACCAGTCCACCAAATTTTCTCCGAGAACTCTACATGTTCGCATATTTCAGTATAGGTTAGGTTAATGTAATCAATTAACAAGATTGTCTCGGTGGAGAGATGTGAGTTCTAAAATAATGTCTCCAAATGAACTGATTTTATAGAAGTGCTCATCTAATTAGGCACTTTTTACTACCTCGGGAAATAACAAACCTGTAACTATGAAATGAAAGTGTTCATTAAAGTGTCGACACGCCACCATTTTCTCAATAAATTTCTGTTCGAAAAGAAAGTTAATGAACTCCGCTTTATTCTCACACAAAAGGGTTTAAATCTCGAACTTTGAAACAATAACCTCGACAGACGGCTTCCCTAATAAAATTAGATTGTGTTGAGGTGAATAATGTCAAAGAATCTCAAATAAATCGTGAAAAGTGCAAGCGAGTGACCGCATTTTACTCTGTCTAATAGCATTTAAACTTGGCTTCATGGTAAATTATCTTGTTAAAGAATCAGGTAGAAATATTTTCTTTTTCTGACTTTATACAGGGTGCGAACACTCTATGCCTTTCACATATTACTCCTAGAACACTATTTTAACGATACCTAGAAGTGTTATGGGATTTAATAACCTTAAAACGAATGTGCCCGTCTTAATCCAAATTACCAAAAGAGTTTACTGCTTTAGTTACATACTTTTATTTCAGGTATGTAATCCAAATTATCATCATACGTGGATAATATCCCTAAAATAGTCATTACCAATATAAGCTAGAAGAAAGTATATAGCAATAATAAAATAAGGGCATCTTATATGATGCCCTTTTTTTATTGTTCTTTCCAGATATTCTTTATTCCATATTTAAATGTTAACTTATTAGGAACAAGAACCATTTCAAGCTATTTCTTTGTTTCTTTCGACAAATTACAAACTTCAATGCATCTTAAGGGATTATTTAATGACAAGAAGAGGGTTTGGGCCAGTTTATCACGGTAAACGGCTCCCCCAATCTTTCGTACGATCAAGTAATTTTGTGAGGCACATCGAAGGAGAATTCCACCCATAATCTTACGTTCGCGCGAATATTTTATATCTTTATGAAGCTGATTTTATGGAGTCCTAGCAAAGCTATTGAATAAAGTGTTAATTTAAAAGCTTAAGTATAGGTTCCGGTCCAAGCGAGAATGACAAAATCAATCAGATTTGGTATTTTTAGGGAGCTAGTCGCATATTTATCTGGCACCGTGTCGGACGCATGGTTTCAGGAAGCGCCATTTAGACCAGTCATCACAGACTGGATAATAAGCATAAAATTTACCAAAATTATCGAGGTAAACCCATTGAAAATGGTGGCTGCTCGAAACTCTGCTATCAAATCAACATCGTTTCACAAGTCATTAATTTAACCACTCGGCTACCATCCACATCCCTCAAATAGAATGTTCCAAGTAGCTTTATTAGTCAAGCATAGTAGGATAGTCTCAAAGAAAGGAAAATGTGATATTGGAAAGAAATAATAGTTTAAAAAATTATAATTCGATTACTTCTCAATCTAATTTTGGACATACAAAGGAGACAACACTCAGAAAGACCTTGAAAAAATTAGTAACCAGTGAGGGAATCGAAACCCTATAATTAATCAAACTGGCAGTAAAATCAGATCATAGCAAGCAGAAAGGTGATCTCCTGGAAAATGGAACCGTGGCTAGTATTCCGCAACAATGAGGAAAGGAACTTCATAGAGATTGGAAACGTTGGAAATTACACCCACCTGTTTTAAATAGTCTCTGGAACCATTAAAATAGCATTCAGAATTAGTCAAAACGGACATTTATTATTTAATATTAGGAAAGTTCGAACCATCAATGAACCGAAGACCAACTCGAGGCTAGGTTAAAAAAGGGGAAAGATGCAGAACCACCTAAACCGATATCACCCTGTAGACAAAGTATTAGGATTAAAGATAACGTAATTTCAACCGACTAACAAAAAAAACATTCAAAGAAACTAACAGAAGAACTCAAGCGATGAAACAATTATGTGAGAGGATGCCTCTAGAAGGACCAGCTTGAGAAGAAGCCCCTTGAAATACCCCTTTCAGCCCCTTCGCTTCAAACGACGTGCTCCTTGACGTGGGAATTTTAGAATCATCGAAAAGGAAGCAGTCCCGCGCTAAGCCGTCTTACCTGGCTGTATGTGCTTATGCGAGACGCATCTCGCTCTATCTCCATCGCGAACGCGGCCGTACAAACTCAACCCATATCTTGAGGCAAACTTCGCTGTCCGCCCTAACTCGTTTTTTCGAAATAAGTTTGCATAGACTGACGTCGAGAATTCTCTGGGGACAGCCATGCCCTGGGGTTATCTAAGGGACGAGCCACATGGGCATTTAACCCTGCGTCCGACATTTCTCGTGGAGATTAAGAGTCTGCCAGTCCCTCCATTCAGATCGTTTGTCTGTTCCCCAGCGAGCTCGCGCAACCCCAGTTTGAGTGGTACTTCGTCGTTATGATCTCACCAGCAGGTCGCCCTTCGTAAAGGTCTGGTCCCTCTTCAGAGGAAAGCTTATCGAGTCATTTTCTTCCCAGAGAACTGTGCGCCCCCCTCATCTCGCACTACTCTTACAGACTCCCATTTCCTGTGCCTGAGACTCCCTGCCGTGCCACAGAACCGTCTCTTGTTTGAGATTTCATCTCACCGGAGCAGAAAAAAACTCGTTGTTCAACAAGAAGTACTCAAATCCCCATCTACGACTCCTCTTAGTGAGAACTCGCAGAAGTATATCGTCAAACACCTGTGCCATTGGTCTTTCCCCTCCGAATAACTTTAAGCTTCAAAGTAAGGCAATTCTGCGTTGTAATGCCCTGATTACACCCCCCGTCAATCGTAACCTACATCCCCTTTTGAATTGACTTCCAGCTAAAACTTAAATAATATCCATTATTGGAATTAACGAGAATTTTGAACTTCCCGCTTAGCTCTGTTATATTGTAAACTGTCACGATCCAATTAACTATCATTATAAAGCACAATGTGTTGCCTTTTTTGTATATATATATTGAACTGTTTATTATACATATATATTAAATTTATATTTTTGGCTCTTGATCTTTATATATCCTTGAACTGCATCTTGGCAAGCAATTAGATAAATCCTGGCCAATAGTAACTTCACTCAAAATCAAGGAGGCGGCTTTCCACTCCTTTAATTGCTCCAAAGCGTATCGCAGACCGCCACGGGTCAGCATATGTATGCGCCCTTACTCCGAGCGGATCTATACAGGCATACCTCGACAAAGTATAAGCCTCTAAAGGCTTAATCATGAAAAACAAGAAGAGATTTAATTTACATGGGGAAATGGGAGATACTCTTCTACCACAGTTTCCGCACAACAGGGCATTGAACTATAACTTCAAAGAAGTTAAAGTAAACGTCCTATCTTTCAATTACCAGGAAGTGCATCAACTTCAGAAGAGAGAGAAATTATGCAAGGATGATTTAGCTAGAACGTGGTAAAGATCACCGCCGCCATTCTCGAAGGAAGTAAGAGTAAAGTTGATATCTTCTAATTTTCCTAAATCTACTATAAAAAACTTGCAACGTCGGAAAGAGTTAAAAAAATGTTCCTCACACATCAATTTCTTTTACATCAAGCTCAGTGCTTTGCGCACAAACACGTCGTACTTCTCTTTATCGTCAACAAAAAAACTTAGAAGCTAGTTGAATTATTAATTAATTTTACTGATGAAAGATGGCAACTTAACGGTTCAATTAAATGATTGTAAAAAGTTAACTGGCATCTCTACTAAGATGCTAATACGAAAAAAATGCATGAATAATCAAACCACGGCAAAGAAACCCTATCTTTTCGGACTTGGTCTCAGGGGCTGTCCAGATTTACTCAAATCAAGGGTAAGAAGCTATATCTTGATTCAAGGTGAAACAACTTATACAATGAGAATATGAAAATAATATTTTTAGCCTTTTTAAGATTACTAGAACAAAATCTGGCTATGTTAGAGTGATCTTTGAAAATACCTAGGGAAGAACTCGCTACAACGATAAACTATTCCTTAGTGAGCATAACTTTTGGCTTGTGTTTGAGGCAATAAGCAGTTTTAAACCGGAAAGTTTCCCATATGTAGATCGACTAGTGAACGACTACGGTGTAAAATAGCCAAAATGTGTAGTAAAGGCTAATACAAACAGTCTATTTCCAAGTATACATTTCGATATTTACGAGTACTATAAAAGGGATTAAGATTTCATTGTAAACGATTTAAAAAACTTGAAGACGAGTTTCATCAAAGTTTTCGTCAGATAAAGTGTTTACAGAATTCGATTGATGCTTGTTATCTTGCATGCAACGATGGACTCGGTGAATGCCGTAAACCTCATCCTACCATCACATTAGCTGAGTACATGAAAAGGGCATCGTTTGATGAGTTCCATTGTTTTCTCAATAAGAGAGGGAGCACTATGGAGCTTGTGAAAAAAATTGTTAGGAGGGATCTTTACGACTATGTCACCATTACATGTAAAGAAAATTTAATAGAATATAATTTATCAATCACCCTTCATTGCTACTGATTTATACAAGAGACCAAACTCTCAATATAGATTCGAGACAGAGACTGCAAGCCCTAAATCAGAGAAAATGGACACTCCTTCCAAAAATCCCCTGAGATCAAAGGAAAGACCTTCACTCTGCCATATAAATATTCAGTTTCAACAAGCTTGCATCACTTATTCCACATAAAAAAGAAATATACTTATTTTTAGAGGCTCCAGGATTTTGTAACTAGGGTTAAAAAATGTCGTGAAATATGAAAAGGTGATTTTAATTCTCTAGTCACTAATGCCCTTTCTGCTAATCATTGCTTATTCTTATCCATTGTGGCATATGCATCTTGTAGAAATTCCATTTTCTCTTCTCTTTTATTTATCTTCTTCCCCACAAGTTGAGTTTTATAAAACCTGAACACTTTTGCCCATTGTGTTTGTAATTGCCTATCATTATCTTAGGCATATTTCTATTACTTTACAAATAATTAAAAGCAGCGTGGTTTTTATTTTATATTTAAAAGGACATTTAACGTTCTACGTTGCTTTATTGCATTAATAAATGTGAGATTAATATTCCTACTTATTAGTTGCAATCCACACCAACCAACTGTTGTTCCCGTCACTAGAGGGTGCTTACTATAAAAAAGGCTCCCTAATTACATAATAGGGCAATAAAGACCAAGAGGACAACGGGACGACCAGTGGACTGCTCAATTGAAGTTTTACTCTATCAAAGGGAAATAACTATTTATTTCCCTAAGGACAATCTGAGAGTAATGAATATATTATATAAACCACGAGCAGAGAAAAACGAATGTCAAAAGTTAAAAGACCAAGCGGCAAATTTTCGATTATGACCCGCTCACCCTATGGTAAGGTTCTCTAGACGTCTGTAGTCTCAAAGCAATAATCCTGCTCTCACCTGGCAGGGCGGAAGAAAGTGTTATTTCTCCTTACTAATCCTAAGGCTGCTTCGAAACCTTGAAGCCCCAAGGTTGGCATTATTCTCGTGTACAAGGGAGAACTAGTTTTCTCAGGTACTCGTATCACACACGTAGTAGGGCGAACTACCTTATATGTGTAGTTTCGAATCAATATTCTTCTGGTGTTTGTTTGCTCTATTCATTCTCTCTTTTACCTGACAATTGAGTTAAACTCTCTCAATGTCCTCTTCGCGGCAATGCCTTTCACTCTACTCTTCTGCCAGTTGTGCTCTTCCCTCTTCATCCTGCTTGAATTCACTCTCTATTCCCCTAGTTCAATTCATTTATTTTTCTGTTCAATGATATAACTTTATTGCTACAATCCTAACTTTCTTGGTTTTTTTTACTATTGCATTTAATTCCTTAGTAGTCAAATGTTGTCATTGAAATCATAAAATCATTAGAGCTAATTTCTTATCTGAGGAGACGGACCAACACATTTTCTCTCTCAACATTTTTTAAGCCTGTCCTTAAGTGTTCATTATAAATGTCCTCTAAATGCCAGGACAGCACATACCAGGACAACCGATACCCGAATAACTCATATCAGACAACTCGTACCTGGACAAGTGATATCTAGGACAACTTGTATCAAGGACTACTCATACTAGGTTCAATATTTTAGGTGCTACTAAAATAGATTATCATAGTTTACCTTAATCCTTAAGAAAATTAAGTAAAATTTAAGGTCAGTATTATGAAACTTAGAATCAGCTAAGATGCACCTTAAGCCTTAAGCAGAGTTTGTCTGACTTCCAGTGAAGGGTCACCACTCAACCGTGTTTGTGTTTGGTAATGCTTTGGAACACACTTAAAAAACTTTAGCTAAACAATGCCATAGTATATAAAGTCTCAGCGAGGAGCTAATAAGCTTGTAGATAATAATACTAGGTAAATAATTTTCACAGAAAGAATGAAGATAAATCAAGAAATGTGTGGCTATGCAAAGAAAAGGAGTGAAGTGCACGTGTTTAGACGATGACTGAGGAGGACCCGGTAGAAAAATATGTCCAACTGGAGAATACTTTCATAGTGCTGACGTGTCTCATGTGCAATCGAGAATTGTCCTTAGTGCTTGTGATAGAACGGTCTGAGACCGCTTTAATTCAGCCTCTATCACATGTTAAAAACACATGCTTACCCACGTGTATCCTGCGAGAAGAAGCAGAATCGCGTTATCGCCCATCATAGCCAATGTTTAATCAAGGAGTTTCACTTCCCCGTTTCGCCTCCATACGTTGATCTCGCCAGATTGAATTACGCTTATGGACAGATAAGGTATTTTCCAAGGCGCCACCGGGACATTACCCCGAAGTCCCCCACCCAATTATCCCTTACACCATGGAGATGGCTCCGGCTATATATACCATAGCTTTTCCCAATTGAAGCAGATCTAGATTATCTTCGCGAGGTATCAAGCCGATCCGGTCTCCCTTGTGCACCTAGGAACTCTGCCGAGAAAACCCTTATTGTCCAGACGAGGACAATATCCATTGAGTGCCAAAGTTCGTGTCTTTCGAGACGCCAAGTCAACAAGGCCCCCTGTTGTTCAGAAAGAGAACGCCTTTTAAACAGCCATTGTTCTTTGAGCCCGTTCGACAAGAAACGGTTCTTACCCCTCCCCCTTTGTTCAGAAAGAGAACAACGTTAGAACAGCCATTGTTCTTCAAACCCGTTCGTCAAGAAACGGTTCTCGTTCCCAAGACATCCGTCCGGATAATTTTATTCCCCCCTTTTTAACGTTCTTCAAGAGAACGCTTGGTTTCAAAAATAACCTCCATTGTTCATCTAGAACATCTCCGATTTGCTGTCACAAGGATCGCTCATACTTCCGAGCCCCACTTCGCTTTCACTCCACGAAGACAGTCCTTTTCCCTCGTTAAGGACAACCCTCCGAAGAACCCTTCTGCTGGAAATCGCCAGTTGGACCGAAGATTCCTTCGCATCGTCTTCCTCTGCACAACAAATTGTAATTACGTAAGCTGAGCATTACCTTTAATCATTTAACCTTTTGTCAACACAACCCTGTGCTTTAAATGGTTTAGCGAACCATTCTCCCCCCCCTTTTTTGTTTGTTTACCGTTTTAAATCTCTCCAAATCTTAATCCTCAGATTAGTCAGATATTCCCACGACCCTTTTCATTCACGCGTTTCTCCCATTTTTAATCCCCGTTTATGTAAACCTTTTTTTGTGTGTGTTGTTGATAGTTTAATTAATAAATATCTATTTTATTAATGTTAGCCATATTATTTATCCTTGTGCTCCGTTCCACTTGTTAAGCATATTAAAGATAAATAAGCCTCTCCAGGCCCCGTCCCCTTTGAACTAACCTCGGTCAATCAGATTACCACGCACTCGAAATATAGAAAATTCCCTTAACGAATAGTTATATATGGTATGTCGTCGGAAGCCTATTCTAAGACCGTGCTATTAGAGTAAAATCCTTGTCATCACAATAGACCGTAAGATCTGTAATTGCAACAGAATGTTCTTCTCTGCAGGATGATGCGTTATCTGGTATACCAGCTATATCAAATTATTACGAAATATTCGTCGATGGTGACAGCAGAAATGTAAGGCTCCGCCTCTTCCATCAAAAAAGTATTGTTTTGATATCCCGCTTGAGTATTGCAAATTTGAATGAGAAGAACTGTTTTTACAGAACTACAGAATCTAGGACCAGCAAAGACCCTAAGGTCCTCTCGAGGCTTGTCCGCTATACTACATCCATAACTACGATACACACTTGTCTACGAGTGTATCTCTAACATGCTATATATTTATTTTTTTATTTCATTTTATTTTTTTATTTTAATATATAAACTACTGTACACACTTATCTACATGTGTACATTGTCATGCATATTAATTACTTTAACCTAGGGGTAGGGGGGTGATAGAAAGTTTTTCTTCTCAACTTCCGCAGCCCTCGACTGCTAGTGGTAAAAATATAATTTTAGGATAGTAAGACTATTTATAGGATAGGCAGAAAAGAAAATGGATATCTAAACTACACATGCAAGAGAAATCGCTGGCATCATTTTTACCCTCGTTGTTCCTCCACTCCAAACTCCTTTTACAAAGACGTTTTTATTTACTGTGCTCAGACTACGTTATATTTATACTATTTAAGTGTGCGTCGAGACGTTTTTTAAACATATTTACCGACGTACTATCTACTACGTGGATTGGTAGCCTTTTCTAAATTTGAATAATTTTAAACGTAAAATAGTTTGGGGATATACTAGTGTTAAATCGCTTGTTCACTAATTTTAATCCGTGTTGCCGAGTATTTCCTCTATGATTAAATTCGAACAAATTCCTATAATCAACGTTTGAAAATCCTTTCAATATTTTAAATACTTCTATTAGCTGGCCACGTAATCTTCTGCCTTCAAGAGATGGCAAATCTAATGCCCTGAGTCTTTCCTCGTACGGCCTGTTTCTCAGCTCGGGAATTAATTTTGTAGCCCTACGCTGCACTTTTTCTAATTGCGCGATATCTTTGTTTAAGTATGGAGCCCAAAATTCAACCGCATATTCGAGCAGTGGACGCAAAAGTGATTTACATAACGGTAAAATTATATCTTTGGATTTGAACGTGAAATTACGCGCGATATAACCCAGCACACGATTTGATTTTTTACATGCATCCGCGCATTGTTTCGTGACTTTGAAGTCATCCGAGACTAAAAGTCCCAGGTCTTTTTCCAATTTAACCACGTAGAGGACCTGGCCTTTCATGGTATACTCTACCCTCAAATTATGGCAACCCAAATGCATCACCTTACATTTACTTAAATTAAACTGCATTTGACACTTATCCGCCCATCTGACAATCAAGTTTAGGTCCTTTTGTAATTTATCTACATCCGATCTTACATAGGCATGGTTGCTTAGCTTTGTGTCGTCAGCAAATTAAGATATTAGAAACAACAATGGGCCAAGAACTGAGCCTTGTGGCACTCCACTACTGACGTTGACCCAATCAGAACATTCACCATTTATAACTATTCGTTGCGAACGATCCTTCAGCCAATTTCTAATCCAATTTAGTATTTTACCCTTCACACGGATTGCTTTAACTTTCATTAATAATCTCTCGTGCGGAACGGTGTCAAACGCCTTTTTAAAGTCTAGATAGATTACATCTACAGCTTTGCTTTCGTCGTAAACGCAAATCATTTTATGGAAGGATTCCAGCAAATTTGTCAAGCACGATCTCACCCGCCTAAACCCATGTTGGGAATCTTTATTCAGATTATTTAGCTTGAGGAAGCTCACTATTCTATCTCTAATAACCAATTCTTTAAGCTTTAAAACTACCGAAGTTAAACTAATAGGACGAAAATTAGTTGCTTCGTATCTATTCCCATTCTTAAATATTGGTGTAACGTTTGCACGCTTGAAGTCTAAAGGGACTACGCCATCTTCTAATGAGCGATTGAAAATTGCACGCAACGGCTTCACAAGCTCATTCTTAAGTTCCTTTGAATGAGTGGGGTAAACGCCATCGGGCCCGGGTGATTTCGACTTTTTCATCAGGTTAATATATTTAAGAATTTACACTTCATTAACTGTTATATCGGATATGCAAATATCACTATTATCTACTTCTTCAACTAACGATCCTAATTCGGACGAATCTTCAACAGTAAAGACGCTTGTGAAATGTTCTTTTAAAATTTTAGACATTTCCGCCGGAAATTCCGTCAAGCGACCATCTTTGTCTTTAATCGGCCCTATTGAACCTTTTACAACACGATTCAAGTGTAGAAGATAAGAAAAGAATGGTTATTTTTGATTCATCATCAGGACTTGATGATCTTGTTAAGTGTCCTGATTGGGCTGGTGATGGCACATTTAAAGTTTCTCTATCTCGATATTACCAGTTATATACAGTGCACATTCAAATAGGCATTTTCAATGTCTCTCGTGTTCTCGTATTGTTACCCAACAAGCAGTAAGCAACTTATGATCGGCTGTTTTCACAGCTAGTTCCTCTTCGCTCGGCTATTCAGCATGAAACGTATATGATGGACTTCGATAAAGCCACAATGCAATGATGCAGAGTTTTGAGGAATAGGTCATCTCCTCAGACAAAACGTCTATATATACATATATGTATCTATTGGTTGGGAGGAAACTGATAGAAGCCAAGATAATATGTATATATACAGTTATATATACATATATCCTCTAAAGTACGTAAGCGTCTTTTGCTAGGTACAAGTACGTTCACTTCGTAAAAGTAATCCGCTAATTACGAGGTATAAGAGTGCGATTTTAATACAGGGGCCGAAGGCGTTTAATGAGTTTACCAACTTGCAGTTCAAGGATATATTTAAACAGTAAAAACTAAAAATCTGATTTTAAGAAGACTCTAGTTAACATATATATATATATATGAGGAATTAAACCACATTCTCCGAAGACAATTTAATTCAGAACAGTTTCGGTGTATCTCACACCCTTTTTCAACTGACACTGGGCAGAAAATATAAGAGAAATGCATATAAGCATAACACGAGATCCCCTCTTTTTTCCCCCAATCCCCTATTTGTGGCTAATCTTGGGAAGGGGTAGTCCTAAACATATTGAAGGGCTGGCATTTTACTATTTTGTTTATTTGCGATCTTATTACAGGATTAAAAGAAAATTGACCCTCAGATAGATTTAAATTAGGAACTGACGATATCAAGCTCAATTCTACGATTCTTCTCTTTACATAGTTAGCCGATTTAAATAACATTTTACTTCCATTGAAATCGATCGTATGATTCTTGTCTCTAACATGGCAAAATATTCCACTGCTTTCGCTGCCTACTCTAATATCTCTTTTATGTTCGTACAATCACTTGTCTAGATTTCTCCCCGTTTTCCCTATATAAACTTTATGGCAATCGTTCCATAGTACTGCATATACTCCTATGTTATGATGTTCTTTGGGTTTCCTGGCCATCATCAATTGGTTCAAGGAATTATTATATTTATAGGCTAGATTAATACCCGCTTTTCCAAATATGTACTTTAAACTATTTAATTTATTATTAAATGGCAATGTTATACATTTGGTGAAGTCGTTAGTGCGGGAAGGCTTATTACCATAGAATGTTTTCCTAGCTGCAAAATGGGCAGACGATATGAACCAATCGGGGTAATACAAATTAGAAAAAATGGTCCTGATAATGACAATTTCTTCATCTAAATAGGAAGGATGACATATTCTGTATGCTCTAAGGAAAAGGTTAGAAATTACCGATTTTTTAACAGTATTATCGTGAAACGAAAAATAATGTATATAGGGAATCGAGTGGGTTGGTTTCCTATACACATCAAGTTTTAATTCATAGTGTTCTTTATTAATGAGGAGATCTAAAAAGGGTAATCTATTACCATATCCCCATTCATATTTAAATTTGATGGAGACATGCAAATTATTCAAATTATTAAAAAAGGTATCAAAATCATGGCCATTAGGCCATACAGAAAATACATCGTTAATGTACCTTAACCATATAAAGTTAGGGGGAGAAATTGTGGGAAGGAGTTCAGTCTCAAAATATTTCATGAAGAGACATGCCAATATCGAAGATAAACTATTTCCCATGCTAAGGCCAAATATTTGTCTATAAAACTCATTATTTACTCTAAACACATTGTCAGAGAGACATAATTCAACTAAATCGATAAATTTACTCGTAGAAATGGGAAGATCCAAATTAAGTCTAGGCATGATTTGCCGCAGAAGGCCCATGGTTTGGTCAACCGGAACTTTGGTAAACAAAGAGTTTACATCAAAGCTCAAAAGTTTTCCATCCGGTAATTGCAAGTGGTTGAGGCGGTCAACGAAATCTTGAGTGTTCATAATGTGTGCAGATGAGATTCTTCCTACTGCTGGAGATAAATACTTGGCGAGCCATTTGGAGAGCTTGAAGTGGGAGAATTAATATTGGAAATGATTGGGGGTAAGGGACATCCCTCTTTGTGGGTCTTTGGGAGCCCATACATATAGTGAAGTGAAGGGTTCATACTCCTGAATTGATGAATTAAATTTGCGCTTTTCAATATTCTCTTTAATTTGTTGTTGAAATTGCTTGTTTTGTTATTGAGCGGATCACTTTGTAGCTTTTCATATGTGTTCACATCATTAAGAAGTTCATTTAGTTTATCATTATAACTATGTTTGTCCAAAATGACTAACTGATTCGTTTTATCGTATTTAGTTAAATAAACTTAAATTTAAAACAACATTGTTATAAAAGTCGGAAAGCGGGTCGATTTACAGGAGATGCAATCGTTTAACCTTAAAGGGAGTCGTCGAGGAAGGGGACTCCTTTAGCGAGTTGGCGCGGAAGAATGGAAACGGAAAATGGTCGTGATTCTCTGCCGAATATCCTGATGGTAACGAGGATAAAGGGGAAGAGGACTAAATATCCTCCTTGAAGACGGACGAAAAGACCTCTGCTTCAGAGAAGTGCAATCTCCAAAAATAGAGACTCTGACGCAGCTTGGCCCAAAATCTTACACGAGAAACTGAAGATCCTTGAGGAGGAAGGAAAGCTGATGAAACGAGAATAATCCCGGCCAGTCCTTCGGGGACAAAACGATGATTCGAGGCTTGCTCTATACAGAGTAAGCCTTCACAAAACAGATGGATCTGCCTGGTGAGATCCACCCTCGATGGCTATGTGAATACCAGGGACTCGAGGAAAAAGACACACGATCTGAAGCTAAGGCAACAAGATCTAAAACTCAATCTGCAGATCTTTGAAAAACCCAGGGTATTTATATGACAGCCTTTTTTTTTATTCTTAATCGCTGGAAGGCGCAGACGTCTGAAAGAAAGCTTCCGGCACCTAGAGGGATTAGCTTTAGTCGCATGACACCGGTCTTAATCGTCTCCAACGATGTGGGTTTGGAAATTTCGGCTATCCTTTTCCCGACTACGGAGATTAGAATTTCATTCGCGAGGTGAAAGCTTTTAGCACCCAGCTTAAGCACAACTGTAAAGCGCTGACCGATGTTAAAACTCTTTCTTCTTTTATTTTTCTCCTTGGATACAGGACTTTACTTACCGTGGAATTATATCTAGGAGACATAGGGAGGAAGGAAATTCAAGAAACAAATGAAGGAGGTATTATTCATGGCGCCCCTTTCCCTTACACATAGCATTATTTCAAGGGTTCTTAACTTCAAGTTAACTGACTGTTAATTTAATATTTTACAAAACCTCTACCGAAAACTTGTCGAGCTATGTCATAAACTCCAATATGGACAGTGCTCATGGAATTGAAAAAGATTTAAGCATTTATTTTTACAAATATTATTAGGAAATATAGAATATTTACACTAAATTACACATTTAACCGATTTTGGTTATGATTTGATCAAATAGAAAGGAACCAAAGACTGAAATTTACCTCCTACAGAAACAGGACCATAGCGGGATTTTGGATTCAACGAAGAAATGCAGTTTTTATTTTACTTTTGCAATGCTGACTTTTAAATGAACCTGCAATTAATTAGCTTATAGAATAACTAAATTATTGAAAATGAATATGTATTTGTCTCAAAGATTTTGGCCAAGGTTATATATGTATATATATATATGAATATATATATATATATATATATATATATATATATATATATATATATATAAAAATAAATAAATAAATATATATATATATATATATATATATATATATATATATATATATATATATATATATATATATATTGTGATAGAACGGGTTGAGGCAGCGTTAGTTTCAACTCCTATCACATATTATTTTAAAACCACAATGCTCCCACGTGCATCTTCGCTTCGAAGCTTGGCACCTTATCACAGCCACTGGATATCAATGTTTAAACAAGGAGGTTATCGTCCCCCCCGTTCGCCCCCATACGCCGACCTCGCCAGATTGAGTTAGGGTTATGGGCAGATAAGGCATTGTTTCCAGGCTCGGCTGTGCATTCCTTCGAAGCTCCCACTCCATTGTCCCGAACGCCAAGGGAGTGTCTCGACTATTTAGATGGAAACTTTACCACTAAGATCAGATTGGAGATCCAGATTTTCGTGGCGAAACATCACCTTAACCCTCTCTCCCTTTGTGCGCCAAGGGACCTCGACCTCGAGATTCACCATCACTTGTCCAGAAGGAGGACAATATCCCTTGAGTGCCAAAGGTTCGAGCCTTTCGTGACGCCAAGTCTTCAAGGCTTCCCCCTCATTGTTCAGAAAGAGAACAACGTAGAACAGCCATTGTTCTTTTGAGCCCTTTGCCAAGAAATGGTTCTCACCCCCCCCCCCTGTTGTTCAGAGGAGAACAACGTAGAACAGCCATTGTTCTTTTGAGCCCTTCGCCACGAAACGGTTCTCACCCTCCCCCCTTGTTGTTCAGAGGAAAACAACATTAGAACAGCCATTGTTCTTGAGCCCGTAGACAAGAGACGGTTCTCCCCCTCCCCTCCCGGTTTGTTTAGAAGAGAACAACGTAGAACAGCCATTGTTCTTCAAGCCGTTCGTCGAGAAACGGTTCTCATTCCCAAGACGCCACGTCAGGATCATCTTATTCTCCCCCTTCGGCTGGAACTCGCCCGCGGACCGAAATTGCTTCACGTCGCCTTCCACTGCCTCACTCGTATAAAGTTACGTAAGCCAAACGTTACCTTTGAGTATTGAACCCTTTTGTCAATTCTATCCTGTGCTTTAAATTGTCCAGCGAACCATCCCATCCCTTTAACTCTATATTTGTTTTAACTTTTTAACTCCCTTAATCCTCGGATTAGCCTGAGCTCCCACGACCCTTTCCATTCTCTGTTTATGTCAATATTTTCCGTCTTGTGTTTGTTGATAGTTATTATTAATAAAACTCTATTTTACTAATGATAGCAATATTATTATCCTTGAGCTCAGTTCCACATCTTAAGCATGTCGAAGATACATAATATCAGCCGGCCAGACATTCAACGCACTCTAAAGATAATTAAAGAAGTTCCCTCAACGAATAGTTATATATGGTATATCGTCGAGAGTCCATTCTACGACATATATATATATATATTTATACTATTTAAATTTTGTTTCAGATGTGGGGTTTAACGCTATATCTTTGAAAACACTGGTCTCAGTCAAGTAAAGCATAGTGTTATTCGTTATAATAATAGAGTATAGTAGTTCCCTTTTGTTTTAACGATTGCTATCCCCTTTTTTTTTAAACTTAAGAAGCTGGAGTAGCTCAAGGAACTGTTATAATAATTTTTTGGTGTTTTTTTTGTGATTTTAGTCAGTGGTTATTTACATTGAGAAACCAAGTACGAATAGGTCTGTGCACATATTTAGGTAGGCTAATTCTATAGAGGCATAATTCTTGTTGCAAGGAATTTTAGTGGTTGACTAGTGCGCCCCCAAGTGCAAAGATGACTCAGTTCAAAATCTTTAAAGCGCAAGGAGAGCTCTTGGGACTTTCCGGAAAACAACTAATTGAGTACGTTCAAGAGGAGCAAAGAAAAGAGGAAGAAAGAGTAATCCAACGAGAAGAAAAAGAAAGAGAAATCCAACGAGAAGAGAAAGAAAGAGAAAGATGAATCCAACGAGAAGAAGGAGAAAGAGAGGAACGGATAAGACAAGATGAGCTTCACCATGAGATTAAATTAGCTCGTGTTGAAGCAGAGATACAGTCAGCAAGTTCCCGTTCCGAAGCCCCCCTCCCCCAATCTCTCACTAAAGCTCCCCAATTTCAAGGATGGAGAGGATTTCGAAGCATTTTTACCCACTTTTAAAAGATCCTCGAAATCAATAACATGGATCTGGAGGCTGAAGGTGTAGCCAGATTACTTCTTCTGGTAAATTGCAAATTGCGCGAAATTTTTATATCTTAACCATCTGAGTGTACAATTAACTACAGCACCTTGAAAGTTGAGTTATTGGCCGCTCATAATATGACTCCCGATTTCTACCGCCAAGAATTTCAAGGAGGTCGTATTAAACCCGGACAGACGTTTCGTCAATTCGGATACATTCTTCAGAGGAATTTTGAATTTTGGTTAGAATCCTCAAGGTTGATCCGAACTACGAGTCCTTAACAGACTTCATGTTGCGAGATCAATTTTTGGCGTCTCTCCCGACGGAGATCCACGCGTTCATCAAGGATCGTCGGTGCCAGACCTTTAAAGAATGTACCGAAGAAGCGGATGTCTACATATGCCACCAGCCATAATTTATACCCAGAGAGAATCAACTTCTCACCAATCTCCCTACAAGGAAAGAAGGAAGGATTCGCGCCCCTTCACAGGAAACCCGACGAAGTTTCCGAGCCCCGTAAAACCCCAAAACTTCTTTCCCCAAAACCAACAACGGGACTCCAAACCTCCCGTTAAGATTTCTCCTCCATCTCTCTTCCCGAAGCGACCAATCATGTGCTTCACCTGTGGTGTAGAAAACCACATGAGCTGGAATTGCCCCCAAAATTCTAGGCTTAAAAGCGGACCAGCCCACCAAGTTCACCAGATTAATGCAACCCCGGCTCCCTCGGTGGTGCATCCCCAAGCAGAAACTTCTCCCCCTCCGTCAGGCCACCAGGTAAATTTTATTTTTGATAAAAGTTCATCGGGAACTTTGAAATTTGAGGAGGGCAGCGTGAACGGTTGCCGAGTATCGACTGTCGTCAGGGACACAGGATGTACGTGTTTCATCGTGTCCGACGAACTCCACCCCCCAGTGGACTTTAACCACGAAAATTTGCGCTGGTACATGACTAACTTGGGCGGGCGAACAGATTTCCCGTTGTTAGATGTTACCTGCAGTGTCAATATTATGATGGCTGGGCTGAAGTCATTTCAGCACCCATACAATTCTGTTCCGTACTTATAGGACAGAGCGCATAAGTAAGTTCCGACCCTGTGCCTCAGGCCGCCCTTCTTCGAGGCCGAGCTAAGAAAGAATCCCAGGAGCCCGTCCCCATCAGAACCCCGATACCGTCCGATTTCTCGGAGACCCCTAACCAGTACTTTAGGACGGCACAAAAGGAGTGTGAATTACTAACACCTTTAGGCGATAAGGCCCAAGACAAGGACACGGAGACTGTCTGTGGACCCCAAGAAAAAAAGAACCCCCAACGCGCCCATGGAGATACCTTCGTAGAACTGGACGAAACATCGGCGCTTGAAGAGGATTACCCCGTAGAGTCCCTTAATGTAAGCCAGACAGCGTGCATCCAAGCTGATGCCGATTTCCCTCCTCCTTCCCTACCGAACTAGTCTTTTGAACCCTCTGACCTGGATATTGACGCGCAGCTGACACCACATCAAAAGAGTCAGCTACAAGAACTAATTAAATGGAGTCCCCATTTACCCACCCTATTAGCTCTTTTCGAGCGATTGCGCGAAAATGGCCTCACCATTGGCCCTAGCAAATGCCATTTTGCACCCGAAACCATAAAATGTTTGGGTTTCAAAATAGGACAAAGCCAGTTGGGTCCCCAAGAGGATAAGATTAAGGCAATCGCCGACATGCCCCTCCCGATTACAAAAAAGATATTAAGATCGTTCCTAGGATCAGCTTCGTACTATCAGCGATTTGTTCCGAATTTCGCTGCAATTTCGGCCCCCCTCAGCCCCCTTCAAAAAAAAGAATTTCCCCGATCATTTACGTAGGAATGATGTCACTGTTTCCTATTTTAATCAGCTCACGAGTAAGTTCATTTCTGCCCCTATTTTGAAGGTGCCCAACCCGTAAAAATCCTTTGGGATTAAGACCGACGTGAGCACGAGGGCATTGGAGGTGTACTCCTTCAATACGTGGATGACAGAACGAGTCATCCAGTTGCATATGCTATCGTCAATTATTACCACGCGAAAAGAGATATGTCACTATAGAAAAGGAACTTCTATCAATTATCTGAGTCATAGACAAATTCAAGATTTACTTGATAGGAAAAGAATTTCAGATAGGAACCGACCACCATCCGTTAGCCTATATTAGGAATGTGCGACACTCCAACGGCCACACCATGCACTGTATCAGTTTAAAATAAATTATATAAAAAGGTTCCGATAATCAGGTCGCTGACGCACTCAGTAGGAATGCGTTACCGAATAGCGTAGAGTAAGTGTATTCATAGGATTAGTATCTCCATGTAGGTATATACCGTCTTGTACGACTTAAATACTTAAATTAAGATTCTCTTGTAATATAATTAGTTAATGTATATCTCTGAATTTTGTAACGCTCAATGTCTATTTTTTTTTGTATGTATATATATTTGTACCCATTAATTTACGTATAAATTATTTTATCCCATATGTACTATATTTATATCATTTCATTGTTCCATGCCTTTTTTTTTATTAAGTTTGTATTAAAGATTATTTTCCCTTATAATCAAAAGATCAAAATAATCATATGTATTGAGGTAATACGAGTTAGGTGCAGGAATATACGGTTGGTACAAGAAGACGAGTTCCCCACAACGGAGCTCTATCGTTGTCTCTTATCTCATTTTTCGAAGTGACAACTTCCCCCAGAATGGAGGGGTGTGATAGAACGGGTTGAGGCAGCGTTAGTTTCAACTCCTATCACATATTATTTTAAAACCACGATGCTCCTACGTGCATCTTCGCTTCGAAGCTTGGCGCCTTATCACAGCCACCGGATGCCAATGTTTAAACAAGGAGGTTATCGTCCCCCCGTTCCATCCCATACGCCGACCTCGCCAGATTGAGTAAAGGCTTATGGGCAGATAGGGCATTGTTTCTAGGCTCGGCTGTGCATTCCCTCGAAGCTCCCACTCCATTGTTTCCCACGCGAAGGGAGTGTCTCGACTATTGAGAAGGAATCTTTACCACTAAGATCAGATCGGAGATCCAGATTTTCGTGGCGAAACATCACCACGACCCTCTCTCCCTTTGTGCGGCAAGGGACCTCGACCTTGAGATTCACCATCACTTATCCAGAAGGAGGACAATATACCTAGAGTGCCAAAGGTTCGAGCCTTTCGTGACGCCAAGTCTTCAAGGCTTTCCCCTCATTGTTCAGAAAGAGAACAACGTAGAACAGCCATTGTTCTTTTGTGCCCTTCGCCAAGAAACGGTTCTCCCCCCCCCCTGTTGTTCAGAGGAGAACAACGTAGAACAGCCATTGTTCTTTTGAGCCCTTCGCCAAGAAACGGTTCTCACCCTTCCCCCTTGTTGTTCAGAGGAGAACATCATTAGAACAGCCATTGTTCTTGAGCCTGTAGACAAGAGACGGTTCTCCCCCCCCCCCGGTTTGTTCAGAAGGAAACAAGGTAGAACAGCCATTGTTCTTCAAGCCATTCGTCGAGAAACGGTTCTCATTCCCAAGACGCAACGTCAGGATCATCTTATTCCCCCCCCTTCGGCTGGAACTCGCCAGCGGACCGAAATTCCTTCACGTCGCCTTCCACTGCACCACTCGTATAAAGTTACGTAAGCCAAACGTTACCTTTGAGTATTGAACTCTTTTTTCAATTCTATCCTGTGCTTTAAATGGTTTAGCGGACTATCCCATCCCTTTAACTCTATATTTGTTTTCCCTTTTTAAATCCTTTAATCCTCGGATTAGCCCGAGCCCCCACGAACCTTTCCATTCTCTGTTTATGTCAATATTTTCCGTCTTGTGTTTGTTGATAGTTATTGTTAATAAAACTCTATTTTATTAATGATAGCAATATTATTATCCTTGAGCTTAGTTCCACTTCTTAAGCATATCGAAGATACATAATATCGGCCCGCCAGACATTCAACGCACTCTAAAGATAATTAAAGAAGTTCCCTCAACGAATAGTTATATATGGTATATCGTCGAGAGTCCATTCTACGACATATATATATATATATGATGGAAGATATCACATTGGCGTGATGTATAAAATTGAAAGATAATGGTAAAATACAAAAATTCAATTTATCTGAAGGGCAATACAAATTTAACAAATATATAATGAATAGAGTCGCTAATCGTATTTATAAGCCCCCTGAACATTGCATCTCGAGGAATATCAACTCTCCAGATTGTTTCTGGTTCCATTTCATTTTGTTTAGGATGTCTCTTACCTTATATATACTGTGTTCCTTGCCTAGTTTCCTTCAGTATTAGTTAAAAATGGCACCCTGCCGAAAGTAGTCCGATAGTTTTAAATATATTCTTGATTCAAATTTTATAGTTTACCATTATTTTTCATATATATATATATATATATATATATATATATATATATATATATATATATATATATATATATATATATATATATATATATATATATATATATATACATCCATATGAGAGATATCTCGTAGGAAAATGTAAAGAGTAAGTCAAAGTACTTTTCAACTCTCTAACAATGACATATATAAATAAACCAAAAGTTTTACACCCCCAATTAAACAAGAAATCAGCAGTGGAAAAGAGGAAGAGGGATTAAGCCAAGGAGAGACTAATAAAATATATATCGAATCACAAAGCCAGGCTCAATAAATAAAATTAACGAGAAAGAGGCTAAGAGGGACAAAGATGGACTCATTGCTACTTACCGTATTTCAGAACTTATTGCTAAAATTGGCAGCGCACACTATCTGTGAACAGTTATTCATTCCATGCTTTCAAGAGCTGATATCAATAATGATGCATCAGGACCCGACAAATGACCTAAAAACATTACCACTTAGCAATAAAACAATAAGTCGACACATTGATGAAATGGCTTGTGATGTTGAAAAGCAACTTATATATACACTTCAAAAAAGATCATTTTCTTTACAAACAAATGAATCTACAATTACTAAAAATGATGCATTGCTAATGGCATATGCCCGCTATTTTGATGATAATAATGTACTTCAAAAATAGATGGTCTTTTTTGATAAGCATATTACAGATACAAGAGAAACATAAATATTTGAAACTGTTAAATCATACTTCGAAAGGAATAACATCCCACTGACAAACATCATTGCCTGCGCGACGGACGTGGCTTGATATCGTGGCTTTATAGCGCACTTGAAAGGGAAAGCCCCTAATGTTCGCTATATTCATTGCATAATTCACAGAAAACATCTTGTTGCAAAGAATTTGAGTCCAAGTCTGCACTCTTTATTGAATATTGTTATATATACAATAAACAAGATTAAAGCAAATGATAAAAATGATCGAGTATTTCAGGAATTATGTCAGGATTCTGATGAAGAACATGTTCTACTACAAATGCATGCTTCAGTTCGGTGGATTTCAAAGCTTAATGCTTAATACATTTTGTCGAGTTATGTGAGTGTGTGTTGCACTTTTTTAAAACTGAAAATGAATTTAGTTTGTGCCATCAAGTAAAGAAAGTTAAGAATAAT
The DNA here is from genome assembly GCA_963969495.1 of Ceratothoa steindachneri. NCBI lineage: Eukaryota > Metazoa > Arthropoda > Malacostraca > Isopoda > Cymothoidae > Ceratothoa > Ceratothoa steindachneri. The sequence goes on from OZ018317.1 coordinate 197,264,988, forward strand.
GTTGTTTACTTGGCTGAAATATTCACAAAGTTGAATGATGTGAACTTGAATCTTCAATGGAGAATTATTACATTTATTGAGTGTAAAACAGTGGTATGTTTCCCTATCGACAAACTCAATTTATTGACAGAAATATCATCCAAAATCAATTTCATCCGTTTCCAGGATTGTCATCAATCAAAAATCAGCTCAGAGAAGCCGACTTCGAAATATTTAGTAACAATCTTAATACACTACAAAAGACATAGAAAATCGCTTTGAAGAGATCCTCAACCTTGAAGTCGACGCATGGATGGTAATGTCATTTAACACAAACGTGGATGATGTTGAAGTCACCTGCCAAGAAGAACTATTTCAATTTAAATATGATACTGAATTGAAAGCAAATTTTAACGAAGGAGGATACTTAAAACTTTGGCAGAACAAGAAAATGCCCCAGCTCTATATAAATCTAAGGAACAGAATTTCCTTACTACTTCTGGCTTAAGCTACCTCATACCTGGTTGAAAATGGGGGAAATGTTGTGAATCATATTCTTACAAAAGAAAGAAATTTAATGACCAAATATAAAAAATAGGGGACCTCCGTTTGTTTCTTACAAAATTCAAACCTAGCATCGACTCTTTATTAATCAGCACCGTCGTAGTATTGTTGTTGTTGTTGCTTTAGAGCGCCGGTCTGATCCTATTACTTATGAAGGACAACAATACTTCAATATTGGCTGAGTGGACTTTTAATTTCCTTATTATTGAGAGAGTGCCACAGCGTCTAATCCGCATTGAGGAGAGAGCCCGTTAAACACGTGAAGGATCCATTGAAACACCAGAATTATCCCAAAATAAATATATATTTTAAATTTATCAATTAACTACAAAAAAATAAAATATTTACAATCACCTAATAAGTTTAACGGAGATAAACATACTTGAATCCGGGCCTATTTCAGAAGATATTCATGTCCAAATCGAAATAGGCTAAGAGTAAACAAACCATTTTCCGATTAGTTATTTTATAGTGACCTTTTTAGATTAGCCTTAAACTCCAATTTAAATTTTACTCTTTGAACTGTATATATGACGGGATTCACTAACAATTGTCTGCACTTCAGTTAATTTAAGTACCGTAATAAACTCATACTAAAGCAATACAAATATAAATGGTCATTCTGACTTACATGAACGAAAGGATCAGGGGTTGCCGGATGTTACTAGATGGCTTTTATCGCGCTTCGTTTTGTTGAAGCGGCCGATTGTATTATGTTGAGGAGTAGGTTCTGCGTTTTTTTTAATGTTGTGTTGATTTAAGCTTTGTTGACGTGATTTATGCACATATTAAGAAACAATAATAAATAATGAGAGGAAAATTTGCAAAGGTTAGGCTACTTCTCTTAACAGCGTAGACTATTAGGCTTTTGCTTAGGCTACGTCTTGAAGTTGAGTAATAAGTCATTGCGGTTTATTTAAAAGTAGTGTTAATTTAATTTTTGTTCTGTACCCTCAAAATTGAATGTCAAGTTGAAAGAAAGGCGCATTTTCGATACTTGTTGTTACTCAATTTCAATCGAGACGGGAACAATGCAAACGCAACCAAAGCTCGTCGCGATATTTGTGATGTGTACGGAGAAAATAGTTTATCAGAAAGGAGAACTCATTGGTGGGTTTCACGTTTCAAAAACGGTCATTTCAATCTTAATGTGAAAGAACGTACTGGTCTCCCCATTAAGTTGGATGAAGATCGATGGAACGACCTTCTTCATGAAAATCCTCGTTAAATGACTAGAGAATTGGCTGTACAATTGGCGTGTGATCAGAAAACTGTAGTGAATCACCTTCATTCGATGGGAAAGTTAAAAAAATCGGTGCATGGGTTCCGCACGCTTTGAGCGAAAGCAACAAACTTCAACGCTCCACGATTGCCGCAGGTTTGCTTGCTCGTCACAAGGCTACTCGTGGATATAAGGACAGATTTCTTCACCGCATCATCACTGGCGACGAAAAGTGGTGTGTTTATGTCAACATGAACCATTGGAAACAATGGCTTAGCCCCAATAAAATCCACTTTCGCGATTAGAGCAAGGCCTTCATCTACGAAAGATGATGCTGTGTGTGTGGTGGGATTTTTAAGGCATCATTCTTTATGAGTTCCTTGCAAACAATGAGATTGTCAATGCAGAACTACGTTCAACAAATGTATCGACTCACCGACAATGCTCCTCCTCTAATTGCCAATATGACAAAATTCGGGAAATCCTGCCGCATTCTCCATACTCGCCAGACTTGGCTCCATGAAATTTACATTTGTTCCGATCGCTCTCCAACAATTTGATTTGCGCGGTGTTTTGTTCAATACTGATGTGGAATTGAGAACCTGGTTAGACGAATTCTTCGAGTCAAAAACCAGAGATTTTATTTGAGAGGCATCGAAAAACTAGTTGAACGTTGGGAAAAAGTCTTACATAACAACGGAGAATACATTATTGATGAAATTGCATATTGTTATCAATTAAAAATGAAGGTTTTCTTAAATTGTTAATGGCAATGAATAAATTTCATAAAACCGCAAGAACTTATTCCTCAACCTATTAGATTTTCCACGAAATGAGAGCGAGGTAGGGGCCCCGATGTCATTTCTTCGGATTTACGTCTAAAATCGGAAGGAGGAGTAGTACTCTCTAGCTCGAGGAGTACTATTCTGGAAGCTCTTTGAAATTCGTGTGTGGCACTAGGAATGTTGGTTCAGCCAAGCATCTAATAAGCCTGTGCAGTATACTTCGGTTTACCACCAAAACAAAACGTGACATTTTTCTAAGTTAATTCGCAATTGGGTGAAGGACCAATCTTCTTGAACTGATCCTCTATCGCTCTCACCGAATAATCATTTCTCTTTCCTTAAGGGCCTTATTTATAGCCTGGCGACTGCCCTATCTAAGAGGTAAGGGGTGAGGCCGCAGAAAGGAGAGCGAGGGGGAGGGGAGGGTGGCACCGCGGTGCCCAATTCGGCTTCTTAATTAGAGGCACCGCCAACCGTCACCATCCTTTGTGTTCTTTTTGACTGGCACTGATTTTTGTGGCGATTTAACCACCAGCTTCCGTATCTCGTAGGTAATTTGATCCTTTGAGCGCTGCGTAATGGCCTTTAGTGGTCACCTTGTCACAGCGGCTCGACCCGACTACCTATGCGTCGGGGAGATCTAAAGGGGTAGGCCGTTTGAGTGTTATTCCGCGGGCTAACCTTGCAACAACTGCCCTCATGTGGCTCGATTCTCTTGCTTTCTCCGCAGAGTGGGGTGACTTTAACGTATATGTCCGCTTGGCCCTCCGGGAGGCTTTAAATTGTAATTCCTCTACAAGCACCAACCGGAAGGATTACATTTGAAGTAAGTAAATGTTATTTTATTACAGGTTTTATGTTAGTGGGCGAAAAGCTTCTTATTTTTAAAAAAAAATCATAAAGTTGGTGGTAGATTAAAAAGGTTAGGAATCCCTAGAGTAGAGCAAGCGGCATGTCGCCAACATTTAAAAGAAAATCTTAACAGTAAACATGCAGTAGGTTCCGGTGAACAAATGCAAACTAGTGTGTTGGTTCGACCTCACCTTGCGCAATAAACTATTGATGTGGGTGGAAGAACTTGTAAACGTAGGCTTACTTAGAATTAATAAAAGAGTTTAATAATAATAAATATTTATCCCCATAATCACTTCAAACTCTGAGCGATGAACCACGAAGAATATCCATTGTGAACGTAGAGGAGAAATAAAGGCTGAGTGTGATAGAATTGCCTAAGGCAGCCGCGTCTAGCTTCTATCACATATTGAAACTCATACTTCCCCCGTGTATCCCGCGAGAAGAGAGTAGCATGGAGTCCTTATCGCCCTAACATTCCCGAGTATTATCTTCACCCGCTTCAAGTTTAATCAATGAGGTTCAATCCCCGTTTGCCTTCAGGCGTCGATCTGGCTAGATTGAATTAGGTTCATGGGAAGATAAGATTGTTCGAAGCGCTAGCGGGACATTCCATGGATGTCCCCCATTTCCCCTACCCCGAGGGGTTGGCTCCGGCTATTTATGCGATAGAATTTCGCGTTTGAATCATATCCCGATTATCTTCGCCAGGCATCACGCCGATCCGGTCTTCCTTGTGCACCTAGGAACTCTACTTTGAAAACCGCCTTATTGTCCAGAAGAGGACAATATCCTTGAGTGCCAATGTTCGTGCCCCTCGAGACGCCAAGTCAACAGGGCTCCCCCCCCTAGTTTTTCAATTGTTCAGAAGAGAACAACTTTAGAAGAGTCATTGTTTTTCGAGCCCGTGCGACAAGAAACGGTTCTCGCTCCCCTGATATCACGTCAGTGGTAATTTAATTCCCCCCTTTTAACGTTCTTCAAGAGAATGCTTGTTTACACCAATAACCTCAATTGTTCATCCAGAACATCTCCGATATCCTGTCTCAAGGCTCGCTCGTACTTCCGAACCCCACTTCGCTCCCACTCCTCGAAGTCAGTCCTTCCCCCCTCGTTAAGGACAACCCCCCTAAAACCCCTCCTCCTCGGAAAGAAATCGCCAGTCGGACCGAAGCCATTCCTTCAAATCGCCTTCATCTGCACGACGACCTTATAAATACTTAAGCTACGAATTGAATTTAACTATTTAACTTTGTGACAACGTAACTTCGTGCTTTAACACGGATTTAGCCAACCCTTTCCTTTCTTGTTTTTTTTTCATTTAAATCCCTCCAAATCTTAATCCACCGATTAGTCAAATTTATCCTATGACATTCTTCATTTCATGTGTATCTTTCATTTTAATCTCCGGTCATGTAAATATTTTCCATGTGTTATTTTTTTTAGATTAATAAATAAAATTATATTTTATTAATGCTTGCAATATTATCTATCCTTGGGCTCCGTTCCACTTCTTAAGTATATTAAAGATAAATAAGCCCTCTCCAGGCCTATTTATTAACGTAGAGTAATACTCGGCCATCTGATCAAAACCCCGCACTCGAATATATAATAATCCCCACAAAGAATAGATATATAGTATATCGTCGGGAGTCTATTCTACGACACTGAAAATGTAGTTCTCCTACGTCAAGTTTCGGTCGAGAAAACGACAACGGAAAATATAGGACTTTACCACATCGAGATGAGCCTTATTTATGAAAATGTGTAGATCGGGATGAATAAAGAGAGAGGTTCAGAGCCTCTGTCGGCTTTGAGCTTCGACTGGGAAGCAACAAAAGAGATTGAAAAAACGTTTACCTAAGGTTTAGCATAATCATCTTGGTGTAGCCGTAAGTAAATAACGTTGATGCCCCTGACAAATTGCGTAACGTCTTCTTCCTGAACTCTTGAGCCACAGACACCCTTCCATTTATACTGTAATCAATGATCTCGCAAAAAGTCAGAGAAAAATATTGAGAGACGTATCTTCGATCAATACATGGAGGTTCTCAATGATAAAGTCTAGCACAAGGTATCTTAGGCTTTTCTACATCTAAGAAGACTTGAGGAAGTGCTGTCCAGGAGGGAGGAAGGCTTCACATGCATCGTTTTATTCACTACTGGGAGTAGAGCCTAAATATTTGGCAATTTTGATGATAAGCGTAACATTTGCTATCCCAAAACTAATCTAACAATCTAATCTAATCATAACAATCTTTTTATACATACGGGGAAGATGCCTACTTCCAACAGATCCGTTGAACAAAGCTAACAAAAAGACCATGTGGGATATCATGTGAACCAGCGGGAGGTTATCTGCATGATGCGAGGTTGGGAGGAAGCTCTCTTAGCGTAAACATTTCTTTCAATGGTTCTCTGCCCCTGAAGGTACAGTCCTTGTGTTTTCATTCAAAAAAGGCCCAAACTACTTTAAAGGCTGTCTAAAAAGCAGTCAGGCTGGGAAATATTGAGAAAAGGTTCGTGAATTAACCTATCACTGAATTACGATCAGATATTGTGATTTTACTTTCCTGAAGAACATGAGGAAACTCCTGCAAAATTTGCCAATAATAAGTCTGAAAGGCTTCTATACATCCAAAGGGGAGTTCTTCCATTGAGTAGTCACAGGTATGGTCCTCATGAAAAAGGCGAGGATATTTTGTAATCAAATGTAAATTGCCACTCGTTCCAATCTGCCAAATTCGCTGAATCTGCGATTTCGTTCTGAATGCCCTCTCCTACTCGATTTTATAGCAACTAAAGGTTTGGCCAGAAAAACGGCTACAGGCGCAAGCGATCAAAGCTGAAAGCAAGAGAATCTGGTTAGAGGAAAAGAACTCTAGGTCATGATCTATCGACCTAAACTATTTGATAGCGCCGTGGTCGCTTCTTAAGAGGCAATGGCTGATAGAAAAGATATTTAAACGGAAATGTTGTCCCTTCACATGAGGGTCATTAGTCACATCCCCAACGATATCCGCTGTGCCTTCGCTGATCACATGGATAATTGGAGCGAGAGAAATAAAGCAATTCTAAGATTGTAGTGTCTGAAGCCCATGACTTATTTAGCAAATAGATCTCTAACTCTTCGATCAAGTCCGCTACCACCCGACCTCTAAGACAGATCGTTTAATCCTCTATAAATAATGTTTACCCTTCAATTCTTATTTCAGTAAAAAAATTATCGGCAGCCATTTATGAAACAGGGCAATTCTGCCTCTTCGAAATCAAATGATTTGAAATATAATATAGAGAGAATCAAGAGGATCTTTCTTTCCATGCTGATAATTTTTGTTCATAATAGCGAACTGCTGTCACTTGTATGGTCTCCGTGGCAGCGGCAGCAACACTAATGCCGTACACGGTCGCGCTTCCAAGCTATTTACATCAATTCAGGTAACTGTTACGATCAAACTTGACGAAGAGGGTAGGGGAGGTAATGGGGCTCCTTCCTATTTCCTTCTAATTCTTTGCATCTTCTTTGCAAAAAATAAATAACGCCATGACTATATTTTGAGTATACACTTCTTTCGCATTCTATAGCGTTACCTAGTCAAAAGGAAGAAATTACACTGTTCTCCGCATTCTCACAGATATTTAAGTACAGAATGCAGTAGAAAGGGGTCATAAATTATAGTTTCATTTTAACGTTTCTTTTGAAGACTTTTATGAGGCCATCATTGCAATTTGCACGAGTTGCTGGCTGAGAATATCATTTCTGTAGAGACGCCAATGGACCCTCCTGAGACGCGCAACATATACGCTGCTTTCTCAAACAATGGAAGTGAATTATCTCTTAATTTTTTCCAAAGGGAACTTCTTAACGATCCATCTACAGTGGGTAAATAAGTATTCAATAAAAGTTTGGTAATTTTAAAATAAGAAACGCACAAGCGTTTAGGCTATGTATATGTAATACTTCTCCAAATCATTGTAATAGTTTCCTAAGAGTAATAATTTGAAGGCAAAGAAGGTCTATTGCCCTTATAAAGTCTCAAAAAGGCAATATCCCCACCCAATTCTGCAACTCCTGTATTCAGTCATGAAGCCACCTTTAAATACCATGAAATCATACTTCGAAAGGAATAACATCCCACTGACAAACATCATTGCCTGCGCGACGGACGTGGCTTGATATCGTGGCTTTATAGCGCACTTGAAAGGGAAAGCCCCTAATGTTCGCTATATTCATTGCATAATTCACAGAAAACATCTTGTTGCAAAGAATTTGAGTCCAAGTCTGCACTCTTTATTGAATATTGTTATATATACAATAAACAAGATTAAAGCAAATGATAAAAATGATCGAGTATTTCAGGAATTATGTCAGGATTCTGATGAAGAACATGTTCTACTACAAATGCATGCTTCAGTTCGGTGGATTTCAAAGCTTAATGCTTAATACATTTTGTCGAGTTATGTGAGTGTGTGTTGCACTTTTTTAAAACTGAAAATGAATTTAGTTTGTGCCATCAAGTAAAGAAAGTTAAGAATAATGTTGTTTACTTGGCTGAAATATTCACAAAGTTGAATGATGTGAACTTGAATCTTCAATGGAGAATTATTACATTTATTGAGTGTAAAACAGTGGTATGTTTCCCTATCGACAAACTCAATTTATTGACAGAAATATCATCCAAAATCAATTTCATCCGTTTCCAGGATTGTCATCAATCAAAAATCAGCTCAGAGAAGCCGACTTCGAAATATTTAGTAACAATCTTAATACACTACAAAAGACATAGAAAATCGCTTTGAAGAGATCCTCAACCTTGAAGTCGACGCATGGATGGTAATGTCATTTAACACAAACGTGGATGATGTTGAAGTCACCTGCCAAGAAGAACTATTTCAATTTAAATATGATACTGAATTGAAAGCAAATTTTAACGAAGGAGGATACTTAAAACTTTGGCAGAACAAGAAAATGCCCCAGCTCTATATAAATCTAAGGAACAGAATTTCCTTACTACTTCTGGCTTAAGCTACCTCATACCTGGTTGAAAATGGGGGAAATGTTGTGAATCATATTCTTACAAAAGAAAGAAATTTAATGACCAAATATAAAAAATAGGGGACCTCCGTTTGTTTCTTACAAAATTCAAACCTAGCATCGACTCTTTATTAATCAGCACCGTCGTAGTATTGTTGTTGTTGTTGCTTTAGAGCGCCGGTCTGATCCTATTACTTATGAAGGACAACAATACTTCAATATTGGCTGAGTGGACTTTTAATTTCCTTATTATTGAGAGAGTGCCACAGCGTCTAATCCGCATTGAGGAGAGAGCCCGTTAAACACGTGAAGGATCCATTGAAACACCAGAATTATCCCAAAATAAATATATATTTTAAATTTATCAATTAACTACAAAAAAATAAAATATTTACAATCACCTAATAAGTTTAACGGAGATAAACATACTTGAATCCGGGCCTATTTCAGAAGATATTCATGTCCAAATCGAAATAGGCTAAGAGTAAACAAACCATTTTCCGATTAGTTATTTTATAGTGACCTTTTTAGATTAGCCTTAAACTCCAATTTAAATTTTACTCTTTGAACTGTATATATGACGGGATTCACTAACAATTGTCTGCACTTCAGTTAATTTAAGTACCGTAATAAACTCATACTAAAGCAATACAAATATAAATGGTCATTCTGACTTACATGAACGAAAGGATCAGGGGTTGCCGGATGTTACTAGATGGCTTTTATCGCGCTTCGTTTTGTTGAAGCGGCCGATTGTATTATGTTGAGGAGTAGGTTCTGCGTTTTTTTTAATGTTGTGTTGATTTAAGCTTTGTTGACGTGATTTATGCACATATTAAGAAACAATAATAAATAATGAGAGGAAAATTTGCAAAGGTTAGGCTACTTCTCTTAACAGCGTAGACTATTAGGCTTTTGCTTAGGCTACGTCTTGAAGTTGAGTAATAAGTCATTGCGGTTTATTTAAAAGTAGTGTTAATTTAATTTTTGTTCTGTACCCTCAAAATTGAATGTCAAGTTGAAAGAAAGGCGCATTTTCGATACTTGTTGTTACTCAATTTCAATCGAGACGGGAACAATGCAAACGCAACCAAAGCTCGTCGCGATATTTGTGATGTGTACGGAGAAAATAGTTTATCAGAAAGGAGAACTCATTGGTGGGTTTCACGTTTCAAAAACGGTCATTTCAATCTTAATGTGAAAGAACGTACTGGTCTCCCCATTAAGTTGGATGAAGATCGATGGAACGACCTTCTTCATGAAAATCCTCGTTAAATGACTAGAGAATTGGCTGTACAATTGGCGTGTGATCAGAAAACTGTAGTGAATCACCTTCATTCGATGGGAAAGTTAAAAAAATCGGTGCATGGGTTCCGCACGCTTTGAGCGAAAGCAACAAACTTCAACGCTCCACGATTGCCGCAGGTTTGCTTGCTCGTCACAAGGCTACTCGTGGATATAAGGACAGATTTCTTCACCGCATCATCACTGGCGACGAAAAGTGGTGTGTTTATGTCAACATGAACCATTGGAAACAATGGCTTAGCCCCAATAAAATCCACTTTCGCGATTAGAGCAAGGCCTTCATCTACGAAAGATGATGCTGTGTGTGTGGTGGGATTTTTAAGGCATCATTCTTTATGAGTTCCTTGCAAACAATGAGATTGTCAATGCAGAACTACGTTCAACAAATGTATCGACTCACCGACAATGCTCCTCCTCTAATTGCCAATATGACAAAATTCGGGAAATCCTGCCGCATTCTCCATACTCGCCAGACTTGGCTCCATGAAATTTACATTTGTTCCGATCGCTCTCCAACAATTTGATTTGCGCGGTGTTTTGTTCAATACTGATGTGGAATTGAGAACCTGGTTAGACGAATTCTTCGAGTCAAAAACCAGAGATTTTATTTGAGAGGCATCGAAAAACTAGTTGAACGTTGGGAAAAAGTCTTACATAACAACGGAGAATACATTATTGATGAAATTGCATATTGTTATCAATTAAAAATGAAGGTTTTCTTAAATTGTTAATGGCAATGAATAAATTTCATAAAACCGCAAGAACTTATTCCTCAACCTATTAGATTTTCCACGAAATGAGAGCGAGGTAGGGGCCCCGATGTCATTTCTTCGGATTTACGTCTAAAATCGGAAGGAGGAGTAGTACTCTCTAGCTCGAGGAGTACTATTCTGGAAGCTCTTTGAAATTCGTGTGTGGCACTAGGAATGTTGGTTCAGCCAAGCATCTAATAAGCCTGTGCAGTATACTTCGGTTTACCACCAAAACAAAACGTGACATTTTTCTAAGTTAATTCGCAATTGGGTGAAGGACCAATCTTCTTGAACTGATCCTCTATCGCTCTCACCGAATAATCATTTCTCTTTCCTTAAGGGCCTTATTTATAGCCTGGCGACTGCCCTATCTAAGAGGTAAGGGGTGAGGCCGCAGAAAGGAGAGCGAGGGGGAGGGGAGGGTGGCACCGCGGTGCCCAATTCGGCTTCTTAATTAGAGGCACCGCCAACCGTCACCATCCTTTGTGTTCTTTTTGACTGGCACTGATTTTTGTGGCGATTTAACCACCAGCTTCCGTATCTCGTAGGTAATTTGATCCTTTGAGCGCTGCGTAATGGCCTTTAGTGGTCACCTTGTCACAGCGGCTCGACCCGACTACCTATGCGTCGGGGAGATCTAAAGGGGTAGGCCGTTTGAGTGTTATTCCGCGGGCTAACCTTGCAACAACTGCCCTCATGTGGCTCGATTCTCTTGCTTTCTCCGCAGAGTGGGGTGACTTTAACGTATATGTCCGCTTGGCCCTCCGGGAGGCTTTAAATTGTAATTCCTCTACAAGCACCAACCGGAAGGATTACATTTGAAGTAAGTAAATGTTATTTTATTACAGGTTTTATGTTAGTGGGCGAAAAGCTTCTTATTTTTAAAAAAAAATCATAAAGTTGGTGGTAGATTAAAAAGGTTAGGAATCCCTAGAGTAGAGCAAGCGGCATGTCGCCAACATTTAAAAGAAAATCTTAACAGTAAACATGCAGTAGGTTCCGGTGAACAAATGCAAACTAGTGTGTTGGTTCGACCTCACCTTGCGCAATAAACTATTGATGTGGGTGGAAGAACTTGTAAACGTAGGCTTACTTAGAATTAATAAAAGAGTTTAATAATAATAAATATTTATCCCCATAATCACTTCAAACTCTGAGCGATGAACCACGAAGAATATCCATTGTGAACGTAGAGGAGAAATAAAGGCTGAGTGTGATAGAATTGCCTAAGGCAGCCGCGTCTAGCTTCTATCACATATTGAAACTCATACTTCCCCCGTGTATCCCGCGAGAAGAGAGTAGCATGGAGTCCTTATCGCCCTAACATTCCCGAGTATTATCTTCACCCGCTTCAAGTTTAATCAATGAGGTTCAATCCCCGTTTGCCTTCAGGCGTCGATCTGGCTAGATTGAATTAGGTTCATGGGAAGATAAGATTGTTCGAAGCGCTAGCGGGACATTCCATGGATGTCCCCCATTTCCCCTACCCCGAGGGGTTGGCTCCGGCTATTTATGCGATAGAATTTCGCGTTTGAATCATATCCCGATTATCTTCGCCAGGCATCACGCCGATCCGGTCTTCCTTGTGCACCTAGGAACTCTACTTTGAAAACCGCCTTATTGTCCAGAAGAGGACAATATCCTTGAGTGCCAATGTTCGTGCCCCTCGAGACGCCAAGTCAACAGGGCTCCCCCCCCTAGTTTTTCAATTGTTCAGAAGAGAACAACTTTAGAAGAGTCATTGTTTTTCGAGCCCGTGCGACAAGAAACGGTTCTCGCTCCCCTGATATCACGTCAGTGGTAATTTAATTCCCCCCTTTTAACGTTCTTCAAGAGAATGCTTGTTTACACCAATAACCTCAATTGTTCATCCAGAACATCTCCGATATCCTGTCTCAAGGCTCGCTCGTACTTCCGAACCCCACTTCGCTCCCACTCCTCGAAGTCAGTCCTTCCCCCCTCGTTAAGGACAACCCCCCTAAAACCCCTCCTCCTCGGAAAGAAATCGCCAGTCGGACCGAAGCCATTCCTTCAAATCGCCTTCATCTGCACGACGACCTTATAAATACTTAAGCTACGAATTGAATTTAACTATTTAACTTTGTGACAACGTAACTTCGTGCTTTAACACGGATTTAGCCAACCCTTTCCTTTCTTGTTTTTTTTTTATTTAAATCCCTCCAAATCTTAATCCACCGATTAGTCAAATTTATCCTATGACATTCTTCATTTCATGTGTATCTTTCATTTTAATCTCCGGTCATGTAAATATTTTCCATGTGTTATTTTTTTTAGATTAATAAATAAAATTATATTTTATTAATGCTTGCAATATTATCTATCCTTGGGCTCCGTTCCACTTCTTAAGTATATTAAAGATAAATAAGCCCTCTCCAGGCCTATTTATTAACGTAGAGTAATACTCGGCCATCTGATCAAAACCCCGCACTCGAATATATAATAATCCCCACAAAGAATAGATATATAGTATATCGTCGGGAGTCTATTCTACGACACTGAAAATGTAGTTCTCCTACGTCAAGTTTCGGTCGAGAAAACGACAACGGAAAATATAGGACTTTACCACATCGAGATGAGCCTTATTTATGAAAATGTGTAGATCGGGATGAATAAAGAGAGAGGTTCAGAGCCTCTGTCGGCTTTGAGCTTCGACTGGGAAGCAACAAAAGAGATTGAAAAAACGTTTACCTAAGGTTTAGCATAATCATCTTGGTGTAGCCGTAAGTAAATAACGTTGATGCCCCTGACAAATTGCGTAACGTCTTCTTCCTGAACTCTTGAGCCACAGACACCCTTCCATTTATACTGTAATCAATGATCTCGCAAAAAGTCAGAGAAAAATATTGAGAGACGTATCTTCGATCAATACATGGAGGTTCTCAATGATAAAGTCTAGCACAAGGTATCTTAGGCTTTTCTACATCTAAGAAGACTTGAGGAAGTGCTGTCCAGGAGGGAGGAAGGCTTCACATGCATCGTTTTATTCACTACTGGGAGTAGAGCCTAAATATTTGGCAATTTTGATGATAAGCGTAACATTTGCTATCCCAAAACTAATCTAACAATCTAATCTAATCATAACAATCTTTTTATACATACGGGGAAGATGCCTACTTCCAACAGATCCGTTGAACAAAGCTAACAAAAAGACCATGTGGGATATCATGTGAACCAGCGGGAGGTTATCTGCATGATGCGAGGTTGGGAGGAAGCTCTCTTAGCGTAAACATTTCTTTCAATGGTTCTCTGCCCCTGAAGGTACAGTCCTTGTGTTTTCATTCAAAAAAGGCCCAAACTACTTTAAAGGCTGTCTAAAAAGCAGTCAGGCTGGGAAATATTGAGAAAAGGTTCGTGAATTAACCTATCACTGAATTACGATCAGATATTGTGATTTTACTTTCCTGAAGAACATGAGGAAACTCCTGCAAAATTTGCCAATAATAAGTCTGAAAGGCTTCTATACATCCAAAGGGGAGTTCTTCCATTGAGTAGTCACAGGTATGGTCCTCATGAAAAAGGCGAGGATATTTTGTAATCAAATGTAAATTGCCACTCGTTCCAATCTGCCAAATTCGCTGAATCTGCGATTTCGTTCTGAATGCCCTCTCCTACTCGATTTTATAGCAACTAAAGGTTTGGCCAGAAAAACGGCTACAGGCGCAAGCGATCAAAGCTGAAAGCAAGAGAATCTGGTTAGAGGAAAAGAACTCTAGGTCATGATCTATCGACCTAAACTATTTGATAGCGCCGTGGTCGCTTCTTAAGAGGCAATGGCTGATAGAAAAGATATTTAAACGGAAATGTTGTCCCTTCACATGAGGGTCATTAGTCACATCCCCAACGATATCCGCTGTGCCTTCGCTGATCACATGGATAATTGGAGCGAGAGAAATAAAGCAATTCTAAGATTGTAGTGTCTGAAGCCCATGACTTATTTAGCAAATAGATCTCTAACTCTTCGATCAAGTCCGCTACCACCCGACCTCTAAGACAGATCGTTTAATCCTCTATAAATAATGTTTACCCTTCAATTCTTATTTCAGTAAAAAAATTATCGGCAGCCATTTATGAAACAGGGCAATTCTGCCTCTTCGAAATCAAATGATTTGAAATATAATATAGAGAGAATCAAGAGGATCTTTCTTTCCATGCTGATAATTTTTGTTCATAATAGCGAACTGCTGTCACTTGTATGGTCTCCGTGGCAGCGGCAGCAACACTAATGCCGTACACGGTCGCGCTTCCAAGCTATTTACATCAATTCAGGTAACTGTTACGATCAAACTTGACGAAGAGGGTAGGGGAGGTAATGGGGCTCCTTCCTATTTCCTTCTAATTCTTTGCATCTTCTTTGCAAAAAATAAATAACGCCATGACTATATTTTGAGTATACACTTCTTTCGCATTCTATAGCGTTACCTAGTCAAAAGGAAGAAATTACACTGTTCTCCGCATTCTCACAGATATTTAAGTACAGAATGCAGTAGAAAGGGGTCATAAATTATAGTTTCATTTTAACGTTTCTTTTGAAGACTTTTATGAGGCCATCATTGCAATTTGCACGAGTTGCTGGCTGAGAATATCATTTCTGTAGAGACGCCAATGGACCCTCCTGAGACGCGCAACATATACGCTGCTTTCTCAAACAATGGAAGTGAATTATCTCTTAATTTTTTCCAAAGGGAACTTCTTAACGATCCATCTACAGTGGGTAAATAAGTATTCAATAAAAGTTTGGTAATTTTAAAATAAGAAACGCACAAGCGTTTAGGCTATGTATATGTAATACTTCTCCAAATCATTGTAATAGTTTCCTAAGAGTAATAATTTGAAGGCAAAGAAGGTCTATTGCCCTTATAAAGTCTCAAAAAGGCAATATCCCCACCCAATTCTGCAACTCCTGTATTCAGTCATGAAGCCACCTTTAAATACCATGAAACCGCAGAAGTTACGTTCGCGCGTTTATTGTTAATAATCAGAGCAAGGACAAAATTGTTTTTACATATGCATTTATACAAATGCATATAAATGTATGCATTTCTAAAATGCATATGCATTACCTAATCCTCATATGCAGCATATAATTCCACCAATAATTCTAATAAATCATTCAAATATAAGCAATATGTTTACAAAAATAACGTTCTACATTTATATTTTGGTTAAATAGTTACTTTTAGAAGAAGGTATGAAGTGATATGGAGGTCCATGATAAACTAACTCTCTCTCAAATATCCAGCTATTCTTTGTATGTATATACCTAGCTTCGTTTGTTACATTCTATTATACGTACAATATGTAACAGATATTATAAGATATTTTATTACTTATTAGTAATTATTATGTTATGTATTGTCAAATATTTCTCCGGTTGAGCACCACTTTTTCGAACCAACCATTCGGTTAGTGCGCATTGTGCATGCGTCTTTTGAACATCAGGTTCCGAACAGCGGCCCGCGATTTGCAGAACAAGCACGCAAATCTCCGAACGCTTGGACAAGAGGTTTGTATTACATCAAGATGCCCAAGGTCAAGAAAACTCTTTTCACCGGTACATATGTATGCAGAAGGATATAACAAGTTCTGTCCTTGTAGTGTCGTGCAAGAAGAACTACCAGCTTGTTCAGCATCTCAAGAACAACAAGCATGACCGAGCCGTCCAACAACAAGACGTCATACCAGGAGAGACGGATGGAAGCCAACCAGGATCATCCATATCTACTCTTCAGTGTAAACATCAGCAGGAATTTAACAAAAATAACGAAGGAATTCATTAAAGCTGACATTCCATCAAAAAGGTTCAACATTGAATCACTGAAGACATTATACCAGATACCTCTAAAATTAGAAAACATTATATATCAACCTTATTCGAAGATACAAAGTCTTTTCTGAGAAAAAAGCTAAAGAGAATAAAATATGGGGTTTCATGGATGAGACAACAGAGGTGGAGCAAAGATGTGTTGCTTCTTTTGTTTTTGGTATCTTCAGAGTGGAGAAAAAGAAGGATGAGTTTTACATTAAAAAATACATTAAAAAAGTAAATCATTCGACAATGGCATCTTTCTTCAATAACTCTGTTAACCAGCTATGGCCCAACAACGTATATTACGAGCAGGTAATTTTTGTCTGTACTGATGCATCACCGTATATGTACAAGGCTATGGGGAGCTTAAACGTATTGTATCCAAAAATAATACATTTATCTTGTCTTGCACAGGCCTTTCATAGAATAACAGAGCTTGTAAAGTCCAAATACAAAAATATGAATGATCTCATTTCAAACGTAAAGAAAACATTTCTAAAAGCACCCTACAGATTTGATAAATTCAAAGAAATGCATCCAGACTTGAACTTCCCATCATCACCCTCTATTACAAGATAGGGTAAATGGATTGAGGCAACAATATATTACGCTCATCATTACAATGAAATTAGTGAGAGCATTGCTTCATTTGCCTCATCAGATGCTCAATGTATGTATTTCTGACTGTCATAAGATTTTTGAAAACCCAAGCCTTATATTGCAGCCAACTTTGCATCGCTATCATCTATGTACAAAACTAGAGAAAGGAGGCTTTGCATCAAAGACTGCAATTCAACTTTTAAAATAAATTGAAGATAAGTAGGATAGTTTAAGCTACCCAGAATATTCAACCAAATATAAACAAATTATGACAGAAAACAAAGGCTTCGCAATAATGAAATCAATTCAGAGATCACTTGACATCGACAACAGCGCCAGTGAGGATGTGTCTACAGTATGCTTCTGTCGTATCTAGTGACGTAGAGAAAGTCTTCTTTCAATTCCACAATATCCTAGCAGACAACAGGAAGAGCTTCCATTTTGAGAATCTACGGCACCATATCATAATTAAATGTAACGCATTTATATAAATGACATTATTGTTATTTTTTAAGTGGTGTTGGTTGCAAATAAATTAAAATGCACTTGCTTTCAACTTTACTATCTTTTTTTTATTCAATAGTACATTTAATACTCAGATTTATAATAAAATGAAACTGCATATTTATTGTGCATAAGTGCATATTCTAAATCCATATGGAGCATGCTTATGGAGCATATTTCAAATTCATATTTGTCCTTACCCTATTAATAATGATATAAGTTATTTTTTGAGTCTGCAAACAATGATGTAGAAGGTTAGAAGCAGTTTAGTGACACGATCTTTTGACGATTATTTGGCGTAAACTTTTTTAAATTAAAAAAATTAACAGGTTTAGATAACTCGCTACCCAAATCTTTATACATCGTTGCTCAGAACTAAAATCATTGGTAATCTTGAATATGAGTGGCGCACCCATTTTAGATGCTAAATCCTGTGATATTTCGTAAATACCATTAAAATAGTATTCTAGAAGTAATATTACAATGATGGAGAGGATCTATTGCCCTTTAGAGAGTAATAATACGTCAATATTTTAGCTCTATCTGCAACTCAAGAATTTTTCCACGATGTCATCTTAAATTGTCTTGGGACGTCTAATTTAAGCTCGCGCGTTCGTGTTTAAAGTTAATCTTTATTTTGCACGTAATTTAGTCCACAAAATACTGTAATATTGATTTGTCTCTTTGAAAAAGTGTCCTAGGAGTAATATTTCGATGGTGAAAAAGGTCTATCACACGTTATAGAGTCACAAATAAACAATTTTTCAACCGGATGCTGAAAAAATAAGAATCGGTATAAATATGTGATACTTCGAGACCACGACCAAGATAAGTCCCTAAGCTAAACAAGCCGAACTTAAATCCAAACAGACACCACATCGAAAACTAAAACCCAAATAACAAAAAAACAAAACCCAAACACTAAAAAATCAAAAGCCAAATATCAAAACCGCAAACCCTAATCCCCCCAAAAACAAACTAAAAGACAAAATACCTAAAAGCAAAAAACAAACCTAACCTAATCTAACCTAATATACCCTTACTTCATTTTACCTAACCTTATCTAACCTACCATTTTATTACGAGTTAGTTTTGGTTTGGTTAAGTTTAGTTTAGTTAGGTTAGGTTAGTTTGGCAATTTCATATCGTGATTGTCTCAGAAATTCGCTTATTTTTGCCAAAAATTGCTTACTTTAAGTGCTAGTTGTGCCTCATAAATGTGAAGATAACTCGTGGTTAAGTGTAAAACACCCCAGAAAAATACATTTTATGACAAAAAAGAGTCGTGGGGATGTTCTGGAAATTTACCATAAGTTTTGATATTTCTACTATGTACATCTTCGTTCCAAACTAATAAAGTTTACTAATATTAACATTAAAAACAAACATGGGACCGTAACTTAACCGTAACATGGCATTTAAAGATACCCACTTAACTTAGGTCGACTCATAGCATTTCAAAAGGAAGAATTATTGTATTCCAACTTCAGGTTGAAATATTTTATATTTATGAATTTATAAGGTGTGATAGCCCCTCATTGACATAAAAATATTACTCCTAGGACAATATTACAACGATACAAATCAATATTACAGGCTTTAGTAACCTAAAACGCGTGCGCCACTCTTATTAAAAATATGAAATAAATTCACTATTTTTTTATAGAGATTAAAATAATCCTGAGCGAACTGAAATAACCAAAAAATATACTTCATTATGGTGGCTAGTAATCTGCAGCAAAAAAGCCCTGTCTTTCATTACCTGGATTAGTTTCTCATTAGTTCTATCGGGTACCGGCAACAGAAAATTCATTTTCGATTAAAGTTGGAACCCCCTAAAACAAACACAATTTAGATAAAACGATCTCGATTGTTCTTTTGCTTCCCAAATTTGGCCTAATCGATTTCCATTGTTTTTCCTGGGACACCCAGAGCTTTTCGAAATAATGAATTATCGCCTCTCACTAAAAACTAAACCAGTCCACCAAATTCTATCCGAGAACTCTACATGTTCGCATATTTCAGTATAAGTCAGGTTAATGCAATCAATCCACTACAGGATCCACAAGATTGTATCGGTAGAGAAATGTGCCTTCGAAAACAATGTCCCCAAAAGGGCTGTTTTTTTTTTTCAAAGCTGCACATCAAATTAGGCACTTTTTAATACCTCGAGAAATGGCAGTTTTGTCACAAGCAAATGTAATTGTTCATTAAAGTGTCGACAAGCCACCGCTTTCTTTATAAATTTATTTTCGAAAAGGAAGTTAATGAACTTCGCTTTGCTCTTACACAAAAGGGTTTATTAGATAGCAAACAATAACTTCAACACACGGCTTCCCTAATAAAATTAGATTGTGTTGGGGGGGAAAAATGTCAAAGAATTGCAAATAAACCGTGAAACGTGCGAGCGAGCGAGCGTATTTTCCTCTGTCTCATCGCATTTGAAATTGGCTTCATAGAAAATTATTTTGGTGCAGAATCAGGTGGAAATATTTTCTTTTTCTGACTTTATACAGAATAAAAATAGTCTACGCCTTTCAAATAGTACGCCTAGAGCACTATTTCACGATACTTAAAAGTATTATGAGATTTAATGACCTTGAAACCATCTTGACTTTAAAAAGACAACTGTGAGAGGACGACCTCGAAGGACCACATTTACCTTCACCCCCGCCCTTCTTTCGCGCAAAGGTGAGAGGCCTTAAGCACGATTCTAAAAAGCAAGGAAGCAAAGCAATTCTTGAGTTGAAAAGCCAACGTGACTGTACACAGCTGTATTTGCTTAACCATGGCATATATAAATATACGAAAAGTTTTGCAGCCCCAATTAAACAAGAAATCAGCAGTGGGAAGGTGAAAAAGGGATTAAGCGAAAGAAAGAGAAATTCAAAGTTATCAGGTGTAGGTATATTCAATACCACACAAACAGCACAAGTTAATCACAAAGCAAGACTCAATAAATAGATTAACGAGAAATAGGCTAAGGGAGACAAAGATATTTGTGATAGAACGGGTTAAGGCCGCTTAATTTCAACCACTATCACATGTTATTTAAAACCACAATGCTACCCACGTGCATCTTCGCTTTGAAGCCTGGGGACTTATCGCAGCCACCTAAGTCACTGTTTAAACAAGGAGGTTTATCTTTCCCCGTCACCCCATGCGCCGACCTCGCCAGATTGAGTTAGGCTTATGGGCAGATAGAGCATTGTTCTGGGGCTCGGCTGTGCATTCCCTCGAAGCACCCACTCCATTGTCCCCCCATGCCAAGGGGTGTCCCGACTATTTATTTGGAGACTTTAACACTAAGATCAGATTGGAGATCCAGATTTTCGTCGCTAAACATCACTACGACCCTCTCTCACCTTGTAAGCCAAGGGACCTCGACCTTGAGATTTACCATCACTTGTCCAGAAGTAGGACAATATCCCTTGAGTGCCAAGGATCGAGCCTTCGGGACGCCAAGTCCACAAGGCCTCCCCTGTTGTTCAGAAAGAAAACAAAGTTAGAACAGCCATTGTTCTTTCGAGCTCGTAGACAAGAAAGGGTTATCACCCCCACCCCCCCTGTTGTTCAGAAGAAAACAACGTAGAACAGCCATTGTTCTTTTGAGCCGGTTGACAAGAAACGGTTTTCACCCCCCCCCCTGTTGTTCAGAAAGAGAACAACGTTAGAACAGCCATTGTTCTTTTGAGCCCGTTGACAAGAAACGGTTCTCACCCCCCCACACCCCTCCCTGTTGTTCAGAAAGAGAACAACGTTAGAACAGCCATTGTTCTTTTGAGCCCGTTGACAAGAAACGGTTCTCACCCTCCATGCTGTTGTTTAGAAGAGAACAACGTAGAACAGCCATTGTTCGTTGGAGCCCGTTCGCCAAGAAACGGTTCTCACCCTTCTACCTTGTTGTTCAGAAGAGAACAACATTAGAACAGCCCTTGTTCTCGAGCCCGTAGACAAGAGACGGTTCTCACCCCACCCCCCTGTTGTTCAGAAGAGAACAACGTAGAACAGCCATTGTTCTTTAAGCCGTTCGTCAAGAAACGGTTCTCATTCCCAAGACGCCACGTCAGGATCATTTAATTCCCCCTCTTTGGCTGGAACTCGCCAGCGGACCAAAGATTCTTTCACGTCGCCTTCCTCTGCACAACAAGTATAATTACGTAAGCTGAACGTTACCTTTGAGGAATTAACCCTTTTTGTCAATTCTATCCTGTGCTTTAAATGATTTAGCGAACCATCCCATCCCTTTAACTTTATATTTGTTTTACCTTTTTAAATCTATCTTAATCCTCGGATTAGATAGATTCCCCACGACCCTTTCCATTCTCTGTTTATGTCAATATTTTACGTTTTGTGTGTTGTTGATAGTTTTTATTAATAAAACTTTATTTTATTAATGACAGCAATATTATTATCCTTGAGCTCAGTTCCACTTCTTAAGCATATCGAAGATACATAATATTGTCTAGCCTAGACATCCACGCACTCTAAAGATAATTAAATACGTTCCCTCAACGAATAGTTATATATGGTATATCGTCGAGAGTCCATTCTACGACATATATACATATATATACTATTTAAATTTGGTATCAAGTGTGTAAGGTTTAACGCTATATCTTTGCAACCACTGGTCTCAGTCGAGTAAAGCATAGTGTTATTCGTTATAATAATAGAGTACAGTAGTTCCCTTTTGTTTTACCGATTGCTATCCCCTTTTTTTAAACTTAAGAAGCTAGAGTAGCTCAAGGAACTGTTATAATAATTTGTTTGTGTTTTTTTTGTGATTTTAGTCAGTGGTTATTTAGATCGAGAAACCAAGTACGAAGAGGTCAGTAAAACATATTTAGGTAAAATAATTCTCTAGAAGGCATAATTCTTGTTGCAAGGGAATTTAGTTGGTCAACTATTGCGCCCCCAAGTGCAAAGATGACTCAGTTCGAAATCTTTAAAGCGGAAGGAGAATCCTTGGGACTTTTCGGAAAAGAACTAATTGAGTACGTTCAAGAGGAGCAAAGAAAAGATCGAGAAGAAAAAGAAAAAGAAAGAGAAAGAGAAATCGACGAGAAGAAAAAGAAAGAGAAATCCAACGAGAAGAAAGAGAAAGAGTTATCCAACGAGAAGAAAGAAAAAGAGAGAACCCGGGGATACAAGCTGAGCTTCACCATCGGATTGAATTAGCTCGTGTTGAAGCAGAAATTCAGTCATCCAGTTCACGTTTTGAAGCCCCCGCCCTCTAATCTCCCACTTAAGCTCCCCAATTTCAAGGACAGAGAGGATTTTAGAGCATCTTTAGCCCACTTCAAAAAGATCCTCGAAATCAGTAACATGGATCTCGAGGCTGAAGGTGTAGCCAGATTACTTCCCTTGTTAAATTGTAAATTGCGCGAAATTTTTATATCTTTACCATCTGAGTGTACAATTAACTACATCACCTTAAAAGCTGAGTTATTGGCCACTCATAATATGACTCTCAATTTCTACCGCCAAGAATTTCGAGGAGGTCGTATTAAACCCGGACAGACGTTCCGTCCATTCGGATACATTCTTCAGAGGAATTTTAAATTCTGGTTAGAATCATCAAAGGTTGATCCTAACTACGAGTCCTTAAAGACCTCGTGTTGCGGGATCAATTTTTGGCGTCTCTCCCAACGGAGATCCGCGCATTCGTCAAGGATCGTCGGTGCCAGACCTTTAAAGAGTGTACCGAAGAGGCGAATGTCTATGCCGCAAGCCATAATTTATACCCAAAGGAGAATCGAACTTCTCACTAATCCCCCTATAAGGAAAGAAGGAAGGATTCGAGCCCCTTCACAGGAAACCCGACGAAGTTTCCGAGCCCCGTAAAACCCCAAAACTTCTTTCACCAAAACCAACAACGGGACTCCAAACCTCCCGTTAAGATTTCTCCTCCATCTCTCTTCCCGGAGCGACCAATCATATGCTTCACCTGAGGTGTAGAAAACCACATGAGCTGGAATTGCCCCCAAAATTCTAGGCTTGAAAGCGGCCAAGCCCACCAAGTTTACCAGATTAATCCCACCCTGGCTTCCCCAGGGGTGAGGACCCAAGCAGCAACTAATCCCCCTCCGTCAGGTCACCAGGTAAATTTTATTTTTGATAAAAGTTCATCGGGAACTTTGAAATTTAAGGAGGGCAGCGTGAACGGCTGCCGAGTATCGACTCTCGTCCGGGACACAGGTTGTACGTGTTTCATCGTGTCCGACGAACACCTCCCCCCAGTGGACCCTAACCACAAAAAATTTGCGGTGGTACATGACTACCTTGGGTGGGCAAACCAATTCCCCGTCGTTAGATGTTACCTGCAATGTCAATATTATGATGGCTGGGCTGAAGTCATTTCAGCAGCCATACAATTCTGTTCCATACTTATAGGACAGAGCCCCCAAGTAAGTTCTGACTCTGTGTCTCAGGCCACCCTTCCTCGAGGCCGAGCTAAGAAGGCAGCCCAGGAGTCCGTCCCCATTAGAACCCCGATACCTTCCGATTTCTCGGAGACCCTTAACCAGGAATTTAGGACGGCACAAAAGGAGTGTGAATTACTATCACCCTTATGTGATAAGGCCCAAGACAAGGACAGGAGACTTTCCGTGGACCCAAAGCAAAAAAGTACCTCCATCGCGCCCATGGAGATACGTTCGTAGCACTGGACGAAACATCGGCGCTTGAAAAAGATTACCCCGCAGAGTCCCTTTATGTAATACAGACAGTATGCATCTAACCTGATGCCCATTCCCCCTTGCTTTCCTACCAGGCGAGTCTTTTGAACCCTCTGACCTGGATATTGACGCGCAGCTGACACCACATCAAAAGAGTCAGCTACAAGAACTATTTGAATGAGGTCACCATTTAACAACCCTATTAGCTCTTTTCGAGCGACTGCGCAAAAATGGCCTCACCATTGGCCCCAGCAAATGCTATTTTGCCCAAAAAACCATAAAATACTGGGGTTTCAAAATAGGACAAAGCCAGGTAGGTCCCCCAGAGGACAAGGTTAAGGCAATCGCTGACATACCCATCCATAATAAAACAAGCAATTAAGATCGTTCTTAGGATCAGCTTCTTACTATTGGCGATTTGTTCCGAAATTCGCTGCAATTCCGGCGCCCCTCAGCTCGCTTCCTAAAAAAGAATTCCCCCAATCGTTTACGTTGGAATGATGTCGCTGTTTCCAATCTTAATCAGTTCAAGAGTAAGTTCATTTCTGCCCTCATTTTATAGTTGCCCAACCCGGAAAAATCCTTTGGGATTAAGACCGATGCGAGCAACGAGGGCATTGAAGGTGTACTCCTTCAATACGAGGATGACGCAACGAGTCATCCAGTTGCATATGCTATTCGCCAATTATTACCACGCGAAAAGAGATATGCCACTATAGAGAAGGAAGCTCTATCAATTATCTGGGTTATAGACAAATTCAAAATGTACTTGATAGGAAAAGAATTTCAGATAGGAACCGACCACCGTCCGTTAGCCTATAAAAGGAATGTGCGACACTCCAACGGGCGAATCATGCGCTGGAGTTTACTCTTGCAAGAGTATCAATTTCAAAATGAATTATATAAAAGGTTCCGATAACCAGGTCGCTGACGCACTCAGTAGGAATGCGTTACCGAATAGCGTGGAGTAATTGTATTCATAGGATTAGTATCTCCATGTAGGTATATACCGTCTTGTACGACTTAAATTAGATTCTCTTGTAATATAATTAGTCAATGTATATGTCCGAATTTTGTGGCTCAATGTCTACTTTTTTGGTATGTATATATATTTGTACCCATTAAATAACGTATAAATTATTTTGTCCCATATGTACTAATTTTATATCATTTCATTGTTCCATGCCCATTTTTTTTATTAAGTTGTATTAAAGGTTATTTCCCCCTATAATCAAAAGATCAAAATAATCATATGTATTAAGGTAATACTAGTTAGGTGCAGGGATGTACGGTTTGTACAAGAAAACGAGTTCCCCACAACGGAGCTCTATCGTTGTCCCTTCTCTCTTTTTTTTCGAAGTAGCAACTTCCCTTGGAAAGGAGGTGTGTAATAGAACGGGTTGAGGCCGCTTAATTTCAACCACTATCACATGATATTTAAAACCACGATGCTACCCACGTGCATCTTCGTTTTGAAGCCCGAGGCCTTATCGCAGCCACCTGAGTCAATGTTTAAACAAGGAGGTTCATCTTTCCCCTTCGCCCCATGCGCCGACCTCGCCAGAGTGAGTTAGGCTTATGGGCAGATAAGGCATTGTTCTTAGGCTTGGCTGTGCATTCCCTCGAAGCCCATACTCCATTGTCCCCCCACGCCAAGGGGTCTCCCGACTATTTATTTGGAAACTTTACAACTAAGATCAGATTGGAGATCCAGATCTTCGTCGCGAAACATCACTACGACCCTCTCTCACCTTGTGCGCCAAGGGACCTTGACCTCGACATTCACCATCACTTGTCCAGAAGAAGGACAATATCCCTTGAGTGCCAAGGATCGAGCCTTCGAGACGCCAAGTCCACAAGGCTTCCCCTGTTGTTCAGAAAGAGAACAACATTACAACAGCCATTGTTCTTTCGAGCCCTTCGCCAAGAAACGGTTCTCACCCCCCTCCCCTGTTGTTCAGAAGAGAACAACGTAGAACAGCTATTGTTCTTTTGAGCCCGTTGACAAGAAAAGGTTCTCACCTCTCTTGTTGTTCAGAAAGAGAACAACGTTAGAACAGCTATTGTTCTTTTGAGCCCGTTGAAAAGAAACGGTTCTCACCCCCCCCCCCCCCTCCTGTTGTTCAGAAGAGAAATTTAGAACAGCCATTCTTCGTTGGAGCCTGTTCGCCAAGAAACGGTTCTCACCCTTCCCACTTGTTGTTCAGAAGAGAACAACATTAGAACAGCCCTTGTTCTCGATCCCGTAGACAAGAGACGGTTCTCACCCCCCTTCCTCCTGTTGTTCAGAAGAGAACAACGTAGAACAGCCATTGTTCTTCAAGCCGTTCGTCAAGAAACGGTTCTCATTTCCAAACGCCACGTCCAAATCATTTAATTCCCCCCCCCCCCTTCGGCTGGAACTCGCCAGCCGCCCGAAAAATTTTTCACGTCGCCTTCCTCTGCACAACAAGTATAATTACGTAAGCTGAACGTTACCTTTGAGTATTTAACCCTTTTTGTCAATTCTATCCTGTGCTTTAAATGGTTTAGCGAACCATCCCATCACTTTAACTTTATATTTGTTTTACCTTTAAATCTATCTTAATCTTCGGATTAGCTAGATTCCCCACGACCCTTACCATTCTCTGTTTATGTCAATATTTTCCGTTTTGCGTGTGGTTGATAGTTTTTATTAATAAAACTCTATTTTATCGATGATAGCAATATTATTATCCTTGAGCTCAGTTCCACTTCTTAAGCATATCGAAGATACATAATATCGGCCAGCCTAGACATCCACGCACTCTAAAGATAATTAAATAAGTTCCCTCAACAAAAAGTTATATATAGGATATCGTCGAGAGTCCCTTCTTTGACAATATTATATTGTATTATTTTCTCTTGTAGTTATCATTGAGAATGAACTGAATAAAGTTTGAAAGGACTTGAAACCAACCTTTCCTGCAGGACATTGCAATCATTGGGAACCTCACGTGCTACTTTGTGACTTATTCATTTCATATATATATATATATATATATATATATATATATATATATATATATATATATATATAGTACAAGAAAGAGAAATTTGACATGAATGAGCAATGAAACAAGAAACAGGAGTTTTTTAGAGGTAAGAGAAAGGGACATTGGAAGAAGACTAGAATCATAGAGAGCAGAGGGCGGCACAATGAAGGCAATCCATTACCAAGAAGACAGAGATAACGCCAGGGGAAAAAAGTTTGAAATTCCTGGCCGGGACTCGAACCCGGGTCTGCTGATTGCCGGTCAGATGCTCTACCGCTGAGCTACCAGGCACAGTGACTCTACTTCTTACTGTGCCTGGTAGCTCAGCGGTAGAGCATCTGACCGGCAATCAGCAGACCCGGGTTCGAGTCCCGGCCAGGAATTTCAAACTTTTTTCCCCTGGCGTTATCTCTGTCTTCTTGGGAATGGATTGCCTTCATTGTGCCGCCCTCTGCTCTCTATGATTCTAGTCTTCTTCTAATGTCCCTTTCTCTTACCTCTAAAAAACTCCTGTTTCTTGTTTCATTGCTCATTCATGTCAAATTTCTCTTTCTTGTACTATATATATATATATATATATATATATATATATATATATGTATATATGAAATGAATAAGTCACAAAGTAGCACGTGAGGTTCCCAATGATTGCAATGTCCTGCAGGAAAGGTTGGTTTCAAGTCCTTTCAAACTTTATTCAGTTCATTCTCAATGATAACTACAAGAGAAAATAATACAATATAATATTGTCAAAGAAGGGACTCTCGACGATATCCTATATATAACTTTTTGTTGAGGGAACTTATTTAATTATCTTTAGAGTGCGTGGATGTCTAGGCTGGCCGATATTATGTATCTTCGATATGCTTAAGAAGTGGAACTGAGCTCAAGGATAATAATATTGCTATCATCGATAAAATAGAGTTTTATTAATAAAAACTATCAACCACACGCAAAACGGAAAATATTGACATAAACAGAGAATGGTAAGGGTCGTGGGGAATCTAGCTAATCCGAGGATTAAGATAGATTTAAAGGTAAAACAAATATAAAGTTAAAGTGATGGGATGGTTCGCTAAACCATTTAAAGCACAGGATAGAATTGACAAAAAGGGTTAAATACTCAAAGGTAACGTTCAGCTTACGTAATTATACTTGTTGTGCAGAGGAAGGCGACGTGAAAAATTTTTCGGGCGTCTGGCGAGTTCCAGCCGAAGGGGGGGGGGGAATTAAATGATTTGGACGTGGCGTTTGGAAATGAGAACCGTTTCTTGACGAACGGCTTGAAGAACAATGGCTGTTCTACGTTGTTCTCTTCTGAACAACAGGAGGAAGGGGGGTGAGAACCGTCTCTTGTCTACGGGATCGAGAACAAGGGCTGTTCTAATGTTGTTCTCTTCTGAACAACAAGTGGGAAGGGTGAGAACCGTTTCTTGGCGAACAGGCTCCAACGAAGAATGGCTGTTCTAAATTTCTCTTCTGAACAACAGGAGGGGGGGGTGAGAACCGTTTCTTTTCAACGGCTCAAAAGAACAATAGCTGTTCTAACGTTGCTCTCTTTCTAAACAACAAGAGAGGTGAGAACCGTTTCTTGTCAACGGGCTCAAAAGAACAATAGCTGTTCTACGTTGTTCTCTTCTGAACAACAGGGGAGGGGGGTGAGAACCGTTTCTTGGCGAAGGGCTCGAAAGAACAATGGCTGTTGTAATGTTGTTCTCTTTCTGAACAACAGGGGAAGCCTTGTGGACTTGGCGTCACGAAGGCTCGATCCTTGGCACTCAAGGGATATTGTCCTTCTTCTGGACAAGTGATGGTGAATGTCGAGGTCAAGGTCCCTTGGCGCACAAGGTGAGAGAGGGTCGTAGTGATGTTTCGCGACGAAAATCTGGATCTCCAATCTGATCTTAGTTGTAAAGTTTCCAAATAAATAGTCGGGAGACCCCTTGGCGTGGGGGGACAATGGAGTATGGGCTTCGAGGGAATGCACAGCCAAGCCTAAGAACAATGCCTTATTTGCCCATAAACCTAACTCACTCTGGCGAGGTCGGCGCATGGGGCGAAGGGGGAAGATAAACCTCCTTGTTTAAACATTGACTCAGGTGGCTGCGATAAGGCCTCAGGCTTCAAAACGAAGATGCACGTGGGTAGCATCGTGGTTTTAAATATCATGTGATAGTGGTTGAAATTAAGCGGCCTCAACCCGTTCTATTACACACCTCCTTTCCAAGGGAAGTTGCTACTTCGAAAAAAAGAGAGAAGGGACAACGATAGAGCTCCGTTGTGGGGAACTCGTTCTCTTGTACAAACCGTACATCCCTGCACCTAACTAGTATTACCTTAATACATATGATTATTTTGATCTTTTGATTATAGGGGGAAATAACCTTTAA
Organism: Ceratothoa steindachneri; assembly: GCA_963969495.1. NCBI lineage: Eukaryota > Metazoa > Arthropoda > Malacostraca > Isopoda > Cymothoidae > Ceratothoa > Ceratothoa steindachneri. Next base: position 197,294,497 of record OZ018317.1, read on the forward strand.
TACAACTTAATAAAAAAAATGGGCATGGAACAATGAAATGATATAAAATTAGTACATATGGGACAAAATAATTTATACGTTATTTAATGGGTACAAATATATATACATACCAAAAAAGTAGACATTGAGCCACAAAATTCGGACATATACATTGACTAATTATATTACAAGAGAATCTAATTTAAGTCGTACAAGACGGTATATACCTACATGGAGATACTAATCCTATGAATACAATTACTCCACGCTATTCGGTAACGCATTCCTACTGAGTGCGTCAGCGACCTGGTTATCGGAACCTTTTATATAATTCATTTTGAAATTGATACTCTTGCAAGAGTAAACTCCAGCGCATGATTCGCCCGTTGGAGTGTCGCACATTCCTAATATAGGCTAACGGATGGTGGTCGGTTCCTATCTGAAATTCTTTTCCTATCAAGTACATTTTGAATTTGTCTATAACCCAGATAATTGATAGAGCTTCCTTCTCTATAGTGGCATATCTCTTTTCGCGTGGTAATAATTGGCGAATAGCATATGCAACTGGATGACTCGTTGCGTCATCCTCGTATTGAAGGAGTACACCTTCAATGCCCTCGTTGCTCGCATCGGTCTTAATCCCAAAGGATTTTTCCGGGTTGGGCAACTATAAAATGAGGGCAGAAATGAACTTACTCTTGAACTGATTAAGATTGGAAACAGCGACATCATTCCAACGTAAACGATTGGGGGAATTCTTTTTTAGGAAGCGAGCTGAGGGGCACCGGAATTGCAGCGAATTTCGGAACAAATCGCCAATAGTAAGAAGCTGATCCTAGGAACGATCTTAATTGCCTGTTTTATTATGGATGGGTATGTCAGCGATTGCCTTAACCTTGTCCTCTGCGGGACCTACCTGGCTTTGTCCTATTTTGAAACCCCAGTATTTTATGGTTTTGTAGGCAAAATAGCATTTGCTGGGGCCAATGGTGAGGCCATTTTTGCGCAGTCGCTCGAAAAAAGCTAATAGGGTTGTTAAATGGTGACCTCATTCAAATAGTTCTTGTAGCTGACTCTTTTGATGTGGTGTCAGCTGCGCGTCAATATCCAGGTCAGAGGGTTCAAAAGACTCGCCTGGTAGGAAAGCAAGGGGGAATGGGCATCAGGTTAGATGCATACTGTCTGTATTACATAAAGGGACTCTGCGGGGTAATCTTTTTCAAGCGCCGATGTTTCGTCCAGTGCTACGAACGTATCTCCATGGGCGCGATGGAGGTACTTTTTTGCTTTGGGTCCACGGAAAGTCTCCTGTCCTTGTCTTGGGCCTTATCACATAAGGGTGATAGTAATTCACACTCCTTTTGTGCCGTCCTAAATTCCTGGTTAAGGGTCTCCGAGAAATCGGAAGGTATCGGGGTTCTGATGGGGACGGACTCCTGGGCTGCCTTCTTAGCTCGGTCTCGAGGAAGGGTGGCCTGAGACACAGAGTCAGAACTTACTTGGGGGCTCTGTCCTATAAGTATGGAACAGAATTGTATGGCTGCTGAAATGACTTCAGCCCAGCCATCATAATATTGACATTGCAGGTAACATCTAACGACGGGGAATTGGTTTGCCCACCCAAGGTAGTCATGTACCACCGCAAATTTTTTGTGGTTAGGGTCCACTGGGGGGAGGTGTTCGTCGGACACGATGAAACACGTACAACCTGTGTCCCGGACGAGAGTCGATACTCGGCAGCCGTTCACGCTGCCCTCCTTAAATTTCAAAGTTCCCGATGAACTTTTATCAAAAATAAAATTTACCTGGTGGCCTGACGGAGGGGGATTAGTTGCTGCTTGGGTCTGCACCCCTGGGGAAGCCAGGGTGGGATTAATCTGTTAAACTTGGTGGGCTTGGCCGCTTTCAAGCCTAGCATTTTTGGGGCAATTCCAGCTCATGTGGTTTTCTACACCACAGGTGAAGCATATGATTGGTCGCTCCGGGAAGAGAGATGGAGGAGAAATCTTAACGGGAGGTTTGGAGTCCCGTTGTTGGTTTTGGTAAAAGAAGTTTTGGGGTTTTACGGGGCTCGGAAACTTCGTCGGGTTTCCTGTGAAGGGGCTCGAATCCTTCCTTCTTTCCTTATAGGGGGATTAGTGAGAAGTTCGATTCTCCTTTGGGTATAAATTATGGCTTGCGGCATAGACATTCGCCTCTTCGGTACACTCTTTAAAGGTCTGGCACCGACGATCCTTGACGAATGCGCGGATCTCCGTTGGGAGAGACGCCAAAAATTGATCCCGCAACACGAGGTCTTTAAGGACTCGTAGTTAGGATCAACCTTTGATGATTCTGACCAGAATTTAAAATTCCTCTGAAGAATGTATTCGAATGGACGGAACGTCTGTCCGGGTTTAATACGACCTCCTCGAAATTCTTGGCGGTAGAAATTGAGAGTCATATTATGAGTGGCCAATAACTCAGCTTTTAAGGTGCTGTAGTTACTTGTACACTCAGATGGTAAAGATATAAAAATTTCACGCAATTTACAATTTAACAAGGGAAGTAATCTGGCTACACCTTCAGCCTCGAGATCCATGTTATTGATTTCGAGGAACTTTTTGAAGTGGGCTAAAGATGCTCTAAAATCCTCTCTGTCCTTGAAATTGGGGAGCTTAAGTGGGAGATTAGAGGGCGGGGGCTTCAAAACGTGAACTGGATGACTGAATTTCTGCTTCAACACGAGCTAATTCAATCCGATGGTGAAGCTCAGCTTGTATCCCCGGGTTCTCTCTTTTTCTTTCTTCTCGTTGGATAACTCTTTCTCTTTCTTCTCGTTGGATTTCTCTTTCTTTTTCTTCTCGTCGATTTCTCTTTCTCTTTCTTTTTCTTTTTCTTCTCGATCTTTTCTTTGCTCCTCTTGAACGTACTCAATTAGTTCTTTTCCGAAAAGTCCCAAGGATTCTCCTTCCGCTTTAAAGATTTCGAACTGAGTCATCTTTGCACTTGGGGGCGCAATAGTTGACCAACTAAATTCCCTTGCAACAAGAATTATGCCTTCTAGAGAATTATTTTACCTAAATATGTTTTACTGACCTCTTCGTACTTGGTTTCTCGATCTAAATAACCACTGACTAAAATCACAAAAAAAACACAAACAAATTATTATAACAGTTCCTTGAGCTACTCTAGCTTCTTAAGTTTAAAAAAAGGGGATAGCAATCGGTAAAACAAAAGGGAACTACTGTACTCTATTATTATAACGAATAACACTATGCTTTACTCGACTGAGACCAGTGGTTGCAAAGATATAGCGTTAAACCTTACACACTTGATACCAAATTTAAATAGTATATATATGTATATATGTCGTAGAATGGACTCTCGACGATATACCATATATAACTATTCGTTGAGGGAACGTATTTAATTATCTTTAGAGTGCGTGGATGTCTAGGCTAGACAATATTATGTATCTTCGATATGCTTAAGAAGTGGAACTGAGCTCAAGGATAATAATATTGCTGTCATTAATAAAATAAAGTTTTATTAATAAAAACTATCAACAACACACAAAACGTAAAATATTGACATAAACAGAGAATGGAAAGGGTCGTGGGGAATCTATCTAATCCGAGGATTAAGATAAATTTAAAAAGGTAAAACAAATATAAAGTTAAAGGGATGGGATGGTTCGCTAAATCATTTAAAGCACAGGATAGAATTGACAAAAAGGGTTAATTCCTCAAAGGTAACGTTCAGCTTACGTAATTATACTTGTTGTGCAGAGGAAGGCGACGTGAAAGAATCTTTGGTCCGCTGGCGAGTTCCAGCCAAAGAGGGGGAATTAAATGATCCTGACGTGGCGTCTTGGGAATGAGAACCGTTTCTTGACGAACGGCTTAAAGAACAATGGCTGTTCTACGTTGTTCTCTTCTGAACAACAGGGGGGTGGGGTGAGAACCGTCTCTTGTCTACGGGCTCGAGAACAAGGGCTGTTCTAATGTTGTTCTCTTCTGAACAACAAGGGAGAAGGGTGAGAACCGTTTCTTGGCGAACGGGCTCCAACGAACAATGGCTGTTCTACGTTGTTCTCTTCTAAACAACAGCATGGAGGGTGAGAACCGTTTCTTGTCAACGGGCTCAAAAGAACAATGGCCGTTCTAACGTTGTTCTCTTTCTGAACAACAGGGAGGGGTGTGGGGGGGTGAGAACCGTTTCTTGTCAACGGGCTCAAAAGAACAATGGCTGTTCTAACGTTGTTCTCTTTCTGAACAACAGGGGGGGGGTGAGAACCGTTTCTTGTCAACGGGCTCAAAAGAACAATGGCTGTTCTACGTTGTTTTCTTCTGAACAACAGGGGGGGTGGGGGTGATAACCCTTTCTTGTCTACGAGCTCGAAAGAACAATGGCTGTTCTAACTTTGTTTTCTTTCTGAACAACAGGGGAGGCCTTGTGGACTTGGCGTCCCGAAGGCTCGATCCTTGGCACTCAAGGGATATTGTCCTACTTCTGGACAAGTGATGGTGAATCTCAAGGTCGAGGTCCCTTGGCTTACAAGGTGAGAGAGGGTCGTAGTGATGTTTAGCGACGAAAATCTGGATCTCCAATCTGATCTTAGTGTTAAAGTCTCCAAATAAATAGTCGCGACACCCCTTGGCATGGGGGGACAATGGAGTGGGTGCTTCGAGGGAATGCACAGCCGAGCCCCAGAACAATGCTCTATCTGCCCATAAGCCTAACTCAATCTGGCGAGGTCGGCGCATGGGGTGACGGGGAAAGATAAACCTCCTTGTTTAAACAGTGACTTAGGTGGCTGCGATAAGTCCCCAGGCTTCAAAGCGAAGATGCACGTGGGTAGCATTGTGGTTTTAAATAACATGTGATAGTGGTTGAAATTAAGCAGCCTTAACCCGTTCTATCACAAATATCTTTGTCTTCCTTAGCCTATTTCTCGTTAATCTATTTATTGAGTCTTGCTTTGTGATTAACTTGTGCTGTTTGTGTGGTATTGAATATACCTACACCTGATAACTTTGAATTTCTCTTTCTTTCGCTTAATCCCTTTTTCACCTTCCCACTGCTGATTTCTTGTTTAATTGGGGCTGCAAAACTTTTCGTATATTTATATATGCCATGGTTAAGCAAATACAGCTGTGTACAGTCACGTTGGCTTTTCAACTCAAGAATTGCTTTGCTTCCTTGCTTTTTAGAATCGTGCTTAAGGCCTCTCACCTTTGCGCGAAAGAAGGGCGGGGGTGAAGGTAAATGTGGTCCTTCGAGGTCGTCCTCTCACAGTTGTCTTTTTAAAGTCAAGATGGTTTCAAGGTCATTAAATCTCATAATACTTTTAAGTATCGTGAAATAGTGCTCTAGGCGTACTATTTGAAAGGCGTAGACTATTTTTATTCTGTATAAAGTCAGAAAAAGAAAATATTTCCACCTGATTCTGCACCAAAATAATTTTCTATGAAGCCAATTTCAAATGCGATGAGACAGAGGAAAATACGCTCGCTCGCTCGCACGTTTCACGGTTTATTTGCAATTCTTTGACATTTTTCCCCCCAACACAATCTAATTTTATTAGGGAAGCCGTGTGTTGAAGTTATTGTTTGCTATCTAATAAACCCTTTTGTGTAAGAGCAAAGCGAAGTTCATTAACTTCCTTTTCGAAAATAAATTTATAAAGAAAGCGGTGGCTTGTCGACACTTTAATGAACAATTACATTTGCTTGTGACAAAACTGCCATTTCTCGAGGTATTAAAAAGTGCCTAATTTGATGTGCAGCTTTGAAAAAAAAAACAGCCCTTTTGGGGACATTGTTTTCGAAGGCACATTTCTCTACCGATACAATCTTGTGGATCCTGTAGTGGATTGATTGCATTAACCTGACTTATACTGAAATATGCGAACATGTAGAGTTCTCGGATAGAATTTGGTGGACTGGTTTAGTTTTTAGTGAGAGGCGATAATTCATTATTTCGAAAAGCTCTGGGTGTCCCAGGAAAAACTATGGAAATCGATTAGGCCAAATTTGGGAAGCAAAAGAACAATCGAGATCGTTTTATCTAAATTGTGTTTGTTTTAGGGGGTTCCAACTTTAATCGAAAATGAATTTTCTGTTGCCGGTACCCGATAGAACTAATGAGAAACTAATCCAGGTAATGAAAGACAGGGCTTTTTTGCTGCAGATTACTAGCCACCATAATGAAGTATATTTTTTGGTTATTTCAGTTCGCTCAGGATTATTTTAATCTCTATAAAAAAATAGTGAATTTATTTCATATTTTTAATAAGAGTGGCGCACGCGTTTTAGGTTACTAAAGCCTGTAATATTGATTTGTATCGTTGTAATATTGTCCTAGGAGTAATATTTTTATGTCAATGAGGGGCTATCACACCTTATAAATTCATAAATATAAAATATTTCAACCTGAAGTTGGAATACAATAATTCTTCCTTTTGAAATGCTATGAGTCGGCCTAAGTTAAGTGGGTATCTTTAAATGCCATGTTACGGTTAAGTTACGGTCCCATGTTTGTTTTTAATGTTAATATTAGTAAACTTTATTAGTTTGGAACGAAGATGTACATAGTAGAAATATCAAAACTTATGGTAAATTTCCAGAACATCCCCACGACTCTTTTTTGTCATAAAATGTATTTTTCTGGGGTGTTTTACACTTAACCACGAGTTATCTTCACATTTATGAGGCACAACTAGCACTTAAAGTAAGCAATTTTTGGCAAAAATAAGCGAATTTCTGAGACAATCACGATATGAAATTGCCAAACTAACCTAACCTAACTAAACTAAACTTAACCAAACCAAAACTAACTCGTAATAAAATGGTAGGTTAGATAAGGTTAGGTAAAATGAAGTAAGGGTATATTAGGTTAGATTAGGTTAGGTTTGTTTTTTGCTTTTAGGTATTTTGTCTTTTAGTTTGTTTTTGGGGGGATTAGGGTTTGCGGTTTTGATATTTGGCTTTTGATTTTTTAGTGTTTGGGTTTTGTTTTTTTGTTATTTGGGTTTGAGTTTTCGATGTGGTGTCTGTTTGGATTTAAGTTCGGCTTGTTTAGCTTAGGGACTTATCTTGGTCGTGGTCTCGAAGTATCACATATTTATACCGATTCTTATTTTTTCAGCATCCGGTTGAAAAATTGTTTATTTGTGACTCTATAACGTGTGATAGACCTTTTTCACCATCGAAATATTACTCCTAGGACACTTTTTCAAAGAGACAAATCAATATTACAGTATTTTGTGGACTAAATTACGTGCAAAATAAAGATTAACTTTAAACACGAACGCGCGAGCTTAAATTAGACGTCCCAAGACAATTTAAGATGACATCGTGGAAAAATTCTTGAGTTGCAGATAGAGCTAAAATATTGACGTATTATTACTCTCTAAAGGGCAATAGATCCTCTCCATCATTGTAATATTACTTCTAGAATACTATTTTAATGGTATTTACGAAATATCACAGGATTTAGCATCTAAAATGGGTGCGCCACTCATATTCAAGATTACCAATGATTTTAGTTCTGAGCAACGATGTATAAAGATTTGGGTAGCGAGTTATCTAAACCTGTTAATTTTTTTAATTTAAAAAAGTTTACTCCAAATAATCGTCAAAAGATCGTGTCACTAAACTGCTTCTAACCTTCTACATCATTGTTTGCAGACTCAAAAAATAACTTATATCATTATTAATAGGGTAAGGACAAATATGAATTTGAAATATGCTCCATAAGCATGCTCCATATGGATTTAGAATATGCACTTATGCACAATAAATATGCAGTTTCATTTTATTATAAATCTGAGTATTAAATGTACTATTGAATAAAAAAAAGATAGTAAAGTTGAAAGCAAGTGCATTTTAATTTATTTTCAACCAACACCACTTAAAAAATAACAATAATGTCATTTATATAAATGCGTTACATTTAATTATGATATGGTGCCGTAGATTCTCAAAATGAAAGCTCTTCCTGTTGTCTGCTAGGATATTGTGGAATTGAAAGAAGACTTTCTCTACGTCACTAGATACGACAGAAGCATACTGTAGACACATCCTCACTGGCGCTGTTGTCGATGTCAAGTGATCTCTGAATTGATTTCATTATTGCGAAGCCTTTGTTTTCTGTCATAATTTGTTTATATTTGGTTGAATATTCTGGGTAGCTTAAACTATCCTACTTATCTTCAATTTATTTTAAAAGTTGAATTGCAGTCTTTGATGCAAAGCCTCCTTTCTCTAGTTTTGTACATAGATGATAGCGATGCAAAGTTGGCTGCAATATAAGGCTTGGGTTTTCAAAAATCTTATGACAGTCAGAAATACATACATTGAGCATCTGATGAGGCAAATGAAGCAATGCTCTCACTAATTTCATTGTAATGATGAGCGTAATATATTGTTGCCTCAATCCATTTACCCTATCTTGTAATAGAGGGTGATGATGGGAAGTTCAAGTCTGGATGCATTTCTTTGAATTTATCAAATCTGTAGGGTGCTTTTAGAAATGTTTTCTTTACGTTTGAAATGAGATCATTCATATTTTTAGTATTTGGACTTTACAAGCTCTGTTATTCTATGAAAGGCCTGTGCAAGACAAGATAAATGTATTATTTTTGGATACAATACGTTTAAGCTCCCCATAGCCTTGTACATATACGGTGATGCATCAGTACAGACAAAAATTACCTGCTCGTAATATACGTTGTTGGGCCATAGCTGGTTAACAGAGTTATTGAAGAAAGATGCCATTGTCGAATGATTTACTTTTTTAATGTATTTTTTAATGTAAAACTCATCCTTCTTTTTCTCCACTCTGAAGATACCAAAAACAAAAGAAGCAACACATCTTTGCTCCACCTCTGTTGTCTCATCCATGAAACCCCATATTTTATTCTCTTTAGCTTTTTTCTCAGAAAAGACTTTGTATCTTCGAATAAGGTTGATATATAATGTTTTCTAATTTTAGAGGTATCTGGTATAATGTCTTCAGTGATTCAATGTTGAACCTTTTTGATGGAATGTCAGCTTTAATGAATTCCTTCGTTATTTTTGTTAAATTCCTGCTGATGTTTACACTGAAGAGTAGATATGGATGATCCTGGTTGGCTTCCATCCGTCTCTCCTGGTATGACGTCTTGTTGTTGGACGGCTCGGTCATGCTTGTTGTTCTTGAGATGCTGAACAAGCTGGTAGTTCTTCTTGCACGACACTACAAGGACAGAACTTGTTATATCCTTCTGCATACATATGTACCGGTGAAAAGAGTTTTCTTGACCTTGGGCATCTTGATGTAATACAAACCTCTTGTCCAAGCGTTCGGAGATTTGCGTGCTTGTTCTGCAAATCGCGGGCCGCTGTTCGGAACCTGATGTTCAAAAGACGCATGCACAATGCGCACTAACCGAATGGTTGGTTCGAAAAAGTGGTGCTCAACCGGAGAAATATTTGACAATACATAACATAATAATTACTAATAAGTAATAAAATATCTTATAATATCTGTTACATATTGTACGTATAATAGAATGTAACAAACGAAGCTAGGTATATACATACAAAGAATAGCTGGATATTTGAGAGAGAGTTAGTTTATCATGGACCTCCATATCACTTCATACCTTCTTCTAAAAGTAACTATTTAACCAAAATATAAATGTAGAACGTTATTTTTGTAAACATATTGCTTATATTTGAATGATTTATTAGAATTATTGGTGGAATTATATGCTGCATATGAGGATTAGGTAATGCATATGCATTTTAGGAATGCATACATTTATATGCATTTGTATAAATGCATATGTAAAAACAATTTTGTCCTTGCTCTGATTATTAACAATAAACGCGCGAACGTAACTTCTGCGGTTTCATGGTATTTAAAGGTGGCTTCATGACTGAATACAGGAGTTGCAGAATTGGGTGGGGATATTGCCTTTTTGAGACTTTATAAGGGCAATAGACCTTCTTTGCCTTCAAATTATTACTCTTAGGAAACTATTACAATGATTTGGAGAAGTATTACATATACATAGCCTAAACGCTTGTGCGTTTCTTATTTAAAATTACCAAACTTTTATTGAATACTTATTTACCCACTGTAGATGGATCGTTAAGAAGTTCCCTTTGGAAAAAATTAAGAGATAATTCACTTCCATTGTTTGAGAAAGCAGCGTATATGTTGCGCGTCTCAGGAGGGTCCATTGGCGTCTCTACAGAAATGATATTCTCAGCCAGCAACTCGTGCAAATTGCAATGATGGCCTCATAAAAGTCTTCAAAAGAAACGTTAAAATGAAACTATAATTTATGACCCCTTTCTACTGCATTCTGTACTTAAATATCTGTGAGAATGCGGAGAACAGTGTAATTTCTTCCTTTTGACTAGGTAACGCTATAGAATGCGAAAGAAGTGTATACTCAAAATATAGTCATGGCGTTATTTATTTTTTGCAAAGAAGATGCAAAGAATTAGAAGGAAATAGGAAGGAGCCCCATTACCTCCCCTACCCTCTTCGTCAAGTTTGATCGTAACAGTTACCTGAATTGATGCAAATAGCTTGGAAGCGCGACCGTGTACGGCATTAGTGTTGCTGCCGCTGCCACGGAGACCATACAAGTGACAGCAGTTCGCTATTATGAACAAAAATTATCAGCATGGAAAGAAAGATCCTCTTGATTCTCTCTATATTATATTTCAAATCATTTGATTTCGAAGAGGCAGAATTGCCCTGTTTTATAAATGGCTGCCGATAATTTTTTTACTGAAATAAGAATTGAAGGGTAAACATTATTTATAGAGGATTAAACGATCTGTCTTAGAGGTCGGGTGGTAGCGGACTTGATCGAAGAGTTAGAGATCTATTTGCTAAATAAGTCATGGGCTTCAGACACTACAATCTTAGAATTGCTTTATTTCTCTCGCTCCAATTATCCATGTGATCAGCGAAGGCACAGCGGATATCGTTAGGGATGTGACTAATGACCCTCATGTGAAGGGACAACATTTCCGTTTAAATATCTTTTCTATCAGCCATTGCCTCTTAAGAAGCGACCACGGCGCTATCAAATAGTTTAGGTCGATAGATCATGACCTAGAGTTCTTTTCCTCTAACCAGATTCTCTTGCTTTCAGCTTTGATCGCTTGCGCCTGTAGCCGTTTTTCTGGCCAAACCTTTAGTTGCTATAAAATCGAGTAGGAGAGGGCATTCAGAACGAAATCGCAGATTCAGCGAATTTGGCAGATTGGAACGAGTGGCAATTTACATTTGATTACAAAATATCCTCGCCTTTTTCACGAGGACCATACCTGTGACTACTCAATGGAAGAACTCCCCTTTGGATGTATAGAAGCCTTTCAGACTTATTATTGGCAAATTTTGCAGGAGTTTCCTCATGTTCTTCAGGAAAGTAAAATCACAATATCTGATCGTAATTCAGTGATAGGTTAATTCACGAACCTTTTCTCAATATTTCCCAGCCTGACTGCTTTTTAGACAGCCTTTAAAGTAGTTTGGGCCTTTTTTGAATGAAAACACAAGGACTGTACCTTCAGGGGCAGAGAACCATTGAAAGAAATGTTTACGCTAAGAGAGCTTCCTCCCAACCTCGCATCATGCAGATAACCTCCCGCTGGTTCACATGATATCCCACATGGTCTTTTTGTTAGCTTTGTTCAACGGATCTGTTGGAAGTAGGCATCTTCCCCGTATGTATAAAAAGATTGTTATGATTAGATTAGATTGTTAGATTAGTTTTGGGATAGCAAATGTTACGCTTATCATCAAAATTGCCAAATATTTAGGCTCTACTCCCAGTAGTGAATAAAACGATGCATGTGAAGCCTTCCTCCCTCCTGGACAGCACTTCCTCAAGTCTTCTTAGATGTAGAAAAGCCTAAGATACCTTGTGCTAGACTTTATCATTGAGAACCTCCATGTATTGATCGAAGATACGTCTCTCAATATTTTTCTCTGACTTTTTGCGAGATCATTGATTACAGTATAAATGGAAGGGTGTCTGTGGCTCAAGAGTTCAGGAAGAAGACGTTACGCAATTTGTCAGGGGCATCAACGTTATCTACTTACGGCTACACCAAGATGATTATGCTAAACCTTAGGTAAACGTTTTTTCAATCTCTTTTGTTGCTTCCCAGTCGAAGCTCAAAGCCGACAGAGGCTCTGAACCTCTCTCTTTATTCATCCCGATCTACACATTTTCATAAATAAGGCTCATCTCGATGTGGTAAAGTCCTATATTTTCCGTTGTCGTTTTCTCGACCGAAACTTGACGTAGGAGAACTACATTTTCAGTGTCGTAGAATAGACTCCCGACGATATACTATATATCTATTCTTTGTGGGGATTATTATATATTCGAGTGCGGGGTTTTGATCAGATGGCCGAGTATTACTCTACGTTAATAAATAGGCCTGGAGAGGGCTTATTTATCTTTAATATACTTAAGAAGTGGAACGGAGCCCAAGGATAGATAATATTGCAAGCATTAATAAAATATAATTTTATTTATTAATCTAAAAAAAATAACACATGGAAAATATTTACATGACCGGAGATTAAAATGAAAGATACACATGAAATGAAGAATGTCATAGGATAAATTTGACTAATCGGTGGATTAAGATTTGGAGGGATTTAAATGAAAAAAAAACAAGAAAGGAAAGGGTTGGCTAAATCCGTGTTAAAGCACGAAGTTACGTTGTCACAAAGTTAAATAGTTAAATTCAATTCGTAGCTTAAGTATTTATAAGGTCGTCGTGCAGATGAAGGCGATTTGAAGGAATGGCTTCGGTCCGACTGGCGATTTCTTTCCGAGGAGGAGGGGTTTTAGGGGGGTTGTCCTTAACGAGGGGGGAAGGACTGACTTCGAGGAGTGGGAGCGAAGTGGGGTTCGGAAGTACGAGCGAGCCTTGAGACAGGATATCGGAGATGTTCTGGATGAACAATTGAGGTTATTGGTGTAAACAAGCATTCTCTTGAAGAACGTTAAAAGGGGGGAATTAAATTACCACTGACGTGATATCAGGGGAGCGAGAACCGTTTCTTGTCGCACGGGCTCGAAAAACAATGACTCTTCTAAAGTTGTTCTCTTCTGAACAATTGAAAAACTAGGGGGGGGAGCCCTGTTGACTTGGCGTCTCGAGGGGCACGAACATTGGCACTCAAGGATATTGTCCTCTTCTGGACAATAAGGCGGTTTTCAAAGTAGAGTTCCTAGGTGCACAAGGAAGACCGGATCGGCGTGATGCCTGGCGAAGATAATCGGGATATGATTCAAACGCGAAATTCTATCGCATAAATAGCCGGAGCCAACCCCTCGGGGTAGGGGAAATGGGGGACATCCATGGAATGTCCCGCTAGCGCTTCGAACAATCTTATCTTCCCATGAACCTAATTCAATCTAGCCAGATCGACGCCTGAAGGCAAACGGGGATTGAACCTCATTGATTAAACTTGAAGCGGGTGAAGATAATACTCGGGAATGTTAGGGCGATAAGGACTCCATGCTACTCTCTTCTCGCGGGATACACGGGGGAAGTATGAGTTTCAATATGTGATAGAAGCTAGACGCGGCTGCCTTAGGCAATTCTATCACACTCAGCCTTTATTTCTCCTCTACGTTCACAATGGATATTCTTCGTGGTTCATCGCTCAGAGTTTGAGGTGATTATGGGGATAAATATTTATTATTATTAAACTCTTTTATTAATTCTAAGTAAGCCTACGTTTACAAGTTCTTCCACCCACATCAATAGTTTATTGCGCAAGGTGAGGTCGAACCAACACACTAGTTTGCATTTGTTCACCGGAACCTACTGCATGTTTACTGTTAAGATTTTCTTTTAAATGTTGGCGACATGCCGCTTGCTCTACTCTAGGGATTCCTAACCTTTTTAATCTACCACCAACTTTATGATTTTTTTTTAAAAATAAGAAGCTTTTCGCCCACTAACATAAAACCTGTAATAAAATAACATTTACTTACTTCAAATGTAATCCTTCCGGTTGGTGCTTGTAGAGGAATTACAATTTAAAGCCTCCCGGAGGGCCAAGCGGACATATACGTTAAAGTCACCCCACTCTGCGGAGAAAGCAAGAGAATCGAGCCACATGAGGGCAGTTGTTGCAAGGTTAGCCCGCGGAATAACACTCAAACGGCCTACCCCTTTAGATCTCCCCGACGCATAGGTAGTCGGGTCGAGCCGCTGTGACAAGGTGACCACTAAAGGCCATTACGCAGCGCTCAAAGGATCAAATTACCTACGAGATACGGAAGCTGGTGGTTAAATCGCCACAAAAATCAGTGCCAGTCAAAAAGAACACAAAGGATGGTGACGGTTGGCGGTGCCTCTAATTAAGAAGCCGAATTGGGCACCGCGGTGCCACCCTCCCCTCCCCCTCGCTCTCCCTTCTGCGGCCTCACCCCTTACCTCTTAGATAGGGCAGTCGCCAGGCTATAAATAAGGCCCTTAAGGAAAGAGAAATGATTATTCGGTGAGAGCGATAGAGGATCAGTTCAAGAAGATTGGTCCTTCACCCAATTGCGAATTAACTTAGAAAAATGTCACGTTTTGTTTTGGTGGTAAACCGAAGTATACTGCACAGGCTTATTAGATGCTTGGCTGAACCAACATTCCTAGTGCCACACACGAATTTCAAAGAGCTTCCAGAATAGTACTCCTCGAGCTAGAGAGTACTACTCCTCCTTCCGATTTTAGACGTAAATCCGAAGAAATGACATCGGGGCCCCTACCTCGCTCTCATTTCGTGGAAAATCTAATAGGTTGAGGAATAAGTTCTTGCGGTTTTATGAAATTTATTCATTGCCATTAACAATTTAAGAAAACCTTCATTTTTAATTGATAACAATATGCAATTTCATCAATAATGTATTCTCCGTTGTTATGTAAGACTTTTTCCCAACGTTCAACTAGTTTTTCGATGCCTCTCAAATAAAATCTCTGGTTTTTGACTCGAAGAATTCGTCTAACCAGGTTCTCAATTCCACATCAGTATTGAACAAAACACCGCGCAAATCAAATTGTTGGAGAGCGATCGGAACAAATGTAAATTTCATGGAGCCAAGTCTGGCGAGTATGGAGAATGCGGCAGGATTTCCCGAATTTTGTCATATTGGCAATTAGAGGAGGAGCATTGTCGGTGAGTCGATACATTTGTTGAACGTAGTTCTGCATTGACAATCTCATTGTTTGCAAGGAACTCATAAAGAATGATGCCTTAAAAATCCCACCACACACACAGCATCATCTTTCGTAGATGAAGGCCTTGCTCTAATAGCGAAAGTGGATTTTATTGGGGCTAAGCCATTGTTTCCAATGGTTCATGTTGACATAAACACACCACTTTTCGTCGCCAGTGATGATGCGGTGAAGAAATCTGTCCTTATATCCACGAGTAGCCTTGTGACGAGCAAGCAAACCTGCGGCAATCGTGGAGCGTTGAAGTTTGTTGCTTTCGCTCAAAGCGTGCGGAACCCATGCACCGATTTTTTTAACTTTCCCATCGAATGAAGGTGATTCACTACAGTTTTCTGATCACACGCCAATTGTACAGCCAATTCTCTAGTCATTTAACGAGAATTTTCATGAAGAAGGTCGTTCCATCGATCTTCATCTAACTTAATGGGGAGACCAGTACGTTCTTTCACATTAAGATTGAAATGACCGTTTTTGAAACGTGAAACCCACCAATGAGTTCTCCTTTCTGATAAACTATTTTCTCCGTACACATCACAAATATCGCGACGAGCTTTGGTTGCGTTTGCATTGTTCCCGTCTCGATTGAAATTGAGTAACAACAAGTATCGAAAATGCTCCTTTCTTTCAACTTGACATTCAATTTTGAGGGTACAGAACAAAAATTAAATTAACACTACTTTTAAATAAACCGCAATGACTTATTACTCAACTTCAAGACGTAGCCTAAGCAAAAGCCTAATAGTCTACGCTGTTAAGAGAAGTAGCCTAACCTTTGCAAATTTTCCTCTCATTATTTATTATTGTTTCTTAATATGTGCATAAATCACGTCAACAAAGCTTAAATCAACACAACATTAAAAAAAACGCAGAACCTACTCCTCAACATAATACAATCGGCCGCTTCAACAAAACGAAGCGCGATAAAAGCCATCTAGTAACATCCGGCAACCCCTGATCCTTTCGTTCATGTAAGTCAGAATGACCATTTATATTTGTATTGCTTTAGTATGAGTTTATTACGGTACTTAAATTAACTGAAGTGCAGACAATTGTTAGTGAATCCCGTCATATATACAGTTCAAAGAGTGAAATTTAAATTGGAGTTTAAGGCTAATCTAAAAAGGTCACTATAAAATAACTAATCGGAAAATGGTTTGTTTACTCTTAGCCTATTTCGATTTGGACATGAATATCTTCTGAAATAGGCCCGGATTCAAGTATGTTTATCTCCGTTAAACTTATTAGGTGATTGTAAATATTTTATTTTTTTGTAGTTAATTGATAAATTTAAAATATATATTTATTTTGGGATAATTCTGGTGTTTCAATGGATCCTTCACGTGTTTAACGGGCTCTCTCCTCAATGCGGATTAGACGCTGTGGCACTCTCTCAATAATAAGGTAATTAAAAGTCCACTCAGCCAATATTGAAGTATTGTTGTCCTTCATAAGTAATAGGATCAGACCGGCGCTCTAAAGCAACAACAACAACAATACTACGACGGTGCTGATTAATAAAGAGTCGATGCTAGGTTTGAATTTTGTAAGAAACAAACGGAGGTCCCCTATTTTTTATATTTGGTCATTAAATTTCTTTCTTTTGTAAGAATATGATTCACAACATTTCCCCCATTTTCAACCAGGTATGAGGTAGCTTAAGCCAGAAGTAGTAAGGAAATTCTGTTCCTTAGATTTATATAGAGCTGGGGCATTTTCTTGTTCTGCCAAAGTTTTAAGTATCCTCCTTCGTTAAAATTTGCTTTCAATTCAGTATCATATTTAAATTGAAATAGTTCTTCTTGGCAGGTGACTTCAACATCATCCACGTTTGTGTTAAATGACATTACCATCCATGCGTCGACTTCAAGGTTGAGGATCTCTTCAAAGCGATTTTCTATGTCTTTTGTAGTGTATTAAGATTGTTACTAAATATTTCGAAGTCGGCTTCTCTGAGCTGATTTTTGATTGATGACAATCCTGGAAACGGATCAAATTGATTTTGGATGATATTTCTGTCAATAAATTGAGTTTGTCGATAGGGAAACATACCACTGTTTTACACTCAATAAATGTAATAATTCTCCATTGAAGATTCAAGTTCACATCATTCAACTTTGTGAATATTTCAGCCAAGTAAACAACATTATTCTTAACTTTCTTTACTTGATGGCACAAACTAAATTCATTTTCAGTTTTAAAAAAGTGCAACACACACTCACATAACTCGACAAAATGTATTAAGCATTAAGCTTTGAAATCCACCGAACTGAAGCATGCATTTGTAGTAGAACATGTTCTTCATCAGAATCCTGACATAATTCCTGAAATACTCGATCATTTTTATCATTTGCTTTAATCTTGTTTATTGTATATATAACAATATTCAATAAAGAGTGCAGACTTGGACTCAAATTCTTTGCAACAAGATGTTTTCTGTGAATTATGCAATGAATATAGCGAACATTAGGGGCTTTCCCTTTCAAGTGCGCTATAAAGCCACGATATCAAGCCACGTCCGTCGCGCAGGCAATGATGTTTGTCAGTGGGATGTTATTCCTTTCGAAGTATGATTTAACAGTTTCAAATATTTATGTTTCTCTTGTATCTGTAATATGCTTATCAAAAAAGACCATCTATTTTTGAAGTACATTATTATCATCAAAATAGCGGGCATATGCCATTAGCAATGCATCATTTTTAGTAATTGTAGATTCATTTGTTTGTAAAGAAAATGATCTTTTTTGAAGTGTATATATAAGTTGCTTTTCAACATCACAAGCCATTTCATCAATGTGTCGACTTATTGTTTTATTGCTAAGTGGTAATGTTTTTAGGTCATTTGTTGGGTCCTGATGCATCATTATTGATATCAGCTCTTGAAAGCATGGAATGAATAACTGTTCACAGATAGTGTGCGCTGCCAATTTTAGCAATAAGTTCTGAAATACGGTAAGTAGCAATGAGTCCATCTTTGATTTTTTCCGTGAACCTTTGAAACATAAGAGTATGGTTGTACGTTTTTTTAACTTGTTTAGCAATATCATGAAAGAATTTTATAGGCTTGTCTTTCTTTCTTGAATCTTTTGTGCCAAGATGTTCCACCAATCTAGATGGCTTCATTGATTCATTTGCAAAAGATTTATGGCATAACAAACACATTGGCATTAACTTATCTACAGGCGATTAAAAATAAACATATGCCAAGTCCACATGTGAATACAAACGGAAATACTTTTTCTTTGGCCCCGTTGTTTGAATATTAAGGTGTTAAGTTAAAATAACACAAGCTAATTAAGCAAGCAGCACTTATTTAATGAGACGAAAGAATAATTTAGACTAAACTTTCACAAAAAAACACAGATAATTAAGCAAACGGCACTTACATAACAAGACGAAAGAGTAACTGCGACTGATCTTAAAAAATGACGCTAGCAAAGAGATAAAAGTTGCCAAAAGTCATAATAATAGATCAATGCCGCTAGTGGAAGCGAAGGTACCTAATTTTGGAGGGTAGATTGCATGAAGAAATAAATAAAGATATAATTCTTGGTCGTTTAGGGGCGATGTTGTATTGTATAAGAAAAGTGCGTACCACCCACCTAATTTTTCCAATCACCCAGAGGTGGGAGCTACCACCCAGGTTAGTAAGCCCAGCTCTACACCGTTTATTATATACTATGCGCAAGTTCAGCTTTTCCTTCGGGTAATTTAGGCTCTCATTTCTTCTTAATAGTGTACTTGCCTACGTACGAAGGGCGGCCAAAAGTTTTGAAATTCGGATATAAGGAAACGAAATATGAGGAAAAGGGTTTTATTATTTTTCAATATAACTACCCTCGACTTCAATGCACTTGCGCCACTTGTCCTTGAAGCTTCGAATTCCTGATAATTAGAAATTTCCCGACTGCTATTCAATCTACTCCTGGACGGCGAGCTGGACATCTTCATCTAGCCAAACCGGCGTCCACGCAGTGCAGCCTTGAGCTGGCGGAATAAAAAGTAGTCACTAGGGGTCAGATCTGGACTGTAGGGGGGATGGTTAAACTCCTTGAATCCACACTCGCGCAGGGCAGCTCATGCAACTCTGGCCTTGTGGACTTTGATGACGTTAAAGTCGACCATGGTGCGTGAGGTTTCTAGGGACCCAACGGGCGAGACCTTGGTCATGGTCAAATTGTCGTGGATGATGTTGATATCACTTACATGTGATATTTCAAGTTCTCGCTCGATTTTTTTTACCTTCACCCGTCGATTTTCGACGATCATCCTCTCCACACGGGCCACATTGTACTCGTTGGTCACGTCTGATGGGCGTGCTGGACGGAGTTCATCTTCCAGTGGCTGGCGACCATGGTGGAACTCTCTATTCCAGCGAGCAATGGTTGCATGAGAAGGGGCGGTGTCGGTGTACACTGCAACCATGCGTTCATGAATCTCTTTTGCATTCTTGCCTTCTTTGGTCAAATATTTGATCACCTCGCGGTGCTCAAACTTCTCCATTGTTTGAAAATTTGTGACTGACGATCTGCGATCAGCTACTGCTTCTTAAATTGATGAGGCAGGAGCGTGCAGCTGCAGGTCCTGACTTGTCATAACTTTTCCTAACACCCTCACAAACAGCCATCCGTCTTCTTCTGTTTTGCCCTACCGATTCGCAAAACTTATTGACCACCCCTCGTATGAAGTGAAACATACCATAAAAGTTTCAGTTTTAGGGCTAATAAATTCCTGCTAGACTTTGATGTAACATTGTGATTGGTGACGCTGTTTATTCTGTCCAACATACCACACTAGACGAAACTACCCTGGAATCTTTGTACTTTTGCCACTATTCCTAAAGTTTCTACGGCACCAGATGTATTGCTTTCTTATTTTTTGTAAAGGGTGATCCATTAAGACGGATTGAAGTTAGCAGTAAATAAAACAGTGTTATTGATGAAAATTTATTGATTTCACTAATGGATCATGTTATTTGAGTCATGGCAATTATGTATGAAAAATAATATCGTTATAATGTCCTCCAAGGATTCATCGGCACACCTCCACTCGATAGTCAAAATTTTTGATGCCGTCTCTGCATAGTTGCTCCTCAATCTCACCAATATTCCTTATTATCTTATCCTTCAGCTGTTTAATTATTGTTGGCTTGTTGGCATAGATCTTACTTTTGAGATGACCCCAAAGGAAGAAATTTAAAGGCGTCAAGTCAACGATGGTGGTGGCCAATTGACCTCGCTGTTTCTAGAGATGATGCGACCTGCGAACTTCTCATTCAATAAAGCAATTGTTGTATTGGCTGTGTGGCATGTGGCGCCATCTTGTGGAAACCACAAATCTTCGACATCCATAGAATTCAATTCAGGCCATAAAAAGTTGGTTATCCTGGCACGGTATCGCTCACCTGTCACCGTAACAGAGTTCCCGGCATCATTTTCGAAGAAATACGGCCCAATGATTCCGCTAGCAAATAATGCACATGAAACACTGACCTTTTGTGGATGCAGTGGCTTTTCAACAATATTCCTGGGATTTCCATCAGTCCAAATGCGACAATTCTGCTAATTAACGAATCCACCAAGATGAAAATGGGCTTCATAACTAAAGATAATTTTTTCACGCTATTCCATTTGATAAGGCTATTTTGACTCAGATAATTGTAAAAAGCCGAGAGTCAGTCGAAACATTTTTTCGGCAGTTTCAGCAAGTTCATTCTCAAGAAATCTGTGCTCATGCACCTAAATTATGAATGTACGGCGCTTTAAATGGTCAGCAGTCTTCAGTTCTTTTGTCAATTGAATTTTGTAATCGTGTAGAGACAAATATTTTGTCAAAAATTTGTCATCGCGCGCAGGAATTGAACCCCTCCACAACAATGTTACATCGAATTTTGACAAAATATTTGTCAAATAATTTTGTAATCGTGTAGAGACAAATATTTTGTCAAAATTCGATGTAACGTTGTTGTGGAGGGGTTCAATTCGTGCGCGCGATGACAAATAGAGGTGTCTGGATCTTTGGCCACATTCTCACGCACTGCAGCAATATTTCAGCTGAACGGCGTAAACGAGCACGCAATGGCTTTTCCACATCTGCCACCGACCCTATTTGTTTGAATTTACGAACAATTTTCCCAAATGCATTATCAGTTGGTTGATTATGTTGACCCAAAATAATCGCGAAGTGCCCGAAATGCGTTTCCGTTTGAAGGCCATTTTTGTAATAGGCTTCGATAACTTTAACACGTTGTTCGATTATTAATCTTTCCATGGTTGAAATTGCTGAAGAGTGAAGTTGTGAAATCTGAAAGAAAAAGAAAAAATCAATAGAGGCTTAAACTTAACTTACATTTAAAATCGGTCCAAGTTATTGGAACACACTTTATAAAATATCGTGTAAAACTAGTGCAATCGAAGTGCAGACCGAGAAATGAAATCTTGAAAAGAGGGTTGACATATATACCATATCCCTCCCTTACTATTTGAAGCTGACTGGTCTCATGTCTGTGCATCATCTCTTTTGACACTCAAGCTGATTTCAATACATCGCTTATTATAGAAGATTGCGCTCAGTGCTGTTTTTAGAAAGAGAATAGTGATTTATTGCATTTGAAAAAGCGCGCTGTTTACTTGTGATTTTTGAATCTCCGCATTTCCTTGTTACTTGTATCCGTAATATTACGGTTGCTGCAAGCCTGGAAGTTGGACTTGCCTTCTGCTGGGTCGTGCACATGTAAGAATTTAATGAAACGAGGGTGCTGAATTTGGCGTCAGACTATCTTCAAGCACTAGACTAGCGGGCCATCGTTGCAGGGCAGGAACCAGGGCAGCCATTTGAGCAGCAGATCAAAGATGATAGTAGGATTCTGACTAGAATTGAAAAGTGCGTATTATTTAGCCCCGATATTTGGTGTAGACCAAATGTCAATGCATCTAAACTTCCCCGTCGTTTTAGTCACATCGGCAACTCAAAGACGCGCCGAACGCAGCGCCAATTCATGAAGCTCTTTCCCGAACTTTTCTGTCAGGACTGTTAGCCCCCTCCTCGCTCGATGGTAAGACATCTTTTGTTTAAATGTCAAATTCAGAGAAAGCTCTTGTTGGATTTTTCTCTCAGTTCCATGAATGGGAGGAGCTCTACTTTTCCTGTCTTATTGGGGAGAGGCTCCTCTTGACCGGACTGTGTTGTGGCCGAGTTTATTGAAGAGGCGTGTTTGTGATATTAGTTGCAAGCTCAGGTCCACGAGGAAGGAAAGATTCCCTCTGGCCTGGAGCCAGCCTTTTTCTTTCATTTTTCATTGTACTTTGGTAATGCGTTTTGGTTTAATTGCGCTGGTGGGCATACAATTCTGTTTTCTGATACTGATAAAAACAATGCTCTCTTTAAAACCTCAGCCTTAGTTCAAAGGTCCTGTTAGTTTAAGAGGCAAACAACATTTATTTGCAATTAGATATAAAGAAACCTGAATGTCCGTGCTTATTCCTTATTTAAAGTTAGTTTGGTGGAAAGAGAAAAACGAAAGCAATCTTGCGAGAGTAATCTCAGTTTAAGAGGAAATATGAAAATAACAGTGTAAAAGAATAACCTCTCCCCCCGCCCCTTCTAATTTATCCGAAACCAGGTGCTATGGCATCGCGCCATGGACGACGTCACTTCCTGTTCGAACATCCTCGAATTTCCTAGTCCTGAGCAGGTTAGGAAAATATTTCTCAATCCAGCGAACTCGTCCCAATCCTCCCTCCCCCCCATGACGAGATGTGAAAGCGCCTCTCTATCTCGTTCCTTGCTGTTAAATGATGAATCGACTCCACCACCGTTTAAAGATATCTGGAGCTTGTGAATCCTTTCTCCAAACTCTCTTTTCTCCTCCAGAATCGGGAATACAAATACTCAGGTTATTCTGTAGGTCGAGGACTCCAGTTCGCACCTCAAGGTCGTCCTTATCGTCTCGTCCCGTGAGCGTTCGTCAGACAGCAGACTTCTTCAACGTGATTCTACCCAAGTGAATTTGTACCTTCTGTGAACGGCAAGCCTTTGAATTTGCGCAATAGTCTCCCTTCATTTAATTAAACCGAAGAAAACCTCCATCGATTACCTTTGAAGAAAAGAAAATTCCTCTTTCAGAGGAATTACGAGGATTCCCACATTACTCGTCGAACGTCATCTTTCAAGTTTAACTATCTTCATCGGAAGGTTGGTTCGGATCTTGCCCCACCTGCCTCATTCACATCGTGCACCAC
The DNA here is from genome assembly GCA_963969495.1 of Ceratothoa steindachneri. NCBI lineage: Eukaryota > Metazoa > Arthropoda > Malacostraca > Isopoda > Cymothoidae > Ceratothoa > Ceratothoa steindachneri. The sequence goes on from OZ018317.1 coordinate 197,317,961, forward strand.
CTGCCTCATTCGGATCGTGCCCCACTTGCCTCATTGAATCGTTCCCCACTCAACCAATCGCAAGAAGGACCTTCATCGAAATCATCGACCCGTAAGACTAAAACCACCTCCGTTTTTAGTATTGTCAAGTTTCCCCCTTTTGATCTGAGCCTAGTTACATTAATAAATTAATTCTATTTGAGAATCCCTTCTCATAATAATTATCCACAGACTCTTTCAATTTAAATAATTCCCCCTTATCTATTATTATTCTTATTTTGATCTGTGTAAATAATATTAAGTTTTGTTGTTTCATCTTTAACTAAACTTGAAGGATACTCTCGCCCTATTTAAGTAAATTTCGCCAACCCTTTATGCCCTCTGTTTAATAATTAATGATTTGAAACTCAACGCCTCAAGTGCGACCTCCTAGTAGGTCGTTAATCTCTGCGAACAGTCTTTCAACGGTTCGCGTTGCAGTAGGTGATTAAGTCACCCCCATCTGTGTTAAACGGTCTGCAGCCGCTTAAATTCAGCCGCTATCAAATGGTTAGAAACATGGCTACCCACTTGCATCTGCGAGAGCAATCAGGGCGCATTATTGCCAGCTGAGTCAATTATTAACCAAAGAGGTCATTCCTTCCTCGTTTCTCCTCCATTCGTCGATCTCGCCAGATTGAGTTAGGCTTACGGGCAGATAAAGTATAATCCCAGGCACGACCGGGGCATTCCCCCGAGACTCCCACTCAATTGTCCCCAACGCCAAGAAGATGGCTCCGGGTATTTATTTCAAAGCTTTCCTAATTGAAGAAGATCATATCAGATCCAGATTATCTTCGCGAGACATCTCCCTGATCCGGTCTCACCTTGTGCACCCCTGGGAGCTCTCTACCTCGAGAACCACCTTATTTTCCAGAAGAAGACAATATCCCTTGAGTGCCAAGGTTCGTGCCTTCGAGACGCCAAGTCAATAAGTCCCCCTGTTGTTCAGAAAGAGAACAACGTTAGAACAGCCATTGTTCTTTGAGGTAATTGACAAGGTACGGTTCTCACCCTCCTTCCCCCTGTTGTTCAGAAAGAGAACAATGTTAGAACAGCCATTGTTCTTTGATGCCGTTGACAAGAAACAGTTCTCACCCTCCCCCCCTGTAGTTCAGAAAGAGAACAACGTTAGAACAGCCATTGTTCTTTGAGCCCGTTGACAAGAGACGGTTCTCACCCCCTCTGTTGTTTAGAGGAGAACAACGTTAGAAAAGCCATTGTTCTTCAAGCCCGTTCGTCAAGAAACGGTTCTCATTCCCAAGACATCACGTCAGGATAATTTAATTCCCCCTTTTTAACGTTCTTCAAGAAGACGATTGTTTTCAACGATAACCTCCATTTTTCATCTAGAACATCCCCGATTTGCTGTCACAAAGATCGCTCGTATCTCCGAGTCCAACTTCGCTCTCACTCTTCGAAGACACTCCTTCCCCTTCGCTAAGGACAACCCCCAAAGAACCCTTGTGCTGGAAATCGCCAGTGGACCAAAGATTCCTTCGCGTAGCCTTCCTCTGCACAACAACTTTGTAATTACGTAGGCTGAGCATTACCTTTAATTATCTAACCTTTTTATCAACGCTACCCTGTGCTTTAAATGGTTTAGCGAACCATCCCATCCCTTTAATTTTTATTTGTTTACCTTTTTATATCTCTCCAAATCTTAATCCTTGGATTAGTCAGATATTCCCACGACCCTTTCCATTCTCCGTTTATGTAAACATTTTCTTTTTGTGTGTTGTTGATAGTTTAATTAATAAAACTCTATTTTATTAATGATAGCCATATTATTATCCTTGAGCTCAGTTCCACTTCTTAAGCATATTGAAGATAAATAACCTCGGTCAATCAGATTACCACGCATTTGAAATATTAGGATAATTCCCTCAACGAACAATTATATATGGTATATCGTCGAGAGTCTAGTCTACGACATTATATATATATATATATACTATTTAAATTTGGTATCAAGTGTGTAATGTTTAACGCTATATCTTTGCAAACACTGGTCTCCTTCATGTGAAAGATAGTTTTATTCGTTATAAGAATAGAGTATAGAAGTTCCCTTTTGTTTTAACGATTGCTATCCACTTTTTTTGAAACTTAAGAAGCTGGAGTAGCTCAAGGAACTCTTATAATAATTTGTTTGTTTTTTGGTGTTATTTTAGTCATTGGTTATCTAGGTCCAGAAACCAATTACGTATAGGTCAGTGTCATATTTAGGTAGGCTAATTCTCTAGAAGGCATAATTCTTATTGCTAGGAATTTAGTTGGTTGACTATTGCGCCCCCAAGTGCAAATATGACTCAGTTAGAAATCTTTAAAGCGCAAGGAGAATCATTATGACTTTCTGAAAGAGAACTGATTAAGTACGTTCAAGAGGAGCAACGAACGGGAAGAGAAAAGTTAAGAGAAGAAAGGCAAAGTGAAGTTCAACGAGAAAAAATAGAAAGAGAGGAACGGAAAAGACAGATAAAGTACAGGTCGAAATATAATCAGTCAGTTCACGTTCATAAGCCCCGCCCAATCTCCCACTTAAGCCTCCCAATTTCAAGGATGGAGAGGATTTTGGAGCATTTTTAGCCCACTTCGAAAAGATCCTCGAGATCAATAACCTGGATCTGGAGGCTGAAGGTGTAGTAAGATTACTTCCACTCTTAAATTGTAAATTGCGCGACATTTTCACATCTCTACTATCTGAATGTACAATTGACTACAGCACCTTAAAAGCTGAGTTATTGGCCGCTCATAATAGGACTCCCGATTTCTACCGCCAAGAATTTCGAGGAGGTCGTATTAAACCCGGACAGACGTTCCGTCAATTTGGATACATTCTTTAGAGGAATTTTAAATTCTGGTTAGAATCCTCAAAGGTTGATCCTAACTACGAGTCCTTAACAGACTTCGTGTTGCGGGATCAATTTTTGGCTTCTCTCCCGACGGAGATCCGCGCGTTCGTCAAGGATCGTTGGTGCCAGACCTTTAAAGAGGGTACCGAAGAAGCGGATGTCTATGCCGCAAGCCATAATTTATACCCCAAGGAGAATCGAACTTCTCAGGAAAGCCGACGAAGTTTCCGGGCACCGTAAAACCCCAAAACTTCTTCCTCCTAAACGAAAAACGGGACACATAACCTCCCGTTAAGATTTCTCCTCCATCACTCTTCTCGAAGCGACCAATCATATGCTTCACCTGCGGTTTAGAAAACCACATGAGCTGAGATTGCCCCTAAAATTCTAGGCTTAAAAGCGGACCAGCCCCTTAAGTTTACCAGATTAATGCCACCCTGGCTTCCCCGGTGGTGCAGACCCAAGCAGAAACTTCTCCCCCTCCGTCAAGCCACCAGGTAAATTTTATTTTTGATAAAAGTTCATCGGGAACATTGAAATTTGAGTTGGTCAGCGTGAACGGCTGCCATGTATCGACTCTCGTCAGGGACACAGGGTGCACGTGTTTCATCGTGTCCGACGAGCTCCTCCCCCCAGTTGACGCTAACCACGAAAGATTTGCGGTGGTACATGACTACCTTGGGCGGGCGAACCGATTTCCTTTCGTTAGATGTTACCTGCAGTGTCAGTATTTTAATGGCTGGGCGGAAGTCATTTCAGCACCCATACAATTCTGTTCCGTACTTATAGGACAGAACCATCAAGTAAGTTCCGAAGCTGTGTCCCAGGCTGCCCTTCCTCGAGGCCGAGCTAAGAAAGAAGCCCAGGAACCCATCCCCCTCAGAACCCCGATACCGTCCGAATTCTGGGAGATCCCTTCTAGGACTTTAGGTCAGCACAAAAGGAGTGTGAAGTACTAACACCCTTATGGGATAAGGCCCAAAACAAGGACACGGAGAATGTCCGTGAACCCAAAGTAAAAAAGTACAACAGACGTGCCCATGGAGATACGTTCGTAGCACTGGACGAAACATCGGCGCTTTAAGAGGATTACACCGCGGAGTCCCTTAATGTAATACAGACAGTGTGCATCCAACCTGATGCCGATTACCCTCTTCCTTCCATGCCAGGCGAGTCTTTTGAACCCTCTGACCTGGATATCGACGCGCAGCTGACACCACATCAAAAGAGTGAGCTACAGGAACTATTATGTCAGTTCGACGACGTTATTTCAGAGAAGCCTGGATGCGCTACTAGTTTCGAGCATGATATTAAATTAACGACCTTAGAACCTGTCCGTTCAAAACCCTATCCCATTTCGATTTACTTACGCAAAGCTTTTAATGCCGAAGTCGATAATTTGATTAGTTTAGACATAATAGAACCTTCAACCTCTAGTTATTGTTCCCCAATTGTCATGGTCAAGAAACCTGATGGCTCTTATCGGATGTGCATCGACTTTCGCAAGTTAAATTCGGTAACTGTGTTTTATGCCGAGCCCATACCATTGGTAGACCAAAACCTCCACCATTTTGAAAACGCTAAGTTCATCTCAGAACTTGATATGTGCAAGGCGTATTCCTAAATTCCACTCTGGCCCAATGTGAAAGCATATACCGCCTTTGCAACTGAGAAAGGCTTAATGCAATTAAGGTGCCTTCCTTTTGGCCTCTTGACCACTTGTAGTAACTATAACCGTCTCATGATAAGGTTGTTAGATGGACTTCCAAATGTCTCCTTTTACTTTGATAACGTCTACGTCGCTACTCGTGAATGGAATCTCCATTTAACCACCCTATTAGCTCTCTTCGAGCAACTGCGCGAAAATGGCCTCACCATTGGCCCCAGCAAATGCCCTTTTGCCCACGAAACTATAAAATACTTGGGTTTTAAAATAGGACAAAGCCAGTTAGGTCAACAGGAGGACAAGATTAAGGCAATCGCTGACATGCCCCTCACGAATACTAAGAAGCAATTAAGATCATTCCTAGGATCAGCTTCTTACAATCGGCGATTTGTCCCGAATTTCGCTGCAATTTCGGCGCCCCTCAGCACCCTTTTAAAAAAGAATTCCCCCGATCGACTACGTTGGAATGATGTAGCTGTTTCTTATTTTAACCAGCTCAAGAGTAAGCTCATTTCTGCCCACATTTTGAAGTTGCCCAACCCGGAAGAATCCTTAGGGATTAAGACCGACGCGAGAACGAGGGCATTTGAGGTGTAGTCCTTCAATATGAGGATGACGGAACGAGTCATCCAGTTGCATATGCTAGTCACCAGTTATTAGGCCACGAAAAGAGATATGCCACTATAGAGAAGGGAGCTCTAGCAATTATATGGGTTTTTGACAAGTTTAAAATGTACTTGATAGGAAAAGAATTTCAGATAGGAACTGACCACCGCCCTTTGGCCTATATTCGGAATGTACGACACTCCAACGGCCGAATTATGCGCTGGAGTCTACTCTTGCAAGAGTACCAATTTAAGATAAATTATATAAAAGGTTCCGATAATCAGGTCGCTGACGCACTCAGTAGGAATGCGTTACCAAATAGTGTAGATTAATTGGAAATTCGAAGGATTAGTATCTCCATGTATGTATATACCGTCTTGTACGATTTAAATTAGATTCTAATGTAATATAATTATTCAATGTATATGTCTGAATTTTGTGGCTCAATGTCTATTTTTTTCGTATGTGTATATATTTGTATCCATTAAATTACGTATAAATTCTTTTGTTCCATATGTACTAATTTTATATTATTTCTTTGATCCATATCTCTTTTATGGTTAAGTTTGTACGAAAGGTTAGTTTCCCCTATAATTAAAAGATCAACATAATCATATGTATTGAGGTAATACTAGCTAAGTGCATGAAGGTACGGTCGGTACAAGAAAGCGAGCTCTCCCCAACGGAGCTTAAAGTTTGTCCCTTCTCTGTTTTTTTTCGAAGTGACAACTTCCCTTGGAATAGAGGGGTGTGATAGAACGGTCTGAGGCCGCTTAAATTCAGCCGCTATCACATGGTTAGAAACATTGCTACCAACGTGCATCTGCGAGAGCAGGCAAGGCGCATAATCGCCACCTGAGTCAATATTTAACCAAGGAGGTCATCCTCCCCCCACGTTTCGCCTCCATTCGTCGATCTCGCCAGATTGAGGTAGGCTTACGGGCAGATAAGGTATTATCTCAGGCACGACCGGGGCATTCCCCCAAGCTTCCCACTCAATTTTCCCCTACGCCAAGGGGATGGCTCCGGGTATTTATATCAAAGCTTTCCCGATTGAAGCAGATCATATCAGATCATGATTATCTTCGCGAGACATCACGCCGATCCGGTCTCACCTTGTGCACCCCTGGGATCTCTCTACCTCGAGAACCACCTTATTTTCCAGAAGAGGACAATATCCCTTGAGTGCCAAGGTTCGTGCCTTCGACACGCCAAGTCAATAAGGCTCCCTGTTGTTCAAAAAGAAAACAAGGTTAGAACAGCCATTGTTCTTTGAGCCCGTTAAAAAGAAACGGTTCTCACCCTCCGTCCCCTGTTGTTCAGAAAGAGAACAACGTTAGAACAGCCATTGTTCTTTGAGCCCATTGAAAAGAAACGGTTCTCACCCCCTCTGTTGTTCAGAAGAGAACAGCGATAGAACAGCCATTGTTCTTTGAGCCCGTTGACAAGAAACGGTTTTCACCCTCCCGCCCTGTTGTTCAAAAAGAGAACAACGTTAGAACAGCCATTGTTCTTTGAGCCTGTTGACAATAAACGGTTCTTACCCTCCCCCCACTGTTGTTTAGAAAGAGAACAACGTTAGAACAGCCATTGTTCTTTAAGCCCGTTGACAAGAGACGGTTTTCACCCCCTCTGTTGGTCAGAAGAGAACTACGTTAGAACAGCCATTGTTCTTCAAGCCCATTCGTCAAGAAACGGTTTTCATTCCCAAGACATAACGTCAGGATAATTTAATTCCCCCTTTTCAACGTTCTTCAAGAGGACGATTGGTTTCAACGATAACTTCCATTGTTCATCTAGAACATCCCCGATTTGCTGTCACAAAGATCGCCTGTATCTCCGAGTCCAACTTCGCTCTCACTCTTCGAAGACACTCCTTCCCCTTCGCTAAGGACAACCCCCGAAGAACCCTTCTGCTGGAAATCGCCAGCTGACCGAAGATTCCTTCGTGTCGCCTTCCTCTGCACAACAACTTTGTAATTACGTAAGCTTAGCATTACCTTTAATTATCTTACCTTTTTATCAACGCTACCCTGCGCTTTAAATTGTGTAGCGAAGCATCCCATCCCTTTTATTTTTATTTGTTTCCTTTTTTAAATCTCTCCAAATCTTAATCCTTGGATTAGTCAGATATTCCCACGACCCTTTCCATTCTACGTTCATGTAAACATTTTCTTTTTTTGCGTTGTTGATAGTTTAATTAATAAAACTCTATTTTATTAATGATAGCCATATTATTATCCTTGAGCTAAGTTCCACTTCTTAAGCATATTGAAGATAAATAACCTCGGTCACTCAGATTACCGCGCACTCGAAATATTAGGATAATTCCCTCAACGAATAGTTATATATGGTATATCGTCGAGAGTCTATTCTAAGACACCCTCACATAATATAGGAGTAGTGTATGGTATGGTGGTTGTACCACGATTAACAGCTTAGCCAAAAGCTGCCTACCATCCATAACCTGAAGCAAATTATTTACTTTTATTTTTCCAACAACAGGTATATCTTTATGGGGGAAGTATTCCGGCTTATAAGGACGCGGTGAAGTATTCGACTTTGTAGGTGGCAGGCTTATTTTGGTTTTCCGGTCGAGTTAGGTCTGACTTCTAAAGTTTATTAGGCACAGCTCGATTTCCACCAGGATGAGCGACTGCTCTTCTGAAACTACCACCCCATTAACGAAAACAGATCTCATGGGCTGGCAATTCGACTTTCTCTTTACCGTCTTAACTAAAAATCAAACCACAACTCAGTTGTGACCTCCAAGAAAAACCTACCACAAAAACGGAAGGAACTTAAATATCGTATTCCGCTTAGGAGTACCCACTTCTGTCGCTTCATAATCATCCTCATTTATCTTCCTGAGTCCAAAAGCAGAGGATCATATCTTATCAGCCTGAGAGGCTTTAAAAGTTCTGCACAGAGACGGAAATGGCAACAAAAGAAGCTTTAGTCGTCTTTGGCGCTATGACATGTGACAAGTAGAAATCAATGAAGCCTCATCGATTGCGTGATTATGAAATCTTTCAGAAAGACCTGAATTGAAAACCATCATAATAACATGAGTGGTAAGCCCTCAGCAACTAGTGTAAAACGCTAACAAAACCTAAATAAACGTAAAGTAATCTGACACATACGGGACTATAACTTAATTAACCTATATGAAACCAAATTTAAATCTAAAAAAACCTAAAAATCCCTAACATGTAAATCCAAATGGAGCAATTTAGGTGAATCCAAAAGTATAAATAGACCGAATTTAACCTAATTGAACATATTGGGTTGGTAAAGAACTTAGATGCACGTGAGTATCGAAGCCTTCATACGCATGTAAGTAGTAAGGTCGTATAATGCATTTCGGAATTAAACTACCGGGAATCAAGTAGTGCACAAGGAATATAGTAAAGGAGCGAGCCATCGAGAAGCATCAGATCAAAGGAAGCAGAGATTGAGAGAACGCCCTTGTAGAATCAAAGGTGAAGTGAGTGAGCGGGTAGAGATACCTAAGACGGTGAACCTTTTAGAAAATCACGATTTGGTGAAATGTTCCAAGCGAGAGGTGAGCTTAACACACCGAAAATATGGTTTTGTTTATATACATTTGCTCATGGATTGAAAAGTATTGTTTTCCGCTAAGTTAAAATGTCACCTCTGTTTTGACATACTTTTAGTATTTTTCGAGATTTCCTTAGTTTTACGTTTAGCCTTTATATAAGCTATTTTGCTCTCCAGCATTATGTTCCTTTTAATCATTTCCGTTTTCTAAGGATATTGAGACTGTAGCCCTTTTTTATCAAGTATTATAACATATAAATAAACTATAAATAAAATTAGAGCAAAAAATACTAGATAAATATGAGAGCTACACTTTTCAACAGCCACAAAATATAAATATGAGGCGAAAAGCGAAAAATACTGGTACTGAATGAAACACTATCGCGGCTAAAAAGTTGAATATCCTACAAGAGAAACTGAGAAAGAATTTCTCAACGCTTATTGGCACAGCTGTCTATTATCCAAAGGTTTTATAATTACATCATAGCGTTAGTCTCTATCTCTTTCTCTATCTCTATCTCTTTTGCTATTTTAGTAATGTTTCCACAACTTCCTTTCATCCAATGCGTAACCCATATTAAGCTAACAGTACCTCGCCACTCCATGAAACCCTCTAAAAAGGCTTCCAATGAAATGGTCTAAAATAAATGACTCGTGAAAGTTCTTACTATTAATCCCGACAGATTGGCCGATTTTTTACATGAAGAGCCCACCTCCCGTTTCAGGGCCTCCCCCAAACGGAAAATAGTGATCAATTCTTTTGACGCCGCCTCTTCCACCTATCGCGTGACAGAGTCTCGTAAAAAGGCAGAATTTGATGAAAAGTTAAATTGTCCTTGAATGTCGTAGATTGTGAGCCACGAATAAAATTATTCTGGTAAGAAGCTTTTAGTTGTGAGGTGGAGTATGGGGTCATTTAAAAAGGCACGAGGCTCATACACGATAAGTCAGACAAGAGTTAATATTTTAAGAATAAAAGTTAATGATGGACACCATTAGCACATTTTATTTTAAGAGTAATATGATTTTCCCAAGCAACATATTTAAAAGATGTTTTTGATAAAGTGGTTGAGTTAGGGGAAATGAAAGTGTGAAAGCGAAAGAGGGAGATAAATTGAGTCCCTTCATACCAAGAAGCGCGATATCTCTTCAGAACCTTGCCAGGTATTCAGTGGCAACATCGATTAGTCTGACAATGGCAATATTCAGACCTTCACCGTTTGAGGTGTTTCCTGTCCGAGGAGTGTCCTAAGTGAAATCATGGTCTTTGTTGTAAGTGATATGGCTGTGATCATTGTACACTTTAAGGTTGTCTGAAGCGTGTTCCTGAGTGGTTTGACCGTATTGTTGTTTTGATATTTACTGGTGGGTAAACTCCTCTCTGAGGTGAAATCCCTTTCGTGAACGTGAATTGACTTGAGTATATGATGAGGGAAAATTCAAGGGAGAGGTCCCTCTTTCAGGTGTGAATTGTGATGGACGTTTTGTTGGTTATCTCAGAATCAAACATTGCGAGCCTGGGTGCCATTCTTCAAGGGTTTGGATATACTCGTAAGTACTGCTTCCGCCATACACAGAGAAGGGTGTTACTTCCTCTATCGTCCTGGCTTGATCCGTAGGGGTGGGGTGGTCCAGATATGGATATCAAGGTGCTGAAAGGAAAATCACGACTCAGTAGTGCAGCATCAATACGGAGAGAAAGTTGAAGGAGAGAGGCTTTTAAAAGACATAAAATCGCTATTATTCCCCAGTAAAATGTCTTTTTTTTTTTATCGCCATAGGGAGAAGAAAAATAAAATTATCCGGGCGCTTTCCGCCTCTACCGATTCGAATATTTTGAGAGTTTATCGTAGACAAAAATCCAGCTGACTGAGCATTCCTGTCGTTACAATTATCGATTGCACGCGCTTATGCGTAAGTGGATCCTTCTGGGAAGGAGTAGGCTCCTTAGAAGGAGTCCGACAATCCTTGAATTTCTGCATATTCTCAAACCAACGAGGATTACATCCGCAGATTCAGAGAGGGAGCAGCGCCCGTGGATTGAGTTGCATGGATTATCGTAGGGGTTTAGAGGTGGGAATCGCTTGCGTTGAGACAGCTTTGAGATCATTGTGGGTAAGTCGAGAGAATTTTGATGCTTCTTATTCTCTCAAGCATTGTAAGGCTTATGAATTCCTAGCTTGAAGGAGATGAGCAAAGGGTTCGCAATTAGGAATCTCACTTAACTGCTGATGCTGTTAGTCCTCAAGGCATTGGGAAACCCTCCCCTAAATATTAACTATGACCGCGAAAGTAAAACTATTCTAGCGAATAATGAACTTGAATATTCTTATTTCCATTCACTTTATCATCCTAAAAATATAGTAAGAGTATATGTAATTTGGGACTATAAAGAGTAAAAATTAAAGTCATTTTAAATCACATGTTAAAACCTCTCGAGTACCATTCCAAATAGTGCTTGAGCATTGACTAGCCAATGATCATTCTACCGCCAAGAGGAGAATTGCGTTAACTACTCATAATTTTTAAAATATTTTTAATCCACAGCTCCTTGTATTATACATAACACAAGCTATACAACATAAAAATGTGAAATAGTAGAAGATTTATTCCTAGTTGCATCTTTATTATGGAGTTGGGATTGTACATACTAAGTAAGCTGTGATAATAATTCTTTGATGTTTGTAGTTAGAATTGTGCTTAATTACGTTTGAAGAGGAGTGTCTGAAATACCCTAAACTTGAATCTAGCCACCACCTACTCCAATTAAAGGGTGCGATATCACGGTGAAAAGACCTAAATTATGCAGCTGCCCCTTTTGAAGTATACAAAGAGTCTCGTTTAAATTGATTAGGCAAGGGGAACTTCTAAGTTTTGAGGCGTAAATAAGAAAAATGAAAAGATAACAAAAAAATACCCGAATTAACCAACTCTATATGATATATATGAATCTTGCAGACATTTTAATAGAACTTTGTTAAGAAAAATTGCTATTTAGTCTTGAATTTAAAATAAAATGAACTCTTAAAGATCTTTTTATAATATCAGATATTAGTCCCTCTAGTCGTTTTATGTGAGAAAACTCCCTATATATGTAGTGCAAAAATATTTGAGAAGACGTTCATTGCCCGACAAAACCAAAAGGGTTTGGATTGTTTTGGGGAAGGAATTTGAGGGTCGTTTTTAATCGAGTTACACCTTAATCCAAAGGGATTTGGTGGCTTTTGAGGAGTGAATACTTAAGGACTCAACTTAACGAATATTTAAAAATTCCTGTTATAATCCATACAACGCAATTAGACACGTTTTTTATTGTTTTAAATTCTAGCTATGTTTAAATTGTTATATTAATCAATATAGCTACCCTCGGCAGAAAGTAAGAGCTGCAGGCGAGAACTGAATGCCGGCACACGTTGCGGACGAAGTCCTTTGAAATGCTGACCCAGAAGAGGTTAAAGGAGTACTTCAGATCGTCGAAGTTGCGGTGAAATACGTTGCAAGCCGTGAACTCGACGTGCCTCCACTCTGTATATTCTAGGAAATTAAGGTAGGGCGACTGCGATGGCCAAAAGTCCTTTAACGATAAGTTCATGTACGTCACCAACAAACATTCCACCGTATCGAGCGTGTGGGGCGGAGCACGGTCTTGTTGAAAGACATCGTCCGCCTTTTTCGTGATGTTTCTAATCCAGGGCAGGACTTCCCTGCCAAGATATCTATTTAATGGGCTACAGTAAGCATGTAACCAGCAGCGAACAACACGGGAGAGATCTTCTCGTCATTTGAAGTCACGACGCCAGGCTTCATCATAGAGGCTGGGTTCTTGGTGATGGCTACCTAGCGGTTCACGAAGATGTCTGATTCGAAGCTTATCACGCGTTTGTTCTGCTTGTTGATGACCATAGCGACCGTGAAGTTTTTTCATAAAAAAATGAGAATTCGATTGCCATGCCTTTTTAAGTCGCTGGGGTAGGTAGCTACAGCACTTCAGACGTTGTTTTAGCATGCGGACGGTGAGCAGAGGCCTTTCCACGTACCTCAAGCTTTGTGCCCCCCTCCTTGACGCCCACCCTGTCCACTGTGGCTACTGATATATTCTTCTTCTCAGCAAGCGCAGCCATTTTGATCTTTGCAGCACTTTCGAAGGCTTTTCTCACAGCCAAACGGTCGACAAATTTTGAGGTCAACCTAAACGAGGTTGATCTTTCAGATATTCCCCTTTCTTTAAGCCTCTCCGCCACTCAATAGACGGTTATGCGGCTGATGTTGAGCTATTGAGCGCCTTCGGACTCGTTGTGGCTAGCGCACAGGAGAGCAGAGATATCGATTCTTTTCACTCCTAACTCGACACACTTGTACACAAAGTAAAAGACGTTTTAATGAAACATGTTCGAAAAGTAGAAGTTTATGTGTGTTTGAAGAAACAATGCAAAACTCCGTTATTAATTAATCAAAGAATGAACATCAGTTTAAGTTGGACTGGAGGACAGAAGAGAACATGCTTGCCATTTTACCCCTAAACTTCAAATTGGTAAGATTTTCTGTAGCAATCCTCTTTCCAACAGTGAGGAATTGTTGAATTGAGGGAGCAATAAGGAAATCCAGATAGAGAGAGTTAAAAGGTTCTTAAGGAAAGCGCAAAAGAAGAAAAATGCAAACGCAGAGAGTGTATAGAGGCCTAGAATTCTAATGAGGAGACTACTTGGTTCATTCGACAAAAATGGCATGTTTCCCTGCCATTTGTGTTGGGGCAGGATTATGGCGGAACAAACCCCATACAGCCCAATCTCTCGTTACACATACGTCCAAGAAAGTAAAACGCGATTTGTGATAAGATGATAAATGGTTATTAAATTGATGATTTCCCATAATTCAAACCACTTAGAAATACCTTTGAATGGTTAAATTTCTAAATAAGGTTTCTGCCACTAGATGGCACCACCCAGTGCCAAATTCGATGGCAGATTTGAAATCTCCAGGGTAATAACCATATGTCTCATGGTCATATGGGTAGTCTCATGGCTCTAAGTGTGTACAATTTACTCTTTAAAAAAAACACAACGCCTTGACCTGGCGCCTCGCCGCAGGTAACAAACAGATAGGTAGAGCGTCACAACAAAATTGAAATAAGGACGATGTTTTGGAGAAAATGGAAAAACGATGTCTTAAATACACCACGGATTCGAGAGCCCCTTCCACCCCGGCGACCACCCATCTAACCAACTTTGGAGATAAGTGATAAAATAAACCTCAGGAAGTGGTAAATAATAAACTTTGGCAGATTCGGAAAAAGTGGGCGAGTAAATTCCGCTTACATGACGAAACTTCAGATTTCTTTTTTCTCCATTAAGAGACTAATCAGGGAGACTCAAAGAGAAATAATTAAAAAAGTTCCTCCAAATTCTCAGATACAAATTAATTTCGCCCCTCTCTTCTCCCCTCATTCTTCGCCCTACCCATTCTCTCTCTTTCCCCAAATAGCTGAAGTTTGCTTACTGCTTCCTTTTAGTAGATATTTTAGCTGAGTCACTAAAAAAACACAACGCAGACGCTCAGTTCTTTCACGTCATTTGTTGTTATAGGTAAGATATAAAGACCAAACTTTCCTCACACTTTAAAAATAGCGATTATTTTAACAATAACATAAATTCTTCTTTGTTTTAATTTCTCAATTTTTTTTTTCAAAAGATTATTAACTATTTTATTTGAATTTCATTGATTTTAAATTAGGTAATTTACGTCTCTTTTGCCGATTCTTGTAATTTAGATAATGAAAATTTCCCTCTGCCACCAGAGGGATCTTAACCGAGTCGGTAAAAGAGAAATGTGGAATTCACGGACTTAGTTGGCCCGAGATGTATGAATATCTGATGATCTGAATAAGTGATACAAGAGAAGAAAATTGCGCTGGAGAGAAAAAGGAGTAAAGAGATAAAATGAAGAGATTAAAAAACAAAAAGGTGGATACCGAATTCCAAATGTGGCTTAACCACCCAAAAGCAGTGGATATAAATACACAAAAGTGCCTTGGAAATTGTTACAATATTCCCCTCACTGGGTCCACTCCAAAGGGGTAAAACACGCAGTTAGAGGAGAGGACATGCTGCTTAAGGGTCGCCATGTCCCGCAGTCAGAAGGAAGAAGAAATCTGATGCGATTTAAATTCTGAAATCTTGATTTGGAGAATGACAAAATAATCCAAGTCTCCTTGTCAGCTGTTACCATAGCAACGGTTAATCCCTCTCTCACGCACACGTCAGGCATGCCTTGAGGACGTTCCTTATTCACTGTACCGAAAGTGGGTATTTCTCCCCATGATTTTGCGAAGGAGTGTGAAGGCGATCAACCATAGTTGGAGTAACCACGTACCATTGTAACGTATATTATTTGTACTTGCCTGCCAATGGTTCTAATTTGACTTTATTCCTTGAAATAATAATATATGCACCGCTTGAAAACGCCATTAGAAAGGAGATAACAGGAATAAATCAGTGGAAAAAGAGAGATAAATAACTAAGTGATGGTCGCACCTTCAAATTTACCCGCCTCCTTTCAAATTAAAAATGGCTTGACACCAAAGTGTACTAAAAAGGAAAGCGAAAGTCAGGAGAGTAACATCGAGTGAAATTCCCCCAAATAAAAATGATTATTATTATCATTAACATCGTCACTTTGTGTACAGATTTATAACACTGTTTAGAGGCAAGGCGGTAATTTGAACGCTAATGGGTGTTGTGTTTAACGAATCCAATTTTACTTAGTCACGTGAAAGAAAGATACATTTGGCCTGAATAGTGGTCCGTTTAGGCCAAATTTGATTGTGATTGGCACAGCGCTGGCTTTTGTTTCGTTAGAATTTCAGTAAAAACGGAGATGATATGAGTCTGAGGGGAAGAAGAAGTTCGGTTAAAAACGACACAAACTAATTAATTCCCTTTCTTTCTGAGAATTTCGATTAAAATCCAGGGGGAAAATGAAGAAAGGAACTGCGGGAGGTAGAAAATATAGACACGGTAAGTGTATAAGATTGAGTAAACAAGGGAGATAAGATGGTTGGCAGAAAAAGGAAATGAGGAAGCATTGAAAGTAGACCTAATAATAAAAACTAGAAGTCAGACAAAATGAGCAAGTGTAAAAGGAAGGAAGAAACAAGTATACCTATCACGTAGATAGAATGTTAGACAGTAGAACATGGAGAGAATAATGAAGCACAGAACGTAGATATAATAATGAAAAGTAGACTTTGACGGGATAAAGAATAGTAGTCAGTATTCAAATAAGGGAAACCTCGAACTTAGAATTAAAAAGCGTAGAGGGGAGATAGAATGACGAAGGGTAGAATGTAGATTAGATACTGAAACTAAAATGCAATGAGGCAAGAACCATCGAGTGTACGTAGGATAACATATAGATAGGTATAGCAAGCGTTTGAAGTCTACACAATATGTAATTTTAAAAGGTAAATGAACTCAGTACCACTTAGAGGTGCTCACAAACCACCCTGATTTCCTTTTAGTTCCTGGTGATGTAATTAAATTGCCACCTATTGCACGCTTTTGACCTCTGCGAGGCAGATCCTCGATGGAATTTAAGAGGGGTTGGTTTCTTTACCGGCAAAGAAATCCCTTCGTGGCTTTGGAACTCAAGGGTTTGGAGCTAAGAATCTTCTGATAACTCAACATCCACATGGTTTTGTTTAAAAATAAAGGCGATTAACGAATGAATTTACTATTAAAAATTATTACTGAACACAACTGCTAATAGATTTGACTCCTCTGTGCCCATTTTGCCTTTCTCTCTACCCGTATCTTCTCGCCCTAATTTTATGTTCTTGAATTGCTCTATAGTGGATCATAGGGATCACCTGGGTTGTAATCTTGTAATTATGATTTTTCCTTATTGAACCAAAGGGGCTTTTTCATCTTCCTGAAATTCTATGTCTACAAAGATATTCTGTTCCGTTAGCAGAGCAACAGCGGCGACCGCTTATCCTGGATGTCATTGCGCAGAAATGAACAAATTATTCATCGGGACCAAACAACCGACCCTTATACGGCCAATAGAGGAGAAGAAATGCTGACTAAGGTCACAGGCAAATGAAAACGGAAGGACAAGGTTACAATGAAAGATGATTTATTTTTAATTTTAGTAACTCTGTTGGTAGACACTAATTAATCTCTAAAGATTTTAATTAAAATTGAGTACAATCTAAAGATGACATAGGTTCACACATATAGTTTTATATGATATAAATTAAATTACTTACTAAGGGTGCACGGTTAGATATAGACTTTTGCACTTAGTGATTTTCACTATTTTATATTAGAAAATAAAGAGTGAAAGCAAGCACAGAGATCTAGGTTTTGATAAATGACTAAGGCTATGCGCAAAAGACAGCGATATCAGGTCTTTGGTAAGACTAAGAATTATTTGATCCTTTTGGCTTAATACATATATTCGATGTTTGGTCATACTCCATTGCTGTTATAAAGGTTCAAGCTTTAACTTCAATTGCTCAGAGATAAATCAGTAACAGAAGGAAATTAATGTAACTACCTCTGTACATATTTTGTGACTAATTTTTATTTGATTTCTTCTGAAAATGAATAAAGTTTAAAATCTATTAAAACCGTCATAATTAAAAACCCACCCTGTATTTCCACTTCTTGAACCATTCTTATTATATGCTGTGATAATTAACTCTTGTAATTCAAATAATCAGATTTTTATAGCGTTTTGAATAAATGTATTTCATTCAAAGGAAGTTCAATAATACCTCACCTTGTCTGTCCTCCATTTAGATGGCTAAATATAAGGAAATAAAGAGGAAGAAAATGATATCAATAAATGTCCACACAAAAGGACGGGAATTAAAAAATACTACTTCGAAGGCAAGAGAGAGCTTGTTAGTATCAATTGCCCTTCAACTGTCTAAGATTTTGAAAGTTTGCATGTTATAAATTCGTGATACCTTCAACTTATCCGGATGCAATTTTTTCAGTTATCTTCGGGGCGTCTACCGTTCGTACTGCGTGTCACGTACCAGTCATATACAGGTTGAGTGTGATTCACGTGCGTGGACCATGCAGATATCTTCATGTCAACTGTGCCTATCAAAGCTATCACTTGCGATTGACCTGTAGGTGATTGTGTATTCTGCGCTTAGTTTGCCTTTTTTATTTGTGTTACATTTTTGTCATCTGACTGATAAACGCGTCATCTTTCAGTCATATGCATCTTATCTCCTGGTTACTTAGGTTTTATATTCATGACACTTGTGTTTCATCTTTTTTTCATCAACATATCATCTTCCTGCCAATCTACGTATCATCTTAGTTTAATCTCCATTTGATTTAGCGGGTCGCATCTTTGCGTCGTTTACATGTCACATGGTCTCCTCTTGGTATCTTATTCTTCTCCTCAAAAATCTTGGCTTATTTGTAGGAGTTTAACGTCCTCTCTCGCTCTTTGTCGCTTAATGGACAGGAAGAATGATAATACAGTTTCTGAAAGTGTCTTGCTATACATGTGTCATTTTATTATTGCTGGAAAAGATAGTGGTGATAGAAGGATGATATAAAGGTTCTGGGCACAAAAAGGGATTATTTCATAAATAAAGACCAATCTGGATATATTGGAGGTTGGTGGAAGTCAGTATGAATTCATTTTAATCATATTATACAAACTAAATATCAATCAAATAATTAAACCAAATTCCAATCCATCCATGTTAAACAGGCTGAAGGATGAATAAAGCGTTGCTACGAGTACAGTCAGTCACTGTGAGAATTCCAAACATACTACGAGCATTATTAATATTTCTTTCCATTGAAAAATTCTATCATCTTTTAATCACTGAATTCAACAGCGCCGCATAAGTTCATATTTAGCAAAACAGAATTCAGGAAAGGAATTCTCGCCAACAATTCATGCGCTGAAATTATTTTGCGTTTAATGGCAGAATGCCGACTCAGCAAGAATCTAGGTAGGGCAGAACAAGAGTCTATAATTGAATGAAGAAACGGTAATTGAATCAAACGATGGCTGGCCGTTTTGTGAATAGAGATGAGCTGAACTTCTGTATGGATAGGTTGTATGCCACAGAGCCTAGAAATATTAAAATTTAAATATTAAATTTATCTTATTAATTCATGAGAAGAACGCTGTTCCTTAATGCGATATGCGATATTTATCTCGACCGTGAGCTGAGTGAGGAGTCATAAAATAATTGCAGAGACATAATGGAGAAACCGCATAGCATCTAATCCCCACTCGGTGAATGAAATTTAAGTATTGCTATATGAGAAGTTTGGGCCGTCGCGCATATATTTTTTTAAAGCTGTCAGAAAGATAATACAAATGATGGGCAAGAGGAATTCGTCTTGCATTAAGACCTGAAAATCGCTTTAACAATAAAAACTAGTGACACTGATAAAAGAAGAAATGGTAAGACGAGTTCTAAGTACTAAGGGGCTACCCTATTCTTAATTGAGACTTTAGGTTATAACTCGTTTTCCCTAGTATTTAATATCTAGTTGTTTATCAAATTTGCATGTGAGAAAGAAATACATCCACTTGATTTGTCTTTGTGTAATAGAGGGAAATTAGTCGGTTATTCTGGTAAAAAAGTACCCATTTACCTAGGAAAAAACAAGAGGAGGCGAGGACCAGTGAAACAAATACCCCATTGAGCGACATGAGAAGGCAGTGAATTGATGTGGTAATGACATATGCCAAGGTCACAGAAACAAATATACTTACTAAAAAAGAAATATGAGAAAATTAATAAAAGGAGTGAGACAGCATGAAGGATCAAGGATAAAAACATAAATAAATCAACTACAGAAATAACTAGGTTTGAATGGTCTTTTTAAATATCACTTAAAATAGGCCCTTTAGCTTCTCTGATTGGTCGCTTTTCCTGGTGGGTGAGGGAGAGGTGCTAATACTGGAAGTCGCAATATCAGGATCTGAATAAGCTATGATGATGTTTTTGGTAAATCTTTCGAAATTTACAGTTCCTGGAGAGTATTTAAGTTGAATGAATGACAGCGCAAACTGCTTGGCCACTTGCTTGATGGTAAAATTTTTCCGACTGTTGTTGATTTTTAACCTCCATATTTTAATCTGTTTTGGAGGAAATATTAAAAAATGACACAATCAGAATAGATTCAGTGCAAGGACTTTTATGACTGTAAAACACTATTTTGTTTCGCCACTAGAATTTAGCCAAGAATTTATTAAAAAAGAGTTATGTCCTCATAAATTCAATTAATTTTACCTAAAATATTTAGGACACAAACTGTTAGAACACATATTGTACACTTAAGAAAACAGGTTATTAATGGAAAAGTTCATATCTAGTTCAAAATGGCAAATGAAACCACAATTATTAAATAAAATTGCTAATAATATAAAAAATAGATACTAGAGCACAATCCCATAGTTCCTGTGAAAATTAATAATAATTTGGGATGGCATATTTAAATGGTACGAAATACGATAAATACACTTGAACCAGTACTACTGTAAGTTTGTGCAAATTGGTCATGATAACCTTCGAAGAGATTAAAATATGGTAGGTAAAATCATAACACAGTGAGCGTGGGAAAGGACTTCAGTTGCTTAATCAGGAGTGATTTAAAATTCTCCAAGCATTTTACTGTAGCATCAAAGGACACTTTCGGTTCTATGAAACACTTTAAAACATTCTCCGCTTAAATAGAAATTATGCTTACCTTAATTAAAGCGCTTTTTAGACCACGTAATTAGCCACTATGCCGAGCACTTTGCTCACCATATTTGCCAAAGTAACTTAATACCTGAACTTAGAAATAGATTGTACGAAGACAGATTAAGTTAGTTCAATTTATTTCCGGTAGAAGATCGGCATTTTCACACCCAACCTATTGAAGCTCTTATAATGCTAAACGAGTTCACTAGTATAAATATTGGACCTAAATTAAGTCATGTTATCTTACATGTTATCCTACGTACAATCGATGGGTCTTATGTTGTCGACATTCTAGCTACCGTATCTTGTCTAAGAAAGGCATTGAAAGCATTATAATAAAGATGAGTATAAATAGACTTGATAAATATCACTTCAGAGAAGAAATAAGAATTAGAAACTAATTATTTATTCATATACACTCTTTATTTACCCGCCCATTAATTCTGAATCCCACCTATTCCCTTCTTTCTTGAACTAGGCTCAAGTGCATCTAAGGTTATTTGAATATTCGTTATTCTGTAAAAATCTTATTCTGTAAAGGTTTTATAGATCTAAGCCTTTGTTAGGTAAGTAGAGCTACTACTGTCTAACCAAGAGTAAAATAAGCAAGGGTTATTTGGGCATAGACTGGATAAAAGCTCTAGAAATTTGTTATTATAATACTTTTACCTAAACACTATATATCCTTGGGCTATGTTGTAAATATTTAAGATTAAATATTTTCAAAGAGAATTGGGAGACTTGAAGACCTTTTTTAAGATATCGAGAAAGCTAATCAAGAATAGCGATTTAAATCGTCTCCTTGCATCCATCTGTCTGCTCCCAGTCTCGGGAAAATGTCCTAAGAATGTTAGTGTTTTTAAATAACTACGGTGAGATGGTTGATGCAGTAATTCAGGTGATGTTAGTTCAACTCATGATTATTATTTCAAATTTCATTGCCTCATTTAAAAGTTGAAAATATATGGACATTCTAAATTCGTTTAGTTGCGGACAATTGTATAGGATTGAAACTGTTAATTTAAACTCTCTTGCTTAATCATTTGTGTTTAATAAATTTGCGTATTTCTTTGTTTTCAAATTATTATAATATTAAATAAATTCAGTAGATAATTTTTATGTCATTTAAAAATATCAGACAGTGAAAATAGGTCAATTTTATATTTACTCGTCCATATTCAGGTCTGGTTTTTGCAGAAAAAACCGGCTATAGGACGCATCCCTGGTTCTTCACCAATTAAAATATCCCCTGGTTGGTTAAATATTCCTATATGGCTTTTGAATTATAAAAAAGGGAATATCAGGTACAAATAGTATGAGAAAGTGAGTTTTACAAAGTCGTGGATGAAAGGACCGAGCTATGCGTGGATATGAAAAACAAATATTGGAATTATTGGTTTTCTTCCGCATATTGAATTCATTGATTGAGGGTTCTCAACTTGTAGTAGGGGCTTCCTTCTTAATCTCGTCCAGTATTTTTTTTTTAAATTTCCCTTTCCGTCTTCTTCTTTCACTTATGTTATATTTTGTATTGGTAAATGCTTCGAAAAATGCGGAGGGAGAGGATAAAAAAGGCTCCAACAAGATGTTTTGTATAAAATTTAAAAACAGTCCTTCAATAAGATTTACTTAGGGCTTAAAAAACTCCAGTATCATCATTTCTTTGCGATTAAAAAACTTTCCTCCAAAACATTTTATTCGGTTGACAAACGCTATCTAATCCTGAGACGGACTTAAACTCCGAATACTAGTTAGATAACCATGGCTATAATGGGAGATTAAGGGTAATGAATGATTTACTTCCTTTGAAACTCGGCGGTCAGGTGGGGCTAACAGGTGGAGGTGTTGGTGACCTTGATTAGTCACGGGGGGGGGGTAGTCACAGAATCCAGAGCGGGTGGGGCTACTCTTCTCTAACTCGCGTTTGCGAGATACTGTCCTCAGGAGGTCACCGAACGAACTTCGAAAAGGAGGGGAGGCTATAGCTAGCTAATGATAGGCCTCTTGTCGTAATAGGTCAACAGATGCGGGCCTCCTGGCCTCAGGAGGTCACCGAACGAACTTCAAAGGGCGGGGGAGGGGGGAAATGACTTCTTACACTCAGCTTAAGCGAGCTAAGGGGCCTCTTGTCGTAAGAGGTCACCAGATGAACTTCGAAGGATGACTTCTCTAATCCTTAATCCGAAAGTGCATGAGAAAGGCTGACCTTGCTTCACGAGACTCTTTTCCTCGACTCAAAGACACGGGAGTGATGGCCAGCTCTTCCGTAGCTTGCGCCCGTCACTCACTCTTCTTGTGAGAGAGCTCGTTGAATTGCACTCCTTTCGGGGAAGTCGTGTCTAACCAAATCTGTCCGTCAGCCTGGAGCGGGTGCATATATACCTGGAGCTATTCAAAACAGGAAGAGAGAGAGAAATTGAGCTCATCTTAACCTTCGTTATCGGGCGCGATTAACCGTATGCCTATTTACAGGAAAGGTCAACGGCTGGGATCAGCAGCTAGACGGGCGACAGCGGTGGGGCCATAAACACAGTTCACGGCGAGGATACAAAACAGTCTCCCAACCCGAGGGAGGTATAGAAGGTTGAGACGACCGAGAGGAAGATTCTCTTTCAATTTCACGGGAACCTAGCGGCGGGTCCAAAGAGGGAGAAGTTGGAATGGGGGGGGGGGGGGGGGTGACTCGCTTTCTCTCCCTAAATACTTTCTCATGAAGGGGGTGGGTAATATTATAGTGGGCTACACTTTGATAGTAAATGTATTTGCACAGCGATGTTTTTTTTAGAATTGAGTTCCAAGATTCTGTAAATAGGCAATTCAAATATATTCTTCGATACAAAGATTGACACTTTTTTTAATTTTTTCCATTTTTTACTTCTGATTTCTACTCATTTGATTTCAGAAGGGCTTATACATATTTTGACTCTGACCCTTTTGTTTGTACCCCAATTACAAGCTTAACTATATATTATTTGTTTGCTCCTGTGGAAAAAATAGATACATTAAAGAGGGAACAAGCCTTTTCTAATGAAACAGCAACTCAAATGAACCCAAAAAGACGAAATGCATGTAAAATACGCGAGAGTGACAGTCACCAAGGAGCGGTATGTTGAGGTCCTTAAAACCTTCAACAGAGAACTGCAGACCCTGTTCCGCTCCTCACAGCCACAGGACCATCACGGAACTCAAGGAAGGACGTCATGGACAACTTTATGTTGCACCTCAAGAAATATACAGATCTAAATTGAGGTCATCTCTAACACGTGATCTAGAATAAAGAACAGAAGTCCAAAGACTCATGTTTTGATATGTTGTTTTTAAACACAATAAACTAGTTATCACCAAAGTTTCATTCAATCCTTGCAGAAAATTAAGAAATGAGGCCTATCGAAATTCAGGGCCCCGTTTTTTGGGGAGTGACTCTGTATAACCATCTAGTTTATCTTAACCAGCTATTTTACCTAATCCACTTGTTATTTCGCGAATCTGGCGCTCCACTTATTAGGTGTGGGTTGGAAAAGATAGCAATTCAAATTTGGCTGACAATTAAATTGTGATGTTCGTCGATGGTGAGATCGCAAGTGAGGATAGACTCTGTAATCGTGATTGAATCCCAGTTGATGAGTTAAGCGATTGTGTTGTGCTCACATTGAAGTTGAGGGAAAGAGGTACAAATTTTCTTAACTACTTGTCATCAACATCGCTCTCTTGAGAACGGCTGAGGTGCGGAGATTTTAATCATTGTCACAGATGAGAGAGACGAGCAGATTTGGGTTTGCGCTCCATGATTTTATGTAAAGGATCAGATTTCCCGCTGTGAATGGATTTAGGGACGAGGAAAAGGTATTTCTCATCAGAGAACAAATCTGAGACCACTTCATCTGTCTTCGGAATTTCATGTCTATGTCATAGGACCGAACACTTCACAGCATTCTTACTCTTTCACCTTTGACAAAGACTTCCGTATTGGTCACTTGAAAGAATTATTGTCTGAGGCAGGTCCGTCGACGGTTTGAAATTTAGGACATAACATAACATAACATAACATAATTACACGGATGACAAAAGCCACAAGGGCCTATCAAAGGTCATCCGCCTCCGTCAAAACCCACCCACAAAAAGCACCATCACCAGGGGAAGACAAAATCAAAGTCCCCCACAATATAATATAACGGATGACAAAAGCCACAAGGGCTCATCATAGGTCATCCGAGTCAAGCGGCCTCTTTTTCAAGGCACCCAAACTCCCAGGAAAACTACATCCAGAGGATTGCATCCAGAAACAAGGGTATCACCAATCAAGGCTTGTCAAGAACTAAATCATGCAGCTATAGATATATACAAACAATATTAATATATACAAAACTTAGGAACCATCACAACCTTCCCTTCCCATAAACTCATCCAACCTACTCTTAAATACATTTAGATTTGGACTACCTACTACCCTCTGCGGCAATTTGTTCCAGAAGTCTACCACTCTATTGGTGAAAAAATACTTTCTTAAATCCAACCTACACCCTTGCTTTTTAATTTTCAAGTGGTGACCTCTAGTCCGATTTCCATCATCTAACTCAAAAAACTTGCTAACATCCAATTTATCTATCCCGGAAAAAATTTTAAACAGCTCAATCATATCCCCTCTCACACACCTCCTTTCGAACGAGAACATATTTAATACCCTCAGTCTATCTTCATATTCAAGGTGCCTCAGGGAAGGAATAATCTTTGTTGCCCTCCGTTGCACTGACTCAAGAAGGTTAATATCGTGTCTAAAATGTGGGGACCATGCCTGTATACAGTACTCTAGATGTGGCCTAACATAAGAGTTATAGAGTTTAAGAATAACCTCCTTACTTTTGTAACTGACATTTCTCTTAATAAAACCCAGCACTCTATTTGCCCTATTTCTTGCTTCAATACACTGCTTAGAAAACCTTAATGACTTATCTATTACTACTCCTAGATCTTTCTCATCCTCTACTGAGCTCAGCCAATGCCCATCCATTTCATAGTTAAATTCTCTATTATCTTTTCCCATGTTAATAACTTTGCACTTATCAAGGTTGAAAGTCATTTGCCACTTATGTGCCCAGGATAACAATTTATTTAAGTCCCCCTGCACTTTAAAATTATCATCAATATCTTTAACTACAGCTGCTAATTTGGTATCATCCGCAAAAATTGACACTTTATTATTAACTGCCTCCCCAAGATCGTTTATATAGATGACAAATAATAATGGACCGAGAACTGATCCCTGAGGAACCCCACTGATAACATCCCTCCACTCTGACTTTACACCATTTAGCACTACCCTTTGCTTCCTGTCTTTCAGCCACTCAGCTATCCAATTTGAAACACCCCCACATATCCCAATCATTTTTAATTTATGAACTAGTCTCCTGTGTGGTACCTTATCAAATGCTTTACTAAAATCTAAGTAAATTATATCTACATTCTCTCCCTTATCTACTTGATCTGTTACAAACTCCAGAAAGTCTAGTAAGTTAGTCAAACATGATCTACCTGATCTAAACCCATGCTGAGCATCGCTGATTAACCCCTCCCTCTCTAGATGTTGGCAAATCCCTTTTTTAACTATTTTCTCAAGAATTTTACAGACTACAGGAGTTAGGCTAACCGGTCTAAAGTTATTTGGATCCTCTTTACTACCCTTCTTGAAAATGGGGACTACATTCGCTCTCTTCCAATCATCGGGTATTTCTCCATATTCCAATGACCTAGTATATAACTTGTCCAGAGCTATTGAGATACTTTCTACCCCTTCCTTAAGTATCCTAGAATGAATATTATCAGGGCCGGAGGCCTTGGTAGTATCTAAATCACCTATTAGTCCTTTTATCATCCTCCGATCCACACAAATGTTAGTAAACACCTCTTTTCCTGACCTATGAGTACTATACATAGGACTATTTAGTTTCTCTTTTGTAAATACTGATGCAAAATGACCATTTAGTACCTCAACTATTTCCTCATCAGTTTCTCTCACAAACCCTTCATATTTGATAGGTCCTATTTTAACTCTGCCACACTTGTTATTAGTTTTATAGTAACTAAAGAACTTTCTAGGATCTTTGTTGCTATCCTGAGCTAATTTAATTTCTGACACCCTTTTGTTCTTCTTTATAATCTTATTTAACTCATTCCTAGCCATTCTATAATCACTTAAATTTTGAATATTATTTTCTACCTGTAATTTTTTATATGCCCTTTTCTTCTCTGAAATTTTTCTAGCTATCTCCTGATTCCACCATAATGGTTTCCTACTTTTGTTCCTAATGGCCTTCATTGGGATACATTGTTCTTGGACTACATTTATTATATGCTTGAAAGTATCCCACATCCCATAAGCATTTTTACCTCTGAATTCTATATCCCAGTCTACCAAATTTAGCAAGCTTCGAAGTTTTACATAATCTCCCTTATGAAAATTTGGAACTTTTTCAGCATTCTCAGGACGAGTTGATTTCTATGGAGATCACAAATTGACCAATTAAATTTTTCACCTCGTATATCCTCAATCTTTTTCAAGATATCTCCATCTCTCTCTCACATACACAAATACATGTAATTTAGTGTCACTTACCTCGAGAAGAGAAATATAGGCTAAATTATTTCGTTGTGTTGGGAGATCTGAGAGTAGCAACGGCTTAGACGGTCCGATAACATTATTTGAGCCACTTCGAGAATTCGCGTCTTTACTTGCTTTAGGCATTTTTGACAATATATACAATTAATTTCGAATGACGAAATGGATTTAAATATATCATTCGTTACACTCTTCGCATTTTTGTTTATTTATGAAGTAAGTGATAAAATGTGTAGTAGGTTTCATACGTTTGTAGGAATAACCCAACAAAGGCAATATACAGTCGAGAGAACATCGTTATTCCCAAACAAAAGAAACTGTGAAAGAGAAAACATACGACTAATTTACACTTATAAACATTAGAAGAAATGTGCGCAAAAATCATGACCATAAAACTGGATATGGAAGCTAAAAGCAAAACGGGGAAAATAACCAGATTTGGATCAACATGGCGTAACAAAAGTAAAGAAATAAGCAAAAGAGGCGAAGTGCCCAAAATTAATGAAGGAAAACAACAAAGCATAAACAAAAGAAGCGAAGTGCGCAAACCTTAAAACGAAGCAAAAAACATAACAAGAAAAGCGTAAATAAAGGAAGCAAAGTGCCTAAAATAAAAAAACGAATTAAAAGGACAAAACAAAAAACGCGTATGTAAAGGAGGCGAAGATCTCAAAACTAAAAGACTAAGGAAAAAAAGTAAGAAAAGCGTAAATAAATGAGGCAAGGTGCTCAAAACAAAAAAAAAACGAGTAACGAAGAAAAGGGTAAATAAAAGAGGCGAAGTGCCCCAAACTAAAATCGGAATGAAAAAACAAAACAAGAAAATGCCCAAGTAAAAAACGAACTATAACAAAGATATACGAAAGAAAACGAAAGTCTTGGCGTGTACCGAATTTCAGGATTCCCATTTTCCAATCGGAGCTCGAGTTTAAAATATCACGTAAATACGGCATGATGCTTAAACGTGGCAAGAATCTTTGAGCCGATTCTAGCAATGTTATTTTTAATCGCCTCTATGTTTATAATAACTTTCTATTCTCGTTTCTTTTCTCACTTACAATAGTACAAATGTTCATTCTAATGATTTCTATATACGACAACTCACAGTTCTGAATTTAGCCCCACCCCACTTAGTGGTTATTTCATGTTGCCAATCGATTTATTTTTAACACAGAACTATCTGCTCCTGTCGTGTTACACCACCCTATAACATACACTACTCGTATATTATGTGAGCGGTGACTTAATCACCTACTGCAACGCGAACCGTTGAAGGACTGTTCACAGGGATTAATGACCGACTAAGAGGTCAAACTTGAGGAGTTGGGTGTTAAATCCTTAATAATCAGACATAGTGCATAATTGGTTAGCGAGATTTACTTGAATAGGACGAGAGTATCATTTAGGGTTAGTTAAAGATGAGACAAAGAAAATATAATTTTATTTACAAAGATAAAAATATGAATAATAATAAGAAAAAGCGAATTATTAAAATTGAAATAGTCTCTTGATAATTATTATAAGGAGGGATTTTCAAATGGAATTAATTGATTAATGTTACTAGACTCAGATCAAAAGGGGAAACTAGACAATACTGATAATGGAGGGGGGTTTCAGTCTTACGGACGGTGACTTCGAGGAAGGTCCTTTTTGCGATGAGGCAAGAAGTGGGGATGATCTGATTAGGCAAATAGGGCTCGATCCGAGGAGGCAAGTGGGGCACAGTCCGAATGAGGCATGATCCGAACCAACCTTGCGATGAAGATGGCCATTCTTCAAAGATGACGTTCGACAAGAGATGTGGAAGTACTCGTAATTCCACTGGAAGAGGAAACTTCTTTTCCTCAAAGGTAATCGATGGAGATTTTCTTCGGTTTGATTAAACGAAGGGAGAGTGTTGCGCAAATTCAAAGGCTTGCCGTTCACAGAAGCTACTAATTGACTAGGGTAGGATCACGACGGAGAAAGTCTTGCTTGACGGATAACGCTCATGGGAATTTACGATAGAGACGGCCGTGACGTGCGTGCTGGACTCATTGAACTTCAGTATAACCCGAATATTTGTATGCCCGATTATAAGGGAGAAGAGGGAGTTTGGAGAAAGGAGTCACAAACGCCTGATATCTTAATCCGGAGATGGATTCGATTCATCATTTAGCAGCAAGGTGTGAGAAACAGCGGCTCTTCCTCGCCTTGTAATCGAGAGGGGGGAGAGCTTAGTACGAGTGTACAGGATTGTAGAATATTTCCCCAATGCGCTCAGGCATCGAAAATTTGTGAATGTTCGAACAGGAAGTGACGTTGTCCATGGCGGGATACGATCGCACGTGGTCTGCAATAAATTGGGTGTGGGCGTAAGAGGTTGTTCTTTTACAGCCCCTGATGTCCTAAATTTTCTGATCCATCTGCTTTAAACTATTTCTTCAAACTTAGCATGGATTACTAGTAGAGTTGGCATAAAGTAATGGTTTGCAAGCACGAGTAAACTTGAATTAAAACAATGATAAGTTTATTTAATATTTATTTAATATGGATTATAGGAACATGACATTCAGAAAATATCCCAATACTTTGGTCAGCAAAATATTGCGTTTAATATTTTTAAAAAGGTTTTCTTACGTTCCATTTTTCACATAAATAAAATGCATTTACCTAAATTATTTTCTGGTACCTTTCTGCTACTAAAATGTGTGTATCAGCATCTCTGAATCCTACGGACAGCAGCCGAAGTGGATGATTCGTTAGAAAATAGCCATAGTTCGACTCGATTTGACTCGATCAGATTTAACCAACCTCTCTTCTTACAAAGAATGGTGGAATAGAGGAGAAAAAAAGGATTTAAATTGGAATTTAGATAAATGGAAAGGCTTTAGAGTGAAATCGGTAAAAAGGTAGGCAAAAAGAGATACGTAATTTTGTGCCGATAAAATTAAGACCTCATAAATGTGGGAAAGAAACATATAAAAGACAAGATTGTAAACGATCAAACAAATTCTCCTTCTCCTGATAATAAACCCTCTCACCCACTGATTATTACTGAGAATTATATAATCCAACCAAGAAAATAATCTACAGCCAGTAAATAATTCTTTCTTAGCTAAACACATCTTCTCTATACGCACTCACTGGGAAAAGAAACCCAGATTTTGCTTTCCATGATACTTTATTCACTCATGAATCCACCTCATTAGGGGCACTGATACTACCCAAATCCCTTTATCTTACAATTCCTCTTCATCCACCGACGGCTTCTGGTCGACGAAAAGAGAAAACAAATGGATTGGTTAACCGCAACACAAATATCCTCCTTATGCCCCCCACTTACAGCCTTTCTCTCTCTCCAACCTCATCCATCTCTTTTTCCTTTTTCCTACCCCAAGCCCCACCTCCATTTGAAAGAGCTGATGAGAGTGGAGGGTTTGTTGACCCCCATTACAATGCCATTAGACCATTTTTTTGGTAGAAGCCCAAAATATCTGCAAAGGTGCGACTCATAAGAATTGGCTGTAATTTATATCCATCAGCCATTATATTATACGAGTATCTTTACATCCAGCTGCCTCTTTTTAATTTTCCTGAGTCGAATCCTACCACTCCATTTCATACACTTTTGCAGAAATTTTAAACGGATTAACTGTATTTCAGCAAAATCTTATCTGATAATTTAATCTAATGGTCATTTAAAAAAAAAACGAATATAAAAAATTTTCAATTGCATCTTTGTAAATAACACCTTTAAAAAGAATTCCATACCACCAACTTTCGAATAGAATTCAGACAAAAGTACACAAATATCCATCCTCACATGCATGTGCTGCAAGTTATGCGGTGAGCGGGCATGCATGATTGACGATTATGAACTGGTCTAGGATTTGGTTAGCAAGTTTAATCCAAGAGCAGTCATGGACGATTAAGTATGGTAGAGATATAATGTAAAGAACGAAGAATTGTAATAATAGGGAGAAGGATGAAGCATGACCTAAGAGAGTAATTGATTGTGGTTTTTCAATCTCACACGCGCAAGAGGGAGCATAAGTACTAGCGATAATTTGAAAAAGGATTAATTGCCTTTGTAGATGTGTAGGAATTTGAAGGGAAGGAGGGGATATTTACAGTACATTTTCGTGGGTTGCGAGATGCCCTCTAGCCTGCTTTCGTCTGCATTTCGATAAATCTCTTTCTCTGCAGTACATCAACCGATAGAGGCTGCAATAAAATTACCTGTTTTGTTCTAAGTCTGATTAATATCTTTGCACACCATCTCAACAATGGTAAGGAAAATTACTTTTAGAGATTTCTATAAGAAAATTAAAGTTTCGTTTCCCAGAAGGATCAAGCCGTAGACCGTGATGTCTGATTGGACACAGTTCATTTTTTATTGAATTTATGAAGGGTCTCAATTTCGTTCAAATTTTAAAACATTGGAAAAGTGCATGATTTTAATCGACTCGATTAATACTAATTTACTTGTCAGCTATCGAGGTTCAGATCGTGATCATGTTTAATAAGAGTTTTTCATAGGGGTTTTTCATTATCAGCCTCACATTTTGAATCGCCCCCAACAGTCGAGTCGATTCAAATGAAAAGTAAGTATATTATTATCAATATTCAAGGGTATAGGTTTAATGCAATAGAATTATCAGAGTTGTTGAGATGCAAACGTGCCTACAATTAAATTCTGTATGTAAAAAAAAAAATTCTATTGTTGCAATAAATGAAACTCTTTGGAAAGCCATTTGATCTAACCTAAATAGAATATGTCTCTCCTGACTAAGGATTGTTTATTTTGGGTAACGAAGCCGAAATTAAATAAATAATTGTGTTAATATTAAAACGTTGTCAGCTAATTGCTCTTTTTCTGGGAAATGGTTTAAAATCTGAAAGTGAAATGATTGAACAAAATAACGTACTTTTTAATTTACTTGTAAATATCAGCCACATAGAGTTGTGAAATTAATATTTACCTTTGCTTTTAAAAAATAATAGAGATTGTCTTAGCACCTTTCTGAGAAATGGTTTCCAAATCTATTTTTTATTTTTATAGAATTTCTCTTTTGCCCGACATTTATGCTCCTATGACTGTCTGGACCTGCCTGGTGGTGCTTGAGGTGTGAGGAGATTTGTAGCGGCAACATTGACATCGTTTCTGGCTTATTATTTTTTTGCTCACAAAAGAAAAAAATGGTTTAAAGTTGCAAGTTTTAAACCCCCTAAAGACGCATTATTTTCAAAATTAAAAATTATTTTATTCATTAATCGACCTATAATTCATCTTAAGTTTTTTTTTTCCTATTCTTCTCGCTCTCTCCTTATATATATATATATATATATATATATATATATATATATATATATATATATATATATATATATATATATACAGGGTTTCCATACATAGGAAAAAAAAAATATTATGTACAACCATTTTTATTTATATAATATGCTCTAAATGGTTGTCATTGTTTTGAAAACACATTTGAAAACATGTTTCCCACTGTTGATGAACACGCATTATACAGTTGAAGTTATGCTTGTAATGGCGTTGGTGATACGTTCCTTTAGATGATTTATGTCTCATATCTTTTCCTGATATACCATGGCCTTCAAGTACCCTCAGAGATAGAATTCAAGGAGCGAGATCTCTGGGGATCAGGTAGGCCACTCTACAGAACCACGCTGACCAATCCAAGCATCTGGAAACTGCTGATCCAAATACTGACGCACGTAAAGACCATAATGAGGTGGAAATCCATTTTGCTGGGAGAAAACTGCGAAGATACCTTCCTCGTTTAGCAGAAAAAGGAAATTTTCTTCTTGCAACAAGTTAAGATACCTTTCGCATTAAGATTTCCAGTGAAAAAATTGGTCCAATAATTCTGTCACACCATCAATTTACCGGCACCTTTTATCTTCGTTGGACTCAGCCAGTTAGGGTTAGCATTACTCCAATAACGTATGTTTTGTCGAGTAACATCTCCATTGACGTAAAAACTTGCTTCATCATTAACCAAGATCTTAGATGAAAGTTTGCATCCTGGTTCACTTTGGTTAATGTGTGATGTGTGCCTTTTAAATTCCTGAGTTATTTTCTAATTTTCGATTTACCTACATAGTCTTAACCTAATTATTTTTCGTTTTTTAATATTCTTCAACTGTATTAGATTAATTCATGTTTTAGAACCAGAAGATGGGTGATAAGCCCGAAACGTTATTCTATAAATAAATCACATATACCTCAGCCTCCTATGTGCCCTTACATTCACCGTGGAATATATATATATATATATATATATATATATATATATATATATATATATATATATATATATACGGTTAAGAAGGCAATTTCATGAGCTTACTATCTCTTCATCGAAGCTCTCGGAAGGAGCTCTTCTCATGTACACGATAAAATAACGCCTAAAATTAGCATATTTTATGCGTTATCTTCTCATGTATGTGTTAAGACTTCCCTTCCGAGGGTTTAGATGAAGAGATATTTAGCTAAAAAATTGTATTTTTAATCGCATAATTATGAGTGAGATATTGCGAATAATTCTCTATATACGAGGGGCGGTCATTAAGTTTGGCAATTGGAATATAAGGAAACGAGATATGAGGAAAAGTGTTTTAGTTTTTTTCAATATAACTACCCTCGACTTCAGTGCACTTGCGCCACTTGTCCATGAGGCTTCGAATTCCCAACAAACAGAAATCTCCCGACTGCTCTTCAATCTACTCCTGGAAGGCGAGCTGGACATCTTCATCGTCCCCAAACTGGCGTCCACGCAGTGCAGCCTTGACCTCGCGGAATAAAAAGTAGTCGCTAGGGGCCAGATCTGGACTGTAGGGCGGATGATTGAGCTCCTCGAATCCGCCCTCGTGCAGGGCAGCTTGTGTAACTCTAGCCTTGTGGACTTTGACGACGTTGAAGTCGATCATGGGGCGCGATGTTTCTAGGGACCCCACGGGCAGAGACCTTGGTCATGGCCAAATTGTCGTTGATAATGTTGATAACACTTCCATGTAATATTCCAAGTTCTCGCTCGATTTCTTCGACCTTCACCCGTCGATTTTCGAGGATCCTCCTCTCCACACGGGCTACATTATCCTCGTTGGTCACGTCTGACGGGCGTCCTGGACAGAGGCCTTCTTCAAGGGACTCACGGCCATGGCGGAACTCCCTATTCCAGCGAGAAATGGTTGCATAGGAAGGGGCGGTGTCGGTGTACACTGCAACCATGCGTTCATGGATCTCTTTTGCATTCTTGCATTCCTTGGTCAAAAATTTGATCATTACGCGGTGCTCAACCCTCTCTATTGTTGAAAAATTTGTGACTGGCGATCTGCGATCAGCTACTGCTTCTTAAAAGGGCGAGAGAGGAGCGTGCGGCTGCAGGTCCTGACTTGTCATAACTTGTCCTAACACGCCCAAAAACAGCCATCCCCCTTCCTCTGTTTTGCCCTACCGATTCGCAAAACTTATTGACCGCCCCTAGTATATATATCTATATTAGCTTATATATATATAAGCTAATATATGTACATATATAATATATATATATATATAAATATATATATATATATATATATATATATATATATATATATATATATATATATATATAAATATTTATATATACGGTCAAGAAGGCAATTTCTTGAGATGACTATCTCTCCATCGAAGACTCGGAATGGAGCTCTTCTAACATACACGAGAAGATAAAGCATAAAATTAGCATATTTTATCCGTTATCTTCTCATCTATTTGTTAAGACTTCCATCAGAGGGCTTAGATGAAGAGATAGTTAGTTAAGAAATTGTCTTTTTAATTGCACATTTATGATTGAGTTATTGCAAATAATTCTCGATATATATATATATATATATATATTAGCTTATATTTTATCTCTTTCTCTGTTTCTCTCTCTCTCTCTCTGTCTCTCTCTCTCTCTCTCTCTCTCTCTCTCTCTCTATATATATATATATATATATATATATATATATATATATATATATATATATATATATATATATACTTTCTGGAGTAAGAATCCAATGGCAAAGAGAATGACAGTATTAATTTTTTATTTCTTCTGGCTACGTTTCGAACAAAGACAAGCTTATCTTCTGGCCTGATAAATTGAACAAAATTGACTTTAAATAGCAAAACAATTAACATTAAGATTAATTAGGACTGGAAGGTATAATTATATATGAATATACACGTATATACATATTTACATTTTGTAGTGATAAATCATAAATAGTTAATTATTTAAACAAGGATTGAGAAATTGTTAGCATAGGGGGAGGGGGGGGGGAGAATTTATTGACAGATATGTGCACAAAATTATTTAATTCTAATTTTTTAACAAATTGAAATCTTAATGGTCACATCAGTTTTAGAAACACGACTAAAGCAATGGAGAGCAAGAAACAATGAAGAAGGGTGAGGTATAATAATTGGTCGGTTATTATAAGACATGGAAAGGGAAGGCAGATACATCATTGTTAAGAGAGGGTCTAAGGGTCTTAATATGAATGGATTCAATTATTCGTAGGCTCATATCATTATTGGAAGATCTATAATTTTAAAATCATTAATAGTTGCATCGGTTTTGTAAAGGATAATATGATCCCTAACGGGGGACCGTTCCTTGCGGGTAAGGGAGTTACCTGTTCTGCTACTTATGCCAAGTTGAGAACAAGCTGGAGCGTGTAACGAGCGCAGTGTACTACCGACATAATTCTAACTACGACACCGAGAACATGTAAATATATATACTATACCACTGCGCAAGCTACATGGGAGCAAGTCCTTTACATTAAATACTGAACCTATTGCTAAATTATTCGAAAAAATTATTCTAAAGTTGATTTGTCCAAAATGATATTTGAGGAATATTTATTTGTCTGCGGATTTGGTGATTATTTATATATATATATATATATATATATATATATATATATATATATATATATATATATATATAAATATATAGACAGAAAGTCTTGACTCACTTAAGAAGCAGAAAGAAAACATTAATACCATTTTAGAGCAACACCAACTATTATTCTTCAAAATGAAGTTCATCATTCTGTACGATCTTCTTCCAGCCATCAGCCAGCATCCGAAACTGTCACAGATGCCAGGTTGATGGTTGGCTGGAGCGTGGTTAATTCTCATAGGTAAGATCCCAGTAGGTGAAATCTCTCTACTGCCTTCTTCAGTATCGCAAATTTACTTCTTAGCAACTCTTGTAGAAAATCTTTGTTTGTTAAAAGAGCGAATCAAAACTCTAATTCCACCTTCTACCAAACTTATTTCTCTCAGTTTTGGCTTATATTCGAATGAGTAAAGTCAACTTAACCTAGTGTTAATATTGCTTCATAAAATATAGTTGTTTTTTTCCACTTCCTATGTGAGTCAATACTTTCTGACGAACCATATATATATGTATGTATGTATATATATATATATATATATATATATATATATATATATATATATATATATATATACATATTAGATTTATATTTTTAACATATTCTATCAAACCTTTTATAATTTAACAAGTTATTCATAAATATATATTCAATACTTTATTTTGTCATGTTAAATCCCTTAGTATTATACTTAATGGTGTGAAATAAGTAAAAAAATCAGAATATGAATAATATATCTTGTTTTAGCTTAAATTTCTAACTAATGCATATTGAATATAGTCTTAAAAAGGTATAATCATTAAAACTAAAGAACGTTCAGAAACAGAGAAAACAAATCCAACCTATCCATTCGAATGGTTATAACATGTAGAAGTTGCTAAAAAATAAAATCTTCAAGCTATGCATACGAAACCATTATGGAACGAGACCATTAAACCAAGCCCTTTGTAAAAAGAAAGGTAAGTTATAGAAAATAGTTGCTAACAACTAAAGAAGATATATATCTTCAAGGCTCATTACAGATTCACAGAAAATCATCTTCTCAACTTGCTGTGAGTTCATGAAGTTTCAACATATGAGAGATCACTCAAAAAAGATCGACGATTAAAAGATCAGGGGCCAAAAATATACAAAACAAGAGAGAATCCATGGATATACAGTGTGACCCCCCAAAAGCAAAACCCATAATACTTAACCCGGTGACCCACACAAAAAAACAGAACCCACATATCGCTGAATAAGAATTAATTTTAATTTTTTTCTTTTCTTTTTCAGGGTATAAAAGTCGACTTTATGCATGCGATATGGGAACACCTTTCTTCTTCAACACCTCTTGGTCAACCAAGGAAGAGAAATATTACGTGGAGGCCTAGGATATATTCAAATATTTATTTGATCTGTTTTGTGAAGGTCGCTCTATATAAGGTAAATAGAAAATAAACCCGTCATTAGTACTCCAAAGATGATAAAATTTGAAGACATGAAGTTGGTCTAAAGTTATTTGGTCAGATGAAATTAATTATTAAGTATGTAAGACTATTGTTTTGTTTTTCCCATTTAATTCCATTAAAATATATATTGGAAAAGATATTTAATACTCTCAACATTTTTGCAGAATTTCAACACTCATGGGGCTACTTTTGTGAGAAAAAGAGCTGGAGATGAATTTGAATATGCTTATATGGAACGAACCCTGAAGCATGGAGATGGTTCTATCATGGTAAAGGGCTAGGAAAATGTTTACACGGTAGGGGAGAAGAAACTTGACTACTTATATCAGCGTGTTTTTACAAGTCTTAGAGCCATGTATCCAAAAATAGTATCCAACAACACCAATAAATGAAGTTATATTACAGCAGGACAATGATGCCCCATGTCTTTCATCTAACCAAACAAGGATTTGTTTGGAGAAATTGGGAACACCACTATGGAACGAACACCACAGAGCTCAGAATTAAATCCAATTGAGTCTTATTGAGAATGCGAGGTAAACCAATCAAAACTACCATAAGTATATATAAATTAAGCTACATATAAAATAAAATGTAAAAACAGGGTGAGGAAAGATTAAGTCACAAATTAGTGAAAATTTTGTTGAAATCCATTGCACGAAGAATTATGACTGTAATTAAATCAAAAGTATTAAAATAATTTAAATTAAATAATTATATATATATATATATATATATATATATATATATATATATATATATATATATATATATATATACTGAATTAATTAATCACATTTACCTAATTACATTATATTGACGATTCTTTTGGCTAAGCTGCTTGATAATTATTTCGAACAAGGATATATATATATATGTATATATATATATATATATATATATATATATATATATATATATATATATATATATATATATATATATATAAATATATATATATATATATGTGTGTGTGTGTGTGTGTGTGAATCCAGCAAACCGCAAGAAACAGAAAAACAGGATAATATTTGTTCGAAAATGTAATTTTCTAATTCGCAAAAATTCCGTACAGGGGTGGGATTAGAACCGTGGACACTGAGGCAGCGAGCAACCGCTTTGATCTCAATTAAACCGTCCCTTAGACCACTCGGGTAAGTTGAAGACAAAAAATCTTCCAAATAAACAAGCTTTTAAGGTACACTTTGCAAAGTCGATCGGGACTATGGGAATATTTTCCCAATGTGCTCAGGAGTCGAAACTTATCGAATGTTCCTGAACGAGAATTGACGTGGTCTTCAAATAACGTGAAGAGGTTGTTCTTTTACGGCTAGTTTTCTACCATTCGGATGGCTTCGAAGAATATTAATTGGCTGTTAGTCTGTGGAAAAGTTTTAAATTCTACTGCTGTTCGTCCGCAATTTGATGCCAAGCCAAGCTCCATGCTTAGAATGTTTTTTTAAAATTTACATAGACTGGAAAATAATGGCATTGCTGCTGTCATTGGGAAAGTAATGCGCCCATTCACTTTCTTTGGCTCGAAATCAGGATACATTTGCTCTTTTCCTAGGCAATTTTGCTAATTAAGCCATGCTGCTACATAATCTGAGGACATGTTGATAGTCCTAA
Organism: Ceratothoa steindachneri; assembly: GCA_963969495.1. Classification (NCBI taxonomy): domain Eukaryota; kingdom Metazoa; phylum Arthropoda; class Malacostraca; order Isopoda; family Cymothoidae; genus Ceratothoa; species Ceratothoa steindachneri. Next base: position 197,357,034 of record OZ018317.1, read on the forward strand.
TCTCGTGCCGGATCATTCAACTAGGGTTGATCGAATACATTATGAGCTGAGTCATCTTCACTTTCAAAATCTGCAGCATTGCTGTCACAGAGCTTTTCATCATGATCCATTTTATCAAGAGAGGGTAGTTGAAAGATAAGTTGAATTGTGATTTCTCTTGAATGAGAAACTCGATTTATAGCGTATAGTAGACGAGGATACCTGAATTTATTTATTTTTTAGTATATATCCTTAAGATTTCATTAATTAAAACTAGAAATCATGTACCATGATCTTTTGACTCTCGCCAAATCATAGTTATACCAACTGGCAACTTATCACTTCTGTCCTTTGGTCTACATTCGTAAACTATCGATAGTATGCTTGTATACATTGTAAGCGGGTCAAGACTTGTCTTGATCACCAATTTATATTTTCAAATATAGTAAATAGGCATGCTTGACAAATGCGCTGATGTTTGCCTTTTAACTGGCAATGGTGAACTTCTTTAGGCACTTACGACGAGATATAGCAGAGACAAAAATGACCGAGAAGAAAGGAAATAGGTATGTGAAGATAAAATAAGTTGAAAAGGAACAAACTTAGAAAATAGCTTTTCTATCGTTTGTTAATGCTTTGTATAGTAATCACCTAAATAGAGCAGCACATAACCTCTCACCAGACTGCCAGAAGACTGTCGCCGTTTGCTATTGAGGCCTCCTCTACGATTCGTTGGTCAAAGTATTATTAAAATGAATTAATAACCTAGCTTATTTAACTATTTTTCTTTCAGATATTTATTATGGCAATTAATTTACGATAAAATAATGAAAGCAATCAGCTTTTAAGCCTGATATTTAGAAAGCAAGCTGTGATGAAACACTTGACGTTATAGAGAAAATTAACTCACAAATTTTAGTCTGTTGCATGTATAAAATCGATGAAGAAAACGAAAGTTATCAGAAGATTAGCACTTAATTAAAAAAATACCATTTTCTGCATAATAATCCCAACTCTTAACCTTTTGTAGATGTAACCAGCATTGTTTGTTTAGCAACTAACTTCAGTTCAATATCGTGCAGATTAGGTCTTTCTCCTGCCAGCAAGTTTTCAGCTATCGTGCCAAAGAAATCACTTGCCTTTCTCTCTTTCCGCTAACTGATCGTAAACCTGTGAAATATTATCGACACTAGAATATGCTCTTTGCTTTTGCTATACATTAATGAACTTTCTAAAGGCTTTTCTAAGCATATGAGGTATAAAACTAGCATATCTTTGTTGATTCATCTCCGAGAAACCTCAAGACACCTCTATAATGAAATTTCAATGCTATCCATCCCATTTACCGATTTCGTTCATCTTAAGAAGCATGTCAATATGGATATACGCGTAAACAGAATAAATAAAACCCTAATCAATTAACGATTTGCGGAATATTACTGTGGGACAGTCGTACCACATTGTAACCATAAATCTTACGTGACTGGCCAAGAAGGTATTCATATGCCCAGGAGGAAGCAATGCTTAATCCTTTATTTAAGTTATTCCTCAAATCATGATTTTACCTCTCAGCCGCATTCAACTTGGTCTCATGAATATTTTTGCAAAAGCAATAGGTAAAGGATATGCGAAGGTCATTACGGTAAAACAAATCGGGAGGATTTTGGAGGATCAACAAATAAAGGATGTTTTGAAGGATTTTAAATTATTAAAAGTCCTTCATTCCAGTGCAAACGAAAGCTTGCCAGATTTCAAGTGGATATGTCAGAATTTTCTTTTCATATAAAAGTCATCGGCGTATAAGGATGGAACTTTTAACCTCTTCAATGCTTACTAAGAAATAGAATGATATATTTTTTAATCATATCCCTTCCTACATTGCCATCTTGATTACTTTCCAGTAAACTTTGGTGCATTGAGTAACGAGTAAAATGAAAGCTTCCATCCAAATCATCAGAATATTCTAAATTGTAACAAGGAATGTGTAATGAATGCATGTTGGCAACGCTTTTAAGAACACGCAATGTTTATATGCTTCCTCTAAGAGAATTTTGCGTTAATTATGTCATGTAAACTGTAGCTTGAATTTTTTTTAAATAGTTATTTTCATAAAATAGCATTTCTACACCAATAAATTAATATAAAAATATAAAATGATTATATTTAAAAAAATATGAGTGGTAGAAAGTAAATTTTTGCCTTGGATGAGTAAAAATGTTTCCTTTTGTCAGCCAATGATATCAAGATCTTTAAGACTTTGCGATTTATACCTAAGATGCCTAAATTCTAAGCTTAAATCAAGTTTGTACTGGAGGTTATAAGTGTAGTGAATGTTACCAGATTTAGTAAAAAATAACAGGTGAATGTTTCCCCTACTGAGAGATAAATGTTGTGAAAGAACTATTTCCGAATGATATACCTAAACTTGTCCTTGTAGCAAATTTAAAAATGGATATCGGATGAATTTGTATGATTATTTCAAAACAAACTATCTACATTAACCACATTAACTTAATATCCATTTAAACTAACTTAATTAACCAAACTTTATGTAACATCACCTCCTTTCGCTTCATTTAACTTAACTTGATATCGCCATACTGCCTCTAATACTTCATTATGCTGAAAGATCGGTGATTGTCAGTTGACGGTAACTTACAAGTTGTTCATCGATCTTATTTGGGTACAGAGTTGTCATAAGCAAGAACAGGTTTCTATTTTTTCTGAACCGAATTAATTTGTTTGTCGCATGAGACAAAATTCAATTAATCTTGGGCCTATCCATCATCGTTTGAGCCAACCGTCATTTTATCTTTCGCCTCTGCATTTCCTGTTAGGAAGAAGTCTCTATGATGATTAGGGGAAAATTAGCGACATAATAATTGTCATGTTATTTCATGGTTTGTCTTTCAACGTGAGGTCATGCCTGTGACATATGTTCTTTGTATGTGAGAATCCAGTTGTGCGTGTTATTTTATATCATTTTCTTATCCATCATGCACATGTTTCCTATGTATATATGTCTTTTAAGTATTTAAGTGTGCCCTTTTATATAATTAGCAATAAATTTAACCATGTACACTTTTTAAAATTTTAAATATGAAATATGTTCTACAAATGCTGCCACCAACCCTTTAACAAGAATACAGTGGCAGAAACGGCAGTGGTATTCGTTGCACTGCAAAATATGTTCACTTATCCGAAAATGTCTAGTAGAGGGTGGCGTAATAAATTAAAGTCAAATATTTAATTGTGTGATGAAAAATTCTTAGAAAATACGTAAAATGGACTCAAATTATTATAGATATCCCTTTAAAGTTAAATAATAAAGAAAACAAATTTACCAATAACTCAATGCTGATTAACATTCAATTCGTGAAGAATCTCGCTGTGACATTTTTATAGACGAAGATAACTTCTCAAAAATGAAACTCCTTCAGGTTTTCAGTTACCATTTGATTTAGAAATTTTAACTCGTCAAATAAATTATGCTGGCCCATAAACCTATGTAGATTCCTCGTACTCAATTATTATTATTTTAACTGGTTCTTATCTCATGGTGTGACTTTTTCCACTAACATGCTCTGAGTTTCTGTGTTGCCTTGCATTTTTGACTGTTCGCAAGTGAAAATCTGATTGAGGATCAATTTTCTTGTATGATCCATGAAAGCGAAAATAAACACTTTGATTAGTTTACTCACTAGACTCTGCTACCCTGTCACTTTAATCTACACTGGAAAGTCCGTACACATAATTAGAAAAGTACATGAATACCCATTTTCTTGACATTGTTGCTTTTTCATTAATATTCCCCTTTTTATTCAAGCCGTCAGTTCATTTAATTCTGTTTGTAATAGGTTTGTAAGTCCTTTGTTCATTTTTTTATTTGGATTAATTCAGGATTTGAGATCAAAAGCAGCGAAAAGCAGGAGAATTATCTAAATTCTTTGGTCAACTGTGAGTAAGTAGGGAGACATAAGGCTGCGCCACATCCCAGCAAAGAGGAGTAAGAGGAGAAATTTACTCTACTTTCCTTTATTACAGCGCTATCTTCCTAATAGTACTGCCCTTCCTAATTCATACCCCTATTTTCATGTGCAAGCAAATTTGCTCGTAGCTATGCTGCTCGAAAACAGTACTTTTCCTAACCTCACTAATGAGCCAATTTTATATTCTAGTAAACTTGTAGAATGACACAGACTGAGCTTAATCTTTTGGCTGATAATCTATCTCTGATTAAACAATGGTTTTTTGCTTCCTGCCTCATTTGAATACAATGACCAGAAAGCAGGCAAGGGACGCATACCCTCTCTAATGCCGTTGTCATTAGAAAATTTATCGTAATGGCAAAATTGATCTAAATTTCTACTTCGATACAACAATAGGCAAATTTAAGTTACGTCTATAATTATTTCGTTAACTCTAGAAACATACCTCTCGCATTATTAATCATGCGCTATCTTCAGTACAGTTTTGAATTACCAACATAAATCAAATTTACTAAATTGGTAGAGCCGGATCTTGTATCCTTCTACTGTATGTATAACCTTTTGCCTCTAACATAAAAAGAAAATCATTTTGAAGCTAAATAAAGCTATATGATATCAGCTATACAATGGCGATAATCATTTATTTCTACATATAACTATTTATTCAAGTTTCCAAAATTGGTATATGATAACCTGCAGATAAAAACTACCTAAGGATAAAGGTTATGATTATTTGAATAAATCAAACCCAAGTTATCAGCAGATAAACAAATTCCTAGATCAGAACGACAACGAAAACAAATTTCTATTGGAAAACGTAAATTAAAATATAGGCGGAAAACATTTTTACAGGTTATGAGTAAGAAGTATTTAGTGTAGAAGACTTTATTCTCTATGATACTTCGATATCTTCTGCCATAGAAACGAGCCAGCTGAGACACTCTCGCGCAGTAATTCTGCTCCATTCATCAATGAAGTAGTTCCCGGAATTCTTGAACTGTTTTTGAATTCTGCATTTTAGAGCTCTTTTATAAGACTTTTTAAACATTCTAATGATGTTAAGCTACGAACTATTTACAGGCCAAATCATAACAGTGATGTGCTCGTCAACCAAGAAAGTCTTCACCCAAATCGCAGTCTTTAAGGTGGCCTTATCCTGCATAAAATTGGCAGGTTGGGCTTTGAGGCTGGCAGATTTGGAAATGAATATCGTCACAACAATTCATTGCATACATATGCTCTCACTCTGCCCGTTAAGTCCTCAAGCGATCCAATTTCTTCTACCAATATCATGCCACAGAGCATGGCATTTCCTTCGTCAAACTTCACAATCTCTTGGGGGCAATTGACAGACAATCTTTCGCCTACTCTGTGACTAGTGAACCTTCATCCATCGGATCCGAACAGATTGAACTTGAGTTTTTAATGAAGTGGACTTGGCTCTATTGGTTATCCTTCCATGTACTTTCTCAGGTGCGAATACAACATGAGCTTTCTTCTTCTTAGGAGTGATCATTGGTTGACCTTAGGTGTGCAAGCATAACGTTTTTCTTCGTCCTTTGATTTTCATGACTCAGAGTTATGGAAGATTTTGTCATAGAAACATCCGCTAGCGAGGGAATGCGCAGTAATTAACAACGCACAGTAATTAGCGAGAATTCGATTACCGAGCCAAATTTTAAACTTTCCTTTCCACCCTAAATTGAATCTGAGTAACAAAGTGTCGAAACCCAAACCATTTTCCACTCGATCATCACAACTCTATGTAAGTACGTGTGCACTAAATGGTCGGAGTAGTTTGCGCTTCTTTGAAGCGTGCATCTATGTCCATATTACTTTGAAACACACTATATTTTTTCAGGACCGCCAGGGAAGAGGGATAATCTCTCTCGTGTTATCCCCCTGCAAGTTCAACTCACTCGGATCATACATGACCTACTATCGCAACATTAAATATATAGACACAATACCAACCTAACCTTCCAATATCACTTACACATTTCACCAACCCTAAGAACGGCAGCCAACCTCGAAATTTTAGTGCCTTTGCTCTATTAATAGACTTGCAGCAGACTTGTAATAGACTTTATCCTTAGTGCAACAGTCTTCACGATTGAAGTGTTGTACTTTGTTAAACATTTTCAGTCTTCTTTCTCCTTATCCACCTTTTCTCTCGGTTTTTTCCTGCGACGAAGCGCTAGGTCTATGAGTCGCTTGTTTTTCGAAATGAGTAAAGTTCAATTGTATCGATTTAGAGCCATGAAATGACCCATATGACTATGGGACATAGGGTTATCCACACTGGAGATTTCAAATCTAGCATAATATTTGGCGCTGGGTAGCGCCTTCTAGTGGCAGAAGCCTTATTTAGCCATCAAATGCACTTGTAAGTGATTTGAACCATGGGAAACCATCAAAGGAATAATCATTTATCATCTTATACGACGCAAGTCATTGCAGGGATTTTCCCTCGTGTTAGTCATTACCTTTATTGTCATTCCATTGCATGAAATTCTCTACCTTTCCTTTTCTCATAAATGGCTCTTCATCCTTAACCCGGCCAACGGAATTCCGATTCCAGCCCATAGGAAGAAGGAATGCCTATTTACAATTTAATTAGTCCTAAAGTGCAGGATTTCGTGATTCTATTCACTACCTCATACAATTTCAGACTCGGAGCAAAGGAGAGGAAGGCTTTATCAGGAAGGATCGGGTGGTAAATTCGGTTCATTCTCGCTTTGTTTTGCCACATTAGTGACACCAGCGGCTAATTACTAAGGGCTCATAATGGATTGTGGATTGTGCTTGAAATATAAGAAGCAGTGGGGTGTTGAGGCCAAAATATCACAACAAGAGACTCGCTGACGAAAGGATTAGTAGTCGTCTCTTTGCGATTCACCTAATTAATAGCATGTTCTTCATTCAAAGGTCACGTCTCTACACTCAAATATAGATCACTAAGCAAACATTGTTTCCATAACATTTTCCAAACAACATAAGTAACTCTCATAATCTCATAAATATATGGTTTTATATTTGTCTTATTTTATTGATTTCAGCGAAATTTATTTAAACTATACCTATGCTAATTTAATACTATCCATTTCTACCTTTATTTCCTATTCATGCTCACCAATCTTGTAATTCCTTTATCATTACTTACTACAATATATTTCTATTAGAGCAACACAAATCTCTTCGACACAACCACTGCGTTTATTGTTAGACAAAATCACATAATATTTCTTTATGGCTAACATATTTGCAATTATTTTCAGTCGATACCAGACATGGGCTTGAATAATGATCACAAAATGTCAGGAATTGCTAATTCTCACATAACTATAGTATAAAATAAAGGATTCATGAGGAAATCTAAATTTGAAAACAACAATTTACTCAGACCTTAATTTTAGAATCCTCTAACCATTAGTATGATACTAATTACATAATCCCTACAACTCCATTTAGGTTTTGATATTAAAGAAATTCGTAAAAAGTAACACTCTAGAAGAAGCATAGTTTTACAGTACAAATTTAAAATAATATTCGCGTGTACCAGCTAATTATCAATATACCCTTTCTTAGGATTCCTTTCATTTAGCATCCTTGACACTTGCATTTTTCTAGGAACCGAACATTGAATGGTATTCAAAATGTATTTTTATTCGTGAGATTTAAATTTGTGTACATACGAGGGGCGGTCAATAAGTTTTGCAATTCGGATATAAGGAAACGAGATATGAGGAAAAGTGTTTTATTATTTTGCAATATAACTACCCTCCACTTAAATGCACTTGCGCCACTTGACCCTGAGGCTTCGAATTCCCGCCACCTAGAAATCTGCCAACTGTTGTTCAATCCACTCCTGGACGGCGAGCTGGACATCTTTATCGTCCCCAAACCGGCGTCCATGCAGTTCAGCCTTGACCTGGCGGAAAAAAAGGTAGTCGCTATGAGCCAGATCTCAACTGTAGGGAGGGATGGTTGAGCTCCTCGAATCCGCACTCGTGCATGGCAGCTCGTGCAACTCTGGCCTTGTGGACTTTGACGACGTTGAAGTCGATTATGGGGCGTGAGGTTTCGTGAGGTTTCTAGGGACCCAACCGGGCAGAGACCTTGGTCATGGCCAAATTGTTGTGGATGATGATGATAACACTTTCATGTGATATTCTAAGTTCTTGCTCGATTTCTTCGACCTTCAACCGTCGATTTTCGAGGATAATCCTCTCCGCACGGGCCACATTGTCCTCGTTGGTCACGTCTGAAGGGCGTCCTGAACGGGCATCATCTTCAAGGGACTGACGACCATGGCAGAACTCCATATTTTAGCGAGCATTGGTTGCATAGGAAGGGGTGGTGTCGGTGTACACTGCAACCATGCGTTCATGGATCACTTTTGCATTCTTGCCTTCCTTGGTTAAATATTTGATCACTGCGCGGTGCTCAACCCTCTCTATTGTTGAAATATTTGTGACTGACGATATGCAAGCAGCTACTGCTTCAGCCGCAGGAGCGTGCGGCTGAAGGTCCTGACTTGTAATAACTTGTCCTAACACCTCTTAAAACAGCCTCCCCCTTCCTCTGTTTTTCCCTCCTGATTCACAAAACTTGTTGACCTCCCCTCGTATATATATCTATTTAACAGAATTCTCTTTCATGTGCAAACATTTGCACCTAACCTCATTGGTGTCCAGGCTTCGTTTCGCAAAATATTATTTTTTCTTATTTTTCTCTGTTTTAGTGCTCTTAGACATCACAAAATCAGCAGTCCATACCACAGCTTTTTTCCTTATTTCCTTCCCTTACTCATTCATCCAAGGAAGGAAGACGCCTTGCTAAATGTGGGCAGGTTGAGAGATGCTCTCTTTCATCCATGGGTCATTGTCTTTGGCCAAAGCTTCAAAGGCTATGTCGTTTCTTGCACACTTTTGCTTCCCCTTTCTTTACCAATTTGATAAAGAACTCCCTTTAGAAGCATTGTGCTCATGATTTCTTCGTTATTTTTCATTTTAAAAGTTTTGTTGATATGAGGAGAAATCTTCTTCACCTCCCACTTCCTTCAGCTCTCCCTGGCTTCTACTATCTCAGTGCTCTTTATCCAGACACTTTTTTCTTTCCTTTTTTATTTTTAACGTCATGTTCCTTCATTGATAACCACATTATGGCATATCCCCCTTTTTATCTTCCTATCAATTACAGCTTCATGAAGAGAACGAGAACAGAGGAAGGTGCAAAACAACGAAAATCGTGACGAAAATTGAACCAGTCACTCCGACGTCGCTCGGATCAAAGAGGAGCAAGCGCATTTCAGCCGACGAGAACAAGCGAAGATAAACCAGAGAGAGTGGTCTTCTACATACTACAGGTATTTTCTTTCCATAATTAAGAGCTTAGTACTTTTTATGTATCTTATCACATTCCACCTACTTCCTCCATCCTGCCTCTTACCTGCACATCAAATAACCTGACACTCCATCCTAGCTTCTTTCTCTTAAATCAGAGGAACCCAAACGCAGCTTTTTCTTTCTCATCCTTCCGAATTTTCTTGAAACAAAACCGCTGTTTAAGTCTTTCTAGTCGTCGGAAAACAAACCGCTATTTTCAATTGTCGTTTGTTCTTTTGCTTCTATTTCTCTCTCCCCCCTCTCTCTTTCTCTCTCTAGCTGACAAATTTCAGGAGAGTCGATCACATAATTTAAAACTAAAAATAAAATATTTCCTCTTCCACATTCTTTCACCTTATTGTTGATATTCCATTTCATCCTGTCGTTCTCACATCCTAAATCATTAAGGATTAGGCAATACCTTTTACTTTGTAGGAAACTTTGAGGTCGTTTAATTCCGCTATTACAAGCACTGGCTTGTAATATGGGAATTCAGGCTCTCAGACCTTCATCTCTCATTGCCTTCAAACATCTTCCAGTTATTTTATTGCTCCATTTCCCAATTGCGAACGAGATCTTCCGAGCGGGTAATGAAATTCACACAAAGAACCGAATAAAAATCGCTGGTAAAAACGAGAATACCGAAGGCAAATTCTCCTTCAGCGTAGAAAGGAGCGCCAGAAAGACAGCAGTATTGTTTATTGCTACCAAGCAGCGAGTGAGAAAAGCCTGCGCGGCCCAAGGGTCGGCCAATCGATTCGCATCAGCCGAGTGGGAAGAGGGAAGCGGTTTAGATAGTATCCAAGACGGAAGAGTTATGTGTTATGTGAGAAATAGGGATTTTAAGATTGTTTATGTGTGTGATGACGCATGAAGAAAAATTGACTGCCTATTACAATTAGCTTCGAACAGCGACGCCATATTGTGCCTCCATTTCTTACGTTTTGGACTCGAACACGGCTCGCAGGAGTTCAAAGATAAATTGATTATAATAAAGGAAAAGAAATAAGTCGTCTAATCCAACGTGGCTGCATTCAGAGGATCCATAAAGGAGTTGCCAGCTCTGTGCCTACTCTTGGTATACAACAAAATGCTCTTAAACTCTTTCAATTTTGAACTCCGTTGCATTGTGATAATGTCTTGCACTCAAGTTTTATCTCCTGTTGGTGTTTGTGCTAAATCAACTTGTCTGCTTGGGTAAGTTGGCTCATTATATTGATCGTGCCAAGCATTTTAGTTCGCCAAATAGTTCTACTTAGCGTATAGGAAGTTATTTAATCTAGTGTTCCATTCCCCCGTATGTGTTCATCAATTATAAGTGCACTTCTTTGTGTTTTCTCTTTTAATTTCCAAGTGTTCTATTTGTTGTATAAATCTCCTTCGTTCCATCCTGCTACACTTTTAGTATTAGAACCGCATTGTAGAATCAAATATGATTCAAATGTACTTCAAAAATTAGCATTTTGTAGTTTTATAAAATATTATAATGGGTTCATACGTTTAACCCTAAAATATCTGACAGAGGGAAATCTGATGAATGACCTCAAAAGAGCGCTAGTTCCCTAAATTGTCATTATCTGTCTTGTAAAGGTCCTAAAAAGGACGCCGGGTCATAAGAGAGAAGTTCTTTTCCATAGAACCGTTGGTCTTTTAAAAGAACTGATTTTTTAATCATAACTTGATGAGATCTGGGCAAGCGGGCAAACATACAGGTAAGCAAGTAACCTAAACTACAAGGTCTAGAAACAAGCGCTAAGAAGACTACTGCCCAGATCGTTTAAATAATCGAGAAGAGGTTACGAAAATTTTAGCTGATGTTAAAATCATAGCTTATATTCACACTTTATTTATTTGATGACCCTATAGTGTGAGTCAATTTCGTCCAGATTATCGTGAGATTGTCGTAAAAATTCCTTGGTATTATTTAGTGGATTAGTCAGGCCACAGACTTGAATCCCATAGAAAATCTTTGGGAAATGTTCAAAATAAAGGTTGGAAAAAGGCAGCACTGTAATGTTGTGGATTTAATGCGAGTCAGCGCTGAAGAATGGAGGAAAATCTCAGCTAATTTTTGCAAAAGCATTTTTCAACCTAGAAGAGAACTTTGGAAGCTGTCTCGGAGCAGATGTGGACTCCAGAGATAGGGCATGCAGCCCACCCTTGTGTGGAAACGACCTGGCACCTACCAACCACTGGACCCTCGCACTGCCTTGTGTGTTTTGCCTTTTACGCAAAGGCTATAGGAAGGATACATAAATCACAAACCAGATTTGGGAGTGCCTATAGACGAACACCAACTCACCAGTGTCTCCCTAGAACCATACAACCGAGGATGAAGCCTGGTCATCTTGACCTTCTCCTGCCACCAGGGTCCTTCTCCCCTCGGTCAAGATACTGGTCTGAAAACCGATTGCGTTTAAGGATGAATTATTTTATTAAGAAAATACATCTGAAGAGGATTCCAAAGTTTTTGCCGCATAAAGAATATTGAATCCAGCTCCATGATTCCTTTTACATTTGAGAAAAACTTCCGATTACCATTTACCCAGGCTACAATCAAGCCGAAAAAGAGCTTTCTATTCGTAAGGATTGTTCGCTCATTCGGATATTAAAGAACCTTTCACAGGTCAAAGAATTTGGTTTTATTTAACAGAGCAAAGGCATTTCCTGAATTCCCCATAACGAAACACGAACTCACATAAATATAAGTTCTCACAACTTACCGAATGCCAGGCAAAATGATGATAAAATTCTCACTTGAAGTAGTCATAAATATTTTAAGTTGTAAACGCAAACTGTATTTATCTCTCTTTCTCTGTTTCTTTTTTTTTCTCTCTCTCTCTACCTCTCCCTCTCTCTCGCTCTCAATCTCTTTCTCTTATCTGTCCCACCCCTATCTCCCTCTCAGTCTCATTCTCACTCTCTCTCCTATCTCTCTCTCTACCTCTCCCTCTCTCCCTGTCCCTTTTTCTCTCTCTCCCTCGAACAGCTGCGCGCACGCAATACTGAATTAGGTCAAATTCTAACTACCGTACTGCCTCTCATCCCCGAATCATTTATACACTCGGGAGCACAAACAAAAGTTTTTTATAAATCTGCAAAAAAAAGTTTAAATAGTCGCGGGGTTTATATTTTCTCTTGGCATATTGCGACATGGTGAAACATTCGAGATTTAATGCAACATAAATGAAATATAGGACTCAGTAGGCTATAATTTTGGTATTTATTTCTATTAGAATCACGATAGTTCATATATTTTTTTAATTCATTTTAAGATATTAAAATTTTAACAGAACACTTGAGGAGCGTAAATAAGAAAGCATGCCAACCTTAAAACGGAGAATAGTTGGTAGCTTGGAATGGCAAGGAGATTTGTTGGGTCAGTTAATGGTTTGTTAATCAATTTACAAAATAGTTGCATGCTCAATAGGTATTCGGAATTCTGAATAAACTCATTTTGTGCGCAAACTAAATCGCTTTCATCCATTTTCGCTTGTTCAAATTTACTACTCCGTAACAGACAGTTTTGAAAGTTTCTCTTTCGAGAAGCCTTCATTAGTGTCCCCTTCTAAAATAATAAATAACTGCCTGTTAAACCTTAGAGTAGTGATTACTAGAATCTAAAAACAAGTGCAAATATTTTTATACTTGGTAATGTCAGTTATCACTAATTTTACTATTAACCTTCTTTTCTTTATATCTTTAGATATGAGAGAGAGAGAGAAATAAGTCAGTTAATAATAATTATATAACATTAAAATAAAAATCTGGATTCATATAGTTATTTACATAAATAAATAAATAACGATATGAATGTATAAAACATGTGCGAGCAGAAAAAAGTTAAAAACCTTTGAGTACAAGACATTTCTATTTTTGCTTCAAAGGGTGACCCTTTTCAGTGACTAATTGCTATGAAAATAGAGATAAATAGAGTTTACGTTTACTACTTACAATATTTCTGATTACTTTGAGTGAGATTTTTACCATCATTTTGCCTGGCATTCTGTAAGTTGTGAGAACTTATATTTATGTAAGTTCGTCTGTGTGAATGGATATCTACGTGTTTCCTTATGTGGAATCCAGAAAATGTCTTTCCACTGTTAACACGAACCGAATTCTCTGACTGGTGAAAGCTTCTTTAATATCCGAATGAGCAAACATTCATTACAAACATAAAATAGTCTCGCTTGTTTGAGGCTATTAATGTCATCTGTTTTGAGGGATTTAATACTTAATTGAGAACGAAATAATTTTTGGCCATAGTTTTACATGGTAAGGCCCGTGAAATTAATTTTGAACCTGTGGAGTGTTTTAAGACTCACGAACACATGAGAACAAGATCAGAAGTCATTGGAGATATAAAATTTTTAATGGACAGAAAGTTTCCGCGAGCAGAGAGAACTTAAATTCCCTAAGAGTGTATGTAGAGGTTTCTCAAATTTACTTAGAGGTATAAGGGTATTAGTAGGAGTAGAAAATTTACAGATTATTGTCAAATATCAGCTTTAAAGCGCTTGTTTGGAGATTTTTGACACACAACCTTCGTTTAGAACAGCAATGGAGAATTACTTATCTTAACTTTTTACCACTCCGTTCGATGACTACACTATTTCATTCCTCGTAGTTTTATAAGGGGAAAATATGCCATTGTAAGAAATAATACCTTTCTATTCCACAAACCTAGAAATCTATCGTTGACAAATTTCCAGAATGGATTCTAGGGAAGATATCTTTTAGATAAGTATAGGCACTAAACCTTTGGTCTATTTATTTTAAGATAGATATGAGATAATTAAAGCAAGTGAGAGTGTATCTCTGCCTAAGGAGTGCTCCATCACACGTAGCAAAATAAGGACTTGTGCTTTAAGCGACTCAGGAATAAACATTTGAACTCTACAAATAAAAATAAATATTAAATATTTCATTAGCTTTGGGGTAGAAATAGAAGACAAGTTTAAGATTGTGTGCTCCCTAACAATAAATTCTTTGAGTGTGTGATAGCTTATTGAGAGGTGACATATGCAAAATATTTAATCTCTTTGAAAAGCGCTGGGATGACGGTTCCAGTTTCGATATGAGCTGTTTGAAAGAACATTCATTCTTTGTTTTAGAGCATCTTGTACACATGGCGTGAATTGTGGTACAAGCAGTACATATAATTCATGCATCTAGAATTTGTTGAGTCAGGCCTATGAACAAACACCCTCAGACAGATTTTCTGTTAAATAAAACACTCAAGGAGAGATCACATTCAGACATTAAAGAAGCGACATGCATTCATTGCCCCTGACAGTCATGAACATGATTGAGTCAATTTGTGCGTTATTCTTTTTGGATATTTTCATTTTTGCCTTTTTGGTCATTCCCTCTAAATATTCTTTTATCTATCTGCTCTCTTATCTTTCGCCATGACCTAGAGTAGGCAATTTACCTTTCTGATTTTACAAAGGAATTCAGATAAGTAAACAAATTTGAGGGGGGGGGGGAATTAAGGCTTACTTTCTGTTTTGGTCTAGGAGGTTTTTGCATTTCCCTCTAATTATGCTTGCGGACGATCTGGGAGGTGAATTTTCACTATTCTTTTTCAAGTTAATTCGGTTTTAGAGCAACCTAATCATGTAATGTTAAATTTTAAGGTTTATACGTGCATAACCTTTATAAACTATTCTATAAATACATATATAGTTTAATCAGTATGAAGTAAAATTTGTTCACGTTTGGCTTAATAAGACTCGTTGCCATTTATTATTTATTGTTTATTTATTTAAGAAAGACAATAAAACCAAAGCATTTTCGAAAGGTTCAACCAAATAATAGAGAAGATAGGAAAGGCAACAGATAAATAATGGCAAATAGAGATAAAATAAAGATGGAGACTAAAAAGGGTTAATGGTCACGAAGACTACAATAATCCACCTCATAAATCCTAATTACTTTAGATGGAGTTGGAATTATAAACTTCCAGGTGCATAAGTTCTCTCAGCAGTACTATAAAGGAAGAAATTTAAACTGCGTAAACGACTGCAAGAGAATAGACGCAGAGATATAAGTGTGGTAAACAGCAAAATTACCGTTCCCCCACTTCTTTCATCCTACAACTGACCGAATAGTCCACAGCCATGTTTCCCTTAATCTCGATCAAGTACCTCAGTTTCCGGCTTACTCTTGATCATGGGCAAAGTCATCCTCTTACATCAACGGAGTCACGTTATTTCCCCAATAGCGTATAAAGGTGATCATTTGCCTATTATTGAAACTCTTCAGAATTTTTAATGTATGAATTACCTCGTCTCTCCAGTTTACAACGAATTTTAAATGTATTTATTCTCTCTGTATTTATAAGATGGGTCTCAAGCTAAGCATCATTTGAAGGTGAAACGTTGAAGTATTTCTAGCATTTACAACAAAGATCTGGCGCCCTTGAAATGAAATAAATATCCGTTGATTCGAAATAAGCCCTCACTGAAAGATCCTTTGAATTCTTCATTCATGTATAAATAAATTATTTCACATTTAATACATTTAGGGAAAAAAAGATTAACTATAAATGCATCATAAATGAAATTTGATATGTAATCCTATGAAAGACACAAATTGTATTTTGTAAAATTAACTCATTTTAAATTCCCTCAGAGAGTGAAGTACAAAATTGGATTTCTAGGGTTGCCATTGACTATACTCAAAGCAAGACGAGAGGGACATGATCTAGTGAACCTGCGGCAAAAATGGCGGATTTAGTTCGTCTAGCTACTAGGTGAAGCCACCTGGTTGTAACCTTATATAATAATTAAAATCATTGACCTCAATTACTTTGATAGCATTGGTTTTAGCTGGCTACATTGAGCCAGCGTCTCGTTGAAGATAGAAGATGAACACAACACGAGATTTGCATGACTCATAGACTTGCTTGCCTTGCTTCACCGCAGTTAAAAAGGGCAAAACAATTTCATAAGATGGAAGGACACACTGCACAAATAAAGTTCACTCGAAGGAAATATTTACTCTGAAAACAAGAATGAGTTGCAATGTTGTGGTCTCTGTTGGGAATGTAGAATAAACCCTGCACCTATCATAAGATGCACCAGAACATTGCAAAAAGGTTAATAAGGTATTCTCTAGGATTATCTAAACTTAGTTTTGTTTTGGTTTAGGAAATCTAAAATCATATGAAGCAAGAACACATATTTATGGTATTAATTAATAGATGAATGCAACGTTATCTTCTATCTGTATAGTCCTAAAACTGCTTCTGACATCATCCATAGTTTATGAAGTATTATTACTCACGAGTGTGCTTGGCTCGAAAGTGTCCACACCTAATAATGATGAGAATTGTATTATATTGAAAAAAAGCCCATTTCGTTTATCCGCATTACCAGTGCAAGTGAACCCAATCAATCATTCCCGATATAGAACCCTAAATAATCTATAGTGCCAAAGGCGAATTGGCACTTGCTGGGGCTGATTGTGAGATTGTGCTCCCGGAGTGCACGCGTTGTGCTTGGAGGGCAGTCGGATGTTGATCCCATTCTTGGGTAGCCAATTAAATGTTATCGAAATAGAAAGTTATATTAGGAAAGCCTTTTAATATTCATCTCATCATCCGAATACAGTTTAGGCAAGCCTGACAAGACGAAAGAGAAACTGACGAAGTTGCATGAACCCTTTGTCTGTTGGAAAAGCAGTGCACTTTATGACCTCTTCTCTTAATGTTATTTGATAGCAGGCCTTGCACAAATCCAGTTCCGTGATGTATTTAGGCTTTTCGAACAAATTCAGAGTTTGGTGGATGATGGGGATAGGTTTGGTGTCGAACACAGTGAATGAGTTTAATTTCCTGAAGCCGATATACATTCGGTAGGATCTGTCTGACAATTTAACCATGACAACAGGGTAACAATAACTTGACTCGGAGGGTTCTATGATTATCGACCTCATTATTGAAGGCTTCTCTTAGGTGGATGGGCAGAGGATATTGCTTGGATCAGATGTATTTCTCTGCGGTTAGTTGAATGTTGTGCTCGAAATTAGCTGCACAACTAAGAGTTTCTGAAATGACGTCACTAAACTGACCCAGTAGCGCCTGCAGCTCGTTCTTCTGGTTGGACGAAAGCTGGTCGTTTACCCTTTCTTCTGCTGAAGGAGAATCAGTGGCATCTGGCAAGACGTGCAATGGATACTCATTATCTTGCTCCATGCAGGCAACTTCTGCTAGGATTAAGGGATCTAAAGGATAGCTTGCTCTATGGCCGATTATTCGTCCATTGTCATCATATGGTTAGTACGCGCACGACGGTGGTATCTTTTTAACATATTCACTTGGAATAGCTCTCTTGCTGAAGTAGTTTGAATTAAATAGTCGACAGGACCGCGTTTTTAGACCACGTGTTAGGTCCCCTTCCATTGACTCAGTAGTTTATTATTGTCTGTCAAAAGTAACAATAATACCTCTTCACCGGGCTTGAACTTTCATTCCTCGAAATTACAATCAAAGTACGTCTTGCATTTGTCCAAGTTAGCATCGGTGTTTTGGTAGGCGATCTCACACATTTTTCTAGTCTTTGCCTTAATTCCAACAGATGGGCTTGGGTGGATTGAATTTCTTAATACAATTTTTGATAAGTGAAGAGCGCCTTTAAGATGATTAAAGGGCCTCGAATGTTCCGTCCTTACAATAGTTCGAATGGTGAAAATCCCAACGTACGGTACCGGATCTCTCGGTATGCGAAGAGGGCTACTGGCAGATATCGGTAGCATTCTATGGGCTGTTCAGCGCACAATTATTTGAAAATTTCCTTGAGAGTACCGTTCAACCTTTCGCACATACCGTCTTCTGCAGGGTAAAACGGGGCGGTAAAAAAGTTCTTTATCCTAAGCACCTTGCCTTCATATTCCACTAATTGGGAAGTAAATTGTTGGACACGATGTGATAGTATTTCCTTGGGCAAACCAACACAAAATAAGATTGTAACGAGTGTTTCAGCGCAGGAGATACTGTCGATTTTCTTAAAGGATACGGCCTCGCGAAACCGGGTGGCAAATTCGAGCAGGGTTAGGCCGTACCTATGAACATCACTTGAGGGGAACGAATCGGACCATTTAAATCTATTAACCCTTTGAAGAAAGGTTCGGAGATACGGAGTCCCTTTTGTAAAGGTGCACGTTTGACTCCTCCCTTTTTGCCGTCTTTTGACAGATATCGCACGAACGACAGTAGCATAGAATTTCGTCTGTCGCCCTAAGCCAATAAAAAAACTTCAAGATTCTCTGTTTCGTCTTCGTATGGCTAAAATTGACCGCAAAAAGGATTTCGGGAGGGACTGCAAAATGAGATGAACGTGGGACAGGAGAGACATAACGCTCTGGACTCGGGGTTATCGCCTTCAGAGCAAGTGCGATAAAGTAGGCCATCCTTATCGAGGTAAGAGATCCCCTTACCACCTCTAGCTGCCTCTTCCTTCTGATTTTGTGGAATTTGCCCGAAGGAGAGAAAGATAATCGCATACCTTCTGATTCTTCGCGAATTCCTCGTCCGTTACATGCTTGAATTATGATACGCAGGGGCTTTCAAGCAGTGTGGGGGTCTCCACTTCTTTTTCCGCTTGGGTTGAGCTACGGGGGTGCACTCAATAAAGCACTTGACAATAGGGAATCTATTTGCACGCCCCAAGTAGTCGTGCACTAATGAAATTTGTCGTGATCCGGGTCTAAAGGTGGTAGTAGCTTATCCTAAATCATGATGCAGGTATACCCTGTATCGCGTACGAAGGTGGAGATTTTGTAGCCGTTTACTGCTCCGGTTTCGAATTTAAGCCCACTCATTGTGCATTTATCCAACAAAAAGGTTACCTGGTGGCAAGCGGGATTTGAAGTGCTCGAGGAGAGAGGAGATTCTGGACGCGGCGATGGTGGCGCGGACGTGGCACTGATTTGCTGTACCTGATGACGAGGGTCGCTTCGAAGTTGTGAATTCTGAGGACAATTGGTCCTCACATGGCCATCAACACCACATGAGTAAAGGACAATAGGCCTCCTGGTAAATGAAGAAGCAGGGGGATTATACGAGAAAGGTTTGACGTCACGTTCGTCGGAATAGAAGAACTGTTTAGGTTTTGAAGAGCCAGTCACTTTGACAAAATTGTTTCCGTTGTCTGGAGTACATTTAGCCTTGCTAGCCTTGGATTTTGGAGATGGAGCTTCCGCCTTCTTTCCTTCTTTACGGTAGCTGTTATGAATAGCCGCATAAACATCGGCTTCCTCGATATATTTCTTAAATGTAAAACACCTAGGGCCTTTTACAAAGGATATAGTTTCTGGGGAAAGTGAAGACAAAATTTGATCCTTCGGGACAAAGTCGACTAAAGCATTATAGTCATGGGGAATTTTAGATGCGTCTAGTCAAAAATTAAGGTGACGTTGTAAAGTATAACTAAACTGACTGTAGGTTTGGTTTAGATGTATACGGCAGGGTCGGAATTTGCGCGGTAGAAATCTGGGGTCATATTGTAGGCTGTCGTATACTCTGATTTAAACGTAGAGCAGTCAATTGTTGCCTCTGATGAAAGCGAAATGAATATATCCCTGGGCTGAGTTCTCAGTAGTGTGAACAATTTGGCTACTCTGTCAGCCTCAATACCCACATGGTTGACCGCAAAAAAAATTTCAATGTTAGTAATATAAGACTCAAAATCCTCACCTATTTTAAATACGGATAATTATACGGTCGATGCTTAGTGAATGTCGATCCTTGAATTGACCCAATATCTCTCAATCCGGGACCTGCTCATTTCTAATTAATGAAAACTAATTATGTCCCTTTCTTCTCGTTCTCTCTCTTTCCTTTCTCTTTCGCTTCTTTCTTCTCTTTCTGTTCTCTCCTCCTCTTGATGTACGTTAATAACTCTTTTTTACTGAGTCTAAGAGACTCACCTTGTGACTTAAAAATGTCGCAGGAAGACATGCTGTTGAGTTTTATCAACTTTCTCGGGAGAAAACAAAGCACTACAAAGGAAATCTTAACGGTGTTGTCGAGCTCGAATATAACTGTAAATCACACGAATTACTTAAATCCACGGTGGCAGTGCCGTTGGGTTTTGATTGACCCAAAATGAAATCGCAAAACAAAAAAAAACTAGACGAAAAAAAACACAAACGCAAATGTTTCACCAGAAGCGAAATTTATTCCGTACGCACACTCAGAATGAATCCCCTCACTGAGTTTGAGCGAGAGCCTAGTGCCTACCACCTGCGCACGCCAAATTACACAAGAAAATACAAAAACAATACAACTCCTATTGTAACTTTCAAATATGGCAGACGAAAATGGGGCCTTAAAAGACAAGAATTCCGCTGCGGAATACATGGTCGGCCCGGTCACAAAATATCACCCCCATAATAAATTCACAAAACATATTGTACCTTTCAATTATGGCAGATGAAAATGGAGCCTGGAAACAAAAATTCCGCTGGAGAATTCATGTGATGCACAGTCAAAAAATATCTCCAAACCTAAATTCACAAAACAATGGGAAATAGGTAAAGAGGAAATTGGTTTGAAATCAGTTCAATCGTGAAAGTTACCAACTACGCATATATCTATGCCGTAGTCAAGGTATCCGTGACCTTCGCTTACCTTCATCCATTCAGATGGAGTGCGATAAATCTGAGGGAATTTGAAACCTCAAAGTGCGTGGATATCAATAAAACTAAGTTAGAGTGCGGTTGGCCAAGTTAATATAACTTCTTAGAGGTTCTCGTCAGAGAAACTCGGGATACAAAAATATACTTACTATTTACAGGCAAATTACAAATAAAAGATTGGATTCGCAAATTTACAATTTTTAGGTCAGATGAGTTCGGTCGTGAAAGGGACAACGTGAGGTGGATGGCACGTCGACAAATTAACAATTAAAGAAAAACGGGACACTGAATACACGACAGAGTTACTCGCAAAGCCTACTTATAGACTTTTCTTTGGGGAGTTTCCTAGGGGAAGAGATTGCATAATAGAAATTGCAATCGCCACATTTAACCTCGAGGGAGTACTACATCGGACGGGAACGGGACCTATTCCTGAACAATAGCCACTTGCCGATAGACTATCGTTTAATCTGAATAGAATTATTGCTTTCAAACTCAGAGGGGTAGGGAGCCAAATCGAGAGTTTACGCGTCGCGTTCAAAGAGGCTGGCTGATACTAATATATTGAGGCCCGCATCTGATAATTTATACGGGGTTCATCGAAAGTGATTTGCCCCGAAGTCTCAGAAGAGAGTCTGCATTATCAGATGCGGCGCCGACGGAAGGGAACCTTATCCCGGTTCTCACGACCTCACGGAGCTTCGGCCGCTATCCTCGGTCTGCTCGGTCCATCCATCGCTCTTATTATCTATCTCCGGAATTGGGTTGGCTTCTCAGGGTACTGCTCGAAGATTTCCCGCCGTATGGTGCTTTTCTATATAACTATGAAAATATGAACATATATTCTTTTATCATTACTTATTTCACTTAATTTATCATGCATTGTGGAACCCTTGACGCATGGAAAAAGATGTCGATAAACCTTTGAGATATCGAACATCATTCTCACTTTTTGCTTTGAACTCCGGATAAGTTCTATACATTTATTCATTTAAAAGCACTCATCCATTTAGAGAATGTAAAATAAAGTAGGTTTCTTTGAGTCGCTAATAATAACAATCTAATACGTTTTGTTAAATGATTGCTATAAGTTTTTAATTTCAGCCATAGCATAGTAAAATACCATTTCGTATGGCTGCAAGCATGGATCGAAGCAGTGCGCATGCACGATATGAATTGAGAGATATAGATTTTTGTTAAAGAAAGATTAAAATTTCTGCCAAATTGTGACATTTTTCTTATAATCTAACCCAAAATAATAGAGATCATAGAAATATATTAAAAAAAGAAATAGCACAAATAAAATAACATAGTAATACAGAAAAAGAACTCAGAATTTAGCAGTTTTCAAATCGTGATCTGAATTTTTAATAGAATCCGGGAAGCCTAAATTAATCATTTGGGCTTACCGGATTATATTAAAAATTAAGATCGCGATTTTGAAAACTGCTAACTTCTGAGTTCTTTATTCTGTATTACTATGATTTAATTTTATTGTCATATTAAGAGTAAAATTTAATTCTGCTATTTATCAAAATTATTTTTAATAAAATAAAATAACATAATTGTACCTAAAGTAAATAAAATAAATTTTGAAATAAGATAAATGTAAAAAATATAAAAAATTGCTTAAGAATTTTTGTCATCCTGGCTAGAAGTTCTTGTGTAGCTTGAATTAAATGAGCCGTCGTCGTTAAAACAAGTAAAACAAATCAATGGCAATAAACTATTCGAAAAAGAAGAGCTTCATTGCATTAAAGAGAATAAACGAAGAGTGAAATTCCATCTACACAAACTAGTGGTTGCCCGAAAGACAGTTTAGGAAACGCTGGACGTTTAATTGATCAAATTCGAACTTTAAATGTTTTCCCAAACGAAAAAAGAAGAATAGGAACCACAGAATTGTAAAGCCCATTAATATCGAAAAGCCCAAGAATATCGAAAAGAAAAGAATAATGGAAGTGAAATATAAGAAGAAAAATTCTATGACATTGAGGATGAAAAATGCTAAAAAATTGAATAGAAAGAATGGAATTATCTGCGAATTTGTCACAATTATACTCCAGGAAAAGCTTCCATTTATAAACAAAATAACCTACTTATGGGCAAAATATAATGAAATTAAGTTTAGATACTACAAATATATCCTGAAGTAATTAAGAGAGTAGGAGGAATTTAACAATTCATAATAATATACGCAGCAATATTTTTATATATGTTCATATTACATATATTGTTTGCAAGAAACGTTGGTGAGGTGAGCAAGTTTTGGCGAAATTCTTCTGTTAATTATTAACATAAAAGGTATCTTGAATTCCAAGATTCCTCTGTATTTTATAAACAAACAGAATCCACCTCCATTACACTCCCGGTGATGGTGAAGACGCATACCTTTTCTACACCCCTTTAATAAACATACGATTGGTTTTGCTCCCCAAAAGCTATAATTTCTAATTATTTTGCGTCCCACTTTTAAATTGTCGAATTTGCCCTTTTCTCGAAATTTCGCCCCAAAAGGCTAAGAAACACGTGACGTGTTGACATCATGGAAAAAATCCAGCTAATTAAAGATTTCCTTCATAAAGAATTATTTGAAGATAATAAGAACTGAATTCCTAATTAGAAGAAAAAGGAAGAGAAGCAGTCAACCTATTATGACACTATGATGTGAAGGGTGCGAAGAAGTCGAATCAAGAATGCATAAATAAGCTCCATGGCTAATTAAGGAGAGTTAATTACAGCGGAATCAAAGAAACATTTTTTTCGCCTTAGAATTTAAAGCGCAATAGCAACGAGGACGCATAAGGAAGAAAGTTGAAGATGAGATTTGTAAAGAAATTAGTGAAACTAGAGAATGTAATAATTTGTGGAAGACAGAGGAAGAACCTCATGGAGGAATTGGTAGTGGAAAAAACACAATCCTACAGATTATACTGGCAGCATGTTTAGCCATGCTATTATAACAGACATTCCCTACAAGGGGCGTAAAACGATTGATAAGGGAAAAATGGGGAGGAAGTACAGTAGAAATAGAATAAGACGAGAACATTGCAGTCATGCTACACCAGGTGTGAATGGACGAAAGCTGATCAGAGACTATCCTAGTAAATTAGAGTCGAAGACGAAAAAATCGGTTGCGAAAAGGCACATAAGGAAATGAGACATACGAGTATAGATGAAGAAAATTGGAAATATCTCGAAAGATCGACTTTCAGGTTTAGTTGAATTTGAGACTCCTGGCACTGATACGGCGTCCGGATCCTCCAGGTAGGAAGGGATACGTTTAAGCAGAAACAAATTCCCTCTTAATTTTATGCTACGTTGAGAGTATATACAAAACCGTCCAAAAGTAGAGACCCACCCCTCCCCCGAAAATCTTCATATTATTAAAAAAATCATTTATGTTCATCAATATTGCACTGAATATTCTTGAAAATTTCCTCTGATAATAGCCAAATTTCGTTTTCAAACGAGTGAATAAAATAAGTTATAAGCAAAATAATGTATATTTATTTTAAGAAAGGATGTGTCCAAAACTAAAGCACCTAACTTATATCTTATAGTTTTCACGTAAATTTCGTAACGTATTGATTAGAACAGACTTTATCGTAAATTGTAGACAGCCATTAATTGCAGTACTGATTATTCCGTCTAGCGAGACGAGTTAAGATCGAAAAACATTCAAAAGCAGCTTTTCTTTGAAAGAATAGAGAAATGAACATTTGAGATTTCGAGGTATTGTTATTGAGCAGAAAATTTTGGTTCATGCATACTTAACCTTATAATGATTACGGATCCTTCGATTCTAGGAAACATTGGATCACTGATGAAAAAGCAAACCAAGTGAATATC
The DNA here is from genome assembly GCA_963969495.1 of Ceratothoa steindachneri. Lineage (NCBI taxonomy): Eukaryota > Metazoa > Arthropoda > Malacostraca > Isopoda > Cymothoidae > Ceratothoa > Ceratothoa steindachneri. The sequence continues at coordinate 197,381,884 of OZ018317.1, forward strand.
GCAGCGCGTGTCGATGAAGGAGAGAATCGATATATCATTCGGTATTTCTCTTAATTTTCTCTGGAATATGTACCAAAATATGTATCGCCAGAATATTTTGCGTCGCTTGAGAGAGGTTTAAGTCCTAGCCAGCTATCCTAATATGAAACCAATCAATTAAAAAGAATGAAGTGACTATGTTGGCTTTCGTTACAAAGCATGTCGTTCGGAATGTGAATAAATGGAGGATTAGTTTTCAACTACAAGGGTAAATTTATTTTCCTATGCTAAGATGAGAAATATTCACGATTTTCTAAAATTACCATTTCAAACCGAATAATTTTTATAGCTAGTCATTTGCTGTTCTTGAAGGAGTGAAGGTCAAGTCAGAATAGTGAACTTTCGTTGTTTAATGAAAGGTGAGAACAAAGAAGTAAAATACAAAGACGAGGGAGAAAAGAAGTAACCTATCAAAATAGATATTAACGAAGTAAAAACGGTTCAGTACACGTGATAAAAAAAGAAGAAAATGATGATCAATGTTTTGGATTTTGCGTCTAAAAATTCATGATGATATAATTAATAATAATCACACATACAAATTATCCTAAATAACCTCGAATTTTATTTCTTTTTATCAATCGAAATAGAATATGTTGAACGAAAGAGAAATGAGAGAATTAAAGTTGTAAATATAGGTTATTCCGACGTTTAGCTCCATTTTCTAGCAAATACATTCATCTTCGCATTCATCTGTATTTGTTGGGAAATTTAAAGGAACCAAAGCACTCACTTCCCTAAATCTCCCGTTATAATCACTCAATTACCCAAGTTATCAAATTAGTATTCGGAGCATAAGTCCGCTTATTTATATACCCATATATATATATATGGTTTGCTAGAAAGTTTTACCTCACCTGAGAAGCGGAAAGAACGCATTAAAGTTTTATGGAGCAGCACCAACATTTATTTTTCAAAATAAAATACATCATTTTCTACGATCTTATTTCAGCGATCAGCCAGGATTCGAATCTGTCACAGACACCAGTCAGTTGGCTTTGAATACAAAACTGTAAGCAAGCTTAATTCACCCCCTCAAAAGTGTGGAATAGCTGGTTACTGAGGAAGAGTACCATTGAGCGGAATAGGCCATAGCCACTCGGAGCAGCATCGGGAATGAAGGAAGGATGTGGAAGAATCTCAACAGCGTCTATCTGTTTGAACTTCTCCAGAGTCAAACTGACAGTGTGTGCTCTCGCAATGTCTTGTTGAAACAAAGCTTGACCTCGATTGATCAAAGCAGGATACTCCTTCTTTAGTTTGTCGTACACTCAGTTTAGTTGCTATCAATAGAGTTTAGCGTTGATAGTGCCACCATTTGGAATAAGTTCGAATGAGAAATTCGGGGAGTAGAAAGGATGTCAGTTGTTCACCTCATGGAACCCATTTCCTCTCCAGATCATGATTAACCAAGTATACTGACTTCTTATGTGCTGTGACAATTCGCCTCCAACATCGGGCATCCATTGAGGTATTAAAAAGTTGGCTACAAATCTCTACTCTACGGACAGCGTGTGTTTCGGTGATGTCATATGGATCCAATCAGAGCTTCTTATGAACAAAGACCATTTGATGCAATCGGTTCAGCACAGTATATTTTTTTAAATTTGAATTGTCCATACAATGAGTAAAAAAGGAGTTAAACCATTCCCCAACATTTGTTTTAATGATCACCTATGCCACATAACGGTCGTTTATAAATATTTGGCTGTAACAAATTTATTCACAGAAAATTTGTCTCCTTATTATCCTTGTCTGATTCTCTTTAATCATAGTAATCTTCAATTTTTTTATAGTCATTCGAACAATAAATCACATTTGGTGGTTTCAAAAGAGATTAAGAGGTCGAGGATTCTTCCTTCTCAATCTTGATGACGTCAGAAAGAAAAATCCCATAAAAACTAATAATTTCATCCTTACTAAGATAAAAATAAAATCAGAGAATATAATGCCTTACATGGTGTTGATTGCCACCATAACAAAAATTATTTAAAAATGATTCATCCTATATTATAATTTAGGTTTATAAATAAAATCTCGTCTTCAAAAAATAATAATGAACAATACCATTTCAATTTTTGTCAAAATGTAGAATTTCTAAAATGATTTCTTCATATTAGAAACATGTAGATATTAGCGACATACAATCTTAATTTTATTTCAAGCTTTAAAATGTTTATTAAAAAAAATGAACGCCATACAGAATGGGTTTCATTAATTTCGAACCGCAAATCATCTGATGAATAATGTTCTTTAAATTTTGTGAAGGTAATTTTCCAATTAATCGTTGTTGATGAATTTTCGCCGTGGTACTTTTTAAATTTACAGGTTCCATCTGTAAACAGCCCTTATGTCAAGAGTACTAAACATATCGATTAGTAAATTCCCTAATTTGACTTTAGAGGTAGAAACTAATTATTGCCTTATTTATAAAGAATAGTTTCATTAGAATACTTTATTCAATGCTGTATTAAAAATGTTGCACAATTCACTAAGGAATTGAAAGCAGTTAACTTTATGTATGCTGAATCAAGCTTCTTGCTCATGAGTCCAAGGCTGCAAGATGAGGGCGACTCGTACAAATATCCTCCTTCTTGGAAGTCATTAGGGAAGAATATTCTCCTCCATTTGGGTTCGAGGGATTGAACGGAGGAGGAACTGAAGAAAGGAGTAACAGGAATACCTAATTTAAGTAATGCAACCAATACTAACTAAAATAAGAAATATTTTCTTGTAAAAAGTAGAATCATTATAGCGATTAGATATTTTAGAACTTATTAGGTTCCTTGTTCTCTATGATTGAAATTATCTTGTAAATCATTGTAGTTTCCATGTGCTTGAAATGAAATGCAAATTATGTGTAATCCACTGTGGTCTTCGTTGAAAGCGACGGTTCCTTTTACCCTGAAAACAGATGCATACCTCTCGGTCCACTTAGTTTATTAAGTTAGGTTAAGTTTGAAAATTTAATTTAAATTTTAAGTGAACAACCCAAAATTAGGTAATTTTGATTGAAATAAAAGCATATAATACTAAAAGGCGTTTATTTATTAATCTGCATTGTAAATTCTTTACAGTGATATTCGTACCACTCATTTAAACTGCAGCTCCGATCAATCGAACATTTGTTTTTTATTCTTTCGATAATAAATCAATTTCCCATAATTTAACATCCATTTACTTTATGTGAGTTTAATTCTAAGTCTCAAATGCCTGGCAGTATTTATTCGATAGATTTTTCATCATATCTCAACCATAATTTTGATTTCTAACTTCTTCATACATAAATTTATAATTTATGTACCTAAAATTCTCTTATTCTCCTCAAAACTGTTTGTTATCTTTTATCTTTTAAAACGACAAGAGATCTGTTTATTTTGATTATCATTTATTGCATCATAAGCCTCTAATTCCCTCGGCTTGAGGATGAGAATCCTTGACTAGGAGTTTTATAGGAGTTTAAATAAAATGAACTCTGTTATACTTCTTAACGGTAGATTCAGCATCAAAATTCAATAATTATAATGCATACATATGTTGCACCTATGCAAGTATCTCATAAGTAATTAAACATTTTTTCTATGTCATGTTTCGATGAAATGCCAGTAATTTAAGCAATTTGCAATTTTTTAGCATTCTGTTCCTTGCCAAAGTTGTGTTTCTTTTAGATTCCGACTTACCAACCAGAATACAAAATATGAGGTAAAAATAGTGATATCGTGTTCCTTGCCTTAAATTCTTTAATAATTGTGTTCTCTATATTTATCAAAAGCAACATATATCAACAAGGGCGTTTATTTAAAGCTCTGAAGCACTATCCACTACTTTCGATGAAATATTTACCCAACGCCAATTCTTACGATCACAAGATTGTTTACCGATGCCATGTTGAATCTGATTTCCTTTTTTTCTTTGTTATTGTTACAAGTTGAAATCACGGGCGTGAATTCGAGTCAAACAATGAAAAAGTTTCTGAAACTGTGTATTATAAATCTTTATAATTCTTGCCCCCCCTCCCCCCCCTCTAAAATTGAACAAAAATTTTTTTTTATGTAGCAATTTTTTCTTCTTTCTTGCTTTTTTGTGAATTGACATTAAAGGGGCATCATGATTATGTACATAAAATACCCCAAGGTAATCTGGTCATATCTGTATATTATGAATTTCTTTCAAGCAGAGAAGTATAAGATAAACACAGATGGGTCCAAATGGATCGCAAAATCAATTCTTTAACAAGAAAAAAGCACTAAGGAATTTTCAGTTTTCACCTATTTCGAGACAAGTAGCGATGCGAGACACTTCAGGAACAAGATTAGAATAAAGAGCAAAGGGCACTGAAAACACTGACAGATCGAAGAAAAACTTTACTAACCAAGAAACAAAACAACTTTTCCATATTATATTAGAACATAAGAAATATGAAAATATATTTCATTCGGCAACTTTATTAAGCAACCACGAAACGAAGTAATCAATTAACACAAAATATGTAGCTTCTAAAGGAACATAGAAATTTGACGAGAAATAGGAGTGGTTTAGACAGCTAGACTAACAAAGATATACAGACGCTAACAAGATTATTAGAAATAGACTCTATAAATAAATTTAGAATATATGTATAATAAAATCTAGTGAAAAATATGAAAACCTCTAACACATGGTTAACAGTGGCAAAGCTATCGAACAAGAAAGAAACAAAATCAAAGGCAGAGGAAAATGATTGCTATTATTGTTCTTTTATATTTTTATGATTTTATATTTACAAAGTTTTCGCAATTATTTTTTCTGTACTTCACTATGTGTAATTATTTTTCTTTTAAAAGATTCCAAAACATTCGATAATTATATTTACTTTTAAAAGTTTCATTTCCTTTATAATTTGAATAAGTTAAGTAACAAATACGTTCATTTTCAAACCTTAGAGAAAATATTTAGAAAAAATCTTAAAAAGAAATGGAGAAAAATAAAGTCAATATAAGTGATTATTTTTATCAACTTTAAAAAAAGACATGCATTATTCACAAGACAAAGTAAAATCAACTACTTGCCTTTTTTTTTTGTATGTGGTAAATAAATTATATCATTCAAATATAATCATAATCACATTTGTACGAATTTTCTACCACTTGCATAATTATGAGTAGTGGCGCTGGCAGGCCTTGTATTTGCTCAAACACAATAGAATTTTACTCTCTAAACACATCACCGCTGTGCTAATTTCAGACCTTTTCCTGCTACATCTGGCAAATCATCTTCTTAATTGCAAACTTTCTGATTGGTGATAGATTTGCTTTTACTAATATCATCTGAAAGAGACAGTTTTCGCTGCCTCACATTTGCCTAAGTCGCAGAAAACTGAAGCATTCCATTATGTACAATTCAAGCCGCAGATGGAAAAGTAAGTTGTGTCTTATTCCCAATTTTGTCTCACCATGTAACATCTACAACAGTATTACGATAATTGAAATTGATAGAATGGTAATGGAAGGTTTATATTTTCATTTAAGTGTGACAATACCATCCTCCTTAGTCTATCAATCAATTTCACTTCTTTTCATTTCCTTATAATCTTAAGATCTTAATATTATTTCTTTATTTTGTTCACAGTTCTACAAGCGTTAATCCTGAAATCTTTAATTATACCATAAGACTCAGGACTCAAGACTCAAGAGATCATAAATAATAAAGTAATTGTTCAATAAGAGTTGATGTCTTTCATTTAGGTAAGATAGAGTGATCTAACTAGTTGGTCTCCGATCGTTTTTAAACCTTACCTTCTTTCCAGTATAAATTTCAAATCCTAATCTCAGACCTCATTCATGATAGCATCAAAATTTTGAAACGTCTTTAGATATATTTTTCTGGGAAAGATACTTCTCTCTGCTTTAAACTTAACCATCGCTTACTCAAGTTAAACTACAGGATTGGTGACTCTGTTGCGGTTGGGAAATGCTTTCTGCGAGGCCTTATTTCCTAGTCACCACTATCCATGATATTTTTTGATCTGAAGAAGGCCTATGATACCACATAGGAAAACGTAATCCTAGAACTCGTATAGATGGCAAGGAGGGAGTCATCTTGACCCCGACGGTGCCAGAATAGGTCGTTCTGCATGGAAGTGTTGTCAGTGTCACCACACTCTTTGCGCCGAGCATCAGCGGTATCACCTTAGTGCTACTGCGAGATGTTTTAGCTACACTCTACGTAGACGACCTTTCGATTCCAACATGATATGCCGATGTGGGTATGTCTTAGTTTTCTTTGCATAAGATATTTATGCCGTCATCCAAGGCTTCAATCCGAACCGGAATTTTCTCAAACGGGGCTCACTTGCATTAGTGGATTCACATTGTTTCATTGGTCTCGTATTTGACTGACGAATAAAATAAGAGACCTCTATTAAGATCCTTACGGACCTTTATCGGTTCATAACGTTGAGCACTAAAGTTGCTGATAGATCTACCTCCTTACTTTTATATCGTTTATTGCTTCGTTCGAAGCTTAAATACTGATGCGAAATTTACGCAGCCGGAGCCGAGCGTGTATTGTTGAAGGTGAAATTGATCCACCACACTGGCACCGTTTGACGCCTGGCGCCTTCCACTCATCCGCTATTGAGAGTCAACCGGTCGATGCTTGTCATATGTCACTCACCCTACGCCATGCGCATTACATTATGCGCGTTATATGCGCCAGCCTGCTTTCTTCTCCATACAGCAAGACTCTCTCTGTATCGGCGTCCGTCTATACGATGCTTAGGCCGACGAAAGTCACTACCCATACCATAAAACCTTTACGTTTAGGGCTAGAAAAACTCCTGCTTTGCTTTCTCTGTAACGCTATGGTTGCCCATCAGAGCGGTTGTCAAGAACATCTTCTGATGGGTTCATGTATATGTTGAAATTGCAGGAATGAGCGTTTTGAATCGATTGTGGAACCATAATATTTGCGAAGACTGGGGGATCTAACTATCATTTATCTCTTCCTCACACTAGTAAATAGCAGGAATAACGACAGCTCCCCGATATGCCTGGCAAGAAAGATTGGAGACGGCATCAGGTAACTTAAATTTTCTTTGCAATTACGGCAAGATTTTTCCGATAGCCACTCGCGTGGCACACGGTCATTTGATAGATTGCTCCACTGCACATTAATGCGATGACTACTTTTACACCGAAACTGCTCGGCACATTCTTGCTGACTGTCCTAGTCTAGGTGATCTTCTTGACCGTTACCTGTGACGGTACCGACAAGTGCAAAGTCGTTACAGCTTATCCCTTGTACCCGGAAGGGGTTCGTGTGTACATTCATGTCGATAATCAGAAGACTTTTTGAAGGAAGCTTGGCTGATCTATTTTATTTGGTCTCTTTTGTGTTTGTTGTAAGACCCTACACTAGGACAGGCGGGGGACTCTCTCCAACGCCTGATCGTACTTCCTTGGTCTTGCTATTTTACTGTTGCTTATTTTTTCGAGGTTCTTAGTTTGTTTTTTATTTTTTGTTTTTCTTTATTTGATTTGGTTTAGGTGAATTTTAAAATATCCTAGTAGTACGCTGATTTTAAATTCCTGTCCTTATTTCCTTGGTAACAGTCGCCAGGTGGGCACTCTTAAAGAAATAAAAAATATAAGTCATGCTTGAGAAGCTTTTGTACACTCGGGATAAGGAATTAAAATGTAATGGATATTAATGTAAGCATTATTATTTATAAACTTTACCAAAAAAATAATAGAATCATTAAAATCAAATTATATTCAGCAAAAAATGTGAAAAATTAAAAATATTTTCCACGAACGTCGTCATTGGTAACCACTTGAATACAATGAATGATGAATACTGTGTTCCTGATTAATAAAAGCCAACTATTTTTATTCCAATTTTGGACGTTTACCACTAAATCATCACATTTTAGGTATTCTTCTGTAATTTTATCTCAAACTTCAAAGAAGACTAATACCTGAAATAATTTCAAGCAATAACCAACTTAGTTCCATTTCTCTACCATTCTGATATTACAATAATGTGTTTACAGTTAATGCTGCCTTTTTTTTAGCAAATAGCATACTGTGGGGGGATAAATATCACGAGAACAATCAGATGCTAGTTTGTTTATATAGCGTCAACTGTTACGCTCCACATGTGCCAAGAATTTACCACCCCATTTTCCCCGCTGCCCCAAAGATCCTTCGAGCTTCGCTCGCAAAGAAGGATTTCAGTCAGGCAGATTTCGTAGTCCGTTAATATAAGCAGAGGAGGGTGTGATATCGTTTAGAATAAAAATCTATGAACAGGCTCACTGTCCCATCCGATTATTTATGTCTATATTCGCCAAATAGACAAAATTTCACTTTATCCGTGCGTAAACCAGAAGAGGCAAAGTGTCACAACGTTGAAAATTTATGCCCTAGGAGAAAGGCTCAACACTGGGCTAGTGAGAGTTCGCTCCTCTAAACTCCCGCGTCTCCCCTCCTCTCAGGCAATAATCAACGTATCTATAGTTCCATCTTGAGAAATAAAAAGGAGAACCCGAGTAGCAATCGAAAGAAGAAGACGAGTCCCAGAGTCAAACAGGGAGTCAAGTAGATAAGTGGAACCCAGCAGGATTTTCCCTCTCGAGGCCGTTCCTTTGGTCGCTTAGAAGAGCAAGCGAGTGGTATCGAGACCAAGTCTCATACCATTCTCAGCCAGAGAAATCCCTTACCTCACTTTTCTAAATAAAAATAGCGATACCCCTCACCATTGAGGAATACTGACGTGAATTTTTACTCGACAAAAGATTTATCTTTTGGTCAAGTCTCATCATCGAGAAGCCCGAATTTATAACACAGGGGTCAGAATAACTTACGTTCATTCAAGATCCCCCCACTTATATCTTTAAGTCAAGAAGTCTCGCCTCTCGTCTTTACCTCCTTGGGATAAGTAACAGCTGTTTTCTCAACCATTCTTACGTTAGCGAGGAGGTTCTCGTTCAGGGTAATCCAACTTCCTACTCCTCTTTGTTAAAGGTAAAAAGTAATCCAAAACTTATTCTTGTTTGTTAGTCACCCTTCTGTGCGAAAGTGATTTTTGCGTCAACCATCGCGTATTACTAATTGGTAGTGTTAATTTCTATTCGATCCTCTTATTATAGCATCAGTATATTTAAAGATTTAATATTACATTTTTTTATGTAATTAACAGTATATTTTGTCGGAATTGTTCAATTAGATTCTCGAACCCTGAAAATGTCAATAGTTATATCATAACACGAATCCTCCCTGGTTAAAAAATCAAAGTAAAGTACTCTTAGAGAAAAGTGGAACAGAGTTACTCATGTACGAAGCAAACGTACATAAGTACTCGGCCGTAAACTACGACACATACATAAATGAAGCTCTAGGGATATAAAAGAACTTCAATTACAAACTGATCTCCATTTGCCCGTAATCATATTTACCTTTCGTTTTCCTGAAAAAATATTTTATCTCGATCTATTTTCTGTTCAAATACATCTTAACTCTAACCAAAACCTTCTATTTGGTCCTCTTCCGCCCAAACCAACTTGAATTAAAGGATCATTGTGGACATCGCTTCGCTCTGTAGTATATCCCTCTCAGAAGTATAAATTTGTAAATTAGATGCTCTATAAAGTTAGAAGTCGTTTTCTTTAAATGAAAATTTAACGAGGTTTGGGAGTTAATTGTTGGAGGAGTAAAGAGGGACGGCGCGATTAAATACACATTTTGCCTTAATTTATGAATCGTGAGCCATTAGGAATAATAGGAACACGAGCGCAGAATGCACATCCAGACCATGACAGCCTGAAATTAAATTCTTCTTTTACGCCGATAAAAACAGCCAAAATACTTTAAATGAGGCCAAAAATAAAACATCTCGATAATACTGAAACTACCGCTCCTTAGATTTGCAAAAAAAGGAATCGAATCCCAGAATTTATTCATCTGCGAAGGGAGAAAAATTATTGTGTTACAAGAATTTATTTCTGTTCGCCAATGCCTAAGATAAATTGGCCGTAATCCCTTTCCCCCCCCCCGCCAATTTATATTTCTCGTCTTTTATTTTACGAATCCTTATCCCTCTCCGGTTCCCTCCCGAAATAGAGTTTAATGACGTCAAATTTTGTATCATTTTTTATCTGTTTAAAATTGTCTACGGGGAAAACTTCCCTCTATATACAACCTTGGATCATTGCTTAATATCAATCTTCTTGATACGAAATTTTATGCTTTATTAAAGAGATAGTATTAACCATTGTAGGCATCTTTAGCAAAATATATGATTCAAAACTCCTCAAAGGTTTCTGAGATTTTGTATGTAAGTCTCTTAAACATGCCTTCTCCTGTGCAAGTGCGGCAAGTTCTCTTACACTGTTAAAAATATGGGGTGAGTTAAGGTTAATTTTGAAAAACATAGGTAATCTATGAAAAAAAGTGCATTTATGTAAATAAATAAGGATTTATCCTTTAGGAAAGCTTTGTCAGGCAATAGTGACCATGTAGTTAAAGCAACATTTAGTGACCTCACTGTGAACTGTTCATTAGTACTTGGCAAGTCACGATGGCCGGTTATATGTTAAACAGCGTGTGCAAGTTATCAAATGTTATTATCAAAATCAGTGCACCGTTTGACAAACGTGGTGCGCATTCCCCCCAAAAATCATCTTCAGCGACGAGGCCCATTTTTGAATGAATGGATTTGTGAACAAGCAACATTTTTGGATTTGGGACGAAAACAATCCACACGAGATACACCAGCACCAATTGCATCCCAACAAAGTCAATTATTGGTGCGGATTTTCGTCTAACGGAATCATCGGTCCGTATTTTTTTGAGAACGAAGATGGGATTGCTATAACCGTCAACGGCGAGAACTACAGATCGATGATAAGCTACTTCTTGTGGCCTCAACTGGATTATATGCCTGATATGGATACTGGTGACATGTGGTTCCAAAAGGACGGCGCTATGTGCCACACTGCGCACGCCACAATAGACACTGCACCAGCGATTTCAGGGCAGGGTCATCTCGCGCAGCGGCGACGTCAACTGGCCACCGAGATCATGCGATTTAACGCCATTAGACTACTTTCTTTAGGGCTACCTTAAATCTTAAGTCTATCCGGATAATCTGCAAACAGTTGATGTCCTCAAAGTAAACGTAACAAACACCATCCAGAAAATTCAGCCAGATTTATGCGATAAAGCCATCGAAAATTGGGCCTTCTGAATACTTTCCACCAAGCGAAGCCGCGGCGGACATTTGAACGACGTCGTATTCCACACTTAATGCCATCAAATGTACATACTTTCCAATTCATAATAAATTGAGTGCATATATCACACACAACTTGTTTTATTTACATTTAAAAATCGAGCGACCTTATTAAAAGACCCTTTATAAATAGCCTTTTCCTGTTCTCCCGTTAATCAAGGTTCTAGATTTTTTCATTAATGAGTTACAATGGAAAATTATCTTTAAAAAAACACAAAAATACAATAAAGAATGCACACATAATCGAAATGTAATGTATCTTTGATTGAAAATTTGGCAATTTGTTGAAAACATCATTCGAATATTATCAGGTAACTCTTCCAAATGTATTGCCCGGTGTCACTTTTTGGTGAAAATTTCATCTGTCAATCATCCATATATAATTACACTTTTACGAAAAGAAAGCTAAAAAATAATGAAATCCTAATTAAATAATATTAACACCATAGTTATGATTGCTAAAAGATGAATATTTCGAAAAAACCCGGGAAATACAGCATCGTTGGGGGTATCTTTCCACCACAATAAATAGATCAAGATCATTTAAAAGTTTTCGCACTACCCTCCAATATACGCTTCCTCGTCTTCCAAGTGTTTGTTTTCTTTGTTTTGCCTTTAAAGCTGAGCCACGCTCTAGGACTTTATACATTCTTCCACAAACGTCCACAAACCGAAACTGCTGTTTCATCATAACAGAGCAAGTCTGGTTTTCTTCACATCAGATAAGCAGCACGTTAAACCAAAGGTGTGAAACCTTTAACACTCCTTCTCACAAGATTATTAGGTAGCCGTTACTTAATATTAGAGTCAAGCGATATTAGGTCTGGCACATCGCTTCAATGGAATTCTTACACCAAAGGAAGTATTTTTTCCTCTACACGGTGCTATAATTAATTTTTTGTGCTTTTTTATTAATCTTGACCGAATACTAACTCTGGTCCCTACCAATGCTCGTAGTATTAGATATAAGAAGGATGAGTCATTTAGTTATATTATTGATGAAGATATACAGTAGATATACAGTGTTGGCAAAAGATTTAAGACCATTCCCTTTAATTGGTCGTAAATTGTTTTACAATGAACTTTGTCTGCTGAATAACCATGGTGCAAGATACAAGCTAAAAAGTTATCGTACAGTTCCATTGGGGTATGAGTTATACTAGGTGTCCCAGAAAAAAGTTAACCGTAATTTGAATTAGTATAACTCAAAAACTATTGGAGATTTTAGGGTCCTGCAAAAGGTGTTTCATTTACCAACTATTTATGTGTCGATTTTGGAAACTTCATTAAATTCCCTTTTACGATATTGATACACTAATGGGTTTAATGGAGGCTATCAAAAATATGTTTGCGCAAGGAAGTAAAATAATGAAACGAAGCCTAGGAAGGCTAGGCCACCGTGCACTCTCAAGAGAAGCGTAGGGAGCCTAGGTAGCCTAAGTCACTGTGCGATTCTTCACCAAAGCTTAGGCCATTTTACAGTGGTTTTTCAGCCACGCTGTGGTATGGTTTCGTCATTATTGCTTACTAAGCTAATCAAAGTTTTTCTGTGTAAAGGCTTACTTCCATATAACCCTTTTAATAATGCAGTTAGCAAAAAATCAACGCGTATTTGTAGTCATAAACTTTATTAAGACTGGCAGTATTAAACAAGTACATGATTTATTTGACAGGAAATATGAAAAATGTTCAGATGACACTTCTTCAAAATCCACATCTATCAGTCAGAAAGAAGGAGTTACAATTGTCAAAGTCATCATTTAACCACATTATTAACGTGACTTAAAATGGCATCTCTATAAAATGCATGCAAAACAGCAGCTTCTTGAAACTGATTTTCCTTGTCGTAGACAATTGTCGAATGGCTTCTCCATAAACCTGTTCATTTCTTGGTGACGAGGCAGCCTTTTTCATAAATGGAAAGGTTAATATTAATAGCCACTGAACCCCCCCTCAGCATTCAACTTTGACACGTATTTGTCAGCAGAAAGTGTATATGTGGATCGGAATTTGGGGGAATGGCTATCTTGTCGGGCCATTGTTTTACGAGAATACCTTGAACGGTGCTGCCTACCTGAGCATGATCAACGAAAGAATCTTCCCGTAACTCTGCCAGATTTACGGCAATCAATTCAATAGACTTTGTTGAATTCATGACGGCGCACAAGCTCATAGACAGCTTGCTGTAAGAACAAAACTAAGAGAAACGTTTGAAAACCGCATTGGCGCGCTAAATAATGCAATTGAATGGCCCTCGAGATCCCTAGACTTAACACCGTGCGATTATTTCTTATGCGGATATCTAAAGAATAAATTGCATTCTACTCCACCACAAAGCATCAACCAGTTAAGAGATAGTATCACACGTGGGGTTAATATACTTAATGAAAATCACGAATTAATCAAAAAGTTGTTCAATCAATGAAATCAAAGGCGCAACTGTGCTTCGAAAGAAATGGAGGACATGTGGAAGGAAATGGTATTAGAAAATTAAAAAATGAATTTGTATTACCCATATGAAGAGGTGTTTTTTTAAAAATAGATTTAAATATACTTAGTGATTTTACACTTCGAAGTTTCATTATTTTAATTCTTTGCGCAAATAGCCTCTACTAAACCCATTAGTGTATCAATATCGTAAACGGGAATTCAATGAAATTTTCAGAATCGACAGATAAATAGTTGTTAAATTTGTTTTGTTTTGCAGAACTCGAAAATCTCCAATAGGTTTTGAGCTATACTAATTCAAATTAGGGTTAACTTTTTTCTGGGACACCTTGTATAATGCCAGTTTTAAATTTTAGTGCCTCGGCTGTCCTTCAGAGGAGATTTGTCTCTGTTGAGAAGCATTCTTCAAGATTTCCAAGGTTTTTAAAGTTTATATTAATATAATTCGAATATAATAAATAGCCCTTTTTTAAAATGGGTAAAAGTAGTCATTAACGCGTGAAATTAGGCAGAAGATTGTATTAATGTAAAAGTTTGGTCGATCAAGAAACTATATTACTCAAGAACTTCACATGTCAAAAACTGATGTGAACAATGCCATCAAAAAGTACCGGGATCATAGTACTTTTGAAGATCTTCAGAGAAAAGGACGACCGAAGAAAACATCTTTCAGGTATGATTCACGCATAAGAGGATTCTGCATTGAAAATCCAACTGCTTCTTCAGGATATATCAAGAGGGAATTGGATCTGGAGGGTTCTAAAATAACCGTAAGGCACAGACACCATAAGAACCTTTAATTTAAAACCAAAAGACCTGTATCAAAGCCTTTTATAAACAAGGCCTAAGCACAGAAACGTTTTGATCTCTGCAAGAGACACAAAATATGGACCAAAGAAATGTGGTCTCGTGTAATGTTTAGTGATGAATATACAATGAGTCAGTTCAAAGTTTTGACAAATTTTGTTAGAGTGCCAAAAATTGCAAGCCCATATAATCCAAATTACACTCGAAAGACAGTGAAGCATTCACCATTAATTAGGGTGTGTGGATGTTTTTCCGTAAAAGGGCCTGTTGGATTTCACTTCCTTCAAAGTGGGAAAACGAGGAATACTGATATGTATTTATCGATTCTTAAGGAAAACTCGACATCTTCATGGGATTTCAGAAATGCTCCATCTTTCAACAAGATAGAGTACCATGGCACACATCGAAAAGAAATCTGTAGGATGGACTAAAAATCATTTTCAGCTATTAGAATTTCCTAGATATCTCCAGACCTAATTACAATTAAAAACTTGTGGCAACTTATAAAACAAAAACTTGGCAAGAAAAAAAGTGTAATCTCTAATTGAATTGCCAGAAACCATCAAGAAAGTTTGGATCCCTGAAATTTCGTCTGAAATGTGCAAGAATTTAGTTATAAAAAACAAAAGATACTTAATTAAATATTGAACAATTGTAATTTTGCCCAAATAAATTTAAATGATAATTTTGTATATTTTTTCATTCCTGGTCCTAAATTTTTTGCCGACACTGTAATATGTGTAATAGAATTATGGGTTAATGAAAGAAAATGTAATGACAATGTGATTGACTTTGAACCACAGGGTTATGATATGTACTTTAGTCAAAGGGAAGATAGGCCTGGTGGTGGTATGATGATTTATATCAGAAATAGCATTTCTTCAAATCTAAATAATTCTATGAAGCAAGGATAAGTTAAGTCAGTTTGGATAGATATTAGGGTCAGTAAATATATAGGCATGTAGTACACTTGGGAGCCTTTTACAGACCACTCGAACAGTCTGATTGTAATGATGAGCTAATGATAAAGTAAATAATTATAGTATGTGAAGTAGATAAAGTTATTCTTACTGACCTTAATTTAAATTCTGGGGACTGATAAAATATGATAGGAAAGGATAAAGCAAGTTGTAAGTTTATAGAATGATTTTAGGATAATTTTTTGACTCAATTTGTTAATAAGCCAACAAGGATTTCCGAAATATTAAATCAAGTTCTTTCAAATGATAATCACCTGGTTCAGGAATTGACTATTGGGGAATCATTAGGAAAAAGTGATCATCAGATGGCTCGTTTAGACTTGGGAATAGTGAAAGGTAAAAAATCAACAAACTCCACAAAAAATCCAAATTTCTATTGGGGCGATTACGATAAATATCGCAACTTGCTAATCCAGATTAAGTGGGATATAGAATTCAGTGGAAAAAATACTTATGAGATGTGAGACACTTTTAAGACTATATTATACATAATCCAGGAGCAATGTATTCCAATGAAGGCTATTAGGAAGAAATGTAGGAAGCCATTGTGGTGGAATCACTATATAGCTAGGTAAATTTCTGCGACGAAAATGGCATAGAAGAGATTACAGAAAGAATTACTTTTACTAATTTGAATGAGTTAAATACGAGAAAGATTATTAAGAAGAGTAAAAGCGTGGCAGAAATTAATTTAGCTCAAAATAATAATAAAGATCCCAGAAAATTCTTTCGTTATTATCTAAACAATAACAAATCTAATAATGATAAAATATAGCCTATTTGATATGAAGGCGGTTAAGATTCGTTTTAACACACTTACGTTTTTCTAATTTTCAAAGACAAAACCTTTTTACTTTTTAAAATGATGCTCACCGATGTCATTCCCAAATTCCGGCACTTATTAATAACGTAGTTACTTACTTTTAGAAACTATATTGTTATTTTGCTAAATTCGAAAATCTGCATCATTTTGCCATATTTCCTTCAACTTTTGGCCTAATATTGGCCTGACTAGTCACCCAATACCAAGTTTTTTTGAGATCTGAGGCGGATATGTGCATACGTTTTCATGCTTCTTAACCAATGACAAGTTATATTTCGAATGATTCGCAGCTTTCTTTTTCCAAGTTTATAGGGTCTAATGGCGTCCGGTGGCTGTGTTTGTTCGGTATTAAAGGATTTGAAAGGGGGAAAAATCCAGTGCAAATTTTCCGTTAGTTTTTTAAGGGGACATTTCTTTCTAATGCTGTTTTCTATGCAAAGCTTTTATTCAAAGTAGTGGCTTAACGACAGCAATCAACGTTTGCATTCAAATCTTATGGTAGGCTTTTGAATTAGGAATATTACGAGTTTTTTTAAGTTGTGGGGAGTTTGGGTGGTGCAAAACCCACAATTAAGTGTGGCATATGGTGAGTGAAGTTCCACATTTTAAAGTATCTCCCCAAAATTCTAATTTTAAGCGGAAATAGCCTATAGTAGTCGCCTTTATTGTCGTCTTAAATTACCAGGTTAGGTCTGGTCTGGTTCTGGATCATTTAAATGAATTTACATGATTTTCTTATGCAGTTTTATGTGTCCTTTTCAGATCTGAAACTCGCTTTTCCTAAATTCATTTGCAAATATGTATTAAAATGAATCTTTGGCATAAAGGCCTTTTTGAAGTATTCCGATGAGGCAATACTAGAGGTTTTTAAGAAACTTGGTCTCATTTATTGTTGTAAAAATGTAATAAAGCTTGGCAAAACTTACGAATCTAGATTATTTTTTGTGAGTTATTTTAGGATTTTCTTTACTATCTTACGTTTACACAACTAACGAAAGCCCTTTTCTTTGATTGTTACTGCAAATAAGTGTAAAATAAAGGGTTTGTCTCCTTTCATGGGGAAAGAACGAATATTTTCAAAATTTTTTGTTTACACCAAATGCACTCTGAGGAATTTTAATAATATTTAGGACAATATTATCTTTTAAATAAATAAAATCAATCTCTGACCAATAAAGACGCACAAAACTACTAACTACTTGCTATTTTGATTCGAAAAAGTTCAAAATATTAATATGCGAATGACATATGTATTTCAAAACATTATTAGAGGATTAATGAGCAACAATTTATTCCATTATTATCAACCACCGTGAGAATACTTAAAAAGTCTTAACTATAATTAAGACCAACAAGAATATTCCACTTTGACAAATATCCATCACAGGCAACTTTCATATGTCACTATATGATTATCTCCAGTTGATTTATTAATTCTTGCAGTAGACTGAACGCAAAATGTCTCTGTATAGGTCTTCATTTCCCATGAAAAGACTTATATTAGACCAACAGTAGATCAAGTCTAAGACTACTATATGAACGAGGAAATAATGAGTCTTAATTGACTTAATGTTTTACAACTACATCCACGCGAAAAGTGTTATTTATTGTCTGGCTTCATCTATTAGTCTAAGAATAATATATGTCCTCAAAATAGCGTCATAATTCTCATTTGAAATCTCAATACTGAGTTAATATATTTAATTGTGGACTCACTCAGTAAAAAAGTTGGAATAGAGGAGCCAAATAAGATAATCTTATCTCCAGAAAACTGTTTGCATTTTTGCTTGAGAATAAAAGAAAATTGAAATTATGGATGAATTTTAAACTACTTTTACTCTACAGATGATATTGTATAATTTTTTAATACTGGTTTAATAGTTTAATTTCGTTTCCTTAACTAATATTTTTATATTCATGCCCTTTCATATTTCGCCAAAACCAACTTAAATTAAGGAATTCGTGGACACATTCGGTTTTCGCTAAATCTTTTTCGTACGATATTTTGTGATCTTAAAGTAAACAGACTTAGTAGGCTCTGGGCGAATATTTTTCAAGGTTTGAGAGTTCTGTAAATGTTGGTGTAGCCTCAATTTATGAATCTTTGGCCACTTTAAATAAAAGACACAGGAGCAAATAACGCAGATTATTATACGATAGCCTTAAATTAAAGCCCGCTTTTACGCGGTAAAAGAACAATCAAAACGCTCTAAATGAGTACACATAAAAAACATCTCGGATTCTTGAAACTTACATTCTTTAGAATTAGAAAAATTAATTCAAATGCGAGAGGAAAGCAATTCTCGCATAGTTCCCAGATTTTATTTCTTCTTAACAATGGAAACATAAATTGGCCCTTAAACGTCTAAAGAAATGACTTTTCGAAATTTTTATACAAAGAACTGCGAGCTCCCTATGTCCTTCTCTAGTTAGACTACAATGAAGCTAAATCTGGCATAATTTTAAAATCTGTTTTAAAAGTTCTGCGTGAAAACTTCCTTTTTTACATTGCTTTAAACATCGCTAAATATCGATCTTCTTAAATGTACATAATAGTTTTTTGAGAAAAAGTATTAACCAATGTCAGGAACTTTAACACAAAAAAGTTAAAAAATCTTGAATAGTTGATAAGGTTTGGGTGAGTGGCAATATATTATAAATAGCAAGAGTTTCCCCCCAAAAGAGAGTACTTGGGGGAAAAGGGTAAGGTTTTCAACTCCAATAAATAGGCTATCTCCAGTGTAAGTAAGTCACGTCCTCTAAACAGCCGATTAGGAAGAATATTAATGATGCTTTTATTTAGCAGTACTCAGCGCGGTAGCCTTTTTATAGAACGCCTTTCGAGCAATCAGAGAAGACTTGATAGGATAGATTGGCTTTTCCAGTGTTGTTTGAGGAAAACATTGAGAAAAGAGAGCATATATTGGCTGGCACCTCATTCTACGCATTGGGAGTGCAAATTGAGCAGGTCCTTTCCATGCTCATGCACTACGAGCGAATACAAGATAGATGTAATAGAGAAGCAGAGCTGGGAAGCAGGCCTCTTTAAGATAGGGTGGTCCTCACTGAAATTAAGAGTTTGGAGGGAGAGAGATTTTTTTTAAATCTTGTAATAAAGAAAGAGATCAAAGCGATGGCGCAGAATCGCAACACAAAAAATAGTCATGGGGAGATAATAAGGGCTGCATACTTTGGAAAAGGCCTAGGATGTTGAGGAGTCGGTGAAAGGGATCATGCAATAAACTAGTTGCAGTTATTTCGGATAAGGTAATTAAATCTTAGATGGTGTTTTCGAAATTCTATGATCGAGTCAATATTCGATAAACAAAAATATCGGAGGAAGCAGGGAGAAAGTTTCCAGAACACAAGCAGGTTTTATAATTAGCAGATGATTGAAATAGAGACCCCTAGGAATTTAAATAAGAAAAAATAATTATACACTGAGCAACGTTGTGTGGAGTAACTATCAAAACCACTAAGATTTATCATGGTTGAGTTTGTCATGGTTGTATTAAACCCATTCGATATGGGTCACGTAAGGATATCGCAGAACTCAGGAAACGAAGTAAGGAGAATTAGAGAAAGATTTGGGTGTCATCACTATGCGTATGTTACTTTAGAGCTCAAGAACAATAATAGGTTAATGACATAACAAGTAGGCTTATTGCATTTATTTATTGGTTGATGGTCTGTAAAGAAAGAGACAAAGAGAGGTGTAGGTAAATTTTGAAAGACTAACTAAGAATATTATTCCCTACTCATCACATCAAGAGGAATAGTTTGATCTCTGAACGCGACAACTGTTGATTACAAATCTAAATATGAGGAGCTTAGGAATGACGAGAACTTCTATATTTGTGCCCAATAGTCGTCTCTTTCAGCGATGAACTCAGTTCTTATAATGAGTAAAGGAAATATTTCCATGGAAAAATTGAATCACTAAGTTTAGATACTTACCTAGAGAAGTGGGTTCACTTCTGACGCCCCAACTCCTTCACATGAATGTATGCAAATTGAAATTTGTCACTCTTGAATTTCGGCTTTTTTAGTGGACAGTTGTTGCTCTCAGAGCTGATATAAATCCTCTTGGTAAGGAGAAAAATATACTCAGTCTCTGAAATTCTCTCTAGATTGGAATCTATAGACCATTGCCTATATCTTTCATCAAGCTAAGTTTGCCAAAGGTTTTTTTAAATTAGATAAGAGTGTTAACTTGTTAGGTAAATTAACTGCCCTCAATTTGGAGGTACTTAATTAAGAGTTAAATCTTAATTTAATCTTTTATTTTGATAGCAGAGTGAAAGAAGAAATTTGAGGGTTTTGAGGATGAGCCTGTCATTCTACCGAGGTGCCACTAAGAGAGGACATACCAGCCTCGCCCTGGTATTCAGCCAGGTATTTGGAAAATTCCTTCGGCTCAAGAGTCCTCTCGGGCGGAAGGTTATTCTCCTGATTTTTTCATTAATTTGCTTTTGGAGGTGGGACTTAGAGAATTTGTAAAGTTCTTTTTTTCGCCTAAGAAGGGTGCTCCAAGTCCCTACGAGCTTACCTTGACATTTTATTTCTCCGAAATGGTAAATTATGGTTCTCTTTGTGGAGTCCCAGCGAATAAAGTAGAACACCTCTTTATCTTTATATTCTATATGGCCCTAATCTCAGTATACATCGTTTGGCTGGTGTTAAAATTGAGCTTGTGGTTGGTCCCTTCTAGCCACCATCCTTCCTAAATAATGAACCTGTAATTTGTCGTGAGGGCACCATTGCTTAGGTAATCACGTTGGAAAAGGCCTCCATCTGTATTTACCATCTTAAGGCATCGTGAATGCCATCAGGGATATCATGTTACACATAGTCCGATACTAGTCTTATTGAATGTGAGGCCGGCACACCGTGCTTGGCCTAATCCTGCCTAATTTATCGGACCTTACACCATATGATTAGCAGTTATTTAGGTCATTACAACATCGCGTAAATGGTAATGGTTAATTTGGTATGATATAGAAGAGAAAAAAAGCATATCAAATAAAATATTTCATTAAAACGAAATAAATTATTCTAGAAAGGTAACTACTTCTTATGTGTACGATGGAGGAGCACAGCCATTAATGTTACCAACTCTTTTGCTGAATAAATAATTAATAAAGAATAATATATATTTAAAAAAACAACATTAATCTTTAGTAAATCTATTAAATGTTTTATAAGTTTTGCCAGAAACCTATGTTTATAAATTCACTGCAGTGAAAAATAACCCTGCAGTCAAGTCTAGATATTTTGAGTTTCCCTCAAAATTATTTCACCATTCCAATTCTTTCTCACTTCATCGTGTTACCAAGTGAAAATTAGACGTTACACTGCTTCCCGCATTCTCCTTAAAATTTAATGAGAGAATACAATGGAATTGTTTAACAAATTCAATCTTTATTTTTCGGCTACTTACGAAGACGCTGATGAGGCCATCAAAGCTTGTCACCGAATTGTTCTCTCTCGTGCGCTAATTGCTTGCTTGGAAAATCGTTTCTGAATTCGCGTCATTGAACCATCCTAAGAACGACCATTTTTATGTCTTTCTTGCTAATCTATGAGGTGTTTAGAATTGGATAAGTATTACATATACCATTGTAAAACAATTTAGTGCTTTAGTTGCATACATTTAGTAAAGGTACAAGGTATAGAACAAGTCTAAACGTCTGACAACTTTTCTTGCCCTTGGGCCAACGACGCAAATACACGGTGTATCTCTTGCATACGCTGTGTGCCGCCCAAGCTTAATCTTAGTCACTAAGTTTCATATCAAAATAAGCATGATAAGGAAACTATATGAAACTTGCAACTGGTTTTCTTTAGTAGAATACATCGGGCTTATTTTTTATATCTTCTGTATGAAGCCATCCCATTCATCTAAAAAAAAATACTTACTTTTCTATAATTGCCACATGAAAACTCTTCAAAATTTTTTATTTAAAGAAATAAGAAAGATTTTGCTCTATATAAATATAAATTAGCCATGCAGGTAAAAGAAAAGTAAAACATAAATTGGCTTAAATCCAAAAGTTGACCTAATTGAGCTAAACCAATGTGATTTTAGATTCAGGACATTGAAATTACCCTTAAGCAGTGTAATAAAATTATCAGGTGTCATTCTCACAGCTTGCCTGATAATAAACTTTTCAAAGACAAAACTTGCCCCAAATAAGTTGAAAGATAGAGCAATTAGAGTTGAAAAAAACTTCTCACACCTCTTGGTAGGTTGGAAAAGGAAATAAGTAGAACAATTCTAAGCAGGAGAGAGTAGCAAAGCCCAAATAAATCTTTAGAAACCTGTTTCAATACCTCAACTGTACAAAGTTATACCAATGTTAATTACTATTTATAAAAATTAAGTAAAACTTGGACCAAAAAACATAAAAGAGACAACCTAAAAACAACCAATGAAAGACAGTACGATTCATGTTATGAATATTCGCGAGGACTATAAAAGCATTACATGGTGTAGAGGAATAATAAGAGTTTAGTATATATATATATATATATATATATATATATATATATATATATATATATATATATATATATATATATATATGTATATATATATATATATTTATCGAGGCCAAGGAAATGATAACAAAAGACAGCTGGGTTTAGCTTTACCCCTCTGATGTTCTCCTGTAACATAGACGAACGGGCAAAAGGGTAAATGTTACGAGAAAGCTTCCTGACCTGAGCTCAAAAGGCAGGCCTTTCAAGAGTGTACTTATAAACAATCCATTAACAAGTGCAAACTGCCTATCTCGTATACCCTCTCTCTGATCTACAAGACACCAAGCGCGGGAGACCAATCTGAGGTCTCACCTTGCGAGTCCCCCCTCTACCTCCCCAACCCCACGGGAGTAATTTATGTATATAACAGCTTGACCCGAGTAAACGAGGCTTTTTGTTCGTTATAACGGAAGAGATAGGGAAACAGAAAAATCACCGGTAGAAAGTTTTCTGCAAGTTAAGGAGAAGTTGCAGTCCTTGTACAAAAAACAGATTGTACCAAGGAAGCTCAGCGCCGTTCGAGCCCCAAGATATTGAGTATCAAGCTAGCCAGTTTAAGTACTCTAAGTTTTACTCTATCTGAGCTGGACAAACCCCAACTAGATAGTAAAAAATAAAAATAAGACAACAATTCAAATTCATCCGGAAGAAAAGTAGAAAGAATAAGCTTTCCCTTGAGCATCCACTTAACCCAGATCCCTCGCAACGTCTCCCGTCAACTCGACAGGCAGGTCGACGAACGCCATCTAGTGAACAAACAACCAACTCTAATCAAAATCTCCGAGGATAGTCTAACTGGTCGCGAGTATTTATCTCCATTACCTTAAATAAGTAGAGAATAATCCTCTTGTTTATGTTCCCGTGCATAATAATTAGTTTAGTGGATGTCTGGCCAAGGACCACAATATTAAGTTAAAAATTGTTACCCCCGTAAAATTTTATCTCGAAGCAAACTGCGAGAGCTCACCCAGTAATCCTATTTTCTCTTTGTTTAAGTGTATTAGATCTGTATTTGTGTTATGTTATTTAGTGAGATGGTTTATGTTCATTAAAGTCTATTTTTCTTTAGTAAATGCACTGTTTTAATTATCCCCGAACGAGTTAAAGTGGCAATAATTAATAAAGTCAAAAAAGAAACCCCTTTTATTCATTCACTAGAATAAAAATAAAAATTAGCACTCTTAGAGGAGGATCCTCAAGAGATCACTGAGGCACGAAACAACGCTTCAAGTTAATGTTAAATTGGGGTAATAAAAATTAATAAAACAAATAAAGATATATATAATCTTGGCTAACCTACGACATACTTTAGGCGTGTCAGGTGTGGGGTTTATTCAGATGCACCCAAATTTAAGATTAGAGTAAAAAGCCCTTACCCATAACAAATATTTGGCAACTCGTTCAGGGAAAATTTAAATAAGGACACTTCAAACAAGTCTTAAAGATTGAGTAAAGTGTAATTACGAAGGTAGGAATTATAATTAACGAAGAGTGTTTTGTAGTGTGCTGTCTTTTTTTTAGATAGGAATAATCCAATCAAGAGGTTTAGAAAAAGGTAAGGTTAGAGTAGTAAAGTAAGGGACTCCAAGTTGCATACGTAACGTTCGTTACAGCATTGAGGTTACGACGAACATAGCCAATATGTCTTCGTTTGAATTATTTTTCAAACATGGTCAAAACCGTGGGACTAAAGGACAAAGAACTCATTGCATGCGCCCAAGATAAAGAAAGGACGGAAAGGGAAATAAGGAGAGAAGATGCTCAAAGGCGGGCAGAAGAGAGGGAAAAGAAACGAGAATATGAGAGAGCATTGAGCAAGGACCAAGTGGAAGTGTAGTCTTTGGGTTCTAGGACTGGAACATCACAGGTCCCAACTATGAAGCTGCCAGCGTACAAGGACGAAGATGACCTATACGCGTACCACTCGCATTTCGAATTTATTTTGGAAGTGAATCACTGGGATATCGAAACCGACGGTATCGCCAGACTGCTCCCCCTACTTAGTACTTGAGTAAGATATATATTCGTGTTTTTACCGTCTGATGCGACGATATACTATTCTACCCTAAAAGCAGAACTACTGGGAGCCATAAATCTGAATCCTGAAGACTATAGGATAAAATTTAGGCAGGCTAGGATTCAGCCCGGACAAACCTACCGACAATTTGGTTTTATTCTCAGGAGACACCTCTAATTTCGGTTAGAGTCAGCCTGAGTGAGAAAGGATTTCCACTCACTCATCGACTCCATACTGAAGGACCAGCTATTATGCACGCTGCACCCAAAATTAAGATCCTATGTCAAGGAAAGGAGAGCAGAGTCCTTCGATGAGTTTGTGTCAGAAGCCGACTTGCATTCGTCAAACCATAGGTTATATCCTAGAGAGTGTAATAAAAACAAGCCCTCGTTCCCCAAGAAAGGTGGGTATCATCAGAAACCCTTTTCCCTAAAGGATGGGGATTATCCCCAGAAATCCCCGCAAAATAACTCCCTTAAGTTCGTCAGGAACGCCGTAAACCCAAGAAACGCCATAACCTGCTATAGTTGTAGCACCCAAGGCCATCTTAGCTATAACTGCCCCTAAACTCGAGGCTTAGGTCACCCTCGACTCAGCAGGTACATAACCTGACAGTAACGTGAAAACCAGAAAAACCTTCGAATCCCTCACCTCCTTTGACCACAGCGAATTCCCCTGATCAGCAGGTGAATTTTGTATACAGCAAAAATTCTCCCGAAGGATTAAAATTCGAGACTGGGGCCATAAATGGTCGCCGAGTCTCAACCGTGTTACGCGATACAGGGTGACCCTGTATTGTTGTATCAAACAAACTGCTTTCCCCTATCAGCCCCAAGCACCAGAAGTTTGTGGTCGTCAAGGATTTCCTGGGTAGACCCACCAAGTTCCCTGTCGTCCGATGCCACATACAGTCGAAGTATTTTTCTGGTTGGACCGACGTAGTAGCAGCGCCTATTTAATTCTGCTCTGTATTAATAGGCTAGAGCGCGCAGCTCTCCCCAAATCCGATAGCTCAACTAGTAGTCACCCGGATGCCCGCGAATAAGAGACACACGGTCTCAACCCATTTAGTTTCGTCTGAGAAACATGTGGACGAAGGGATATGTTCCAGAGTCGTCAATACGGCGACGGATGTGGTGCCAACCCTCCCACCCCCGGAGGGACAGGAAGCGAAGAAGGAGAATGAACAAGAAGAAAGAAGAATAAATATTGAGAAGAGTAACGCATACGCCTAAGAAGCAAGCTGTAGCCCAGCAAGTTTCTCCTGATCACAGGGCAATCAAAGAAACTTTTCAAGAAAAAGTTCAGACGGAGAAAGCTTCACAAGATCAAAATAAATGTGCATAATCGCTGCGAGAGCAAACCCTGAAAATAATAATTCTCAGAAGAAAAAGATGGTGACCGAAAACTCAAGGTCAAATGCATTGATTGAAACGGGAGTACCCAGCTACTTTCAAGAAAAAGACGGTTTTAAAGAGAGTTTAATGAAAGAAGAAATTAAAGAAGAATTTTGAGAAGATCAACCTCCTCTCCCTGATGAAGATCAACCCTACTTCCGGGAAGAAAACTCAATAGTAAATTGACAAATAAAGATTAAAAGACAAAGAGAAGCAAAAAGATGTGTAGGTGGTTGGAAGGAGGTATCCTTCTATCCTGACCACGTGAACGTGACTACCCCTACATGGGAAGGACACTTACAGGCACGTAGCGCCATCTCAAAGCTCACTGCGAACGCGTTCCCACGGTGGGAACTTCTAAATACTACTTAGCTGATGAGGCCATCTCTGAGCTAGGAGTCAAAATTGGGAAAAACGGTCTATCCCTACAACAGAATAGGGTAGACGCCATAATAAAGATACCGCTACCTTGAACCAAAAAACAAGGACATTCGTTCGTAGGGACCACCCCATGCTACCGAAAATCCATTCCAAATAGCTTATGCCAGACGAAAACTCACGATGTAGGAAACAGCGTATGCGACTGGAGTACTGAAAGTAATAGCCATAATGTAATAGCAGGTTAATATAGTTTACATAAGGTCATTTTTTGTGTGTGGAGATAATAATTTTTTTCTTGGTTTATTTTGTACGTATAAGTGTATCCTAATGTTGTATTTTTTTATTGTGTGTATTTCATAAAAATCGGTTACGATAAGTGTTAGTTATGCGCACGGTAGACATAATTCAATCAATATGAGTGATGTGAGTAGAGCGTTCCCACTATCGGTAGAGTAGCTTTTGTAAAGATGTTTTAGTAGGGACCTTTGGGTAGAGCACGGGCGATTCCCCTTCCCATGATCATCTTAAGGGTAAAGGAATGTAGAGGAATAATAAGAGTTTAGTATAGTTATATATATATATATATATATATATATATATATATATATATATATATATATACATATATATATATATATATATATATATATATATATATATATATATATATATATATATATATATATATATATATATATATATATGTATCGAGGCCAAGGAAATAATAACAAAAGACAGCTGGGCTTAGCTTTACCCCTCCGATGTTCTCCTGTAACATAGGAGAACGAACACAAGGGTAAATGTTACGAGAGAGATTCCTGACCTCTGCTCAAAAGGAAGGCCCTTCGAGGGTGTACTTATAAACAATCCATTTAAAAGTGAAAACTGCCGATCTCGTATTAACCTCGCTCCGAGCTACAAGACACCAAACGCGAGAGACCAATCTGAGGTCTCACCTTGCGTGTTCCCCCCTCCACCTCCCCATCCCCACAGGAGTAATTTCTGTATATAACAGGTTGACCCGAGTAAATGAGGCTTTTTGTTTGTTCTAACGGAAGAGACAAGTAAGTCACCGGTTGAAAGATTTTTCGAGTTCGAAAAGAAAACAGAAAAATCACCGGTAGAAAGTTTTTTGCAAGTTACGGAGAAGTCGAAGTCCTTGTACAAAAAACAGATTGTACCAAGGAAGCTCAGCGCCGTTCGAGCCCTAAGATATTGAGTATCAAGCTAGCCAGTTTGAGTACTCCAAGTTTTACTATATCTGAGCTGGACAAACCCCAACTAGATAGTAAAAAATAAAAATAAGACAACAATTCAAATTCATCCGGAAGAAAATTAGAAAGACTAAGCTTTCCCTTGAGCATTCACCCAATCCAGATCCCTCGGTCGTCACCCGTCAACTCGACAGGCAGGTCGACGAACGCCATCTAGTAAACAAACAACCAACTCTAATCAAAATCTCCGAGGATAGTCTAACTGATCGCGAGTATTTATCTCCATTACCTTAAATAAGTAGAGAATAATCCTCTTGTTTATGTTCCCGTGCATAATAATTAGTTTAGTGGATGTCTGGCCAAGGACCACAATATTAAGTTAAAAATTGTTCCCTCTGTCAAATTTTATCTCGAAACGAGCTGCGAGAGCTCACCCAATAATCCTATTTTCTCTTTGTTTAAGTGAATTAGATCTGTATTTGTTTTATGTTATTTAGTGAGATGGTTTATGTTCATTAAAGTCTATTTTTTTTTAGTAAATGCACTGTTTTAATTATCCCCGAACGAGTTAAAGTGGCAATAATTGATAAAGTCAAGAATGAAACCCCTTTTATTCATTCACTAGAATAAAAATAAAAATTAGCACTGTTAGAGGACGATCCTCAAGGGATCACCGAGGCACGAAACAGGGCCTCAAGTTAGTTTAATTGTGTTTTTCAAAAATTAATAAAACAAATATATATATATATATATATATATATATATATATATATAGTCTCAGCTAACCTAGGACACATGGATATGACAAAATCGCGGTTAATGGATACACAAAAGGAAATATAATTTCTGAATTCGAAGTGATGTTATCCATTGTCAGAGAGAATGGCAAACGATTGAAGAAAGAAAACCAACGGCCGATCCAATAGGCAATCAAAAACCACACATTTCTTTGGTAAATCTCTCTTAGAATTTTGTGTTTCACTAGTCTTAGGACAGTATCTTGTGAGCTGATGGAAAGGGAAATAAGCTTTTCATGTAACCCTAAGATTTTCTTTATAATGGATCGGTCGAATTCAAATCGTTGATGCACTCTTAGGCACAGATGTCACACTTCATCTGGGTGCATATCAGACCCAAAGGCGCAGTTAAAGTTGTCTATGAGAGTATTGTGAGCTAATTCATTTTGAAAAATTACTCCATTATTTGAAACAACATATGAAAAATGAAGGAAACTAGATTTTAAAAAATTTTTAATGACCTACTCCCATAGACTCGAACCATTTAAGGTTATGTGTTTGACGAACATATCCTTCCATGTTGCCTCATCGATATCAAAGAATAGTAAACAGTTTGTATTTTAGTTTATTTCTTTCGCCTTCATATGATTTATTCCTCACGCTATTTTTGAATAATTTTGACTCGATCTTATGATGCTATAGAATGCCTTTGCAGTTTTCAACCCATGTTTAAGGATCCGACATGAAATATTCAGAAAATGTATTGTGCGGAATTATTTATCAGGTCTTTGATGTAGGAAGTGGTTTTTCTGTTGATCAAGTTTCCAACTGAATATATGTTATATTTTTGTAGAATGTTATGTTGATTTCACTACTGACGGTTTCATTAATTGTACTTGTTTGTACATAATTATATGTAATTGCATTCCAGTTCAAGTAATTAACAGCATTTACATTTATTATTGTTCTTTGAAAGGGGTCATTTTGACAATATAATATCATAAGGAACTTGACCTGTATTTATATAAGGCTTCTTTTTTAAGCTAAGCAATCTTACTCTGACTGCCTTCACTTCTTTCAACTCTAAGTGAATAATGAAGTCCACATAGAGATGATTGCAATCGCTTACAAAACTAACATAGGTTTTAATGGGGATGGGAGATTTCTGACAGGATTGAGTTTTGACACCAGCAGCGACAAATATTGATTTGATCAATGTACCCATAGATATCTTTACCCTTAGATATATGTACCCTTAGATATGTTTACTTCATACTTTTCGCGGATATCTGTGATGGCAGGATGGGAGAAAAACCTGGATCGAAATTTACAGTGGCATTTTCACCGATGCTGGGAGACCTACTCACATCTATTTTAACATTTTTATATGCATTTCTCTCTGATCCAGTGTAAAATGTTTATACCTCATGGAATATTTGTGAAACTAATTAAATCATCTGGAATTCTCGTGTACTTTGTATATTTAATTAAGCAAATGGGTGTAAAAGTGAATGACTGTAAATTCAAATATAGTCAACTCGAGTAAGTTGTGAAGACCAATTTACTTTCTGTTCAAAATTTATTTAGGAATTTCTGCAGCACCCGAGTCAAGACGTTATTAGTATTACTTAGTTATTTTACATTTTCAACGCTCTTGGTGTCAATTTCTCTGTCATCTCTGAAATGTTCTTCTGCTTTGGATGTTAAAGCGTTAAATTATTTTTAAACTTTAAATATTTTTGGAATTTTAGTTTTCCTTGTTGTTTTATTGCGTTGTGGGTTTACTCTAACTATTTTAAGGAACGAAAAAAATACAATTAAAATACAAGTTTATTATAGAATAAAACGAAATATTTGATAAATTATATGTACCTCAATTAAGAATGCAAGTTTGATAAATACAGATATTTTAATCCAACCACTCGAAAACAATTCAAATTTGTTTGCATTCCTTGGAATCATTTTACAGAGACTGACAGTACAGAAGTGATGTTCAATATATTAATATTTTTTACATTACATTTTTTTCATATATGTTATTTAGCAAAAATAAGCCAAAATATTAGAAATAATTTTCACCTCCCCTCTTCTGGTGAGAAGAGATTTCCACTGTTGGGGTCAGAAGAGAAACGCTGGAAAGTCAACGTCGCTTTTCTTATACCATTTCAATCTCTTCAGCTTTGTTTATTTGTGTTCAAAGATTGAACTTTCAGACCTCGTTCTAATGGTCTCTCTCTCCATGAACACAAACATTTTCTGTAAGGTTAGTGTTAGTGAGTCGAATTAATATTAGATTAAGAAATCATCATTTCAATAAAAGTAATTTCTTCCGGTGTTTCATTTTGTGTAGGAGAGGTTCATTTAGATTCCAACAACCGAACGAGAGGCCTGCATTAATATGATTATTATTAACTGGATTTTTTCTGGATTCAAGGAAAAGATTATTAAGAAAGGCAAGACGAGGAACTATGTTCTCTCGTCCACAAACAGAAATAAAGAGGTGTCGACCCTGAAGTTGTTCAGATATCTGCCAAGGTAAAATAACACAAGTAGTGCTTCTTTAAATGTATTAAATAAATACAGTGCACAAATAGGTGTCAAATAAATGTCACAGGAATAAACTAATAGCGACAACACGTGTTTTTCCATTTGTAAGTACTGGTATTCCGGACAATCTGTACAGGAATATACCCTGTACAGAGGATGGGGCGCAAGATCAAATTATATACTCCAAATAACTAACACGGAATTAGTGAAGAAATAAACAAAATGGGGTTATGCTGGAAACAGGGGAGAGTCGTAACAAACCCAGATGTATCCTAATTCCGGGTGAGCGCAATAAAGACGGGTAGTTCGGAAGATGGCAGCAGGTGCCGTGACAGAGGTAATAGCATCCAGTACTGGCAGGGGTCTGTTAAGGCTGTGCAGGGAACAGCAGTTCGTCTCTGTACAAGCTCCTGATCTGGGCTGAGTTTCTTCACGTCAGGTAGTCCTATTTATAACTGTCCTGGTAAGACCGGGTGTACGCCGTTATACACACACAGGCCTACGGCCCAGCCAAAATTAAGACTCCACCTGAGGATTGTTCTAATAGTCCTTTAAATATACAGTTGCTAGGCCAAAGAATATACAAAAATATACTTTAATAGGACTAAAGATTACATATAGATATAGGGCAAGATAAAAAGCAATGTAATTAAATATTAACGGTTCACTGCTAAGATGATTAAGACTATCAATTATGTTTGAACCGATGGATAATTAATTAAGTAATGATTTTACAATTATGCAATTTCTAGAGCAAAGGGGATCCTTGAGTTTCAACGCTATAGAGGTAAGAGGAGCGTGAGAAAGCGGGGGTTAAATCCATTTTACCTTGATGTGCATGAGTAGGATCAGTTAGGGAAGTTCGACCTAGAATTTGTGGGCGTCTAACGGGATGCTCAATTCAACTTCAGGAAACTGAAGATAGGGAGCCTTCTTATCCTTAAGAGGCAAATGGAGGGTGGGTGCTTTGGGGGGTGGCTTTACCGATCCTTAAAATCCGAAGACATGGTGAGAAGGGTTGAAGCGCGCCTAACTAACTCCATGAACAACATTGAGTGACGACAAGCTCTTCCTTGGCTCTTCGAAAATCACTTAATTTTTCTCTGGACAAGAATGTAGTCGATTCCCTCTCGACTAACGAAGACGTTACGCCGAACATACGGGACGGCGGTTTCAGACAGAATCGCCGGGTGAATTATCAACTGTCGAATATATACGCCGAAATTATCTAGACGGGGAGAGAGATTCATCGCTAACGACTTCCTCAATTGCCTTGGGTCTCGATAAGGTTTTATAGTGGAAGTCCTGATACCGACTTAATAGTCTTTTTATTGTTCTACTTTCCGCAGTATATAGGGTAGACGAATTTAGAGCGGTCAACAGCGATCTGAGGAAGTCAAGGGAAGGGGTTCCTTCTCTCTCTCTCTCATTCTTCTACAATAACCTTTGCTGGGAGCATATAAGTGACTATCTGCATGGTTTCATTCAACTCACCATCCCGCGACCCAAAGCCGCTACGATGTCATTTTCTAGTGCCTCATCACCTACTTAGTGGTTTATCATTATACCCACCCCTAGAACAAGAATCTTCTAGGAGTAGATTAACACATATTAATACAACATAATAACATATAAAAAATTCAAAAGAAATGAAGAGAAAAATATAAAAAAAATAATTACCAAGGGGACCTGCTCCAAAGGTTAGAACCTATGGTGTATTTTCAAGCAATGTCGAAAACACTAATCTCGTAAGCTTGACGGGCTAAATACAAACCAGACTTGTGGTTAACTTCTAAAGACAATTCCTTACCACAAAGATAGAAATCAAACCTAGTAATGAATTAAACAACGCAAGACATTCTTTCTCGATGGTGTAGTACCTCTTCTTCCTTTCAAGAAGTTTCCTACTGGCATAGGCGACAGGACGTCGACATCCTCATGATACTGTAAAGAAGAAGGTCTCAATGCATGAAGAGAATCATCAGTCCTAAAGACAAAGGTCACATTAGGATCAGGCAACTGTAAGACAGGCTGTGATGATATGGCAGCTTTCAGATGGCAGACGCGCTACAGGAGATCTTCCTTACTGCGGAGGGGTTCCAGGTTTGTCATACTTACCAGGTTGGAAAAGGAGCCAGTTTAGTTAGAAACCGGCCGGATAAACATTTTGTAAAACGAGACTAGAACGAGGAATCTTCTTACTAATTTTTTACTTGTGTGTGGAGGTATGCTTGCTTTTAGTATCAATCTTGCTATGCTGGGCTCGTAAAGATGTTCTGTCAAGAATCAAGCCAATGCATTAGATGGAAGTATCCCCAAGCCGATACTTGGATGGGTTGACGATCAGAGATAGTCATCCCATAGGCGTTCAAACACGCGGTTGAGAGCTTCAAGTTATCCATCCCAGCAGGCAGAGAGCAAGAAAATGTTATCAAATTAGAAGCAGAGCTAACCTAAGTCTCGCCAATCGGATATAGGTGGCACAAGCATTGACCAATCAGAACTCCCAAACCTTTAGCCTTGTTGGAAAGAAGTACCTTGTAGTAAGCTTTGCATAGGTCTAGATCACTGAAGTACTTGGCGCCAGGGAACCAGTGAAGATCTTCTCCCATGCTGCAAGTAGGCTTGGCATGGAACATGGCTACAGAATTAAGTTGGTGATAGTTAATGACCATTCTGTAGAAACAATCAATTTTCCTTTCCATGACGATAGGTAAACAAGGAGGAGTGGACGATCATCTGATAATCCGTTGTTGGAAGAGGGGCTCGACCTCCTTCTCTAAGTTAGGCTTAAAGTGAATATGCACTGGATGCACCTTGGTTTGTAACCTGTCTGTAGTTATTGAGGTATTGTCAAGGATAAGGGTGGATGTACATCCAGGTTCATTGAAGAACACATCCTGGTAATTACGCATAAGTTACTGAAGCTGGGATTGTTGGTTTGAGTTGAGTGTCCCAGCCTCAGGGCTGTTAGTTGTGGGATAGTCAAGCATACCATCCAGTGTCAAGGCCAGCTGCAAACAATCAGTGCCTCCTTCCTCAACGACACTCACCTTCTCTTTTCAAGGAGCGTTATGTTCTTTCAGGGTATAAGTTTCGTCCAGTAATTCCATCTAATGCAGATGTGCTCTGCGGTGATACTTTGTTTAACAGATTAGCATGATTAAGCGTGGGTCCCCGAGGTACATCAATGAGATAGTCTACATTACCATGCCTCTCCAGTACCATATAATGGTCCATTCAATAAAACGAGCAGTTTACTGATATCACTAGTAAGAAGTACCTAAAACTTTATCTCCTTCCTTGAATTATCTGTCATGGGGACTTGAGATCGAAATAAGTCTTTTACACGAAATGCTAAGGTCAGAATGGTGGGCAGCAATCTGGGAACATTAGGCCAACTTCTCCTGCAGTTCTATGACGCACAGGAAGCTGGTTCTTTCGTCTTCCTACTTCCTAGAGCGTGCAACCTTCCGACAGATCTCTCAGAACGGAGAGTGGACCTTTGACTGAACAGCCATACAGTATTTCAAAGGCAGAAATTCCAGTCCAGTCGTTCGAAACTTCTAGGGGCAAACAAGGTTGGAATGAGATACCTATGCCACTCCTGAGTCTTCTCGGCACATATCTTACGGAGGTTTTCTTCAGAGGACCGTGAACTCTTTCAATTCTAGCATTCCCCTTGGTGTGTAAAGTAGTGGTGAAGATGTAGCCGAATTCAAACTCTGAAGAAAACTGTCTGCAATGCTTCATCGACATATATGGAGTCTATGTCTTTTATGGATACAGCCTCTGGAAAACTCGTAGCAAAACCAATGAGGGTGCGGATGTACCTATGTCCGTTGGAAGATTCTGGAAAAAGTATTCTAACTAAGTTAATGATAATGCGGGAAGATGTTCAGTAATAATAGGCATGGGCTGAATTGGGACTGGTCGTACTCGACCTTTCGCCCCCAAAAGTGTCAAAACTTGTCGCAGAAACGGCAGAAGGCTATGATGTGGCAGCTCAGTCTTCATGTGGGAAAATTACCAGCCAAGTAGCTCTCATGAGTAACAGAGAAAATAATAGGGTGACAATCACGGAGAGCAACTAATTTTGACTAAACTACCTTATTGGGATGATCAGACGTCAAACATCTCCGGTCGAGGAGGCCGTCAACCATGACAAATTAGTAGCTAGACCCGTTTCTCACTTGGTCAATTTCTCCCAAGGCTGATTTAGCTATAGCGGCAGATTATTTCACAAGAAGCCTGAAGGTGACTGAAGTCATTATCAGGTATCACAAAGACGGGATGTAGAGCAGGAAGACCTAAGGGTTGAATGTGCTTCATTTTACCTGTTCTGGTCTGGACTGCACAGACTTGATAGAGTTTTGGTTTCAGAGAGGTGTCCATACTAAAAGCAGGAGAATCTATCGGCAGAGTAAGTTTGGCCGTTGGTAAGAGCGAAAAATTCAGTGCCGGACATTGAAGAGCAGTCCAAGTGGGGGAAAAGAACTTTGTCATCAGGCGAGGAAGGCAAACATTCAGCGTTATTAGGATCTCTAACTCCCAGAATATTACCGACTAAGATACGGACAAATTTGATTGAAATTCTGATAACGTCATTCTAACCGTCATAATAAGGGATTCGAAGGTAGCAAAACACACGAGTAAATGCATTTATTTGTCTCAGGTAGTCGGCAACACAGAATTAATTTTCTGCAGGTGGTGACATCAGCATTGGGTAACACATCTTCAGTAACAAACACACATGAGCCACCGGTGTCTCTAATGATGATGGACACCCAAGCCCCGCTGATGGAACCAGAGGCTTGGAAATGTAGAACACTTTTGTCGGATATGTAAAATCCGACCTTATATGGCTGCGCAACACACGGGCCATCTTTAAGGGCACGGAGATTCCTTGGGAAACTAACAAGCCTCAAAAGCACAAAAGGCGAACAGGAAATGAATTCAGAGCCACAGACAGTGAAAGCTTAAGGCGACTTACACGCCCAAACAGATAACGGCACCAATCTTGACAATGTCGGCCCTGTAAAGGCAAGAAGAGGAACTATGTTCTTTTGGACCAAAGCAGAAATAAAAAGAGGTCTACCCGGAAAGTGCTAAGATATTTGCCTTAAATGTATTAAATAAATACAGTTCCCAAATTGGTCACGAATAAATGTCATATTAATAAACCAATAAGGACAATATGTCGTTCTAAATTAAGCACCATTCCTCCGGAAAATAATTACAGGAATATACTACAGTTTTACGTCCTTTTTAAGTAACTGTAGGTCTTGATAACGAGAGCCAGAGAATGGGGTGGAAGATAAAAAAAAATAGTAAAAATACCTGTCATGGAACTTTAAGAGGCAATAAAAAGATGGTATTTATTCTGGAAAGAGGAGACAGTCGTAACAAGGCAAGATGTTAAAGATTTTCCGGTGAGAGCGACAAAGACGGGTAGTTTGGGAGCTAACAAGAGGTGCAGCGACAGAGGTGGTGGCAAGAGGTACTGGGAGGGGTCTGTTAAGGCTATGCAGTCAACATCAGCATGTCCTCACTGTACTAACTCTTGATCCGGTCTGAGTTTTTTCATGTCAGGTAATCCTATTTATAACCATTTCCAGGAGTACGTAAGTAAATAGCTGCCTGGTCTCCTTCTTCTCGCCCCCCTGCTATCCCCAGCCACTACGACGTCACTTTTCAGTGCGTCGTTAGCTACCATTGTGGTTTTTCCTTTTACACCCACCCCTGGAACAAGAATCTACTATGAGCAGATTCTGATCGGTCAAAAGAGCAGAGTTCTGATTAAAAACATTTGGTTTTATTTTCAATAAATCTTAAATAGCAACGCAAATTCTTTCCCATACTTGTGATTCACCACACCCCACACATCCACACGTGCCTCATTGGTAATTTTAACAGTTGTTTAATTCTTGTCGCTTGTGAATTTTTTTATTTAACCAAGATGATTAAAGTTCTAATCAAACAAACGCCAAAATATCTCCCAATTCCTAATCCTGAGGCAGATTCTGTGTAGAAGATATGGAAAATGGGTTGTTTGGCGGGTGTATGGACTTCTGTGGCAGTTTCCAAGTATGTACGTATATGACAAGTTAAATCTATGCTCACCAATTCTTAATTATTTGTCTGCAAAGGGTGAGCTATTTTGGATAAAAAGAGAAGCGTCTGCTAATCTGATTTCTTACTTTCCCTGATTACTCGAGCGTTTTTAATCATCTGGTGCTTTGTTATGGCTATGGTGTGCTCTCCTGATTTGAGGTCTAATTATGGTCATATATCGATCAGTGTGAAGTTTTGATTATTAATCTATTATAATATACTCGCACCCTATGGAAAACAGGATACTTAGATTTAAATTAAAATATTTTGTGGACAGCAGAAGAAAAGACGATGTATAAAAAGGGAACTAATCGGAGAGATGTTGAGATATAAACGGCCTAAGTCTCGTCGTGCTGAATGCAAATGGACAATGAGCTTTAAGTACTGCTCACACTTATTTCCTTAAAGAAGCCTATTTACGCCGGAAATTTGCGACTTTCTTTAAAAAAGAATTTTTGTAATATTATAAGGACAGACTGTTGAGGATTTTAGTTTGTAAAGTAAATAATTATAATTATATTATTATAGGGGTCCAATTTAGGAAATATCTTTTCCACACAGAATGTATTCCTAATTATTTGAGGTAAATTTTATTGCTGATTCTTATTTCTTCCTCCTTTTAATTGAGATTTGACGTCTCACTTTTCAATAAAGGAGAGAAATATTTCACGGTATGATAAAACGGTTTGAGGCCGCTAAATTTCAACTGCTATCACATGTTATTTAGATTCACGTTGCTACCCACGTGCATCTTCGACTTGAAGCTGGGCGCGTTATCGACCCACCTGAATCAATATTTAACCAAGGAGGTTTATCTTCACCCGTTTCGCCCCTGCGCCGACCTCACCAGATTGAGTTAGGCTTATGGGCAGATAAGGTATTGTTCTCAGGCGCAGCTGGGCATTCCCTTGAAGCCCCACTCCATTGTCCCCTACGCCAAGGAGATGGCTCGACTATTTATATGGAAACTTTACCACTAAGAGCAGATTCGAGATCCAGATTATCTTCGTAAGACATCCCGCCGATCAGGTCTCACCTTGCGCACCCGGGACCTGTACCTCGAGATCCTCCATCTTTGTCCAGAAGAGGACAATATCCCTTGAGTGCCAAGGTTCGAGCCTTCAAGACGCCAAGTCCACAAGGCCTCTCTTGTTGTTCAGAAAAAGAACAACGTTAGAACAGCCATTGGTCTTTGAGCCCGTTGACAAGAGACGGTTCTCACCCTCCCTCCGTGTTGTTCAGAAAGAGAATAACATTAGAACAGCCATTTTTCTTTGAGCCCGTTGACAAGAAACGGTTCTCACCCGTCCCCCCTGTTGTTCAGAAAGAGAACAACGTTAGAACAGCATTGTTCTTTGATCCCCTAGACAAGAAACGGTTCTCACCCACCCCTGTTGTTCAGAAGAGAACAACGTAGAACAGCTATTGTTCTTTAAGTCCGTTCGTCAAGAAACGGTCCTCATTCCCAAGACGTCACGTCAGGATCCTTTAATCCCCCCCTTCGGCTGGAACTCGCCAGCGGACCGAAGATTCCTTCGCGTTGCCTTTTAATTACGTAAGCTGAACATTACCTTTGAGTATTTAACCTTTTTGTCAAACCTATTCTGTGCTTTAAATGGTTTAGTGAACCATCCTATCCCTTTAATTTATATTTGTTTTACCTTTTTAAATCTCTTCCAAATCTTAATCCTCGGATTAGCCAGATTTCTTACGACCCTTTCCATTCTCTGTTTATGTCAATATTTTCCGTTTTGTGTGTTGTTGATAGTTTTATTAATAAAACTCTATTTTATTAATGATAGCCATATTATTATCCTTGAGCTCAGTTCCACTTCTTAAGCATATTTGAAGATAAATAATATCGGTCCAACCAGATAACCACGCACTCTAAATATAATTGAATAGTTCCCTCAAGGAATAGTTATATATGGTATACCGTCGAGACTCCATTCTACGAGACACGGTAACTAAGGTTTTTAAATGAACAACCCATTGAGATTTGATAAAGTGGAATTAAAGAAATATCTTTAAAGTTCCTACACGAAGAATCACTGAAGGGCTAAGAAAGTAATTAGTAACGTCTGGACAAGTGTAATAAGCGAAAGTAAAAGGCTGAAAGTTGAATGGAAGAGAGCTGGGTAAAAAAACTCGCAAATAAGTCTATGGAAGGCCAAAAAATTATTCCTTAATATTGACATATCGAGAACCATGAGGGTTGTATTTCTTAAGTTAGAAAGGAGGTGGAGAACAGACACAAGATGAACAAACTCTAATTAACATTAATAACTAGTATAATTGGAATTTTGGTTATAAGCTCATAGTTAATTTTAAAATACTCAAATGATAGAGTCAGTGTGTCGAATTGCCTAATACACATGCAAGCAATCAATCACGTAGACATTTCAAAGTTTTAAAAAAACGTAATCTTCCTACTGGATAATTTTTTCTTCTCTTTGAGTTCTTTGAACCTCCGCAAAACGTTTGTAAATGAAGTGAAGTTTGGATAAGTGTCATAATTGTGATCCATGAAATCATAGTAGAGAGAAGTAAAATTGGATTCATGAGAAATGGGATGACTTCCCAAACGACTTAAGAGAAAATACCTCATTACGAATATTTTTTGAGCCTAAGAGCTCATTGTGTGAGCGTGGTGGGTGATACAAATTCGAAGAGGAGGATTGGATTTACCTTTAACATTCTGATCAATAAAAAGAGGAGGAATTCCAGCGTTTTGGTCACGTAGTGATTTCATGATTCAATAAGAGTAGTGAATTATGGATATATAACTCCGAAGACTTCGACCACAAATATCTGGTCTCGTGAGTGAAGCAAAATGTCCAAGATATGCAGCTATGGGGAGGTTAACTGGATGAATTGTTGCATTTCTAACCGGGAGCAGATGAACTCTGCTTACTCCCCGCAATTGTACAATTAAGGCAAAATGCCCTTAATCATAGTCTTTTGCTTTTGGCCAGGTCAAGGTTACTAAAATTAAATGCAGCCGTGCCGATTTTAGAACTAGTTTAGAATATCAGGGAGGCTATTGCAAGCTATGTGAAATTTTAGGACCCCGTTTGTGCTAGGGGTACATATAATAGCTAGGAAATAGAAATTCAATTGAAGCTTAACTTCAAATACATTACATCCCTGTTGAATGGTCCCACAAAGGAATAACATCCAGGTAGAGGGATTAAAAACTTCAATTTTTCCTGCCTTACAGAATAGATATAGTTTTAAAAACACAGCCTTGCATCCTG
This sequence comes from Ceratothoa steindachneri, assembly GCA_963969495.1. NCBI lineage: Eukaryota > Metazoa > Arthropoda > Malacostraca > Isopoda > Cymothoidae > Ceratothoa > Ceratothoa steindachneri. The sequence goes on from OZ018317.1 coordinate 197,422,459, forward strand.
GGAGGTTTAACTTGGTGAGAGAAATAAAAGAGTAAACACAGTTATTTACACTGGCGCGAAAATTCAAATAGTATTGGACTTAAATTCTTTTAATTGATACTAAATCCAATTGAATGCTTCTTATAGAATTTTTAACACAAATTAAAAAGTTATATCAGATATGGACGTTTCCGACTTTCCTAAAAATTCAAATTTACTCTCAGCTAGAGCCCCAACTTTCTAGTCTGGTTAAATACTATTACATTTTTATAACGTAACCTTATCTATTAAGAGAATTTTATTTAATTACATTTGTTAAGGATTTTTTAAAACAGTAACTTTACATAATGAATAGTAAGGCAATTTTCTTATTTTTAAGGTTAGTATGATGGCAATTTAATACCTTAAAATCTCATTATTTAGTTTTAATCAATTCATCTCAAAGGCGAGTCTTGATACCATACCTCAAGAGACATATTTTGATAAAATGATTTTTATTTTGTACAAAAAACAGTGGCATTTTATTACACAGCATACCATTAAATGTTCTATTTATAATCGGTTAATTGAAATTCTTATCTTTTTTCTCCAAACTTACCTTTTAAAAATCAATGTTAAACTGTCTCTATATTTACATATTAGTTCTCTTTATTTGGAAAATTTATCTACGATATAACAATTTTTTTTTCCAGGTGTTTTATGACAGCGAGGTCCGTGAATTTTGGGTTTAATCCTCAAATAGAGTAACAGAGAGAGACATTAAGGCGAAATATCCATTGCATCAATCAAATATAAATAAAATTAAGAATGATTGAGTCACTCTAAAAATTTAAGAAGAATATTAAGATTGGATTATTTTTTAAATATACATAACATTGAAATCAATGGAACTCATATTCCCGTAACCCTCTTCATATTCTTAAAAATTGCCACTGATTATTAATTTTATGTTTGAATGCAACATATCTCGTATTATAATATTGTATAAATTCAACAAGAGATGTAAATACACACCCGCAATGAAACATATATGTGTTAATATTGTCATATATAATCTTGTGATTTAATCATATGAGGTATCAGAAATAATGTGACAAGCGAAAATGCTTCGACATTAGGATCTTTCCGATCGTCTCAAGAAAGAATCCATTAAAGAAACATAAACGGCTTATCTCCGACGCTGTGATGCTTAAGTCTTCAATCCGGTCGTCATTTGTTCCAAGGGGACTGGTGAGTATCACAGGAAAATGAGTATAGAAATGAGAGAGAAGAAGTGGCTTGGGATGAAACAAAAAAATAGACACGATAAAATTGGATTATCTCTGTTTTACGATCTGGCCAGATATTGGTTTATTGTAGAAAGGATTACAGGTTTATGTCTAGATGCAATCGCACCCGAACTAAACCAATTAAATGCATCTGCTCCTATTTATAGGTAGTGTAAAAATACAGACGTAGAGAATATTTGGGTGGGGGGGGGGGGGTTAAAATCATTAAAGTAAAGTACCTGACAAATGGCATGGAGAAATAAAACGTGTTTTACATTTAGTTATTAAATATCTATTGTATTGCAACATTCAAACTATTTATAGATTAATACTTTAAAATTTAATATAAAATCATTAATACATATTCAAATATGGATTTTTATAACATTATAAATGCAACTACTTTGTATTTTTAATTTATGAATGTTAGCTAAACGAAAACTCCCCTTCCCTTGCATACTAAATACATAAATCCTCTCTTTTCATCTAAAGTTGCTCCTGGCTTATTGGGAGGAGTTTGCTTATGGAAGGAATTTTCCTCTCCTTAATTTTTTATTCTCTCTCACCACATATATATAGATATATATTAAAGTTTATCTTTGTTTTCTAGATTTGAGGATGTACATCATATACATATTATAAGTGGACGTTTGTGGAATAATCAGATTGAAAGTTAATCTGTAGAGCGTAAAGGTCACGCTGATTTATCAAGAAAAACAAACAATTTGAGGAAATATTATATGCAATAGACAAGGCTAATTTTGAGAATTATGGCTTCAACTATCATATCAACAATAAGGGGGGGGGGCAGATTCAAAACTTTGAGTTGTTGTAAATAGAAATCATTAAAACGAACATTTTTACTATCGTAAGTGAGAAAAAAAAACGAATATAAAAGTAAATATAAAGAGAGAGACGATTAAAAATAACATTGCTCGGGTAAACTCAGCGATTCTCACTCTAGGCCGAAGCATCATGTCGTATTCACGTGTTATCTTAAACTCGAGCTCTCGTTCGAGGATGGGAATCCTGAAATTCAAGCAGAGCCAATCAATAGTGAGATCTATGCACATGCGAAGACTGCAATAATTAAATTTCATCATTCAAAATTAATTGTACATATGTATTGTCAAAAATGCCTAAATCAAGCAAACATGCTAATTCTTACAGTGGCTCAAAGAATGTCACCAAACCATCTAAGCCGTTGCTGCTCTCAGAAATCGCTACACAACCCTATATGTCTATTGAAAAAGTGTTCGATAGTAAATTGCATATATGTATTGTTTTCAGAAAGTAGGAGAGAGAGCAAGAGAGAGAGCAAGAGAGAGAGAGCAAGAGAGAGAGAGAGAGAGAGAGAGAGAGAGAGAGACCATTTGTTCTATCGTACTCGCTTCTGGATTTACGCCGTCGCCGATGCCAGTGTGGAATTAGGTCCTGCATGCACAGAGGCTTGTAAACGTACTTCCTCTGTCATTTTTCATTCGCGAAATTCTATCTCAGACTCTCAGGAATTGTGATATTTGACATAAAATCAAACTTTCTGTGGTTCGTCGGCCGTTTCTCTCTTTTTGACAACTTTTTCCGTTTTTTACTAAAAATTAAAAAACCAGCAAGAGTTAGAGAGAGAGAGAAAGAGTCATGAAAGGTATAGCATTGTGGCTATCAGAGACTGATATAGAAAAAGAGAGAGCGCTGAAGAGAATAGCATTTGAACTAGCAGAGAGAAAGAGAGATCACCAAATCTTATTGCATTATTTCTGGAGGGCGTTCAAAAGGTTAGTTTTTTTCTCTTCAAAATTTTGCTCAAAATGTCGTAGAAATTTACGCAGGTGCCAGCATATCTCTTGATATCATGAGGACACATTCCATCTACGATAAGATTAAAGAAGCAACACTCGCGATACAAAGCACGAAGGGTTTGACGCCAAATTCGACCAAGTCTTCGAAGTTTAAATTTATCAGTGACCGATGCGCCAAAACGACAATGACGGCATTCATATGAACTGCTCAAACGTGAAATGCACACTCGCCCAGAAAATTTCTCCAAACGAACGCAAGTTCATCTTCGCCCAGCACTATAGACAGGCGTCCAAACTTCCCTTGCTTTAAATTGGTCGGATTGACATTCTAACGACAAAATACAAGCAAGAAAAAAGGAAGGAAGACCACGCCGCAAATGTCACGAAAGAAGAGCATAGGTAGAAAGATTGGCGCTGCCAGTAGTTGAGCAAATTTTAGGCGGATGCGGAGACGGAAGAATCGGGGCAACATCATTACGACGTCACTTACAATTTGAAAGGTGATAAAAACGCATTATCTATTTTTGTTTTTCTCTTTGAGAACAAAAATATTTTCACGAGCGAAATATTAAGGTTGATTTTTTCTCTTTAGAAACAACAGTGGGATATAATTTACAATTGGTTAAAAGTGACATATATTTATTATTTAGATTGTAAATAGTTTATCCAGTAAATGTAGAATAGCGCGTAGTATTAGTGTTTTGCATGGATAATTTTTCCACTAACAACTCTGCGGTACATGTATTACGAGTGTAAAACTACTAACATTGGTAGTTTAGCATATCATCGTTAAGAGAGAGAGAAAGAGAGAGGGATATAGATTGAGGATGGGATGATAATGTTAATTCGTAAATTGGTCTCGTCCATACAAATAAACCAGGCCTTTCTCATCAATTCCAAACCGTTGACGGAACTAACACAGGCGATAATTCTTTGAAGGGACCAACAGGGAAGTCTTTGTCAAAGGTTGAAGAGTTCCAATTGGATCAGAAATTAAGATGACAGAATGAAAGTTTTCGGATTTGTCCTCTGATCAGAAGTACCACTTCCTCGTCGCCAAATCGATTTACAGCGGGAAAACTGATCCTCAACTCAAAACTTTGAAGCCAGAACGCATTTTTGACTTGAAGAAGTTGACTTTAGTCTGTCGCTTTGGCGCAATCTAACTCTCCAAGGATCTTTTTAAAGCTTAATTTAATAGAAAGAATCTGCACTCTCTCATTTTCTACGTCGTCACGGACTACATTATTTGTTGGTTTTCGATCAAATGTATCTGTCTTCTTCCTTAATTAGCACGAGACATAGTGTTCCCTTACATCGAATCATCGAACGAACAGCCAGAAAATCTGCTAGTCTCCGCGCCTTTGCCGTATGCAAAATCATGGACCTTGTCCCGGGAGTGATGTTGGTGAGAAGTCGCTGAGAAAATTTGGTCCTCCTTCCTTACACCTCAATGCGAACACTTGTGCTGAAATTATCGATTGGGATTCAGCCTCATTTGGGATCTCACCATCGCCGAACTTCAGGATTTGATTATCAGTAAATTTGAATTTTTTATCCTCACCTCACCACCCCGCATTCAATCGGTGAAGCACCTGATTCACGAATTAACAAGTGAATGCTGAAAGATTGCTGATCATCATAAAATGAATGAATATAATCGTGCGAGTGATAAGGGCTTCCATAGAATTTTGTCGAAAGCTGACAAGAAAAAAGATTTTTCCGAAAATGATTTGTTAATTACAATCGCTCTATTTCTTATAGTGATGGAAAAAGGTAGGCATTCTCCGATTTTAAGCCCCTAAACAATGAGCGGCTGTGAATACAGTCACGGGAACAACGATTACCAATCAGAATGCAGGATATTGATTAGATTTCTAAATATGATAATGTATCACTAAAAGTAGCTGTATGGTTGAATTGCCCGGACGTAGATTTTTTTCCATTTTTCAATAAAATAATTACCGTTTTAACTGATTTTTTACGACAACCTTTATTCCCCTTAATGTACAATGAGCAATACGATACCCTACCCTGGTTTAATTATAAACTGATGCTGAGAACAACAGTAAGATAGTTTTCAGTTTTTTTTATACAATAAAAAACACCCTCACTATAACAACCTCCTCCTCATAGATACCTGAAGGCGAACATCAAATGGCATCTAAATATTGCTTCAGGAAACAAGCAAACAAATCCCAAGAAAATTATACAGACGCAAATAGATAAAGAGAAATATTAGGTTGAGGAATAAGTTCTTGCAGTTTTATCAAATTTATCCGTTGTTATTACGACTTCTTCCCAACGTTCAACTAGTTATTCGATGCCTATGCAATAAAAATCTCTGGATTTTGACTCGAAGAAATCGTCTAACCAGGTTCTTAATTCCACATCAGTATTGAACGAAACGCCGCGCAAATTGTTGGAGAGCGATCGGAACAGATGGAAATCTGATATAGCCAAGTCTGGCGAATATGGAGGATGCGGCAAGATTTCCCAATTAAGCGTTTGGGCGACGTCTGTTTTTCATATTGGCAAAGTGAGGACGAGCATTGTCGTGTTGCAGAAGGACTCCATAACGTCGATGAGGTCGCTTTTCACGAATAGCTTCGGCGAGTCGATACATTTGTTGAACGTAGAGTTCTGCATTGACAATCTCGTTGTTTGCACGGAGCTCATAAAGAGTTGTGCCTTCATAATCTTGCCACACACACAGCATTGTCTTTCGTGGATAAAGTCCTTGCTTTAATCGCGGAAATGTTTTTTTATTGGGGCTAAGCCATTGTTTTCGATGGTTCAGTGATGATGCGGTGAAGAAATCTGTCCTTATATCCACGAATAGCCTTGTGACGAGCAAGCAAACCTGCGGCAATCGTGGAGCGTTGAAGGTTGTTGCTTTCGCTTAGAGCGTGCGGAAACCATGCACCGAGTTTTGGAACTTTTCCCATTGAATGAAGGTGATTCACTACAGTTTTCTGATCACACGCCAATTATACAGCCAACTTAATTGGGAAACCAGAACGTTCTTCGTCATTAAGATTGAAATGACCATTTTTGAAACGTGAAAACCACCATTGAGATGTCCTTTCTGATAAAGCATTCTCTCCGTACACAGCACAAATATCGCGACGAGCTTTGGCTGCGTTTGCATTGTTCCCGTCTCGATTGAAATTGAATAACAACAAGTGTCGAAAATGCGCCTTTCTTTCAACTTAACATTCCATTTTGAGGGTACAGAACAAAAATTAAATTAACACAATTTTTTAATAGACCGCAATGACTTATTACTCAACTTCAAGACGTAGCCTAAGCAAAAGCCTAATAGTCTACGCTGCTAAGAGACGTAGCCTAACCTTCGCAAATTTTGCTCTCATTATTTGTTATTGTTTCTTAATATGTGCACAAATCACGGCAACTAAACCTTGATCAACACCACATTAAAAAAAAACGCAAGAACTTATTCCTCAACCTAATATAAGTATGCATCACCAAGTATTCCAATATCCTCCTTGATCAGATTTCATTAAAAAATCTTAAGACCTGGGATCGATCCAAAAGATTTTATAGATCAAATAACCAAATCCGGAGACAGATTTTCAAGTCGTCTCTATTTGTTTCCCACCCCAGCCTGATTCTATTCCAAAAACCTTCAACAACATTCAAACTCAAAGCCGATTAGTATCGTAAAAACACGTATCACAAAGATTATCTCAATCTAATAATTGGTACCAAAGAATTAAGAATTTATATATAGATTTCTCTATTTTTTTCATTTAATTATTTTTTGAATTAAAAACAAATTACTACCGACATCGAAAACATGCCTAAAATTACTTTAATTTTCTAGTGAATTTCAATGCTACTCAAGTATATTAGTTAATATTTTCTCTTTTGCTCAAAACCACAAATGGGGTTGATTTGCTGGTGTGTTTATCTTTTAATTGCTGATCAAGGGGACGATGCGAAATAAGTTTAGGTCATAATGGAAAGTTTTATTTTCCCAATTGAAATACCTTGAAATCCTAATTTTGAGCTGTATAGAGTTGGGTGAGAAATATCTTTACAATAGATACATTTTCTTAGCCATCTTAATATGAGTAGAAGGAGGAGAGAAATATGGGTTGACAGTCTTGTTTCTTGCTACCCAATAATTATGCTTCATATGGTATAATACAGTACATATTTTATAGCTCAAATAATCCGTTTTAGTTGTGGCAGTAATGGTTAGCGTAAATGTATAAAGTTCGGAAAGCTTTTAATACATCTCGAAATTAATGGCATTTGATACATTATATGTTGTAAAATACATCCTAGCTAGTGTACCAAATTTCTCCACTAATCCTTGAATAATGCCCGAAATAATTAGGAATTAATTACTTTTTTTTCAAAAGAATTGTTTCCTTCAATCTTGTGAGTTACAATCTATTATTTTGTAATTGCGTTCTCCAAGGCGTTCATACACTGAGTTATCTAAAGAAAAAGCGCTCAGGCTCAAGGGGAAGTATCATCGACGTAAATGGATTTAAGAGAAATGGCCCATGTAGATTCCAGATTTTTTAGTCTTCATTCAACATTTCCACATATGATTGCCCCAAATCCCCAAAATTACTTTTGCATTTGTTATTTAGGGAATCATTCTATGGCCAAACATTTCGTACATTAGCCATACCAGAACAACAGCAAGAGAGCCTAGCTTTAAACAGGTAGCAAAAATACAATGAGATAAACACATATGATGCATAAATGATTACTGCATTTATAGAAAACATAATATAAGCTTAAAATAAAGTGAATGCATAACCGCAAACAAAAATATGAGTAATTTAATGCCCTTGACACAAGCCTGTAGTACCCGCATGCGTGTTGTATGACGTGGGATCTCTTTTTTTCTCATCTTCTGCGAAGAAAGCAATACCATGGCTGAATTCAATTCCCCTAAATTCTTAAAAGTCAAATTGTGGTCCTGAGTTTAACGCTGGGAGCTCAACTACGAAGAATTCTAAGATCTTGAGTGTCAATCCTAGAACGGTTCAGATAAAAAGAAATAGTTGGATGAGTTAGGCTATAATTCTGAGGGTAGGGTGGCTCAGAACCTAACCTCTAAGCGTTTGGATACGAGATGACACCCTGAATAAGTCGCGGTGATCCAGGCTTTTCTGGTGGAATTTATTCTAAAGATATGTAAAAAAAATCAGTAAGATCATTATGACAATTATTGGCAATTACGAGGGAACCAGAGCTAGCCTTGGTGGTTTGTAGGAAAGAAGACAAAAATTCACTGTATTCCAGTGTTTGGCACAAGTCAGCGAGCATTACCGACCCTTAGAGAATCAAAGGAGGGCTAAACGATTCACGTTATAGGAGCACAAGCTAACAAATGCAAAGAACTCCAAAGAATTCAAAGTAAACTTGTCTATCTTTTAATTACCGCAACGAGAACAGAGGTTAAAAGACATGGGCTAAAGGGAATGAAACCCCTTAATATACATATAAAAATAAAGAGAAAAGTTGTTGTATGAAAAACGACTCCCTTCCCCAACATATATAAAACACATTACTATCAGGGTTGACACCATTTCCGCCTCCCGATTTTCCAGCTGAAGAATTCATCTTAGAATGGAGAATACTAATTGTTCACAGGAGGAAAAGTATTTACCAAACTGACCAAACAGGCATGAGCTCCATCGGAGAACAATTCCCAATATGACCCAAAACTTAAGAGGAACAAGAACCACAATTCATAACACCGAACGCAAAAACACCTCCAAATAATAAGAGCCAAAATATAATGTAACCGATCAAGTGTACGAGATAAATACTATTCCACAGCAGATGTGCGAAATAGAAAAGTATAGGCTTCAATGTATATGCCAATTATAAGGGCGAAATTGCGTATAGATAAGAGTTAAACAAACAGATCGGCAACTAAATCAAAGCGAGAAACAGGGAACCTAAGAACCACGTACTTGAGAGAACAGCGTTAGGATCAAAGAATTAGGCAATCAAACGAACAAGCAGAGATAAACCACATTTTTGCATAAAATAACCTAAAACACAGTGTCGTAGAATAGGCTGTCGACGATATACCATATATAACTATTCGTTGAGGAACTTATTCTAATATTTCGAGTGCGTGGTAATTTGATTGACCGAGGTTACTCCAAAACGGAGGGGAGGCCTGAAGAGGCTTATTTATCTTCAATATGCTTAAGAAATGGAAGGGAGCTAAAGGATAATAATATGGCTATCATTAATAAAATAGAGTTTTATTAATTAAACTATCAACAACACACACAAAAATTGTTTATATAAACGGAGAATGGAAAGGGTTGTGGAAATAACGGACTAATCTGAGGATTAAGATTTGGAGAGATTTGAAACGATAAACAAATAAAAATTAAAAAGGGGGGGAAATGGTTCGCTACACCATTTAAAGCACAGGGTAGCGCTAACAAAAGGTTAGATGATTAAAGGTAATGCTCAGCTTACCTAATTAGAAAGTTGTTGTGCAGAGGAAGACGATGCGAAGGAATCTTCAGTCCACTGGTGACTTCAAGCAGAAGGGTTCTTCGGGGGGTTGTCCTTAGCAAAGGGGAAGAAATGTCTTCGAAGAGTGAGAGCGAAGTGGGACTCGGAAGTACGAGCGATCTTTGTAACAGCAAATCGGGGATGTTCTAGATGAACAATGGAGGTTAATGTTGAAACCAAGCGTTCTCTTGAAGAACGTAGAAAAGGGGGGAATTAAATTATCCTGACGTGATGTCTTGGGAACGAGAACCGTTTCTTGACGAACGGACTTGAAGAACAATGGCTGTTCTAACGTTGTTTTCTTTCTGAAAAACAGGGGTCTGGTAGTTCGAACCGTCTCTTGTCAAATGGGCTCAAAGAACAATGGCTGTTGTAACGTTGTTCTCTTTCTGAACAACAGGGGGGCCTTGATGACTTGGTTTCTCGAAGGCACGAACCTTGGCACTCAAGGGATATTGTCTTCTTCTGGGCAATAAGATGGTTCTTGAGGTAGAGAGTTCCTATGTACACAAGGGAGACCGGATCGGCGTGATGCCTCGCAAAGATAATCGGGCTTTGATCTACTTCAAACGGTGGAAAGCTATGTATAAGTACCTGGAGCCGTCTCCATGGCGTAGGGGATAATTGAGTCGGGAACTTTGGGGGAATGCCCTCTTCGCGCCTGGGAAAATACCTTATCTGCCCATAAGCCTAACTCAATCTGGCGAGACCAATGTATGGAGGCGAAACGGGGGAATGAACCTCCTTATTAAATATTGGCTAGGGTGGGTGATAACGCGCTCTGCTCCCTCTCACAGAGGCACGTGGGTAGCATGTGTTTCTAACATGTGATAGCGGCTGAATTTAAGCGGCTTCAGACCGTTCTATCACACACAGAGTGAAAGAGATGAACCCAATTAGTCGAAAAACAGAAGTCCCAATTGAACGAGCACCCAACCTCACACTATTGGTAAAAAGAAGAGACTGCTTAAAGATTCTAAATCTGAGAAAACGGACACACCTTCCATAAACACCCCGAGATTCCATGAAAGGCCTTGCCAGTACCATACGGTCAAATTAGTCTCAACAAGCCAGAATCACTGTCAACTTCAAAATAACCATAAATATTTTTAAAGACTGAGGGTCTATAATTATAGTTAAAACTTGAGCTGAGCCCGATTGCTAATTCATTGCTTATTCTTATCATTTTTGCAGATATAATTTATTGTAATTACATATTATCCGTTTTCTCTATTTATCTACTCCACCACAAAGCGTTAACCAGTTAAGAGATATTATCACACGTGAAGTCAATAAATAGACTTAAGGAAAATCACAAGTTAATCAAAAAAGTTGTTCAATCAATGCGATGAAGGGGGCAACTGTGCTTCGAAAGAAATGGAAGACATGTGGAAGGAAACGGTGTTTAGAAAATTAAAAAATGAATTTGTATTACCCATATGAAAAGGTGTTGTTGTTAAAAATAGATTTGAATATATTTGTTGATTTTAAACTTCGAAGTTTTATTATTTTACTTCCTTGTGCACACATAATTTTGATAGCCTTCACCAAACCCATTAGTGTATAAATATTGTAAAAGGGAATTTAATGAAATTTCTAGAATAGACAGATAAGCAGTTGGTAAATTTGATTTGTTTTGCAGAACTCAAAAATCTCTCATAGGTTTAGAGTTATACTAATTCAAATTACGGTTAACTTTTTTCTGGGGCATTTTGTATAATTTGCATAAGAAAAGCCTACGACGTTCCGGAAGTAGGTGAGATGTAACATTCAGACGAAGTTTTAATGGTAGCCTGCATCAACTGTGTCATCTTGATGTACTAGATGCAGTAAAGTGATGCTATTTAAGTGTATTATTTTGTGTGCCTCATTCATATATGTCATTTAGAAGTGCACGGTGCAGTAAGTTTATGTTGTATAATAAGCATTGCTTCTGCAATCAAATCCAAGAACCATATGATTAGGTAGTATGTTGAATGCTCTTGACAGTTTAGAGGAAAGAATACATCGTATACAGAAAAATGAAAACAATTAAGGTACCTAGAGTAGGTGAAGATGAAGAAAATATAATTATGATGTGTGAGCTAGGTATGCTGAGTAGATCATTACACAAAATGAAATAGTGTAGGTACCTAGTAATAAGTGTATCTTATTGGGAACTTTAAATTCACATGCTGTTTGTGATTAAACAACAAATGAGAAGAGAGATTTCATAGTGTTTTTGCACTGATAGCTAAAGAAGTTTTATTAGGCACCATTCCCAACAGCTAAGTAATATTACTTTTTATATTATGCATGTATGATCTCTTGTTCTGGTTGTGGTTTTGATGTGCAATATTCGATCTGATATATTTTCTGTTTTACCATACAATGATTTTTAGTGTTTTATCAGATATATTATAGTTAGATGCTCTTCAGATGAAAACAAGTTAACCTAGTTGACACAGTGGGTCAGTGAGTGCAGGTAGTCCAGTAAAGATTTATTCCAAATATGATCAAAAATTATCTGTGAATTATGTAATTACATGTAAGGGTAATCTGTAAAGATTATATATCAATAATAATAAGCAATACATTAATATAAAATATTATTTAAGAAAAATATGGCCAACATAAAATTCATACAAACAATAAGTGGCATATTTAGGTTACATTGAATTTAGATAGCAGTCTTTGATAGGATGTGCTGGATAACTCTGATATTTTTTTACTAAACATCATTTCATCATATCATGTATTCACTACAATGCACAGCTTATGCACACAAACAATGACAACATGAACCGGGGAAAGAAGCAGAATGGCTTATTAATTCCCTACACCTACTGTAGTTCTTCACAACTGAGTAAATCGAATCGAATGAGTAACTAAAACGGAATAAATAACGAATCTATATAGAGATTTGTGCTGATTGGTTTCTCTTCCTTTCGCAGATTTTGATATACGACGAGAGGTTATAAAAGGCAATACTTCGATGATTATCTTCAGTACAGGTTCACTTATGCCACGATGAATGGTCAGAGCGTACCAAATTGCGTGATATGTTTCGAAACTCTGAGCAATGACGCCCTGAGGCCAAGTCGCTTTAAACGTCTCCTGGAGATGAAACACCCTGGCCTTCAGAACAAGCCATTAGCGTTCTTTCAAATGAAGAATCAAACTTTGAAGAAAATGAAGATTGCGGTTGGAGAGAACTTTCGTCAATTATTATCTACTGAAGTAGTGGAAGCGTCTTTCGAAATCGCTCATATGATTGCTCGTTCTAAAAAAAAACAACATTGGCGAAACACTGATCAAACCATGCATGCTAAAAGATGCAGTCTTGTATTGGTGGAGGTCAACAGCCGAAAGCTAGAGAAGATTTCTCTCTCTGATTCTACGATGAAAATGCAAATCGAGGAACTGGCAAAGGATATTGAATTTCAAGTTCTTGAAAAGATACGTGCATCACCTTTTTTCGCCATTCAGTGTGATGAGAAAACTAATGTTTCTCAACTGTCTCAGTTGATAGTCTACGTTCGTTTTGTGGGATATACTTCAATTGAGGAGGAGATATTGTTCTGCTGGTCCCTTGAAACGACTACCAAAGATGAAGATGTGTTTGAAGCTGTTTCCTCGTACTTCGATGGCAATGGCATGGAGTGGGAGAGACTTGTAGGAGTCTGTACAGATGGTGCTCCTGCAATGATTGGATCACGGAGTGGACTTATACTCAGGATGAAGCAAAAGAGCCCGAACGCATTAGAGACTCACTGCGTAATCCACAGAGAAGCTTTGGCCTCCAGGACTCTCCCTGCTACAATGAGTGATAAGCTGGTCATTACCATACGAGTCGTCAATTAGGTGAAAGAAAGTGCTGTCAATTCGAGGCTGTTTGCCATGCTGTGTAAGGATATCGGTTCTGATCATGAGGCTCTGTTGTTTCACACGGCTGTTTGTTGGATGTCGAATGGGAGTATGTTGGCTCGTGTTTACGAGGTGAGAGAAGAAGTGAAGCTCTTTCTTGAAGCTCATGGGAAACAGGATCTCTTGTTTTCATTCACGTGAGAAGGTTTACAACTGACATTGGCATACCTTGTCGATATTTTCAAAACGTTAAATGTTCCTCAACTGTCTCTTGCAAGGAAGGAATACGAGTCGCATGGATCATTATGATGCAATACTTTCTTTCTGCAGGAGGAACTTTTAGGAAATGAAATTTAACTCTACCTCGAAAGACGATTTACAAACGATGCCTATGAGCGATTTCTGGACGAAATATGTTCGTGTATACCAAAAAGTTGGAAATGTAGCGTTGTGCACCTTGCTACCGTTCTCTGTCACTTACCTTTGTACAACTGGGTTTTGTACACTCGTGAATGCGAAGACGAAATCAAGGAACAGGCTCGACTGTCAGGCAGATTTGCGATTCGCATTGTCGTCAACCAAACCTCCCATTCAATTATTAATTTCGAAAAAACAACTTTATCCTTCCCATTGATTTTACTGATTGTGATTTCTCACATATAAAAATGCTCAGCCGAAGCTGGTTGTGATTTGATGATGAGACATTGTAATATAAATATAACCTGCCCTTATTACACACTCAAAAATACGAACTTGATTTTTATGGATATAGAAATAATTTCAGAGAAAGCGCGAGATCCGATGAATGATGCTAAGAGGGGTGCGGCTGAAAAAGTTTAAGAACCCTTGCTCTAGAATTTCATGAAACTGGTGATGAAGGGTATTCAAATGATGAATATTGGTGAAAATTTGTTTTACCGTTTTCTATCATCAATTCATTTATGTAGTCTGAAAGATATTTGTCTAAGAAAATCTAAAAATGTATTAGAGAGACGTGAGAAGTAGGAAACCTATAAAAATGACCCTTAATTTAGCTTGGTCTAACTCCAAAATTGTAAGTAGCCAGTACTCATTACTCAGTGGAAGGCATTATTCCAGTAGTGTGGCCACTTCTGGTAACTATTGTAACTGATAACTGTTTATGAGGCATTTACATTTTGGCGAAATGCTACTAAAGGCTGTGGATCATTTAAGAATAACATATAATTATTTGTTATAAATTATTTCTTAATCTAACTGCCATCTTTTCATTTGCAGATATACCTGCGATTAGTATACAATGGCAAAAATCAAGACAAGGTCCAAATTAAGCTCTCATCTGTCTAATTTTGTTGGGACTGGGAAAGAGCTGATCGTGCTGAGTTACCAATAATAAGAAATATTTTTAGGAAATTATGAAGTAGACCAGCTGGTAAAAGACATGTATCAGGGCTTGATTAATCAGTGGACCAAAGCTAATGCTCTCTTTCCACTAATCAAAACTACGGCTATAGAATTTTATCGGCAATCAAAGATAGAGTGCTTCCTACAAAGCTTTCTCTATTAGAAATAGGACTAGTAAACCACAGTCACTGGCTGACCACAGCTAACAGACTTCTTCGGTTGTGGCTGTCAAAGCATGAGCTCAAAGGAAAAGCTTTTGAGAATCTACGACGAATTGTCGAGTTCATCATTGGTTTAACCTTAAGATTAAGCACTCTTGAGTCAAGGGACCTAGGCACATTCTTTATCAACTTCCCTGCCTTAAGTCTCAGAGAAAGGAGGTGTTGGATATTGTTTTGCCAATTGTTAAGAGATCAGCTTGTTATGCATACAGTGAAGCCATCCTCCGACTCCTCCTATGCTCTGAAGGTCAGGTGGAGAGAACTGAAAGGGTGAAAAGAATCCATACCATCAGAGGAGAAGGGACCCAGATACTCAACTGAGAGACTCCTTTGTAAGGCTTGGAAGGACACCAGTCATCAATTGTCATGCTACCAGGATTTGAGAACTGATCAATTGCTCTGAGGATGTCTCTGAGCCACCTCTCACTTGCTCTTTAAGTAATTCTGAATTGAAAAACTTCATTGACTCTCCTATGAAAGTACCTGACTGGCGTTGTCACATACAGAGCATTGAGAGGGGTATAAAACTAGTGACTAAGGCTTCTTCCAAGAAATTTGCACATGAAAAGAGGGATGGAGAAAACAGAATAAAAGAGACAAGTAGACGTCTGATGTCCAGGAATGAGTCAAAGCAAGATTTGTGTGCTTTGGCGAAGTGTTACTTTTGAATATAACCCGAAGTGACCGATGCAGCTATATGTGGAGCTTTGCATACACATTTCTTGCTCAAAAAGCATGTAAATTTGAGGTTATTTTGTGTTTCTGTGTACTTGGATCAACTAAAGATAGGTTACATAAGCTCGTGACGAAAGGGAAAAATTTACTTTTATTTAAATGGAAATTGATGTAGGTAGGAGCAATTATATAACAAAATACATTTCTTTTTCAAAATCTACAGCGGGAAATCTATTATTTAAGAACCCCTCATTGAAGGATTTAATGAAACTATATGGTTGCCCTAGAGTATGACCCGCCCTACCGTGATGGGCTAAAGGCCAAACTTCGCGGAAGGCTGAGATGTGCTTAAGAGAACAAAGGGTCTTGCCAGGGATTATCCTGCAATGGCGTGAATCGGGCAAAGTCTATCACGCCCGGCGAATATTATGTCAACTTGAACCCTCCCCCTTTGGACGCGGGGAAAAGCCTTTCCTTCTTACCCCTATAAAACATCCGAAACCAGACTTATACAGAGGTAACCACCTGTACCAACTAGTATTCGTGAGTATCTGCCATCTTCCTCTCCCCGTTAGTTCCGCGGGAACCCTTGCAGAACCTGTCAAGCTTCGTGTATTCTCCGAGAACTTGCGAGAGTCAACCCCGTACTCGTTTGGTACCCGTTACCCGAACGCGACGCGTCAAATTCTCCATTTGATATTAAATACCCGAAAGCAAAATCTAAGTTCATCTTGTTTAATAGTCGTTCCTCAAGAGGCAATTATTTTGGAATCTACCTCGTCTCTAACAAGGCAGGACTATTCCCACGGACCAAAACTTCGAGGTAACCGCAACGCACAACTCTCCTGTGCAACCTCCCCCCCATCCCATTTAAGCCTTCGTCATCTGGGCTTCGCGTGAGCTTCAGGTCATTTGAGCGTCCCATCTGTCATTGTCCGTTTGTGTGTATGGTGGCCGACACTGCCCAGGTCGCACTTAGAAGCTGAGATTCATGTACGTTTCCTATGGTAAAGTATATTTTGTACACCGTTTCTATTACCCCAGAACCTTGGAAGATAGCTAGGCATTGGCCAACCTGAACTGCACTCTGAAACTTACTTGCACTCTGACTTGTATTTATAATTTCACCTACGTTCATAGCGGACTAATCAGTTCATAGACCTCTCTCTCCGGCTGAGGAATTTGAAAAAGGTTGGGATCTAACATCAACCTACGAGAGTGACTTACTCTATTATGAGCCATCCCATAAAAATGAGACATATTTTGTCTCATATCAGTATTATGTTGAGAGAAATCCAACAAATCTTTTAAAATATCTGCATATATTAAAATAATAACTTATTAATCTAATAACTAATAAATTATTAAAAATTTCTGCCATTCGTCTCTATTTTTTCAATATTATCTTTGTAAAAGTCCTCTTACTTTGACAAAGAAGTTCTTTAAGTTTGTTTCGATCTCTTTCAATGTCTGCATCTTGGTTCCCTTCAACAATGATGCTATTTATTCTTGAAGTGATACAGAGAAAAGGTCCACTTGATCACAATAAGCATGTTTGGTAATAGTCAGATTTTGATAAACAAGTTAAAAGTATTATAACTTTCATAGCCCACTAAACGCATACGAGAATCTTCCGTGGATGAGGCTTCAGTTTTTGTTTGGTGTTTATCACTAGTATTATTCTTTGTCTTGAAGGGTTAATATTCTTGTTATAAACACATTTTGTCTTTTTTCTACTGATTGTACTCAAGAATAGTTCATCTTTTAATGGAGGATTAGATAAGAAACAAACTTTAATTCTTCCTTGCAAGTGTACTTATGACAGGTCGTGACTAGCCCATTGCCACAACTGTGAAAAACATGTCTATCGACCTTAATGACGCTGTATACTGGAATTAGTTGAATGTAGATTTTCCACCAATTCTTCAATAGTTACAATAGGATTTTCTTACACTTAATTTTGAATTATCTAGATAAATTTTACTAGTCTTCCTGATGGGATTCGTCTGAGATCAGGCTGAAGAGTCCAGGGCGACAATTCTGAAACTATTTTTGGTACTAGCTCAGACTAATTCTTCCTTCACTGTATACTTGAAAAATTAATTTAAAATTGAATCCTTTTCTTAGCTTCTTAATTATTATGTGTGAATATGCTATTTTGCTATTGCGCGAAGATTCAAATTTAACGAGAGAACATTAAAATAACAAAGGAAATATAAAATTTATAGCTCTGAAAATTATAAGGCAGCTAATTAGAAATGTAGGCCATGGTTAGACTAAGACATACAGGTACCTAGGCTTTGAATTCGTTAGACCCCACCTATAGAATCAAACCTGCCTTCGATTATTTTCATCACAAAATGATGATAAACACGAAAAATAATGTCACGTTACTTATATGATGCCCTTAGACATAGTTTTACCTCAGTCGCGATGCACCATTTACTGTGACAGTCATGAGAATGAAAGCTTAATTTAACATTTGACTTAGCTGTAATATTTTTAATAAATTCTAAATGATAATAATGTAACAATGTTTCATCATACTAATATATTATTGTTTTCTTTGGGAATTTCATTTCATTTTTTGGGGCATTTTCGAGCCATTTTTCGAGTATATGTACACCTTTCGAAAATATTTCCAGCCATATAAATATTGCCTCCCATCGTTATAATTGGTAAAATAAAATACTAGAAAGAATAATCCTAAGTTGATTCTTTGAAAATCTGTACAATTTTAATTATTAAAGAAGAATCTTACAGTCTTTGCAAATAGTTAAATATAGTTAAATATGAGATAGAAGATGGAAGATGGAATTTTGAAACTACCTACTCTCCTTTTTAAATGTGAATGAGAATATTACCATGTTTTCCTCTAATCTCTTATATTTCTATTAAGAATTTTTAATTATCACTAATCCTCTCTCCTATGGGGTTTCATCTTAAAACGTACAGCACGATATCTATAGTTCTTTTCCTTCCAGACCTTATCTCTTGGTGTGTTATTCCTTTTCACAAACTTTCTACAGGTTGTTCCTTTAATTCCCTTTGATATTTTCTTGAACAACTAAAAGAAAGAAAGAGGAAAATTTGGCTGTTTATTTTCTAAATGCTTTTTGAAAGAATACAGTAACATTTGACTTAACACAATTCCCCTCTAAACACTTATATCGGCAATCTTACCTCCAATCCTCCATTCGAATATAAATTTTCTCCATCCTGAGATTCTAAAAATTTCAATAATCTCACAAGAAGGACATTATTGACGGCTATAGAAAGTTTTAATAAACCTTCAACCCATCAAAGGTGGCTGCCCTAAAACTGTTCAACAGGAGTAATCTTCACCAAACTTGTGTTGACGTCTTTCAAATTTACTAGACGCTCTAAATTGATGACTAGCGTGGCTCTTCAACCAGGCTCGTTTGTGAAAAGAATTTAATTAAAGAAACTAAGAATGTAAAAGGAATCTTAGAGCAAGTCGCAATATTTATTGATCCTGATATATTTGATTTGATATTATGTGGTTGTTTGGCGCTGAAATGTATTTGAAAAATAACATTAAATTCAAAAGACATGAGTTTAAAAACAACCAAGAAGAGGAAGATTAAGGAAAGGATAAAAAATAATAAGGACCATTAACTTCCTCTCTAAATCATCGTCATAAAACTTCTAAATTTATCTCAATAGGTGATGATCCATGGCAAACTCATTAACCCGTTAATTTTAAAGTATGCCACTATTTTTTAAGTCTTTCGTTAACGTCACGTTTTTCTTTAAACTCTTTTATTCGCATCCTGAAATTTCTTTGCAATATTAATTTCTTGTAAGTCCTGTTCTTATTTAAGGGCTTCTAAAAATTTACAAATTGTGCGATGATGAGATTACACCTGTTGTAAAAAAGCCTTGTGCCAACATTCAACACCATTATTAGTTCTAGGTAAATCTGTCTAATAATTTCTCAAATGATTTGATTACTTTATCTTCGGGATTAAAGGATAGGACTATAAGCATTCGGATGTGTAAGGAAAATTCAATATTAGCGTTAAAATTGACTTTGAGACCACACTCACCAATCTTATGATATACGCACTGCCCTAAGTGAAAAAGATATTCATAGTGCGCAGCTTTGCTAAATTCTTCTTTGACAATAGTTATAGATGCCAGTCCAAAATCTGACATTATTGACCTAACATTCAAATTCACGTTAGACATAATTTCAGCAAACATTTTTATGTATGTGTCAGACATCCTATCTTTGAATAAGACATACATTAACGGAATAGTGAAGATATTTAGACTCGATGTATTGAATACAATTGTTTAAATAATTTAGGCACAGTTTTAAAAGTCCCACTCACATGTAAATATTCGCATTATGCAAGAAAGTTTAAATTATTCGAGTTACAAAAAAATAAGTAATCTGTCGTCACAATGGCCATAATCATATAGCAAAAATCGAACACCTTTATTAGTTTTTGTTTGCTCCTTTTTTTCTCCCTTGAGCACTGAACATATTTCCATGTTACGCAGTCGCTGAACTCGAGTATATTATACCCGATTTTTAAAAATAAAAGAAAAATAGTAAATATACAAATTTATTAATCCTATCATGTACACACGAACTATAAGGCATGTAAATGCTAAATAAACTAATAAAAATCCGTACTTACTTAAGAAAGGTATATTATAAAAACAAAAAAAAAACAGTAAAACGGTAAACATTTCTCAATAATTTTGGTCAAAAATTCACCACAAAAATACCTTCCATAGAATTTGCACAACCGTTCGCATATGCCTCCAAGGATGTCAGGCTATCCTTCCAGGGACTCCCCATGACACTGACGATGGCTGAACTGTAGGGAAGAGAGTGGGGAAAATACCCTTTTTTTAGTCCCCCCCAAATGACTAATGGTTCAATATAGGGTTTTTCTGTTATGAAACCACCTGGAAATGACTACTAAGATACAATACATTCTATGCCTATGACCACTCACACCAAGCATCTCCATTGGTGTCTATCCCTTGAAACCTCCTGTTGCTGATCTTAAAACTTTTCATTATTTTCCACTATTTATTGATATGAGACTGTGGTGGCTAATAAACTAAACCTATTGGTTTTAGTTATATAAATCTAACGCAGTTGCACACACCCACATGAAAAAAAACATTTCATGTTTATTACTTACCTCAGCCTTAGATGCAATTACAGCAGTAATGGAAGTAGTGGCTCTGGCAGACAGGTTGGCGGCAGCTTTGATACCTGAAGCGTGTCCTTTTGTCTGCCTTTGACTGACATTTGCTGCACCGTACCATGGACTCCCTCATCTCAACTGTCGATGGTCCTGCACCTACAGCCGTGCCAGAGGGGAAGTTGAGGGAGCACACCTGTCGATACTGTGTTGGGGTGTTGAGTCGTTCCTCAGCTGAGGGCCTGATTAGTTGCAAGGCCAATTCGTAAATGTAATTCCGTCACTGCATGGCGCTGCCTCCTACCCTGGCAGTATTGCTCTGGTAAATGATACACGAATCTATGACACTCGCATTTGGCTTCACAAAAAACACACACAATGGCCACCTATTTGTCTTTCTGCTGCAGTTAAAAGTTGCACACATCTGATTAAACGTGTCGACCCTTCCTTTTATTGCATTATAGAAGTCATTGATCTCAGGCTTGCAAATGGCTTTATTAACCGATGCCTGTGTGTACATATTTGACAGCAGAAACACATTCCTCTTGCTTGTCTGTGCCCTAGGGAAATATGAAACGAGTGTCATATCTTTCATGAACAGGCATGCTGAGCTGCTAGGTGGGAAGGTATCCTTCTGCCTCATTACCACCTGGATTTCTGCCTTGTTCGCCCTCACTGTCCCCATCACAGTCAGCCCTTTACTGAACATGTCCTGTATGAGGGGCACAGACGTCAACCAGTTGTCGGTGGTGATGTTTCTTTTGGTTTGGTGGTAGAGGCGTGTAAGGTCTTTGGTGAACATGCGGCCGACTTACAGTCAATGTCTTTCTATTGTGCCCTGTTTCCCTAGGTATGGAATACCTTGCAACATGTACTTACTTTCTACATCGTGTACCATAATAATTTTTAGCCCATAGTTTGGTGGCTTATTCGGGATATACATACATCCAAAAAGGCCACTAACCCCTAAAATCCAGCAACTGCTCATCTGCTGTGAGGTTTTCGTGGGGTGTGTAGTTGTCCTCACAACAGCCCATAAACATGTTCCACTTAGCCCTGAATGGGGCGAATTTGTCAGTGGCCCGCATCTGCTCCCGTGTGTCCATGTCGTCAAACCTGAGGCAGTATATACAGCAGGAAACAAAAACGCACCTCAGACATTGCTGCCTCGTAAAAAGGAGCCCCTGCCACAGGGCACCACAACTCCTTAGTATTCAGGTAGTTATCTTTTCTGTAACCACTGAATATAAGTACACCTGTACAGGCGCTGTCTGCTTCCTGTATATCCTGACAACAACGTTAATCTACTTTTTGGTGAACTCAACAACCACATCCACCATGACGTCAATTACAAACAGGCGAAAACACTCTTCAGGTGCGGTGACAATAGCAGCAGATTGTGTGGAACCTATCCTAATTGATGCAACAATATTTTGGGCTTCTATCCTGGTTGCTGCAGCTACCTGAGGCGACCTTTGACTGTTGCAGAGGTTAAAGTCACTAGCAACTTCTCATCGTCTGCACGTCGTCGACGTTGTCGCTGGTGAGCAGCAGGAGCAGCAGCAGGAGTTACAGCAGAGGCAGCAGCAGCATGAGTGGCAGCAGGGGCAGTAGCAGGGGTGGTAGCAGAAACAGCAGCAACAGCAGCAGGGATGGCAGTTTGGGCAGCAGCATCATGGAGGCATCAGAAGCAGCAGCATCAAAAGAGTGGCATCAGGAGCAGCGGCAGGGATGGCAGCAGGAACACAGGCAGCAGAATAAGGGTCGTCAGGATTATCAGAGCCTGATAACACATCAAGCTACTGTACATGAACAGCAGCAGAGTTGCAGGATGGGCCAGCCCTAGGTATGTGGGGAGGGGGTGTGGGGGATACGCCTAGGCCTCTTTGTCTTTCTCTTACCCGCCTTTGTTTGCTTGTGTCGGCTAGGAACGTCTTCTCCAGATACACTGTATGAACTTTCAGCTATTCCATGTGGCTCCGGAACATATTTTTGATCATTTGCACTACCATAAAGTACATCAGTTTCAACACAATCATTATCGTCGGCACTATCCAACCCAATCGGGTTTTGTTCTTTCGCCATTTCAGGTACAAGTTCGCAATATTAGTCACCCGAAATAAGAATTACAGCCTAAAAAGAGAGAAATTTATCAATAGACCATCAATATAACTTATCTTTGTACGCTATTACCAATGAACTCGGGTACAGGTTGTCTAGTGTTTTTTAAACTATAATTAGCACTGAACTAGGGTAAATGGTACCCAAACAGGGATCTATCGGGAAATCTAAGCAGAGGAGTGAACCGACGTGGCCTCACTCTATGGAAGCGTTCGCTAGTCTGAAGCTACATAGACTTCCAGCATCCTGCTTTAGGAGGAAGGGGGAGAAATGTGCATGACGGCACTAGCCTCGGGCAAACTATAACCATGTTCAGTGCTCTAGGGTTAATTTCGAGGCAGCATTTGAAATAGCATAGTAAGGAGAATCACGAGTTTTTTGCGTATCTTGCTTAATTTTACTCATAATATTACGCACTTGTAAAGTTACGGAATTACGAGAAACTTTTATCACTTCATCACCAAAAGTGATTGCTCGACATTTACAATATGAACCCAACTTATTGCACTTCCAATATATTTCATTATCTATCTGCTTATCTTTG
Organism: Ceratothoa steindachneri; assembly: GCA_963969495.1. NCBI lineage: Eukaryota > Metazoa > Arthropoda > Malacostraca > Isopoda > Cymothoidae > Ceratothoa > Ceratothoa steindachneri. The sequence goes on from OZ018317.1 coordinate 197,446,012, forward strand.
GCAAACAGGTAACCATCAATTGTAAGCATAACTTTGCTCTTTTCCCTTGTAATAAATTCGGCCATCTTTGAACGGTTCTATGGACTACTGTTTTATTCACCTTGAAGTTTTAAATATCTTACATTTCTAATAGTTGCCAATTCGCTAAATTTTTAAAAACTGTTTTATTTAAATTGTGGTTTCTAATATTTTTCATTTCAAATAGTTGAAATACAAAAAAAAATTAGTGGCATCGTTTAACAAATATGTGGTTAGTAGTTGATTACTTAAACGCTACTTAACTGCTTTCGAAATAAACTGTTTTAATATTTTGTTTTAGTATTCTGCATTTCTAACAACTTTCATTTTAAATAGTTGCCAATTGGAACAATTTTCGTTTGAACAAGTTTACAATCGAATAATTGCATTTCGAATAAATGTTTTCGAAAAATTCTCGCGACAGAGATTTATTGCTTTATAATGATGATATTTATATAAACACTTTTTGTGCTTTTTTTAATTTTCTGCAGAACTCCATTTCTATTTTGCACCTAGTTTATTTTATTGAAAATAAACATACTTGTTTCATTGTACATCATATAGAAATGCACTCTAAAAGAGAGAGAAAGATGTTTAGGACGGATAGAACCCGCGATCCACTTCTTTTGAAGTCACTTCCATTCGATAAGACGGCCTATAGCGAGCCTAACCGTAACAACGAGAGGTTCTGCGAAATGTCGTGAAGTTTTAAATTCACTTCCGGCGTCCTTCTATATAGATAAAGTAAAATTCCTTTTTTGGCACCTCTATAAATTTCGCTTACAGGGCTCTGTATATATAGTAAATTAATGGCCTTGGTAAACTAGTATTCTGCTAAGAGAATTTATATAAGGTAAGGCCTGCAGGTACTGATTGCTGGCCGAGCGTAGGCAGAAATAAAGTTGAGATAATTGTCAAATATTAACTAAAACTTTCATTGCTTTCTGAATAATTCCGTACTTAAACTAGATCTAGCCTTATTTTTTGTAAAAAGACCCAAGACCTGATCGCTTGCAATATCCTTACAAGTGCCTATTTTTTCTCTCTTTACAACTTTTTTCTCTCAGCCTGCCATAGTCCAAGAGCTCGAACACAAGAAAAGAACTAAAAAGAAACAAACGAGAAAAGATCTCTCGAGCTCAGCTTCCTCCCCCGCAAATACTCCCTTGATCCCTACTTTCAAGGCTGACTGTGGTTACTGGAATACAGGTTGTATTTTCCGTCAAAACTTCGAACAGGCCGAGTACGAATCGGCCTTAACTGCAAACCCAACTCGTGCTCTTGGAAAGTATCGAACTCATTGCCCCCCCCCCCCCCCTTTCATGCTCTTTTCGTCGAGGAGCCGAACCTTTGGGTGATAGATCCACCCGGAATTGTTGTCGATCGTTTGCGGCCGAGTGTGCCTACTTTGATTTATCTTTCATGTCCACTATTTTATTTGTGCTTCATCTTTCATGTCCACTATTTTATTTGTGCTTCATCTTTCATGTCCAGTATTTTATTTTTGTTTGTACAGTAGCAAAGTTTATTTTGTTTCGCAAAGTTTGATATACAGAGCTTTCTAGATAGTTGAATTAATTCTGCCAAGTATAATTAGTCACTCTCTGAGATTTATTGGAATATAAAGTTCAATTGCATTTTTCGAGGCAAGGCTCAACTGCAGAGTTGCCCCACGTGCTATCACCTAACCCTTCTGAGACACAGAAAGGAAACGGAGGTCAGAAGATCTAACCTGACATACGACAAACATTTTTCATTCTAAGTCAAATTCTAAAATTATTTGCATTTTTATTCATATGGTCAATCCCACCTATGAAGTTATTGTATTCATGGATTGTGTTTGGTTGCTCGATTGAAATTGTTTGCTTATCTCCTGCAGACCATCTGAAGACTTTTATAGTAAGAGTAGCTGAGTGAAACTTTGAAACTGTTGTAACAACTACATTATCAACCCCCCGAACAACTTCGATTTAATTATAAAAATAACACTGGATATCGATGGAATCTTGTTTTTTGTTGCGTTCCAGGTTGCAGCGGAAAATATTTCGGTAATCTCTTATTTTCTATTGTTACAGTTGCTCCGTAATTCATCATTCGCGTTTGATTAGCCAGTGGGATTTTGTAAAATAAGGATCAAATTAGAGCTTAAGTGGAATTTTTCTTATATGTTTGGGTAAATTATTAAAGAAATTCAAAAGTGTTCTTCCTCAATTTCCATAACTAATCTTATATTTGCATTGATTTCAAATTATGATACTTGATAAACATCACTGCACAAAAAGAATCCTAACCTAGAATTGAAGCACCCTGCTTTTAATTCAAATAATAGTCTTATTGCGTAGGCACTGTTTACAAATATGTCGACCGAATTATTTGATTATGTATTCTCTCAGTGCTATATTTTGATCACTTTGGTGCACACTACAAACCGCTTTTTCAAATGATCCCTTAAGCAGCGAAGCGGAGCTGGCCTTTTATCTTTAATCAGTTTTTGATTATGACTAAAATGCAGATATCTAAGTATTTCTTAAAATCTGTTTCGAGCCATAGCTTCTAAAACAGCCGAAACTTGCATGTCGTTTCCTTGTGCCCAGTATTATCTTAGACTAGTGAGAGAATGACAACCTGAATGAATGAGTATTCCTAATACATTGTGTAGTTCACATATTTAAACATGAAACTCATTATTTAAGTATAGCATTGGATTCATTGCAATTCTCTGCAGCAATTCATCAAAAGAGAAAAATTCAAACTTCTTAAGTGGAGTTTTCTCTTTCAGAAGAACTTTTAGAGATGAGTTTTCACTGTAATTTGAATCAACAGAAGAGTGACAGATAGAGTCATTCTGTTTTGTTTTTTATCGCGAGGATTTCTTGTGCTATGAATCTACACTTCTTGAGAAGATTGATTGTTATTATTGAAAACAGCTTCTGGTGGCGCTTGTAATTTTAAAGAATTAAAGTTATCCAAGAGACCTCCACCATTATCTTCACCAGAATTCTCATCAGAATTTTTCTTTGTAGCAGGAGATACAATGTAAATAGCATCCCACTAGTGGCCCCATTTATTCATATTTAATTACTATTTTTCTTATTAATATTTCAAGCCATGGCTTCACTGCGCTATCTAAACGCCATTCAGGCTGTTGACCTCAGGCTTGTGGGCCTTTGAAACCTTTTTTTTCCACCCCCTTTCCTTATGTTTTTTTTTCACTATTTGTTTAAACGCCCCTTGAACCCATTTTAAAGTAAAAACACCTTTAGATACAATATATAATTTATTGGTTAATTATTAACCAACACTTTACAAAATTGAATTCATTCTGAATTTCTTTCTTCAAAAAGCTTCTTTCTTTTAACAACATTGAAGTCTCAGTTTTTCCTCTATTTCTTCTTATAATAATCACTCTCTTCCTCTCCATCTTTTTTTTCTCTCCTTTTCGATCTCTTTTTCTCCTCCTCCTTTTCTCTCTCTTCTCGTCCTGCTGCTATACATTCTCTTACGTCTTTTTCCTTTTCCTCTTTCCTTTTGTCTTCGCATTCTTTTACTCCTCTTTCTCCTATTTTTTTTTCTTTTGTTCCCTTTTTTTATCCATCTCCAATTTATTTTCTTCTCAACTCCCCCTCTTTCTTATCCACATCCTTATTTATTAACATTTCTTCTCCGGCTTTTCAATCTTTTCTTCTTCTCTAGCTATTTATTCTAAGCTTCTTCTCCTTTTCGCCGCCTTCTTCTCTACTACTCTTTTTCTTTCCCCTCTTATTATTCTTCTTCTACTCGTCCTCTTCTTCTTCTTATTCTTCTTCTAATTATCATCCTTTTCTTAAACTTATCCTTCTACTCCCCCTCTTCTTAAATTTTCACTTCTGTCTTCTCTTCTCCTTCTTTTTTCTTCCTTATTCTTCATCTGCTCATCCTCATCTTCCTTCTCGTCTTATTCTCCTACTCTGATTGTTATTCTTCTTCTCTTGGATTTATTTGTATTTAACCTTTCCCCAAATTTCCGTTCTTAAAATATATTGTTAGGTAGAAAAGGAGCCGTTTCTCCACCATTCATTTTGCTCTACTCGTTTTTATCTCCTAGTAGCTATTTCTTCCTGAGAAAGATTAAAATTTAAATTTAATTTTCTGAACTTCGCCAATTATAATAATAATATCTTGATTTTAGAAAACTGCAAAAACATCCCACGTCACTAATTAATTTCGACCATTTTTGAACTTCTTTCCCCCAAAATCTCCTTCTAAAATTATATCCCCCGAAATTATAAAATAACCTTTATTTTCAAAAGGTTTCATCCCTAACTCTATATTATGTATCGTTGTTCATTTGAAAGCTTTTCTTTAGAAGGTTAACTTTTTTCCCATAAATATCAATCAAAACCTATCCAATAATATTTTTGTAAGCTTGTTTACTAATTAAAGAATTATATATTTTTACGTAAAAAACATCCCTATACTACGTCTTCTTCGTCCTTTGAAAGCTCAATACTGAGGTAAAATTTTATACAAACAAATAGCACCTTTACCTTACAATTTAAGCTACTCAGTTCTGGGTTCGTAAGATCAATCTTAATTTCATGTAATTCCTTTGAATCTTTCTATTTTTATGTATGATTTATGGTTCCATTTTTAACTTTAGAAGAGTTCGCTCCAATTGATTTTAACAAATTAATTATCTGACGAGGGCATTCATTATATTTTTGCTATAACGTCAATTGGTTTAAAGAGTTTGATAATTCCTAATAATTTATATTAAGTCATTTAACTAAAATATTTAAAGATTCAAATTTTTAGTCATCATATCGTTTAATGCATTTGAATAACCTTTTGCACGAATGCAGAACTATTCTAAGCGTTAGGTTTGTTAAGTAAACGGATTAAGGTTTGAGAGGAATGAAGCTTCTGAGTTAGTTTACCATTTTGTTGCGCTTTCTTGTTCCTGCTTTGGTTTCATACTTTTGTTAAATACGGACCATTTCCCAACGAACTTATCCACCTGTTAATTTTATAGAAATTATTTAGATATTTTAATTTATATTTATTCTTTAATACCCCTTAGTCCACTTTTCTGAAGATTATCTTATTTTGTGAGTATCAATTTTATTACAGTGAAATATTCACTGGTTTATGGTTGAACAAGTGATTTAAGTAGGGAGGATTAGTTACCTTTCATGACCAAGGTTTTAACAACATATTACTGATTCAGTGCCCATTCAAATCCGATTTCTTGATTTAGGTTAGTTTTATTATCATTATTAGTACTGCCATATAATTTTATAGACAGTACGGCTTCAAGGTTAATTACAGACAATTTTCTAGTTTAATTTCAGCAGTTTAGTTAATACTATTTCGTCTGAGTAAAGAAAGTTGCTATTGGAAAACTTTATTAGAATTTTACGACCATCAAGCTTCAACCAAATTAACCTAAGGTAAATATTGGGAGGAATTGAATGCGAAAATATACTTAATCTTAAATTGTTTTAGCTTGAGCTGAATTTTCCCTTGTTTATTTGTCTTTACTTCACAGCCCACCTGTATTTGCTGTCTTCAGCAAGTTTGTATAAATACGTTTATTCGCGAACTACGATCCCGAGGAGCCCGATCGGTGACCTAGCCATAGTGTATCTAAGTTTAATAGGAAATTTCTAGTTGCCCAACCGGGAAACAGGGTTGGAAACTGACCTCGGATATGAGATTATCTCCTTCATCTACACACGGTTACCATTCTAACTTTGACCAATTAATTCTCATTTATCTGCGTTATCCGGGAAGACAAAAATTATTGGGGTGAAACCTTCGCCTTTATTCGTTACTTTAGTAGGAGCCTTTTGACATAGACTAGCTTATGAGATTTCTTCTGGTAGTCACTACACGAACAACACAATATTTCCAAAGGAACAAAATTGCGTATTACGTGGGTCAGCTGTATAAGGAGCTAAGCCTTGCTTTATGGTTTTTTCACGACAAATCCTTTCTATATGGAATCGTTTGTTCTCCATCCAAAAGCTAATACAGCAGATCTAAACTACCTTTTAAATAATAAAGCGCTTAAATTTTATGTTTTGTAAGTATATTTATCTTTAGATAACATGTTGTTGTTGGATTGTATTTGCACATAAATTGTTTTCGAAGGATTGTAATTCTCGATCAACTAATTCAGAAAAAATTTCACTTAGATTCCATTGAGGAAGTGAAGGAAGGCATTCCATCGAGGAAGTGCTGCCTATCATGAAAAAAACAAAGAAATACCCTTAGAAGCAGGTAATTTGGCGACTAGTCTTAAAACTAGTCTGACTACGATCCTCATTTATAAAAGTATTTTTGAAATTATAATAATAAACATGAGTTTGGTTCTGTTCATCCGACTGGGTTTGCTTGATAGTTGTATTTCTTGTAGTACACCAACTTCTAATCTTGGGTCTATTAAAAAAAAGAACTGACCTAACTTGAATCATGATATTAAATAGAAGAAAAGATAAAATAGGTGGAGATGATAAAATAAGTATTAAATTCTAGAATATATAAATTTAAGTTGTAAACAAGCTACAGAAACTTGTGTGGGGACGAGAGGTGCTGGCATATATGAACTTTCAAAAAGGCCGGCGCATTTAGACGCTGTCATCGCAATCCTAACCTGAGCGTTGGAGGTCTTCGCCTGCAAAAAATTTTAAAGGATAAAAAAAATCAACGCAGCCAGCTTTTAAATTTCTAACAAACATAACAATTTAAGCCTAATAATAGTTAAGACCCTAAATGAAATGGGTATACTACATAACTATTATGGAATGTCCAGGGTAAATACCCAAAACGCCATTAGAATTTCTCAGCTCACTTGTTTTGACATAGTTACTACTTATTTCTAAAATTTAAATAATCTTGACATTTACAGAGTACATATAATTTAGCATGAACTCCAATTGAACTATTTTATGTTAGTTTTAGTTTTACTATTCCTCCCTCTTATATCTTACAAAACCTAAAGTTTGCAATATAAAACGATAAGAAAGTGAAACATGTAATTCCTAGTTCAATTATTATTATTGAGTTGGGGATCGGATCATTAAAATATAAAAAGAAAATTATCATGTTATAAGTACGAATTGTCATTACTCATCTATGAAGACGAAATTGACTTCTTCGATGACTTATAGCGCAAAGTCGTAGCGAATATTAAGGAATATTTTCTAACCATGAATCTAACTTTAAACCCTCTGCCAATTAAATGACAGAATATCATGATAAAACAAATTAAATTATAGAGGTAACTTTTTCCAATTTGCTTTTAATTACAAAATTAATACCCAAAATATTTATTTTTCGTGAAAAGAGTAAATTCACTGCATTTTTATCTTGTGGTACCTGAAAAATCTTAAATACCTTTACCAGGTTAGTAATCATGACTTGAGCTTTAACTGAATTTGGGGCCGATTTATTTGTCAATCTACTATGGTGCCGCTGGACAAAGTTGTTTCAAGTATTCGAAATCTTCCGAAACTCATCGAAAAGCGTTTAATTGAGCCTCGCATAGGACTCTTGAAAAAGGGATTCGAGTTTCATACATTCAAGTCTCCGTGGCTAGTTTAGACGAACATATTATAGATTGTTAGCTTAGGTTTTACGCAATCCTGTGCACCAGATTCAGTATTCAGTTAAAAAATTAATTTGCCTATATAAATTCCGTGATAGAAATAAATACCATCTCAGTTTATCCTTATTGCTGCTTTTCTTCCTATTCTACCTCTCCCTCCGCAAAATTTACCATCATCTGAAAGTATTATCTTAGTTTCTTGGTCAGGAAGCCTACTTTGAAATATGCATCTATTTACCCATTACCTGGACACCCATGAAAGATTTCTTTGTTAAGTTGAGTAATTTTATAAGCTGATCCTCTTTTATCTCCTCTACCTTAACCTTCCTTATTTATATGGCTAAAACAAAGCCACATAACATCAGGAGAAATGGCGTAACCACATAGTCCAAGTTTGCAAATGAAAAGGGGTTGTGTTTTGTAGTTTGGTCCAGCATGGCGTAGCTGAAATCTTGAGGATTGCGTGTCCACCCTGGCCTTATGCCAGCTGAGGATCTGCGCGTTCCTATCTTTGACGCATTTTCACTTCCTCTATCTACACCACATTTGTTACATATCTCATTACAGACTTCTTTCGGCTAAATCCACATTTAGTTTTAACTTAAATTTAATTGAATAATTCTTGCTTTCTTTTTATCACTTCACAGCCTTGCCATAAGTGAACTTTTATGGCAACCTCTGAATAATTCCAAATCGAATTATGTTACTTTTTACACCTGCACCTAATCTTTGCTTGCACCCTGCCTTTCAGTCTAGTATTCGATTGCCTCCCAACATTCGTTCGAAAAAATTGACCTTAGATTTGCCTGTCTTCTTTTTTCACTAGATAGTACTCCCCCTTAATTTTTTACCCAAGACTTCCTTTCCTCTTTTTGAAGCCTTGACTTTCATGGCCCCGTGCCTATCATTTCTTCGACTTGGTGGCATTACCATTGGTATTTCAAAGCTATTCGGAAATCTAAATAGTATGAGATCATGCACGGCGTCTTTTCCCGATTTTCCTCTTTGTATTAAAAGCGCTGATGCATGCCTCCGCTACAAAGTTTCCACTCCACTTTAAAGCACCCGGGGTGATATCTACTTGCAAAGCACTAAAACGCCGTATCCTTTCTAATAAGGAATATATTCGCACACATTGTATCATTTTCTTAAGCGTATCTTTTCATCTATGAAGCAACAGTCTCTTCCTGCCCAATTCATCTGCCAATTCGCATGTGTTTTTCCTCGTTGGATAGCTAATATTTGATCTACTATAAACTTTTCACTTGAATTACCCTAAAGGTACATTTAGCTATATATCCAATTCAACTGTTCAACTTATATTCTTCCGTCACACCTCATAAAGTGATATATCATTATCCCTCGTTAGTCCATGTCAGATTCGTTGTGTATTCCCGTTTTTCTTGCTTCAATTCCTTTGTATCTTAAAGTTTCCTAACGATTTTAAATATGCTGTTAATATCTCTTAATTCCAATTTTCTTGTAATATCTTTATGATGCTGAAACATATCCTTCTTCAATATGTACAAGAGCAATTGACTTTGGCATAAATGGTATTCACTGCGCTGAATTTATGTTTCTCAAGATGAAACTAAACGCCATAGTTGAATGGCTGTTAATTGTCTGTCATCCATTCAAGTACCTTCTTAATTACTCGGTATCGTTTAATTGCCATCTATTTTACTGTACCGCAATCATACTTGTTCGGTTCCGCAAGTAAAACTAATTTCACACAGTCATTTCATATCTATGGATAGATATCCATAGATATCCAAGCAGTCGGAGGTGCCCTTTTCTTGTTCTGGAATATTCTTCTCGAATCTATACGCATTGCTGAAAAAGATAAATTGAAAGCTTATGGAGGATATACATATAGCCAAAGATCTATTTGGAGGCATCATGCCGGGAGGAAACACAATTCTTGAATTGTCCGCAATAGCAAGGTTTGCCATTCTGCAAAAGCAATTCCTTCACAGAGTAGGTGTTTCACATGGATAGCTTCTTGATCCCTTTCTATTTCACTTTTATCTACTATGCTCAGTGATTTTTAAGCGTCGCCAAAGTCTCTCGACTCATTTCGTGGTCGTTATCTTGGATGTCTACTGGTATTTCTCCCTCGCATAAGATAGCATGAAAAAATGGCTCTCGGACAATCATTGGAAAAGAAAAAGTGACAACATTCTTAATCTTGTCGAATAACAAGTGCCTTTTTCCGACGCATTTATAAATCTAGGCGACTACTTTTATAGTTATCTATTTCTCATGCCTCATAGCACTAATGCTTGAATATTTGCTCTTGCTTCTTTTTAATCTGATCTGACCTTAACCACATTATCTCGATACATCTTACTTGGATTACAGTAACTTTCTTCTTTCTAGATCTCAGGCAACCACACTTCAACTCATTTAAACTTATTTAGAACGTTAGTAGGCATTTCATTCTTCGAAAGAGATGCTTTATTCATGCAAACCTTTTACCCCTTGCTTTTCTTTGCTTGCCTTCCCACATTTAATCGACTTCAAAGGTCTTCCTTCGTACTTAGACGAACTTAAACTTCACATCTCCATCCTACTTGCCTTTCTCACTGAAAATTTCCAAGGATGTAAGAGCCCTTTCTTTCTTCCTCGGCCCACTTACTACTTGATCCATTTGTGTTACATGTGTGATCTTTTTTTGTTAAATATGGATCTAGAGTGTCCAATAACCTGCCTATTCTTACACTTTGCTACTTTTTAATAGCCAAAGAACTAGCTCTCACAGTAAGAGATATACATACATAAATACAAGGCGAAAAGTGCTGGTAGGGATTAAAAGATATCGAGCCTAAAAATTCAATAATATTCAATAAAAAATAAAAATAGATTTCTCAATTTTTATTAGCTCCTCCTTTTCTTATCCGAAGTTTTTCTCTTTCACTATAGCTTTAGTCTATCTGCTTCGAATTTATTTGTTAGACGGCTAAATATAGTAATGTTTCCCCAAAAGACTTCTTCACTTCTTTGAACATAAAGACTCACTCACATCAAGATGTCACTATCTAGCCACTACATGAAAGACTCGGAATACGTTTTTTTAAAATATAATCTAAAATAAAACACTCTGGAAAGTTTCTTTCTCTCAATACCTACAGATTATCCCATTTCCGACCCAGCGAGCTCCGTTTTTCACCCAAGCGGAGGTAAGTCGTCAACTCCTTCGAGGCCTCATCTTCCCACCATCGCCAGAGAGGTTCTCTTAAAAGGCAGAATTAAATGAAGAGTCAAATTGCACCTAAATATCGTAGAATGTGATTCCCTAGCATGAAATTTATTTACTATTTGTTTCAAATAAAATTATTCTGGTTAGGGCTCTTTAAGTTAATCAAGGTTGGATTGATTTTAAAAAGGGACGAGGCCCTAACACTCAAAGTCAGAGATGAGTAAATATTATGAGAAACCTAGGTAACAATTGTTACCATTGGCAAAGTCTAAGGGAAGAGTAATAAAAATGTTAGCATGAAAAGTGGACGTCGGCCTGATTATGTATGTGGATCGTATTTATTTTAAATAGGCGAAAAACAAAGATGCATTTTTGCTACCAAGATGTTTAAAAGAGATTTGTAGTGAAAGTGGTTGAATTTTAGGTAATGAAAATGTAAAAGGCACATAGCTAGTATAGAGAAAAGGTGAAATTATTTCAGTGTTTTTGAACTAGGAAGAGCGGCAATTCCTCTGAACCTGACACCGTACCGAGGAAAGCAGTTGATCAAATGAAGCTCGCAGAAGCACAGAAGGGATTCCGGGAGGCGAAAGGGAAGATGATGCGGCAATCAGTGAAGAAGAAGCGCGTGGGCACACAGAGGATCGAGTGGAGGTACTGAGGTAATCAGTATTTGTTTTCAGGATTATATTATATTTGAAACCACATCCGTGGCGTAGGTTGTGAAAAAATTATTGATAGGTTCATGATTTTGCGAGAGTTACCGTGTGAAGTAATGAAGGGTGTTATGATTTCAAGATTAACAAGCAGTACTACCATTTAAGGGTTGAGCGGATAGTGCATGTGGTAGTGCTCGTATTTACATATGTAGCCAGAATGGATGAGAAAAATTCTTAGAATATTAATGACTGTGCAATATTATTCCTAAGGGAATAGAAAATACCTGATAAAAAAGATTCAGTAATAATATGAAGATGATAAAGATTGATCTATGTTTATTTAAAATAGATCGATCAATCTATCTAAAAATACATAAAAAGATATCTAGATATATATAGCAGCTCCAATAATGTTCTATTTCTAAGTATGAAACAGATCAGGATGAGTGCAGAAGAAGCGTTTTTTGGTATACCTCACTTTGGTGAGAAAACAGGGAAGCTGCCATTTAATGACACCTGAATTCTCTAAAACATTGTGATGCTTTTGGTAAGAGAAGATTACTAAAGGAAATAACGGCCAATTAGCCCTTAAAAGATGAATGGCCTTCACCAACTAACACTTTTAAGGCAAGGTCGTCATGGTTGACCGGATTGTTGCTGCAAGCTAATTTTTAGCTTCAAACTATTGTATGAATGATATCCCAAATATCGTTCACATTCATAATGTCTTTCCATACTATTTAATAGTAATAAGTTGCTTGTGCTTTACAAGACCAAGCCATAATGGTCTCCTTTTTTCGGCCCAAAGGCCGATCTTCGGCTATATTTTCACTTTTTTTAACTTTAACACATTTATTGCAGATCTCTTCTTATCAACCATAGACGAGATATGTCTTTCTTGGTATCGCGTTTCTAATTCCATATATAAATCAAAATTGGGTAGTTAAATGAAAGCAAGAGGCCTTGCAGAATGGTTGCCACAGTGATACTGTGACGAACGTCACTCAATCAGTGTAATTTAAAGAGGAGGTACCAGTATGTGTTCCGCTTCTAGTTGTGAAGGCATGTGTTAGTAAATTTAAGGTCAAACATTTCTTATAATAGCAAAATGTACTATTCTATTTTAGGGTAGCAATAGGAGAATAATTTCTATATTGCAAGACTGCCACAGATGCTTGTTTTAAAATTAAAATAACTCGCAAAATTCCAGGAGATCTGTAAACCACCTCTAAATCTGATTCCACCGCTTTTGTAGCTCATGTTGTTAGCTACACTGAAAATGATTACTTTACTTTTTCATTACTTGCTTTCAAGTAGCACCTTAGACTATCACTTTAGATTAATAACTGTACTAATAACACGGTAATCAGTGGAGCAACTTCAGGTAACACTAATTTAACAGGAGATTTGTGTCGTCTATTCTTGACATAAAAAATGACCAGCTTTATGAGCGGGTGTGAGTACACACATATAAAAAAGATTTAAGTAAAATAATATATGTTGGAATTCTGATATTGATACAAATTTACTTAACTATAAAATAATTGTTGCCTGCAATACTATCACTAAACATCGTGCACGGACCTTTTGCGAAAATTATTTGAAAACACTTGTTCGTAAACATTTATTCGAAATGCAATTATTCGATTGTAAACTTGTTTGAACGAAAATTGTTTGAATTGGCAACTATTCGAAATGAAAAAAAAAAAAATTAAAACAGTTTATTCCGAAAGCAGTTAAGTAGCGTTTAAGTATTCAACTACTGAAACATATTTTTTACAGGATGCTATTAATTTTTTTTGTCTTTCAACTATTTGAAATGAAATATATTAGAAACTACAATGAAAATAAAACAGTTATCCAAAATTGTGCGAATTGGCAACTATTAGAAATGAAAGATATTTGAAACTTCATGGTAAATAAAACAGTAGTCCATAGAACCGTTCAAAGATGGCCGAATTTATTACAGGTGAAAAGGGCAAACCTATGCTCACAATTGATGGTTACCTGTTTGTCAAAGATAAGCAGATAGATAACAAAATATATTGGAAATGCAATAAGTTTGGTGTTTCATATTGTAAATGTCGAACAATCACTTTTGATGATGAAGTGATAAAAGTTTATCGTGAGCATAATCATGCAGGTGATGCCGTAACCTTACAAGTGCGTAATATTATGAGTAGAATTAAACAAGCTGCGCAAGAAACCCGTGACTCTCCTCAGTATGCTATCTCCAATGCTGCCTCGCAATTAAATAAAAGCATAGCTCAAGCTTTACCAGAATTAAATTCTATAAAAAGGACTATTCCAAAGGTCAGAATAAAAGAGAGAGTAGTTTTAGCTAATCCCACCCAGAGGAGAGAAATTATTTTCCATGATGAGGCAACAAAAATTAACAAAGTTGTTCTATTTTTAGTCGCGATTGAGTCTAGTGCCGAGCGTTTTTACATCTCACTATGTCGGTCGGTCGGTCTTCGTTTTGCTTTTTATAGTTTTTGTAATAACATCATAACTATTATGTCGATTTTAATGAAATTTGAAAACCTTATGTTATTTTACATTCTCTTTTTAATGCTGTAATTGACAAAGTCCCCCGAAGGTTAGCCCTGAAATTATTTTGTTTAGGCAATAACATCATAACTATTGGGCCGATTCTAACGAAATTTGAAAACGTTATGTTGTTTTACATTCTGTTTCGAATGATATAATTTCGAAAGTCCTTCCAAGGTTAGTCCAAAAATTATTTTGTTTGGGCAATAACATCAAAACATTTCAGCCGATTCTAACGAAATTTGAAACCCCCTATGTTATTTTACATTCTCTTTCGAATCATATAATTTCAAAGGTCTTCACAAGGTTAGCCTAGGAATTATTGTGTATTGGCAATAACATCATAACTATCCAACCAATAGTCTTCTAGACTAGACTAGGCTATAATATGCTATACTCTCCTAGGCAAGCCTAGAATAGGCTATTATAAGCTAGGCTATAGTATGCTAAGTTTCGAAGTATGGCCAAGTGTACGGGAATATACTCACACAGGCTCTAAGGTAGCTTAGAAAGGCAACAACTGTTATTGTTTTAAGAGTGCGATTTGAATAGATAGATGCAGCCGCGTGACCAAGGAATATTCCAAACACAACGACAAAAAATAGATTTTAATAAACACTAAATAAAAGGCACAAAATAGATATGGATATATATAGGTACATGAATAAGACGGAATTACGTTCTGAGTACTAATTGGATAACCAGGGTTATTAAATGGTTATAATGGAATATTTAGGGCAGTGAGCGATTTAGTTCCTTTGAACCTCGAGAGTTAAGTGGGGCGAACTTGGGAGAGGTCTTGGGGACCTTGATTACTCACGGGTGTAAGAGGTGGGGATCAGTGGGTCAGACGGGACGACCAGCGGCTGGAGCCATAAAAGTGGTTTTGGGTGAACCTACAAAGTAGATGAGTAATCTCCCGACCCAGGTGGGGAGAAAAGATTGAGACGGCGTGGAAGAGGCCTTTAATTTCAGCGTTGTGCCTCTGTGTGAATTTCTCAGTCACCTGGCGGCAAGTCCAAAATGGGAGAAGTCGAAGATGCGTAGGGGGGGGACGGCTCACTTTCTCTCCCGAAGTAATATCTTAGGAGGTGGGGAAATACTACTATTCTAGCGGATCCCTCTACACTAAGCTATGCTAGAATATAATGTACAAGGATAATATATACTATGTTAATTTAGGCTATAAAATGCTATGCTAGTATACCATATAGTATGTTAGGCTAGACAATACTAAGCTATGCTTGACTTGGGTGTAATAGGATAGTATAGGCTATACTTGTCTAGGATAGTTAATGCTAGGCTATTTTATACTATGCTAGGCTAGGATACGCTATGCTAAACTATACTAGGCTTGATAGGGTTATACTATGCTATGATAGGGTAGGCTAAAGTATAATAGGCTAGGTAAGGTTATGCTGGGCTCTGCTAGGCTATGCTAGGCTATGTAGTCTATGATAGGTAATACTATGTTAGGCTACGATAGGCTAGCTAACCAAGGCTATAATAGGCTAAGCTATTAAAGCTTATTCTAGTCTAGGATATTGTATACTATACTATACTAGGATATGGTAAACTATGCTATAATATGATACAAGTGCTATAATTTGTTAGCTGTAGTTATGGTAGCATAGGCAATATCAAGCTAGCCTATAGTATGCTAGGCTAGGCTATCGTATATATGGATATATTGGCTAGGCTATAGTAACCTATTCTAGCTTGGCTATACTAAGCTAGGCTACTCTAGGCGATGCTAGGCTAGGCTCTGGCATGCAATGCTAAGCTATACCTGGTTAGGATAGGCTATAGTAAACTAGGCTACCCTAGGCAATGCTACGATAAACAGGGCTATACTAGGCTAGGCTAAGTTAGGTTATACTATAATATGCTAAGTTATTCCAGTGTATACTAAGATAGGGTATATCATACTAGGATATGATATGTTAAGGAATACTAATCTAAGATAGGATAAATTAAGCTATACTATGCTAGATTATACTAGGCTAGCTAGATTATACTAAATTAGGCTAAATTAGGCCAAGATAGACTAGGCTATTCTATTTTAGGTCGGACTAAAATAGGGTAGGTTATACTATGCTATGCTATACTAGGCAAGTTTAGGCTAGGCTAAAGTATATGGCTAGACTATGCTATGCTATACTATGCTAAGAGGGAGGCTATGTTATGTTATATTATGCTGTGCTATATTATTCACTGCTGTGCTATGCTATACTATGATATGCAATATTATTCTATAATATACTATGCTCTAATCTACCATGGTATATTATGCTCTAATCTTCTGTCGTATATTAAGCTTTACTATGGAATACTGTGCTATTAGTGTGTATCAATCATTTCAAAGTTCAAATAACATAAATGAGGGGTGCTCCAAACTTGCAGCCCTACTTAGAAATTCTTGTTATTTTTTTTATTTTAACATAATTTAATTCTACTTGGTTAACTACTTAAAAGTTTTGACTTGTTTTTGTCATCTTAGGGAATTACATGACTATTATTATATTAAAAATTAGATATATTTAACTTTTTTCTTACTTTACCGTTTGAAACATATTCATCAGTGTGCTCAAGATTACATAGCCTTCAGTAAAACAATCCTGCAAGTGGGTTTGACCTACAATTGCTTTTAAAATTAATACAAGACTGGCGACATCACAGAGTTGAACACCTAAATTGAAAATAGCAGAGTTTTTGCAATATTAATTCCAAACTCTGGTTGAGCTTCTGAAATGTGGATGTGAGAAACTATCCAGCAGCTCATCGTGAAAAGGATATTTACCCTAAAGTGCTTGAAAAGTGAGAAGAAGGGAACAGTCCTTTTCTACCCCCCGATGTAAATTCAAGAGTCACAATCTTAAATAGATCCAAAAGAACTGAGAGCCGGCCAAAAACATATCCCTCGGAAGAGGAGAGCCACAGGTCTAAGACACTTTCATTACAAAACTAAACAACTTGTTGATATCCTCAGGCGGATGTGTAAAATTGTTTTTTGCTGTGAATTTGGCTGCCTAGGTTGCAAAAACAAAACTCAAATTAATTTAAATGGAGATGAAGATCTCTGTGAAGAAACTTGCTTTCATTAAAGGTCAGAGAGTAATGATTATTTCTTTTGGACCACATCACGTTTGCTTTCGAGATTAACTTGAGTAAAATAGACATGTCTATAAGTAAAAGCGACAAGAGAGTGAAGGAAGAAGAGTTGCTTACTATAAGTAGGTCAATGTTTCAATGCCATCAAGTGAAAATTATAACTATTCGACTGATTCTAACGAAATTTGAAAATCTTATATTGTTTTACATTCTCTTTCTGCCAAGGTTCTCCCAAGAATAGCCCGGGAATTATTATTTTGGCAATAACATCTTAACTATTCTTGCGATTCGAACGAAATCTGGCACCTATAAGGAGTTTACATTCTCTTTCGAATGATAGCATTCGCAATGTCCTCCCAACGTTACTTTGGTAATTTTTAAAAATTTTGAAGGTCGTAGTCATAAATCAGAATAAGTGACGGCACGCAAATTTTTGGTCAGCAGACCTTGTGGGTATATGATTCAGGTTATTGCAACGACGGGTTAGTATTTTTTTTTTCAAATCAGAATAATTTAAACTTACAAGCATCATGCGAACATTTACATGTTGATGAGATTTTAAAACTGTACCTAAATTAGTTGAACAATTATATTCAATGCTTAGTGTCGTAAATAAAAAATAAACATTCCGTTAGTGTATGTCTTACTCCTAGATAGGATGGTTGACACCTACATAAAAATGTTTGCTGAAATTAAGATTCATGTGAATTTAAATGTTTGGTCAATAGCATCAACATCTTAGCTGGCATCTATAACTGATGTCAAAGAAGTATTCAGCACAGCTGCGCACTGTGGATGTATTTTTTACTTAGGGCAGTGCGTATATCGAAATATTTGTGAGCGTGGTATCAAAGTCAACTATGACACTAATATTGAATTAGCCTCAAACATTTGAATGCTTATTGCCCTATCCTTCATTCCCAAAGATAAAGTAATCGAACTATTTGTGACTTTATTAGATTCAAATATATATCCTCTGATAACGAACCAACCTTTTGATTATTTTAAAGATATATAAATAGGTCACGTCCTTCATGACATTAAAGACGCGCACTTATGTTTCAAATACACATGTGGTCTTGTTTTGTGAGAGTCAAAAATGATTTACCTAGAACTAATAATGCCGGGGAAGGGTGACACAGGGGTTTTTTACAACGGGTGTCATCTCATCATCCAACAATTTGGAAATTTTTAAAAGCCCTTAAAAGAGAACAGAACTTACAAGAAATAAATATTGCACATGTCAATTCAGGTTGCGAAAAAAAACAAGAGTGTAAAGAAATATCGTGACATTAACGAAAGACTTAAAAAAAATAGTGGTATCCTTTAACAAATGTTTCAGTCGTAAAATTACTTGCAGGCTATAACTTATTAATTTTTTATGATATGTGAATATAAATTACCCACTTAACTGCCTTAATATTTTGTAATTGTTTTGGAATAAACTGTTTTAATATTTTGTAATTATTTCTAGATAAAGTATTCTGCATTTTGAGCGACATTCATTTTAAATAGTTGCCAATTCGAACAATTTTCGTTCAAACAATTTTACAATTGAATAATTGCATTTTAAATAAATGTTTTCGAAATATTTTCAGTTAATCATTCATGGCACGTTGATATAGTGCCTTAAAACTCATTGTGATGAGCAATATGAGAGAACAAATAATTTTTCGGTAAAGATGCAGATGCAAAAGTTAGAACATTTGTTTTGTGCAATTGTTACGTGCAATTGTTTCAAATGCTAGGAGTAAAAATTGTCCAACAATAGTTTTTTCATATAGCTGTACGTTATATTATGCCTTTGCAAATTATTTTGTTCTCTAACTTAATCCACAGTAGCAATAATAGGTGTTCTGCGACAACGAGATATGTTATATCCTATCCTCTGTTGTATATTTTCTTATTGTTAACAGTTTAGTAACATAAGCTAATTTGCTACTCTATAACACATATTTCGATTAAATTAACCATAAATCTTAGAACTTTCATTAAAATTAACTGCAATAAAATTTCTTTGCCTAAAATTTAGTAAGCATAAAAACTATGAAAAGTATGGAAATCACCTTCATAAAATCTTAACCTAAAATTGCACGTTTAGATTTTCTTGACATAGCAGTGCTTGTAAGAACACAACTGTTTCTTCTATAGCAGTATAAATTTGTAATTTTACCCTGTATTAGTTAGCATAATGGTAGACATAATGGTCTGTACTAATCTTCCGTTCCTGAGGTTGCAAGTTTTTTGTCCCATATATTAGCTAACTTCCGCGACGCGATCTAGTGTTTTTCATCACCCCTATGGCAAATAAAAATCTCATATCTACAATACATAATCAGAAATATATCACCTAGCATAAGTTTAAACTAATGCAAACCTTCGAGACAAAGTGCATCTCTTTTAATCTCAAGTGAATTTTATTGGTTGTCAAAAAAAATCGCAAATCTTATTTTCAAATCGAAATACAAATCCAGTTTGAAATATATTTTTTTAATAAAGTTAATGTCAAAGAATGGATAAATATTATAAGTTTTGATATTTAAAAGGCTAATAAATCTTAATGTCAAAAAGACAAAGAGAGGTAATGAGGTTCTGAACAAGGTAGTAAAAACGAAGATTTAAGAAGTAATTATAAGATAGTCATAAAGATATGTCCATCCATGCGGAATTCGAATAAATTACTAGGAAAATGGAACAATATGTCAGTGGAAAGGACTATTTTATTGACAAATATGTAACATATTTTAAGATTTAAAACTTTACGAAAACATTTTTGTGAAATTCTATTTTGAGTTTCATATCGTAAAAGGCAACCGAAAAAAAATTCAGAAAGCCATTCGAACATAATGGGAATATAGTATTCT